>JAVGWX010000016.1:5458432-6081453 GCA_036924085.1 Ariolimax columbianus | reverse complement strand
AAAGATGTATCACAACAGGTAAAGATGGTATCACAACAGGTAAAGATGGTATCACAACAGGTAAAGATGGTATCACAACAGGTAAAGATGGTATCACAACAGGTAAAGATGGTATCACAACAAGGCAAAGATGGTATCACAACAGGTAAAGATGGTATCACAACAGGTAAAGATGGTATCACAACAGGTAAAGATGGTATCACAACAGGTAAAGATGGTATCACAACAGGTAAAGATGTATCACAACAGGTAAAGATGGTATCACAACAGGTAAAGATGGTATCACAACAGGTAAAGATGGTATCACAACAGTAAAGATGGTATCACAACAGGTAAAGATGGTATCACAACAGGTAAAGATGGTATCACAACAGGTAAAGATGGTATCACAACAGGTAAAGATGGTATCACAACAGGTAAAGATGGTATCACAACAGGTAAAGATGGTATCACAACAGGTAAAGATGGTATCACAACAGGTAAAGATGGTATCACAACAGGTAAAGATGGTATCACAACAGGTAAAGATGGTATCACAACAGGTAAAGATGGTATCACAACAGGTAAAGATGGTATCACAACAGGTAAAGATGGTATCACAACAGGTAAAGATGGTATCACAACAGGTAAAGATGGTATCACAACAGGTAAAGATGGTATCACAACAGGTAAAGATGGTATCACAACAGGTAAAGATGGTATCACAACAGGTAAAGATGGTATCACAACAGGTAAAGATGGTATCACAACAGGTAAAGATGGTATCACAACAGGTAAAGATGGTATCACAACAGGTAAAGATGGTATCACAACAGGTAAAGATGGTATCACAACAGGTAAAGATGGTATCACAACAGGTAAAGATGGTATCACAACAGGTAAAGATGGTATCACAACAGGTAAAGATGGTATCACAACAGGTAAAGATGGTATCACAACAGGTAAAGATGGTATCACAACAGGTAAAGATGGTATCACAACAGGTAAAGATGGTATCACAACAGGTAAAGATGGTATCACAACAAGCAAAGATGGTATCACAACAGGTAAAGATGGTATCACAACAAGCAAAGATGGTATCACAACAGGTAAAGATGGTATCACAACAGGTAAAGATGGTATCACAACAGGTAAAGATGGTATCACAACAAGCAAAGATGGTATCACAACAGGTAAAGATGGTATCACAACAGGTAAAGATGGTATCACAACAGGTAAAGATGGTATCACAACAGGTAAAGATGGTATCACAACAGGTAAAGATGGTATCACAACAGGTAAAGATGGTATCACAACAGGTAAAGATGGTATCACAACAGGTAAAGATGGTATCACAACAGGTAAAGATGGTATCACAACAGGTAAAGATGGTATCACAACAGGTAAAGATGGTATCACAACAGGTAAAGATGGTATCACAACAGGTAAAGATGGTATCACAACAAGTAAAGATGGTATCACAACAGGTAAAGATGGTATCACAACAGGTAAAGATGGTATCACAACAGGTAAAGATGGTATCACAACAGGTAAAGATGGTATCACAACAGGTAAAGATGGTATCACAACAGGTAAAGATGGTATCACAACAGGTAAAGATGGTATCACAACAGGTAAAGATGGTATCACAACAGGTAAAGATGGTATCACAACAGGTAAAGATGGTATCACAACAGGCAAAGATGGTATCACAACAGGTAAAGATGGTATCACAACAAGCAAAGATGGTATCACAACAGGCAAAGATGGTATCACAACAGGTAAAGATGGTATCACAACAGGTAAAGATGGTATCACAACAAGCAAAGATGGTATCACAACAAGTAAAGATGGTATCACAACAGGTAAAGATGGTATCACAACAGGTAAAGATGGTATCACAACAGGTAAAGATGGTATCACAACAAGCAAAGATGGTATCACAACAGGTAAAGATGGTATCACAACAAGCAAAGATGGTATCACAACAAGTAAAGATGGTATCACAACAGGTAAAGATGGTATCACAACAGGTAAAGATGGTATCACAACAGGTAAAGATGGTATCACAACAGGTAAAGATGGTATCACAACAGGTAAAGATGGTATCACAACAAGCAAAGATGGTATCACAACAGGTAAAGATGGTATCACAACAAGTAAAGATGGTATCACAACAGGTAAAGATGGTATCACAACAGGTAAAGATGGTATCACAACAAGTAAAGATGGTATCACAACAGGTAAAGATGGTATCACAACAAGCAAAGATGGTATCACAACAGGTAAAGATGGTATCACAACAGGTAAAGATGGTATCACAACAGGTAAAGATGGTATCACAACAGGTAAAGATGGTATCACAACAGGTAAAGATGGTATCACAACAGGTAAAGATGTTATCACAACAGGTAAAGATGGTATCACAACAAGCAAAGATGGTATCACAACAAGCAAAGATGGTATCACAACAGGTAAAGATGGTATCACAACAAGCAAAGATGGTATCACAACAGGTAAAGATGGTATCACAACAAGCAAAGATGGTATCACAACAAGCAAAGATGGTATCACAACAAGCAAAGATGGTATCACAACAAGCAAAGATGGTATCACAACAAGCAAAGATGGTATCACAACAAGCAAAGATGGTATCACAACAAGCAAAGATGGTATCACAACAAGCAAAGATGGTATCACAACAAGCAAAGATGGAATCACAACAAGCAAAGATGGTATCACAACAAGCAAAGATGGTATCACAACAAGCAAAGATGGTATCACAACAAGCAAAGATGGAATCACAACAAGCAAAGATGGTATCACAACAAGCAAAGATGGTATCACAACAAGCAAAGATGGTATCACAACAAGCAAAGATGGTATCACAACAAGCAAAGATGGTATCACAACAAGCAAAGATGGAATCACAACAAGCAAAGATGGTATCACAACAAGCAAAGATGGAATCACAACAAGCAAAGATGGAATCACAACAAGCAAAGATGGTATCACAACAAGCAAAGATGGAATCACAACAGGTAAAGATGGTATCACAACAAGTAAAGATGGTATCACAACAAGCAAAGATGGTATCACAACAAGCAAAGATGGTATCACAACAAGCAAAGATGGAATCACAACAGGTAAAGATGGTATCACAACAAGTAAAGATGGTATCACAACAAGCAAAGATGGTATCACAACAAGCAAAGATGGTATCACAACAAGCAAAGATGGAATCACAACAAGCAAAGATGGTATCACAACAAGCAAAGATGGTATCACAACAAGCAAAGATGGAATCACAACAAGCAAAGATGGAATCACAACAAGCAAAGATGGTATCACAACAAGCAAAGATGGAATCACAACAAGCAAAGATGGAATCACAACAAGCAAAGATGGTATCACAACAAGCAAAGATGGTATCACAACAAGCAAAGATGGTATCACAACAAGCAAAGATGGTATCACAACAAGCAAAGATGGTATCACAACAAGCAAAGATGGAATCACAACAAGCAAAGATGGTATCACAACAAGCAAAGATGGAATCACAACAAGCAAAGATGGTATCACAACAAGCAAAGATGGT
The DNA here is from genome assembly GCA_036924085.1 of Ariolimax columbianus. Lineage (NCBI taxonomy): Eukaryota > Metazoa > Mollusca > Gastropoda > Stylommatophora > Arionidae > Ariolimax > Ariolimax columbianus. The sequence continues at coordinate 6,077,876 of JAVGWX010000016.1, read as the reverse complement.
ATCACAACAAGCAAAGATGGTATCACAACAAGCAAAGATGGAATCACAACAAGCAAAGATGGTATCACAACAAGCAAAGATGGTATCACAACAAGCAAAGATGGTATCACAACAAGCAAAGATGGTATCACAACAAGCAAAGATGGTATCACAACAAGCAAAGATGGTATCACAACAAGCAAAGATGGTATCACAACAAGCAAAGATGGTATCACAACAAGCAAAGATGGTATCACAACAAGCAAAGATGGTATCACAACAAGCAAAGATGGTATCACAACAAGCAAAGATGGAATCACAACAAGCAAAGATGGTATCACAACAAGCAAAGATGGAATCACAACAAGCAAAGATGGAATCACAACAAGCAAAGATGGTATCACAACAAGCAAAGATGGTATCACAACAAGCAAAGATGGAATCACAACAGGTAAAGATGGTATCACAACAAGTAAAGATGGTATCACAACAAGCAAAGATGGTATCACAACAGGTAAAGATGGTATCACAACAGGTAAAGATGGTATCACAACAGGTAAAGATGGTATCACAACAGGTAAAGATGGTATCACAACAGGTAAAGATGGTATCACAACAGGTAAAGATGGTATCACAACAGGTAAAGATGGTATCACAACAGGTAAAGATGGTATCACAACAGGTAAAGATGGTATCACAACAAGCAAAGATGGTATCACAACAAGCAAAGATGGTATCACAACAGGTAAAGATGGTATCACAACAAGCAAAGATGGTATCACAACAGGTAAAGATGGTATCACAACAAGCAAAGATGGTATCACAACAAGCAAAGATGGTATCACAACAAGCAAAGATGGTATCACAACAAGCAAAGATGGTATCACAACAAGCAAAGATGGTATCACAACAAGCAAAGATGGTATCACAACAAGCAAAGATGGTATCACAACAAGCAAAGATGGTATCACAACAAGCAAAGATGGAATCACAACAAGCAAAGATGGAATCACAACAAGCAAAGATGGTATCACAACAAGCAAAGATGGAATCACAACAAGCAAAGATGGAATCACAACAAGCAAAGATGGTATCACAACAAGCAAAGATGGTATCACAACAAGCAAAGATGGAATCACAACAAGCAAAGATGGTATCACAACAAGCAAAGATGGAATCACAACAAGCAAAGATGGTATCACAACAAGCAAAGATGGTATCACAACAAGCAAAGATGGAATCACAACAAGCAAAGATGGTATCACAACAAGCAAAGATGGTATCACAACAAGCAAAGATGGTATCACAACAAGCAAAGATGGAATCACAACAAGCAAAGATGGTATCACAACAAGCAAAGATGGTATCACAACAAGCAAAGATGGTATCACAACAAGCAAAGATGGTATCACAACAAGCAAAGATGGTATCACAACAAGCAAAGATGGAATCACAACAAGCAAAGATGGTATCACAACAAGCAAAGATGGAATCACAACAAGCAAAGATGGAATCACAACAAGCAAAGATGGTATCACAACAAGCAAAGATGGTATCACAACAAGCAAAGATGGAATCACAACAGGTAAAGATGGTATCACAACAAGTAAAGATGGTATCACAACAAGCAAAGATGGTATCACAACAAGCAAAGATGGTATCACAACAAGCAAAGATGGAATCACAACAAGCAAAGATGGTATCACAACAAGCAAAGATGGTATCACAACAAGCAAAGATGGTATCACAACAAGCAAAGATGGTATCACAACAAGCAAAGATGGTATCACAACAAGCAAAGATGGTATCACAACAAGCAAAGATGGAATCACAACAAGCAAAGATGGTATCACAACAAGCAAAGATGGAATCACAACAAGCAAAGATGGAATCACAACAAGCAAAGATGGTATCACAACAAGCAAAGATGGTATCACAACAAGCAAAGATGGTATCACAACAAGCAAAGATGGTATCACAACAAGCAAAGATGGTATCACAACAAGCAAAGATGGAATCACAACAAGCAAAGATGGTATCACAACAAGCAAAGATGGTATCACAACAAGCAAAGATGGTATCACAACAAGCAAAGATGGTATCACAACAAGCAAAGATGGTATCACAACAAGCAAAGATGGAATCACAACAAGCAAAGATGGTATCACAACAAGCAAAGATGGAATCACAACAAGCAAAGATGGTATCACAACAAGCAAAGATGGTATCACAACAAGCAAAGATGGAATCACAACAAGCAAAGATGGTATCACAACAAGCAAAGATGGAATCACAACAAGCAAAGATGGAATCACAACAAGCAAAGATGGTATCACAACAAGCAAAGATGGTATCACAACAAGCAAAGATGGAATCACAACAGGTAAAGATGGTATCACAACAAGTAAAGATGGTATCACAACAAGCAAAGATGGAATCACAACAGGTAAAGATGGTATCACAACAGGTAAAGATGGAATCACAACAGGTAAAGATGGAATCACAACAGGTAAAGATGGAATCACAACAGGTAAAGATGGTATCACAACAAGCAAAGATGGTATCACAACAGGTAAAGATGGTATCACAACAAGCAAAGATGGTATCACAACAAGCAAAGATGGAATCACAACAAGCATAGATGGTATCACAACAAGCAAAGATGGAATCACAACAAGCAAAGATGGTATCACAACAAGTAAAGATGGAATCACAACAAGCATAGATGGTATCACAACAAGCAAAGATGGAATCACAACAAGCAAAGATGGAATCACAACAGGTAAAGATGGTATCACAACAAGTAAAGATGGTATCACAACAAGCAAAGATGGTATCACAACAGGTAAAGATGGTATCACAACAGGTAAAGATGGAATCACAACAGGTAAAGATGGAATCACAACAGGTAAAGATGGAATCACAACAGGTAAAGATGGTATCACAACAAGCAAAGATGGTATCACAACAAGCAAAGATGGTATCACAACAAGTAAAGATGGAATCACAACAAGCATAGATGGTATCACAACAAGCAAAGATGGAATCACAACAAGCAAAGATGGTATCACAACAAGCAAAGATGGTATCACAACAAGCATATCTGGAATCACAACAAGCATATCTGGAATCACAACAAGCATATCTGGTATCACAACAAGCAAAGATGGAATCACAGCAGACATAGATGGTATCACAACAGACATAGATGGTATCACAACAGACATAGATGGTATCACAACAAGCATAGATGGTATCACAACAAGCAAAGATGGTATCACAGCAGACATAGATGGTATCACAACAGGTATAGATGGTATCACAACAGACATAGATGGTATCACAACAGGTATAGATGGTATCACAACAGACATAGATGGTATCACAACAGACATAGATGGTATCACAACAGGCATAGATGGTATCACAACAGACATAGATGGTATCACAACAGGTATAGATGGTATCACAACAGACATAGATGGTATCACAACAGAAATGCTATTAACCTGCAGGACAACTGCAATGGACTGGCTGACCAGAATATTTAATGTGGTCTGGACATCAAGTAAGGTGCCGACAGGTGTCTTTCCATCTAGAAAAATTAAGCCGATAAGCGAGTGCAAAACGTATAGGGGAATCTCTCTTCTAAGCCACATTGGCAAGATATAATCCAAGATACTAGAAAGAAGAGCAAGACAGATACTGGAACCCCAACTAGGAAATAATCAGTTCGGGTTCAGGAAAGGAAAGAGCTGCACAGACGCAATATTTACATAGAGACAAATATGGGAACATGCAATAGAATATGATGTAAATAACAGCCTTATATTCATAGATCAATAAAATGCCTTCGATAGAATCAACAGAAGTATATTATAGAAGATCCTGACAGATTATGGACTGCAAGGTCCTCTACTTGCATCAGAGCCCTATATCAGGACAGCCAGAGTCCTGTACGAACAACAGAAGGTATGTCGGAGTGGTTCCCCCTTTTATCAGGCGTCAGACAGAGTTGTCTTCTCTCACCACTCCTCTTTGTCACTTCCATGAAAAAATTAATCAGGAGACAAATACAGAACAGGAAAGTACCAACGAATTGCTCTTTGCAGACGACCAATGTTTGATCCACTCCAATGAATAAAACTTTCAACGTCATCTTGACTCACTTTACTTAACCTGTAAAACGTACGACATGAATATCAACGCATCAAAAACAGAAACAAGAAATATAGGTAGAGAACACACCACACTTGATATTCATGTAAATGAAACAAAAATAAAGCCGGTACAAGAATTTAGGTATTTGGGAACTGTTTTTACTGAGAATGGCAGACTCAACAGAGAGAGAGAGAGAGAGAGAGAGAGAGAGATAGAGACGAGAGTACAGAGGACAAGCGATGTCACATACCAGATATCTCCACTACTAAGACACCCCAAGATTTCCTTCCAAGCAAAAAAGCAGATGATAGATAGTATCTACATCCCAACCCTGTGCTACCAGTGCAAGACATGGACATTGAATAAGGCACAGGAACGAAAATTAGCTGCCTGCAAAATGCGGTGCACACGAAAGGTCACTAACAACACCAGAAGAGACAGAATCACAAATATGAGTATTCGGGAGAAGGTTGGAACAATTCCCTGCCTACAGTACATCGAGCAACAAAGAATGAATTGGTTTGGCCACATTGTGAGAATGCAACCAGACCACAGCATTTATGCAACCTTCTACAGAAGAACATCAGGAAGAAGGTCGAGAAGTAGGCCGAGGAAAAGGTGGATAGACAACGTAATCGAGGCCTGCTGTAAAATGGGGGGAAGGGGGGGGGGGGAATGTTACTCGGGTCACGAGAGAGACGAAAGACAAATGTATTTTGCTTTTTTCTATAAAGACAAATATATTTTGCTTTTTTGTAAAGACAAATATATTTTGCTTTTTTCTATAAAGACAAATATATACCGCGAGACTGGGCTACAACCCAGAAAAAAGTGAGACGACAAAAGAAGAGGATATATATATATATATATATATATATATATATATATATATATATATGTTTTACTTCACACTTGATTGCAAACTCCTCTGAGGACCTACCACCAAAGCTGCCCTTCGTGCTAGTGTGCATTAAACAATGTAACAGAGACAAGTACAAGCAAAACACAATGACCATAATCATGTCAGTTGTCCACGGAAATAAGTTGTTTTATGAGAAGACATAATGACGAGGTGTGGGATCGATATGATGCCCGTAGTAGTGAGCAGCACGAAGATGAAATTAAGCGTAGCACAATGGCCTAGAGGACTCCGGTCCCACTTCGTCAGCATGCTCGGCATATGAAGTAAACTTCTACACCCCTGTCATTTAACGCCTTTTATCAGGACGCACAAAAAAGTAAATTTAATACTCGTAGTGGGCATTCACTCAACAACAAAAACAATAAGAAAATTCAAGAAAAAAAGAAAAAAAATGTCTTCAATTTCTTCATTTCTTTCCATTAGAGCACAGGTCTGCGACTGCCTTTTATCTGTTCATTATTTCCCTTTAGAGCACAAGTCTGCGACTGCCTTTTTACTGTTCATTATTTCCCCTTAGAGCACAGAACTGCGTCTGCCTTTTATCTGTTCATTATTTCCCCTTAGAGCACAACTCTGAAACAGTCATTCACCGCTATTCGAACCATGCGATATTCCGGAAAAGCTCTAACGGTTTTGTTTTCCTCTTCCACTGTCCTTTACGAAGTCATCTTTAATTACCAATCCTTCTCTTGTGTTGTTGTTTGCGAAAATCCACAATGAGTAGGTTACTCTTTTGTGCGCCATAGAAACGGCGTTAATTGGCGGGTTGTCGTAGCTTTCCTCACATTCCGACCGTGCTGATGACTGTGGACCGGGGTACTTCAGGCGGTTGTGCTATACTTGACTTCATCTGCGTGTTTCTCACTACTACGGGAATCACGTGGTGGTATGACTTTTACTACTCTCTGTAACGCTTGCTTCTTTCTGAGAGGATGCATCTATCCTTGATTTTACTTTCATGGTGGAGTACATTTTGTTGAATTCTTAGCTTGTATTGTTTTTTTTTCAACAATTCTCTTGTTGAGATTATTCTGTTTTCTTCAGCAACTTCATTCTTGTGCTTTAGCAACGTTACTCTTTGCTGATCGCACTGGGTTCCATATTTGTGTGTGGATCTTGCAAGTCACGGTTCGAGTTGACCTCATTATCCTGCCAATGAAACACTGAACACTGTTCTGCAACAATGATTCACAGCCAACTCTAAATTAGGTTATGCAATAATGAAATATTGATTTTCCACAAGTGGTTGTTAGAGTACTATAATTTGCTATTGCATCGCGGACATAACCTGGGTACAAATATCTCAAAGAAACTGTGTCTGATGACATGCTGTGTCAGGAAGAACAAGATCTTGTTTTCACAATGATGTAATCTATTTTATTTATCTCCCCATGTTCCCTGGACTGTTCCCATGTGTATCATAGTCTATTCTGGACGTCCAGGTGTTCACTATAATGTAGTCTTTGTCCTCTTTCATTCCTAGTACCCAAACCATTCTTCATAACTATGTCCTCTTCAGAGACGTTCTGAGCTACATCATTCCGGTCTACTATTATCACAACATCCCCTGCTACCTTTGCTGACCTCAATATTCGCTCTCGAATGTTATACATGTCTCCTACCTCCTCTTTCTCGTGTCCTGTTGCCGGCGTATATATTTAAAATATAAAATTTGCATCCTATGCTACCTCCAGTCATTTCGATGTCTTGCCCCTGGCCGAAGGTAGCTCAAGATAAGAGAGTGCGGTTGACATATTGTGCAAAACATTTTTTGCTTTAATCCTAATCACCGCGCAAGTTATTCATCTCCACGGACAGAGCAAAATGTAAAGATTGTCCACACGGCTAAACAGAGGCAGTCGTCTTTGTCGCACGTGATGGACGAACATCATATATTTGTATTATGACTGTGTCAACCAGATTCGAAGCCATTCTCAATACTAGTAATCTGTGGTTGTGTATGGTCACCTATCTCAATGCAACTGTTAACTGTTTATCCAATACACAGGCTACCCCAGCTTATCCCCTGATATTTCCTGAGTGTATTCCATGATAATCCTCACTCGGAATTCATCATCTACTCTTCATCATGTCTCACTCACTATGTACATTAAAATGCTCTCTAAGTTCCCTGTCCCCATCAATGCACAAATGTTCCGCGTACCTAAGCTTAAACAAAGATTTCACTCGACGACGACTCCAGAGGTCTTGTCCCCGCTATTTCCGGGCACGACAACTGGGTCACCCGAGATCCGGTCTTTGCCTGTAGGGTGATCTGTAGGCTGTGGTATACCATATCCCTTGGGGGGGGGGGGGGGATTTAATGTAGTAGTTTCCCCTTGCCTTCCACATCAACCTGGGTGGTTTATGACCGTCACCTTTTCTCAGACATTTCTGGACGACAGGACAAGTGAGTTAATGGTCTGCTCATCCACAGAGTTGTCCACTTAACCGGTGGGTCCTAGATCCCCTAACCCGCATAAGACGCACCTGGTGCATTGCCCGATCTTTGTCACTAGGAGGAATAGTTGGGAGTTTCCTTTCACCCAGTTAAGACCCTTCAGTTATAATATATATTTATATATACATGTCTGTATGTGTATGTATTTGTGTGTGTGTGTATTTGTGTGTGTGTGTGTTTGTGCGCGTGAGTGGATGCGTGCGTGGGTGCGTGCGTGCGTGCGTGGGTGCGCGCGTGCGTGGGTGCGTGGGTGCATATGTGCGTGGGTGCGTGCATGCGTGCGTCGGTGCGTGCGTGGGTGGGTGCGTGCGTTCGTGCGTGTGTGTGTGTGTGTCTCTCTCTCTCTCTCTCTCTCTCTCTCTCTATCTCTCTCTTGATCTTGATATATGTAACAAATTAACTGTGACAAAGTACGAACATTCATACATATTATCACAAACATATATTTATTAATATTTATATAAAGTGATTGTTGTAAATGTGCATGTAGCCATTGACATGTACGTGCGACTTTCAAGCGTCCTAATGTTATCTTGTGTGGCTGGTACGTTAAGAAAGATCTAATACATTTGGAAGTCTAGCTAGACCGACAAGAGAGGTTTTCAACAAAGCCAATTTGATGCATGGTCAATCGAAACTATAGTGAGCATCATGACGAGTGATTGGACTGGTTACGTTACACTCGATCAGACATTACTTTTGTCAACGGCGTTCAGACTTGAACAAATATGGGATTAGGCAAGGTCTTGTACAGAAAGCGATTATGTTTTACAGTGATGTTTCTGGGAACATATTTGGCCGTGGTTTCCGTTCTGTTAGTGAGCTCTATGTCCAGGATAGTAAGTTTAAACGTGTTTATGTGTTTGTTGTTTGTATATATCATGTTCTGTCTTATTGTCATTTTTGTCCCACTCTTGCCGGAGCATACAATCACCACCACCACTGGGGTCTTTTGGTCTGTTAAAGTACTTTGCGTGCTTTTGTAGTGGCTGTTTTTGTAGCAATCTGTTTTACAAGAGGAGGTTGCTGGTCCCAAGCACAACTATCTATGGTCGCTTTTGATGATATATATGGATGGATATATATGTGTTTGTGTGTGGTGTACATTGGCTGGTGGGTGTGTGTGTGCTTGATTGTGTCTGTTCTTCAAGTGTAAGGTCATTTGATTAATTGTGCATTCAGAAGTACGTGCAGCTTGCATTTATACATTATCTTAATAATTCATTAACCTCTCAACTTGAATTTTGCATGTTCACCTATTTCCATTACGACGTTAATGCGTTATATATTAATGTTATGTAGAATGAATTGATTTATCAAAACAGACGCTTTCTTTGTTATTTCCATGGGTTTCATTATTATGGATAATAAACACAAATTTCAGTATTTATGTTAATTAATTGCACATTAAGAGTCAAAAGCGTAATTACATTTTTCTTAGGAGTATAAGTAAATTATTGTTTCCTTATAAATATGAATTAATGTTTATAATATATGGACATCAATTCAAGTTTGATGGGCATTTCCGTAAATTGAATGTGCTTCTCCGAGTCACAGTTTGATCTTGTCCTTAGTACCTGCTGATCTTGAGACCGTATCTCCCAGTGCCAATGTGTGTCTTGTCCTTAGTACCTGCTGATGTTGAGACCGTGTCTCCCAGTGCCAGTGTGTGTCTTGTCCTTAGTACCTGCTGATGTTGAGACCGTGTCTCCCAGTGCCAGTGTGTGTCTTGTCCTTAGTACCTGCTGATGTTGAGACCGTGTCTCCCAGTGCCAATGTGTGTCTTGTCCTTAGTACCTGCTGATGTTGAGACCGTGTCTCCCAGTGCCAGTGTGTGTCTTGTCCTTAGTACCTGCTGATGTTGAGACCGTGTCTCCCAGTGCCAGTGTGTGTCTTGTCCTTAGTACCTGCTGATGTTGAGACCGTGTCTCCCAGTGCCAGTGTGTGTCTTGTCCTTAGTACCTGCTGATGTTGAGACCGTGTCTCCCAGTGCCAGTGTGTGTCTTGTCCTTAGTACCTGCTGATGTTGAGACCGTGTCTCCCAGTGCCAGTGTGTGTCTTGTCCTTAGTACCTGCTGATGTTGAGACCGTGTCTCCCAGTGCCAGTGTGTGTCTTGTCCTTAGTACCTGCTGATGTTGAGACCGTGTCTCCCAGTGCCAATGTGTGTCTTGTCCTTAGTACCTGCTGATGTTGAGACCGTGTCTCTCAGTGCCAGTGTGTGTCTTGTCCTTAGTACCTGCTGATGTTGAGACCGTGTCTCCCAGTACCAGTGTGTGTCTTGTCCTTAGTACCTGCTGATGTTGAGACCGTGTCTCCCAGTGCCAGTGTGTGTCTTGTCCTTAGTACCTGCTGATGTTGAGACCGTGTCTCCCAGTGCCAGTGTGTGTCTTGTCCTTAGTACCTGCTGATGTTGAGACCTTGTCTCCCAGTGCCAATGTGTGTCTTGTCCTTAGTACCTGCTGATGTTGAGACCGTGTCTCCCAGTGCCAGTGTGTGTCTTGTCCTTAGTACCTGCTGATGTTGAGACCGTGTCTCCCAGTGCCAGTGTGTGTCTTGTCCTTAGTACCTGCTGATGTTGAGACCGTGTCTCCCAGTGCCAGTGTGTGTCTTGTCCTTAGTACCTGCTGATGTTGAGACCTTGTCTCCCAGTGCCAATGTGTGTCTTGTCCTTAGTACCTGCTGATGTTTAGACCGTGTCTCCTAGTGCCAGTGTGTGTCTTGTCCTTAGTACCTGCTGATGTTGAGACCGTGTCTCCCAGTGCCAGTGTGTGTCTTGTCCTTAGTACCTGCTGATGTTGAGACCGTGTCTCCCAGTGCCAGTGTGTGTCTTGTCCTTAGTACCTGCTGATGTTGAGACCTTGTCTCCCAGTGCCAATGTGTGTCTTGTCTTTAGTACCAGCTGATGTTTAGACCGTGTCTCCTAGTGCCAATGTGGGTCTTGTCCTTAGTACCTGCTGATGTTCAGACCTTGTCTCCCGGTGCCAATGCATTATGGTAGGTCCATTAACAGACAGGAGTGTCCATCTAATGACGGAAGTACCGTTTTCTCAATCCACTTTCTAAATATGTGACGATTCATCTCTGAATTATCGTCTCAGTTGTCGGTGTACTTAAAACAAGCTTGAGTTCACCATTCTTGAACAGTCCATTGTGTCTGCTACCTGCATGTGCTATTATATTGAAATTATATTGAGAAATGAGGGACAATGTAACTGTAACAATACACGGTTTTCGGGTTTGTTTCTCAACTATGTTGTGTGTTTTTAAAAGTCATGTGTGGCCTATATACTGACTTGTTTTAGTATCGCTGTTTCGCTTTTACATATTGAACAGAATTATGATAACGACGTAGTACACACAAAGTGTGACGCATCTCCGACTACTCAGCGCAAAAACAGAGCACGCTTACGATTTTCCTTTCCAAAAAATTGCAATATGTGATTTTAAATGACTTTTCCAACACACTGCATGGGTTTCCGTAGAACTCTTAAAATACTCTACAGCAAAGATATATATATTCTTTAATATGTAACAAATAAGCTAAAATGCATCATATTTATTTGTTATAACTGAAAAGAAATAGATATAGCGTTAAACCTAAAAAAAAAGTAAAAAATATATATTTTCGTCTATAAATTATCTCATAATTGCTGAGATATCTGGTAAATTATTTTCAAGATTGGCACATATTTCTGAACGCACTATAACACTTTTCCTGTATTATACTATACTTTATAAAGTCATTCATACACTGTATCTTCATTCTTCTTTAGTGATAACAACTGTATCTATCATCTTCCAATAGGAACAGATGTCAAATATAGAAAGACAGATACAAGGATAAATACAGCAGAAGTTAATTTAAACAACTTTCACACAATTAGATAAATGCTGATTAAACAGACACCCCGGTGGGAACTTGAGACAAGTGACCAGACATCACAGCAGGAGGGGTGTCCTTGATCGCAGACCACTAGAAACTGAGGCCACTGATCCGGATATCAAAGAATCGTTTCTCTTAAAAATAAGTATTGAATCCGTTTGTTTAACGTCGTCAGAGCTCTGAATATGATTCAGCTATTAACCCCGATATAACAAGGAATGCCAGATGAAAACAGTGCCAGTATTTTCATTTAAAAAAGACTCTACAGTTCAATTGAATTTACACCCATTTTTGACACCGGGTCGTGACCGTCTTCTAAGCCTCGGCGGATTGAAAGAAATGTACGACCGTACGTATCTTCGAGTGCCGGTAAAACTGATCCAGAAGGAGATATATTTTATATCATGTTTTTAAATAATTTTTTTTACGTTCGCCTTTTTTAAATCTATTTCCCAAGACAGTATGCGTTGCACTATGGTTTTTATTTTGCTCCTGTCTGCCCAGTGCATACGACTTCGGCATGCATTTTATGTAAGTGTCTGCTTCCTCCTGCATTTTCTAAGGGTTTGCTCCCCCGGGGTAACGGCCGGTGCTGTGATGGGAATCGACCCAAGCACCTTCAGATTGTGAGTCGTGTCACTTAACCACTAGCTCACACCGTCTCTATAATAACATTACATTTAAAGGGGACATTAGTGGGTATCGCCTGGCCCTTACACTGTCAACAATATCAACTTTTATTTAAACGTTATCCGTGTATAACAACTGATGATATTTGCCTAGATTGTGTAAATATGAATATATAATGAAAATAGATAGGTGACATTAAAGGGATTGTACAGCGACACGGGCTCACATTGACCGACGCAACGCACTTGGCGCAGGATAGACGACTTAAGGTCACAACGTCGCTCAACCGCATAAGTGGAAACAAAACTAACTAACTAATGGAGGATTAATTCAAACTGGACAGTTAGAGAAAATTGTATTTTCATTGTATTATGTTTTCTTAGATACGTTTAGGTTAGTTAACATAATTCGAAGAATCAACGTCATTGCACACGGTTTAACCATGACCTACTTTCGACCTACAGTCGGCTGTGGTTAAATTCACAAGTGCGCTGGCCTTCTCCATATTATTGGAGAATCTCAGCCCATTGCGCGACCTCCTTAGCATCGGCGAGGATTCCATAATAGATTCGGTAGATTTTTAACATAATTTTGAGTTCTGCTCGGGCAGCGGTCGTTAAGCCTGTTTTCAATTTCCAACTGCTGAGGGAATGTTAACGTGCGCGATATTGGACACGGACGTCCTATCTATACTACCCAGAGATCCTGGGAAATACCAGAAAGTCAACCTGAAAAACTCCCCTGTGATTTGAACCTGTGACCTCCAGCACCCAAGGCCGACGTCTTACCTCGAGACAACATTTCCATTAACAATTTCAATTGTAGATAACTATTGTAAACAAACAGATAATTAATTCCTGAACATTTTCATATACGAAATATTTTGGGTTTTCACGACAACAAAAGAAATGTCAAGGTTAAGAGCCGATGCTCCAGCCAGTTGGGAGCTTGCGCTAGGGTTTCCCGCGTATGCCACGTTTGTTAGCAGACATTCGCATCAATTACGTCAACACAGATTTGTATGTAGTTCACTTTATAAGGTGAGTTGTTTTGCAATTTGGTGTACTCATGTGCGCATAGTGGATCCTTCATAGCCACGCGGGAGGTTGTAAGTTGTTTTACCATAAGAAAGATACCCTTGTCGTCCATCTAACGTCAATTACGTGGACCAGATGGCCGGACAATCTGTACTTTGGCATTGATGTATATGTAGACATCCGGGAACTGTTTGGTCGCGGACATTGTTATTTCGGATTGGTCTCTTAGGAAGATATTTTGGTTTCTTCGCTTCATTACTCTTTTGGTAATTCCGAGCCTCTCTGCGTCTGATTTGCGAAGACTTCAAACCTCACACCCATATTCCATTGCTGGGATAACCATGCTATTGAAGGTGTGTGTGTTCCAGGCATTGCCGTCCGCCATCTACTGGAGTATCGGTTAAACGCGGATGAAGCAGAGCCAACCTCCTATATGTGGTTGTTGTTGACAGCTGCAAACTTAACAAGAAGATCATATACAGGCTCAAAGAAGATTATGAGTAGTATAGCTTACAACGTCTAATAAAGGCCGCTGAGACAAGGAGTAGTATAAAAAAATACAGGAGAACACTACAACAATAAACGAGCCTCATGCCAGCATTGAAGAAGGAAGACAGTACAACATTGACAGATAGAGAGAAAATCAAGGATGAATGCACAAAGTTCAACACGAGCCTCGTCGAATCAAGACAGTAGATTCCCAGTCACTGTCCGATATAGGTAGCGACGAGGTACTACGATAGATTGACCCAAATCATAAAGCCAGGCAAATCGCCAGGCCTGGGCGGAATAACTTCTTAAATGGTCCAGGCTGGCGGGAATACACTTGCCTGTCAACTGGCCATACTTTTCATCATCTGACTTAATACAAGACAAATTCCAGACCAGTGGAAATTCTCTAAAACAATCTTGATCCACGAAAAGGGTGACATAAACTCCGTTTGCTATCAACTATTTATAAACTGTTCACAAGTCATTACATGTAGATTCGAAAGGCAACCGCAAGACACGCACATTTCAGGAAGGGCTAATCAAACAACTACCACCTCCACACAATCAACCAAGTAATGGAGAGAGCGTGAGAAGCCCCTATGCATTGTGTTTATAGACTACCAAATGGCCTTTGACAGGGTGAAAATAATTGCAGTGTCAATGTCCTGAGAAACCAAGTTATCAATGAAGAGTACGTCCAGCTAATTAGGGAAGATAAACGAGGGCTGCTCAACCAATATCACTCTTTTCCACGAGCCACTTTCCTTACCTATTCACCGAAGAGTGCACAATGAGATACCATCTCCCCAAAACTGTTCACACATGAAGAAGTTTTCAGATCTCTTCTTCTTCTTCTTCTTTTTCCTCTTCTTCTTCTACTTCTTCTTCTTCTTCTTCTTCTTCTTCTTCTTCTGCGTTGGCTCTTAATCTTCTGCTACCAAGTCCTGAATAGGGCTTTGCAAGTAGCAGGATGTAGTCAGGAGAACAACATGTGTTGTGTCGCTAGTTTACAGCTTGACTGGGATATTTGCACCTTCCGGCTCGACACATCCATCTTCAGCAGAATTTAGGTCTCTAAACTGGCAGGATCGATGTGTTAACTTAGATGGCGAGATACTCTCAGACCTACGTTTTGCTGACGACACTGTGACCTTCAGCCCCATCATTGCAGAAGCCGAACAAAGCCTAAACGAGCTGAATGCTGAATGAAGCAGACAAAGCGGATGGCCTGAACATAAATAGAAAGAAGACTATTTCTACTGAACACTTTCTGACCTACGCGGGTAACACGATTGGAAAATTATCCCGTCGTAAATGTCAATGCGCGTGTTTGCCTAGACCAGGAAATCAACATTTGATAAAAGCTAGCTAATTCCCTAAACCTGCTGGTTTATTACCTTCACGTGTTATCCTACTGTTGTATTTCTTTCATAAATGAAGTTGAAAGCCGCAACAATTGGCAGATCGGGATTTGATCCATTCTGTCAACTATAGCTGGTTTTGAAAGCCACCATAGTCTAAGTTGACCTTACATCTACAGGAGTATACGTCCCTGCGCAGGTCCCATCTCTGCTGTGAGCTGGATGTAGCCAGGGAGAGGATTTCCAGTTTAGCAGGATAGGCTCAAAGCAGCTTATTACTACACTATGGATGGTGGTTAATTGATTTGCGAGTCCATCCTAATAGACTCAAACACTAGAGCAAAGTAGACCTGTAGCCTGTTAAGCGCCGTCTATGCTGCTATTAACAAACCACATAACCAAGGCCGGTGTTATGCCATGTCACACAGTTAGTCGCCTCTTCCGACATGTTCTTTGGGGGGCAGTGGTGCTATTCTTGTCCTTGTCATACACAAAGACCCTGGCAGACCAGTCGGGAACATGGTTTTACAAGCCATTATTTTCGTATATATTGCAGAAACTCGCTACCACACACATTACTACCGATTCTGGTACTCCCCAACAAACACAAATCATTTTATTGAGCAGTTTCTCTAACGTCTTCCTTTGCTCTTGTCTATTCTTTCAGATTAAAGTGATTCAATAGATCGTTTACAGACTCACTAAACAGCTCACACCTATCTTGCATTTGTTTGGTAACGAAACCTCTTGTTAGTTGATAAATCTTTAGCCAAGTTAACGTGTTTGACCACGTTGAAAGTGCGATGATTCTCTAATCTGTACTCAAATACAACAGTTAACTAGATATGGATATCATTGTATGGCGATAATGACAGCAAATCTATGTCAAATTTACAAGGAGTATACTCTATTATCCACCAGTTGTAGTTCTGAATAGTTTAACCTTCTTCTGAAAGCACGCCATTTTCAAGCATTATGTATTCTGTCATGTTATGTTAGCTAGTGCGAACCATCAACTATTAATACACCAGAATTCAGATTACAGCTCTTGTACAGCGCTACAAAGCACATATCAGTGCATTTTGTGTCAATCTTCATCTTCTTCTTTGCGTTCGGTTTCGTATGCTCGTTTAATGCCACCAGATGGGCTGTCTCCATGAAGTGACACGTCAGTCGCAGGTCCTCAATGGTTCCCCACGGTTTCGTATGCTCGTTTTATGCCACAAGATGAGCTGCCTCCATTAAGTGACACGTCAGTCGCAGGTTCTCAATGGTTCCCCACAGTTTGTCTTGTATGTTTCATTCCTCGGGCCAGATCTTCTCACGGGAGCCTTGGTCCAGTGGGCATATTGCAGGATGTGTTCTGAGCCTGGGGTCCTCTCTGACACGTGCATTGTGCAGTCTGTGCTGCTTTCATTTAATGAATCTGAAAAGCAGGTATTGCGCATTTCGGGATTCTTTTGATTTTCAAATGGTTTGCGTCTGCATGTAGATTATCATACACTGACCTTGTGAAGATGCTAAGCTTCCTCATGTGAAGAACACGGGAAAGGTTCTAATGTAGTTCTTTGGCATTGCTTCGTTTGTTGTTCTCATTTTAATACATATTTTATATCCGCCGTGTGTAAGCCAAGAATAAGGTCAGGGTCAGTCAGATGCAGCCTACAGATCGAGACCCTGCCTCGATTCCGGGCTGTTCTTTTGAAAAATGATGTGTTACAGCGGTTGTGTCAACAAGGTGTCGATCGAAACTATCATCCCAATAGTGGTGAGCCTATTAAGAAGCTTCCGTTTGTACTACAGCCAGGAGGACCCAGACCTAACTTCACCAGTACGCATCGAAACAAACGTATATCCACTGTAACCCGCTACAAAATAAGTATGGTCAGCATGTATTTGTTTCAGTTTTAGATATTCCGGTACACTTTTTTATGTTGTCCTTCCAAATCGTTTTTGGTCTCCCTCTCACACGCTTCCCAGGCACAGTGCCTTGCTGGACGGTCTCGGTCAGCCCCACGGATCGTGATAAATGTCCATACCATGTCAATTTTTGTGTTTTTACTAAAGTCAGTAGGTTTTTATACTAGCCTAACTCCTTCCTAACAATTTCAAGAACACTCGTTTGTAACGCAATCAGGATTTCTTCTTCTTCTTCTTCTTCTTCGTACGCTGTCAGACGTTAACTTGTATTTTTTCGAAAAAAGCAGCGGTCATCCTGAGGCTGTCGACACTGCGATAGTCCAAGCCTCACACCCGTAGAGGTATACCGAGGTGACCATTGAATACATGAAAGTCAACTTCGATTTAAGATCAATTTTCTTGTCTTTCCAGATTATTCACAGTCTGGTAAGGGCGACCATGGCCATCTCTGTTCTTGACGGGATCTCCACTCTAGACCATCCGCATTCACTTCTGCTCTCAGATATTTGAACCGCGTAACACTTTCCAGATGATCACCTTTGACCATAATGGGGTTTTAAATACCCTTCTGGGGCGTTGACCATGACCTTCCACTTCTCTGTATTGATTTCCATCGCAAATTTCTGGGCAGGTTTGCGACTAGCCTTGCAAGTTCAGATTCTGTTCCAGCCAGACCGGTAATGTCGTTGGCAAACCGGAGGTTGGTGAGTATGCATCCACCTATACTGACCGTCCCTACGTGTTCATCTAATACTTCTGACATAACGCGTTCTAGAAAAACATTGAAAAGTGACGGGGAGAGGAGAAACCCCTGACGCACGCCGACTGTCGTGCGGAGCCATTCACCTGTGGTCCGTTATATAACATTACCTCAACGGGACCACAGGTAATGATTATTACTTTATTTATATCTTCATAAATTTGACGTGACGGATGACACATCCAACTCTAGATACTCTAAAGTGTGCCATGCAGAGACTACTATTCACCTTATTTTAGTGTTCACTCAACCTTCAACGACTAATCACCAACGTTTACATCACCTGTATCTTCACATATCCTCAATTACCAATCATTATCATTCACTTTACTCATATCATCACATATTGTAAATGTTCAATCATGACCATTCAGTTTGTGTGTTATCCTCATTCAACTTTCTAAATACTAATCACCACCATTCACTTTACTCATATCATCACATATTATTAATGACTAACTAACACCATTTACTTTACTTATCCAATCACAAGGAACAGGCACGTATCCCTTGCCAAGGAGAGTCCAGTAGTAAAGAAGCACCCTTTCTACCAGTCAACCCTGACATACACAACATGACAGTTCCCATGAGGAACATTAACACAGTCTTGATGGAACCTGAACTGGAGAAAATCGACTGGAACGACTACAAGTTCATGGCTCAGGAAGCTCAGAAACAGGGACTAGGCGAACATGGCGTGCCCGTTGTTTTGTCCTTGTCGGAAGAAGAAAACAAAATAAAAGAGGACCTTTTCAAGCAGTTTAATTACAACGCTTATTTAAGCGATCGCATCTCTCTTGAAAGGTCAATAGGTGACCTGAGAACGAACCACTGCAAAACACACAAATTTATCCGAAATATTCCGAATAATTCCGTAAGTGTCATTATCGTATTTCATAACGAGAAGAACTCGACACTTCTCAGAACTGTCCATAGTGTTATCAACCGGTCTCCTGGACAACTGCTTAGAGAGATCGTTCTAGTTGATGACTTCAGCACTTTAGATGAGGTTAGGGCACCGCTGGATGCGTATATATCTCAGCATTTTTCTAAAGTCAGGGTCATCAGGAATGCTGAAAGGACAGGTTTAATTAGAAGCAGGATGTCTGGCGCTGATTCTTCAAGTGGCAGTTTTCTGGTGTTTCTCGATGCACACGTCGAAGTTAATCATAATTATCTGCCTCCATTACTTGAACCAATGGTTTTAGACTACAAAACGGTCACTTGTCCTATTGTAGATTACATAATGGAAGTCACATTCAACGTATGGTCTTTAAATAAAAAAATGCGTGGCGCCTTTGACTGGAATCTAGAGTATGTAAGGATCCCAGTGTATGGCATGGACGAAACGACACCATACGCTAGCCCGGTTATGGTTGGATGTGCATTCGCTATTACAAGACGGTGGTGGGAGGAGCTAGGAAAGTACGATCCAGGTTTAGAAATTTGGGGGGCTGAACAATACGAAATGTCATTTAAGACCTGGCAGTGTGGAGGAAGACTTCTTGACGCTCCCTGTTCCAGGGTGGCGCACCTGTTTCGGCCGCTGCCCTACGTCAAGGAAGTAGTACAGAACAACACAATCGAGAAGAATTACTTGCGTCTAACATCCGTTTGGATGGACGAATATAAAAAATTTGTGTTACAAAGAAGATACTTCATGCGATTCACGGGCGCAGGGAATATAACTGAACAGCTTGCTCTGAGAAAAAGGTTGAAGTGCAAACCTTTTAAGTGGTTTATGGACGTGATTGCTCCGGATATTCTGAAGTATTATCCATTGGTCGAACCCCCGAGCATTGCCTGGGGGCGGATACAGAGTAATTTCAACACATCTATGTGTATTGTTAAAAGGGATTTCGAATGTTATCTGGACGGCTGCATGAAACCTCTAAATGAAGAGAATTTCCTATTCGACTGGAGGAATCACATTAGGATTGTAGACATGTGTGTAACTAACGTTCACAGCAAGTCCATTCTGCTGTGGAGTTGTATGGACATCGAATATATTCTGACACAGGCGTTTGCCTGGAACCACCAAAACGGTCACATTGTTAACTTTGCTTCAGATCAATGCCTCGACTTTGATCTCACGACATTTAAATTGTTGACAAACAAGTGTGATGACAACAGCTCGACTCAGTCTTGGCGTTTTGATGGGCTTAACTTGACGGAAGTTAACAGAGTTTGGTCGCTATACACGTCAAGTAGGTCACACAAGAAAATTCATTGAGACCTGGCCAGTTGGTCGCAAAGAAACGAAGCATGATGAGGTATACACATCCCACGTTGACACAACGATGAAAGTAATGACAGGGCATCTCTTCCGAAATCACTGCAAGATATGTTGTTGTTGTTGTTATTATTGTTGTGACTGTCGGCAGGCAGGACGTGTTCGCTGATAGCTCATAACAAGCGTGCCTTGCGTCCGTGATTTTGTGAATTCATTTCTCCTTTTTTGGCGTTCGTCCTGAAAAATACGGTATGGCGTTGTGTCGTAGTTTACAGCGAGCCTGCGATATCTGTGCCATCAGATTTCAGAAGGCTTTTAAATACCGGTTTTGGCTTCCTACTGTGTCCCCTATTCTTCAGATAGTCGACATTAGTAACTGGTGAAGGCGGTTTCCAGCGCCGCTACGTGGAGGCGGAATAGAATCTTGGTCAGCTATGGTTCGCTGACCCTGATATAGGCAAACAGCTATGGTTCGCTGACCCTGATGTAGGCAACCAGCTATGGTTCGCTGATTCTGATGTAGGCAACCAGCTATGCTTCGCTGACCCTGATGTAAGCAGCCAGCCATGCTTCGCTGACTCTGATGTAGGCAACCAGCTATCGTTCGCTAACTCTGATGTAGGCAACCAGCCATGCTTCGCTGACCCCTGATGTAGGCAACCAGCCATGCTTCGCTGACCCCTGATGTAGGCAACCATCTATTAGTCTCCTGGCAACTGCTACATCTTCGTCCCGTGAATTCATTGTATACTATAGAGCTGGGGTTGTGGAAATTCGTTTCTTTGGAGTATAAGGGATTGTTCAATGCGTTGAATGTGTCCATTCGCGAACTGGCTATAAAAATTGTCTGTGTACATACAATTTGCATTCCAAATGGATCATACATAATCATGTCCTACATGTGTGGGATATGCTCAAGCTGAGATCACTGGCCATTTAGGAGTGCGTAAACAACTTTCATTTGACTGCGCGGCTTCATGTCACTTACAAGCTGAGATCAAGATGCTGAGCAGTGCTTGAACTGCAGCAGTCAGCGACTTTTAGCTGACTACTAGCGTTAGAGCCAGCTAACCAAAGCTACCAAGCCCTTTCTACATCTCCATGCGGTGATCCTAGACAACAGTCTGCAACAAAGAAGACTGATTAAGATGAAAGCTCCGAAGAGGGAAGGTTAACCTCGATGCCCAAACATGCCTGCTGAAGTCGGATCGAAAGGTGCAAATATCGCAGTCAACCCGTAAACTTTGACATAACGCATTCCGTTCACCGGACTACATCCTTCTACTTGCAAAACCCTTTTCAGAGGTTGGTAGTGGGAGTTTAACAACGTTCATGGCTTGGTAGCGGGAGATTGAGAACGTTCAGGGCTTGGTAGCGGGAGATTGAGAACGTTCTGGGCTTGGTAGCGGGAGATTGAGAACGTTCAGGGCTTGGCAGCGGGAGATTGAGAACGTTCAGGGCTTAGTAGCGGGAGATTGAGAACGTTCAGGGCTTGGCAGCGGGAGATTGAGAACGTTCAGAGCTTGGTAGCAGGAGATTGAGAACGTTGAGGGCTTGGTAGCGGGAGATTGAGAACGTTCAGAGATTGGTAGCGGGAGATTGAGAACGTTCATGGCTTTGTAGCGGGAGATTGAGAACATTCAGAGCTTGATAGCGGGAGTTTGAGAATAGAGAAGAAGAATAAGAAAACTTACAAGATGTGTTATCCACGAGGGATTGTTCATCACAGATGGTGGACCCAGCGATGTGACCGTATTGCACACACGTTTAACCAGTTCAAAATGTATCATAGGCTGTATCTCACGTATCATAGGCTGTATCTCACGTATCATAGGCTGGATATCATGTATCACAAACTGTATATCACGTATCATAGGCTGCATCTGTATATGCATCAGTAAAAAAAAATATATAAACATCAGCATTCTTGTTTATTGCAACACTTTGAGGCGCCCCCAAGCGGCAACAGATGATATGATCACATGTGGAGATGCTGAAATGGGAACCCATAAGAAACATCTTCACGTAAGAACTAGCAGACAATCGTTTCAGCTTGGAAATTCCAGCGCGGATCAAAACTTGGCCACACTTAGGGATACTGCTTACTCTACAATGCTAGAATAGAACACCTTGGACCATTCATGGGCAAGCACAAGGATTGGTTCAATGAAAATGATAGTGAAATGAAGATGCTTTTTGGTATAATAAGACAATCCAAAATGACTCTTCAAATTGAAAGATCGTCTTTGCCAAAGAGAACGGCCTTCATTAGCGACCGAAGAGTAGTCCAGACGATATTCGGGGGGGGGGGGGGGGGGTGTGCTAAATTCATGGCTAAGCAAACGGGCAGACATGATCGATACGTTCGCTGATCGCCACGTTTCTAGAAGGTTCTTTGAGGTGTCGAGAACACTCTATTGTGCACAACCTTCTGGCAACTCTGCAGTTCATGGTGCTGTTGGATTGCTAATAACAGAGAAATCCCAAATCCTGGACAGGCGGGCATAATATTTCTGCTGCAACATACTGGTCAATCCATCATTCATACATCAAGAAGCCACCCGACGTATTCCCTAGGTGGAAATGAACATGTGAATGAGGTAAGATGGCCGCGCCTGAATGGCTGCGCTCTCGACTCCTTCCGGTGTTTGGGTCGTTTTCATATGTTTGCTGGCTGCTGTTCGGATTATAATTCACAACTCTTTCACCACGTTTAATAAGGGATTACATTCTGGGGAATTTATGTACTTTCGATCGGTTATCCTGTTTATTATGTTGCATTTTGCTGCATTTCATGCCTGGCTTAAACCGTGAGTAACCCGTCCAAGATGGCGTTCGACGTTCCGCTTGACTGCACCCAGAATTCACTCCACGTTATCACTACTCAAGGACCTCCCTGCTCGGACTGAAGCAGCCTTCATCCCGTCTTTTTTGCCGGAGGTTACACGATACCTCTCCCAACATCGTATTCTCAGTGCAGCAACGGCCACGCTGATGTGGACACAATCCAGAAGTCTCGGGGGCGTACCACGGAAAAAAGCAGGGAGTCAGATACGGACGGACACAGAAAGCCTGACGCAAACATTGGTCTATCACATACTTCTCGTTGCCTCCTTCCTAAAGGTAGCGGAGTACTCGGCTCCACCTAGGGAGTATGAAGAGATTTCGGCCGACACACTATGCATGAACATAGCCTTGGCAGTTGGACATGGTAGTGTTCGTTCGACGCAACGGGCCTTTGACGCCTAAACGAACATTATTACTATTATTAACTTGACATGGCTATGGATGAAATCACTGAAGATGAAGTAGATAAAATCATCAAAGCGTTTTCTCATGGAAGTGCTCTTGGAGCTGATGCAATAACAGCAGAGATATTTACAGTAGCTGGAACATGTCTCCTGAAAGCATTTTGAACTGTTCTGCTCCATGTGGGTTGAAGAAGAAGTCATATACTCAGGTATAGCGTATAAACCACCGGTGGTTACAATAAGGGAACAGAAATTAGAAGCGGTGGAAAAATTCGTCTATCTCGGAAGTACGCTGAGGACATCCGTGATTGTTGTTGATGAGCTGTCTAATTGAATTGTAAAGATCAGCACAGATTTTGGTCGAATGTGCTCGACAATGTGGGAACGTTCAGGAATCCGCCTAACGACTAATCTGGAGCTCTACCACTCCGCAATGCCTCACCCTGCAGTACTCATAGGAGTGCTGGACTGTCTACGCTGGAGAGGTCATTAAGCTAACTCACTTCACGTGACTTGTCTGAAATGCAAACTGCGTATTCGCTGGCAGGATTTAAATCAAAGACATTAAAGTCCTATCAGTCAAACTGAGATGGGCTGGCCATCATACTCG
This sequence comes from Ariolimax columbianus, assembly GCA_036924085.1. Taxonomy (NCBI): domain Eukaryota; kingdom Metazoa; phylum Mollusca; class Gastropoda; order Stylommatophora; family Arionidae; genus Ariolimax; species Ariolimax columbianus. The sequence goes on along the minus strand of JAVGWX010000016.1, from coordinate 6,054,175 downwards.
AATGTCAAGCGAAAGGCTACTAAAAAGCATTCTGTATAGTGAAATGAGTGACGGAAGACGATGTCGGGGACGTCCCAAAAAGCGATTCAAGGACATGTCTCTAGTGCTATCAAATAGACATTACCAGCCGAGATAACCTGACTCAAATTCGTTCAACTTGGAAAAGTGCCACCAAAAGGGCGTTGCAATCAGCGAGGGCCTTTTTGTGCAGGTATGCATTGTTAGACACCAAATTAGAAAGTCTGGAGCAGAGAAAATAAATGTACCAGTTGCAGCTGTAGATTATGTTTGCCAGACAGAATAGGGAACATTTTGCCGTCGCAATAGCTTGATCAATCACAAGATTATGTTTGCCGTAGTCTATAGAACACATTCCGTCTTCGCAATAGCTTGATCAGTCACAAGATTATGTTTGCCATAGTCTATAGAACACATTCCGTCTTCGCAATAGCTTGATCAGTCACAAGATTATGTTTGCCATAGTCTATAGAACACATTCCGTCTTCGCAATAGCTTGATCAGTCACAAGATTATGTTTGCCATAGTCTATAGAACACAGTCCGTCTTCGCAATAGCTTGATCAGCCACAAGTGCCTCCACAGACTCAAGGATGTAGTACGAGATGAAATAATGTTGACGGCCCTCATCGAATAAAGATAGACAAATTATTATCATTATTATTATTATTATTATTATTATTATCATTATTATTATTATTAGTAGCATTATTATTGATGTTGTTTGAAGCCCCTCGTACTTAGTTAATTTCCTCTTGATGATACTTGTTTTGTGGAATGTTACTTTAGCTTTTCTTACAATACTAGGTGTACTTAAAAAGGTGAATCGGGATCTTCCTGGCTGTAGTGCAATGGGAGGAACCGCATTAAGCACACCACAATGGAGTTTACAATATCGTATCGATCGCCACCTCATTGGCCATTCTGCTGTGACACAGTTTGTTTCCATGAGCCTTACGAGGAAGTAAGGTGGGGAGAGGGGTGACCCTGATGTTGGTCTTCCCACCCCCACATGATATAGTAAAACGTTCATATGAACTAGATGATACACCCAGAAGATACAACATACCAAACAACATGAAAATAAGCGAGGTGATCCGCGTCGCCCCCCAGGTCGCTCCACCAACCTAAGGTCCATTGACCCACAAAATGGGGGTGACCTCATTCTAATAATCACAGCGGCTGCAGCAAAACCCAATTATATATTTAAAGGGGATGAAGATGTTGAGCAGCGCATGAGCTGCAGTGGTCAGTGACCCAGCGACTGCTTGCGTCAGGGCCAGCGAACCAGAGCTGCCATGACTCTTCTACACCTCCACGCGGTGATCCTGGATAACAGGCTGCAGCAGGGGAGACTGGCTAAGGAGAAGGGATCGAAGAGGGAATGCTAAACCGGTACTCAAAAAATGTTGACTGAAGTCGGATGTGTTGGGCCGAAAGGTGCAAATATCACAGTCAAGCTGTAAACTACGACACAACGCATTCCAATCTATGGACTACATTCTGCTACTTAAGCCCTTTCAGGGTTTGGTAGCGGGAGATTGAGAACGAACGAAGCCAAGCCAAGCCATATATTTATAGTGGATTATATACAGCCGAAGATGCGAAACGTAAATATGTGTGATTAATGCCTATTCTTTCTGGCCGCAGCTCCGCCGACATCTGTTCCTCGTGTCTCTGGACTTCTGTATCTAGACCCCACGACTCCCCAACCGTCTGCGTTTGATGAACTCTCTGTTTACCAAGCTCAGAACGTGCGGTTATATGATTAACGAGAAGAACCCGCATTGTCTTCGTGAACTCGACCAGGCCTTCGAAATGTGTAAGGTTCTCCACCTTGTACTTTAAGACTACAGCCTTTTCCAACTCTGTATCCGTCAAGATGTGTTCTGCAGCTGTGATAGCTTTGCTTGCGGATTGTGGGCTGTCCTGAAGGTCTTCTTCTTCTTCTTCTTCTTCTGCGATCATTCTCAATCTCCCGCTATGTGAAGGCGCTAGACCATGAGATGTGGACTGACCTCTGTAACGTGGACGATGTGAATTACAGGGTGGCAGTCTTGAAAATAGGTTTGAAAAGGTGACAGAGAGTCACTCTAGCAACATAGTAACGCCCTAGCAACCATTCCTGTGACAATGTGCCTGAGGAACCCCCCCCCCCCCTCTACCCTATTGTGCACTGACTGCCCCTCCTCATTACGAAGTGATATGGTATAAACACCCCCCCCCCCCCCCCCAAACAAAAAAAACATCGTCCAAGACTTCATTTTTTTCTGAATCTGGGACGATGTTAATCTTTTTTATATATATTTATATATAAAGTAAAAACTTTGTTACAAAATTTTATAAAATTCAAAAACACAACTATGCGGTGCGCATGAAAGTTTTGATTTACTTATTTTATTCAGCGACATAATATACACACTTATAAAAGCCGGAAGAAGACGTCCTCATTACAGTTCCTGGTTGCAGCACTTGAAACATACTGCCGGGTGAGACGCGTTGTTAATCTGTGTCAGTATTAATTGAAGTCATCTCTGTCTGAATATGTACAATCTCAGCCCTCGTGCGTTCATTCTCTTCTCCAGTTGCCAAGAGATCAGCCCACATTTCTGTTACTCTTTGCTTCTACTTTCTCTCCTTGTCCTTGCCTTTTCGAAGTTAATTTTTTCAGTCTTACCATCTCCAGTTCCTTTGATTGAATATTATTAGCCTTTTCACTCTCTAAGGATAATAAAATAAATTGTAAAATACTTGCCCTGGCCAGATATTGTTAACGTTTTTGACAGAAAGCACGGAAAGCGTGACATAGAGTGTGACAGTTATCAAGTCGTCACGCATTATTATCCTTACGCACTCCACATTATTTTTGAAAAATATTTGACCTAATTAATTTTCTTAATTAGTCGCTGTGGTAGTCGTCTTTCAAAATTTGTAACTTTTATGTTTGTTTGTCAATAAATATGATTTTCTGGTGTGTAGATACACAATAGCATAACGAACATGTGGGTGTTATTGTTTTTGTTGTATGTTTGTTAGTTTTTGAGATTTAAAAAGATGAAGTTGAAAATTTATGAAAATCTCGGGAAAAATTTGGACTCGACCACTAGGCCTAGTCGCTTCGATAGAAAACCATGGAAACCACAACAACGTATCGATACTGTGTTTACAATATCGCCACAACTGTTAGTTTCCAATTCAAACGTAGTTCTTTCATTTAAACAAACAAAATAAACAGATCTACGCGATAAAAATCTTTCTCAACAACCTACTTCCCCTTTCGCAAAAAGTCGGCTTGCTCAAAACGGCATATACAAAATTAAAACTGTTCAAAAGCCATTTGTAATCGAACACACGATACTTTAACCGGCAAAATATCGTGTATATATGGAGGGCGTAGTCAGCAGTAAAAAATGGCTGTCAGGAGTGACTCCGTTCAAAAAAAAAAAAAATTTTTCCGCACACCGTTTTTGTAGGCCTAGCTGGTTCAAAGAGAACGGACAAGGGCGTGCTACAGGTTAAATACTCCGAAGCTATTGTCCCGTGATTTCTCCTAGGAGTTGTGTTACATACGTTTCTCGATGTACGTTGTACGATGGCGTCTATACGTTTCAAATTTGCTCAGGCAAGTGCTTTCCGTTCACATGGTTCCAACTAACCACTTATCCAGTCTGAAATGCTTTGTTTCAGCTTTCCGGCCTGCAGTCCTAACTGATGTGCCACATTAACGGTTGCAGCAGCGTTCCTGAGCGAGGTCGGGTCGATGGGCCTTAGGTTGGTGGGGCGTCCTGTGCGCAGGGTGGGCGGGGGGGGGGGGGGCGGGCAAGCGGTTGTGGCGTCAAACCGAGGTCTAAGGTTATACCAACTGAGGATGGCGAGGGGCGCCCTGAGTGGTGGGACGCCCCTGAGCGAGGTAGTAGAGGTCCAGGTGCTTCCCACCGGCCTTCAACAACTACTACGTTCCCAGTCAAACTGAACACGAAGTGACTTCGAACCCTGTTAGTTGGAATTGCAAGCCAAGCTTACACTCGATGTATACGCCAACACCACACTGTCCTCCTATTCAACATGTTTGGCGGTTTGATTAAAGGTGTGTCTTTCTGGACTCTACTGGCGAAGGCACACCGGTTACCACTCCAGATTGAGGTCACTTGGGCGATATCAGGACGTATTGGCCAGTGTATGGATGTGTGTGTGTGTATCTATTTGTAATGGTGACACATTGACCAGTGTATGGATGCGTAATTGCACCTACGAGGCGTGTTCAAATGAAACCGGACCTAACTGCACCAAGTGAACATATGTACGATGCGCACAATGACGCCACTTCTGATTTAAACAGCTCATACCAACCGTCAAGTTTGCACAATTTCATTATTCTCCGACTCATAGTTTCCTCAGAAGACTGTTAAAAACATGGCGTGTGTGATACGGAATCCGTCCAGAGTTGATCAGCGAGCGGTGATTCGGTTTCTAACAGCTGAAGGATGTCGACCAGTTGACATTCATCACAGAATGCAGGGAGTGTATGGTGACAAATGTGTGGCGAACGTAAGCTCTGGCGACGGTCCACTCGAATTGGTGTATCAATTTTGCGATGGCACCTTCTGACACAACAATATGCGCCAGATGTGGTCTCGAAAGATCTTTCGTTAACTCACGTCCTTCGTTAAATATCGTTGTCCAGTGCTTCACTGTTGTCTACGACACACTTTTGTCACCATACACTGCCTGCATTCTGTGATGAATGTCAACTGGTCGACATCCTTCAGCTGTTAGAAACCGAATCACCGCTCGCTGATCAACTCTGGACGGATTCCGTATCACACCAGCCACCCGCCATGTTTTTAACAGTCTTCTGAGGAAACTATGAGTCGGAGAATAATGAAATTGTGCAAACTTGATGGTTGGTATGTGCTGTAATCAGAAGTGACGTCATCGTGTACATCGTACATATGTTCACTTGGTGCAGTTAGGTCCGGTTTCATTTGAACACGCCTCGTATTTGTAATATGTTCTACTATGCAGTTTTACAGTACAGCAATGTTGTAAATCATTCATGTTCGCTGAGAAGTGATCATACCGAGAAAAATCCCAGACATGCCCAAACAAACGGGTTAGGAAGTGATTTTGATCCAGGCATGTTGGAATTGCAAGCCAAACCATCAAGAGGTGTACTCTAGCTCTGGTTTAGTTCAAAACAGTGGAGCAGCGACTCAAATTAGGGACCACAGGCTAAGCTAAAGCGTATGAGTACCAGAGTGACAGAGCTCTCGCGGTAAAGAGAGTGCTACAATCAGGAACTGTAAAGTGGACATGTTCTTCCGGCTTTCATTAGTGTGTGACATATTATGTCCCTCAATAAAATAAGTAAATCAAGGTTGGGGGGGGGGGGAGGCGGGTTTGAACCTATATCACTTTGAAATGGGGAGGGGGAGTCGGTTCACAATAGGGTAGAAAGGAGGGGGGGGGGTCCTCATGGGCATCGCAAAACGAATGGTTCTATCTCCGTTATAGAAACGATCCAGTAGACAAAGCAGAAAATAGGGGAAAAGCAGCGAGAAAGAAAACTGACCTAGGGGTACATATTTAACACTTCATTCCCGATAGCAATGGTGTCTTTCAATAATTATCTTCCTGTAGTTCAGTGGCTTCGAGGTAAGGTGTCCGCCTCGGAAACCGGGTTTGAATCACGGTGAAGACCGGGATTTTTTCCACGTGGCTCTTCTTGTAGAAAATTGCACTGATAGCTGGGTAGTGAGATCCGACTCCCTTATCCAGTGTCAAGCAGCTTCAAAATCCCTTGATTGTTTGAAATGGAAAAGAGTAGGTTTAACTGTCGCTGTCCAGATAAAAATGTTTAAAATCTAGTTTAAAATCTACCCAAATGATGAGTGCCCCCAACAACCTCACAAGTTACGGGATGATCTGACCTGACCTGACCTAACTACGGATAGACGAAGCCTCGGTTACCTGGCAACAGACATTAACATACCTGTTTGAATACGAGGATTCCAAGTATTCCAAGCAAGTATAATATGGCACATCTGGAGTAATAACAGCATGGGGAAAGTTTCACTGGTCACACACTATTTGCACATTAAATGTCTGGGATTATGCAACCCTATACCTTCCATGGTTGTCTTTGTTTTTCACTTATTCCTTTTGTTTGGTAAGTAAATAGACATGCCACATAATCGTTTTGGACTTGACGTAACTAATTTTGCGATAACGCTACCGCGCGCGTTACTATAGAAAGAAACACTGATTAAGTTCAGCTGTTGCACAGATCAAATAGCAAAGCTCAGAATTATCATAGACAAATCAAAAGTGTGGCAAACACCTCTATATATGAACCTAATTGATTTTGAAAAGGCATTTGATAGTTGAATAACATTACGTAATGTGATATGTCAAAAATAACAAAGAGTATGACAAGTTCAACTCGTTTACATTCGGCGGGAATGTAATACCAGAACTAAGATAGGATGTTGATACAGCTGCCATTTCGAAGAGCGCTGAGGGGTTTGAATAGAACAAAATCTATACCTAAATACCAACAAAACCAAGATAATGGTCATTGATAAGGCAAAATCCAGACCTAAAGTTACACTACAAAAACACGACGTAACGAACGCCACAAGTTTGAAATTTTTCGGCACGATAATAAGCAACAAAGGAGATTGCGAAAAATAAATGCGAAGAAGAATGACATGGCACTGCAGAGGTTGACTAAAATTAAAAACTGATGGCAGAACACTACAAAAATTAAGATGATGAGGACTTGCATCTTCCCAGCGACAACATACGGATGTGAGACATGGACAACCACACAAACACTAAGGGAGAAGACTGAATTAGTCGAGCTAAAATTCAACAGAAAAGGGCTACAAAATACCATGGATAGAGAGAAAGAAAAACACAGAAAACCTTTACTAGCTGGATCTTCCTCTTGTTCTTGATGACCCGTTCCTCAGCGTAGCTGTGGGTCCTCCAGGGGACCCTGTCTTGGGCCGCGGAAGTGCAGTGCATGTTAAACCCTCGTGTACACCAAGGGAGTATGACCAATCTAAAGGAGGTCTTCCCCGCGATCTCTTTTTACCTCGGAGGTACCAGATTGCTGTCGCCGTGCTTCATCGACCATCGTTTTGTCTCAATATGTGACCGGCCCATCTATGTTTTGCCGTGTCTGCATAGATTACCGCATCATTCTCCAAGGTCAAGATGGCATCACTGCAGAGATCATTCAGGCTTGCGGTCTACCCCTTTATCAAGCCACAGCCCAACGTTTTACACGATATCTTCATTCGGGAGGAACTACCGCCCGGAGCAACTCGAGGACAACACTCTTGCACAAGAAGAGAGATAAAAAGGACCTCGGAAATTATAGTCCAATTACTTTTCTGCAGTTCACTTACAAGCTATTCACGAAATGCATCCTTGCCAGAGTCCACACAACTCTCGAAGAATCGCCGCCAGTCGAACAAGCAGGCTTTCGGCGTTCGTACAGCACAATATACAATATTGGAACCTGCTTCCGGCTCATTGAAGTACTCTGACAGTTTCAGACACGCTTGATCGACTTCAGATAAAAAGAAGAATATTTGCTGGATATAGCATAAGATTGGTTGGTAAGTAATATTACGTCTAGGAATCTAAAATACTTTGGCCACAGCAAACACGACAATTGTCTAGAGAGAAAAGAAAACGATACTTCAGGGTATGATACCTGGCAAGCGATACAGAGGCAGGGCGATACTTAAGATGGACACTTTTCTGTTCAGGGCTAGACGTGTTTCTGAAGTAGTTGTCATCCCATGACGATTTAGAATATCCGCAATATTTCCTATCCATCTAGTTCTCGGACTGCCACGGTTGCGGAAATCCGAACGTTGTGCGTTATAGGCGCACAGGGGTAGTTGGTCAGGATGCATTCTCATTAGGTGGTTGAACCAATTGATTCTCACTTCATCAATATATTCTGAGCAGGGTCTCACTTCAACTATTCTTCTCACATCTTCATTGCCCATTCTGTCTCTCCTAGTTACGTGGATGGTTTTCCGGAGGCATCTCATCTCACATGTGGTGATCTTTCTCTCTAGAGATTTTGTTAAAGTCCATGTTTGGCACTGGCAGCAGAGAGTTGGCATGAATATACTGTTGATTAGCATTCTTTTAGCGGACATGTTTATGTTTGGGGGTTTCAATAATGGTGACAGCTGATATGCGATCGCATTTGCTTTTCTACACCTGATCTCAATCTCTCTTTTTAAACCTCAATCCTGTGTGAAAATTACATAAGATAATCAACGGAAAAGATAAATTATACTACAACAAGTTTTTTTCTTCAAAATACAGCCTGCTTCAACTTGAAGGCACAACCACACATTAATTAAAGAAAAGTCCAGATTATATACCAGGAAATATTTTTTTACTCAGAAAGTGGTGAATGCTTGGAATGCATTGCCACAGGAAATAGTGGAGGGAGGGTCAATTAATGCCTTTAAGAATAGATTAGATGCGCATAGTTATTGTTATATCAAGTGAATGTAAAAGAAACTGGTTGTATACTAACACTGCAGTCTTCTAAACCAGTATAAAGACGTTAAGTTAAGTAAAGTTAAGATCCAGGTACGCGGGCTCTCTAATACAGAAGAGTAAATCAATGATGGGAAAACATCAGAACTGATGGATCGAATCCAGCACTGGAAAAAATGAAGATCTACAAAACAGCTGGACATGTTGGTATGGCGTCAGAAATTGCAAGGTACATAGGAACTGCTGGTGAACTTTTATTGCCTAAGATTATCCATGCAGCCTGGCACCACAAGCTTATACCAAAGGACTGGGAGATAGCCATCTTTATACCAATTTTCAGAAAAGCGGACAATTGAAAGTGCGAAAACTATAGAGACATATCCCTCCTTAGTGTCCCAGGCGAAGCATACTCTAGGATACTGGATCAGAGACTGAGACATCTGACTGAGCCAAAAATGGGCAAAGTCTACTCTAGGATACTGGACCAGAGACAGACATCTGACTGAGCCAAAAATGGGCAAAGTCTACTCTAGGATACTGGACCAGAGACAGACATCTGACTGAGCCAAAAATGGGCAAAGTCTACTCTAGGATACTGGATCAGAGACTGAGACATCTGACTGAGCCAAAAATGGGCAAAGTCTACTCTAGGATACTGGAAAAGAAACCAAGTGATATGTCTGAGCCACAGATGAGCGAAGCCCAATAAGCTTTCAGAACAAACCGAAGCACTCAAGACCTCATCTTCACACTCAGGGGAGGCAACAGAGTAGAAAAGCTCCGTGTAACGATGATGAAATGCGCCTGTTTCTTGGTTCTGAAAAGACATCTGATAAGGTTCCCTTGAGGAGGCTCTGATACTGCATGGAAAATATGAACATCAAAGCACACTTGATCTGCGTTATATTTATTTTTTTTTAAATTAAAAGCCTGCAGAAACTACACCCGGAATAGGGAATCAAACCCATGAGAAGTCCAAGACCATCAGTAGCGCAAGAAGACAGGCCGACATATCACCTGATCTCTTCCTACTACTCCTGGATTATGTCATCAAAGCCTTTAAGGAGAGGCCAAGAGAATACTCAGTGTGGTACTGGAAGATGAGACAAGTCTATAAACTGGAGCTGGCGTTTGTCGATGATGTGGCCCTGATTACTAAATCAGAGACACATCCCCAGACCAATCTTCACACCTGGAACGATGTACAGAGAACGAGAACGACGACCATTATCAGTTCACAAACAAAGACCATCTCGAGAGAAGAGAAAACTCATCACACGTATCTAGGTGAACAGCCACTGCAACAGGTTCTTAGTTCTTAGTTCTTAATTCCTAGTTCTTAGTTCCCATTCGACCTGTAGTTCTACAGAAGCAGAATCCCCTGTGCAGGTCCCAGCTCTGGTATAAGCTGGATATAGCCGGGAGAAGGGTTTCCTTCTTATCGGGCTAGGTTCGAGCAGCTTAATACTCCGCAATAGGTACCCAGTTCAAAAACATTGGAGCTGTTATAAACCGGAAGCCAGGTATTAAAGAAGAGTTGGGTAGGCTGTCAAACGTGTTCGCGACATAAATAGTGAATTCCTCATCAAAAGTGAAATAAGTCAGAAAACTAAGATATCTGTATACCACCCCACCAATGTACCAGTTTTGACTTACGGGCGTGTTTCATTGGCAATGAAAACAATCCAGAAAAGCCTCGCTCTTCAAGCGACGGAAATTAGATATCCAAGGAATATGGTGAAAGAACCAACAGACGCAAGGTCCGTAATCAAGCAATACGACAAGATCTTGAAGCCCAGCTCTTGCAGACTCGAGTGTAGTAATCTGAACTATGATAGCTTGTTCATGTCTGCAGAATGGAAGAAGCTCGGCTACCACAGGGGTCATGAGAAGAGTCAAGGATCTAGAACCAGATGACGACCCAAAGTCCGCTGGGATAACAACATTAGAAAGTCTAAAACAGATGTGAAATAAATTAGAAATTGAAATTGTAATTGTCACTTTTGTTTAAGCGTAGTGACACGTTAGCAAACGTGTAAGGCGGCAAAGTGAATTTATAAGTTCTATTGGAAAGGTAAACTGATACCAGGCTAACACAGCGTAAGAATCAGGTCAATTGGTAGCTAGGAGACGGTCAATAAGGCGCTACTTTTTCCTCCCAGCCAACTAGCCACAAATTAGATCGGCTTTCGACAGCCTCAGGATGACCGCTGCTTTTTTCGAAAAAATACAGGTTGACGTTTGACAGCGTACGAAGAAGAAGAAGAAAAAGACCGGCTTTCCCTGACTGAGAATGTTAGATTCCAAGCTTTCAACGTGTGTTTCAAATGTTATTTCAGCGCTTGTGTATTTAATTTTGTGATTGCGTTTTGATCAGATGGTAAAGGAGAAAGTGATAATTTTATTTCTCAGAAATGACACAAAGACACTTGGAACTGATTTACAAGAAAAAGGTAGACAGCTGTGCAGAAGTACGTCGACAGCATAGGTTTCAATTACCTCATTCAGCACAAACACCAAGTACTTTTCAACATTTTTCCTGCTACGCTACTGCCGTCATGCTACGCTACTGCCGTGGACTAGGCTGGAAGCATGCCAAAAGGAAGACAGTGGACAGAAAGATATGGCGCTCTTTCTGGAAAACATCTACACCCCATAGAAGAAGAGTAGTGATTAAGTAAGTAAAGTAGAAGCCTCTACACCACATGATAGAAGAGGAGCGACTAAATAAGTAAGGTAGACGATAACTTGCAATGTACAGTATTCCATTCAGCAACTCGTGTTTCCCATAATTAAATTGAGATATCTGTATAGAAATGATGTATTGTGTAGAACTCAACTTAAGTCTTAAGCATAGGTAGGTAATTTTAACATTTAAAATTGTGTATTTGATCAAGACATGTGTAGTGGACGTCTACAATGAGTTTGGGGGGGGGGGGGGGTAAATCCTAAGTGGACATAGGGGCACACGTGAGAAGGAAGGCTTCATAAATTCCAGAATATTGTGGACGTCTGTTATTGACCATCCCTAATCTCTCTGACGGCATTAATGGAATGTCCAAAAATACCAAATAATTATCAGTGGAGTATGGTCAGTCCACAGACCTGCCTGCTTGTCATTTGACCCCCCAATCAAGGGAAGTAACAATGACATCCGTTTTGAAGACGAACACGTCAAACCATAAAACCCAAACACTGGCCTCATATTTGTTATTTCCTGTACTTACAAATGATAAAAAATTATGTTTTGACTCAATAACGGATACATCCAAGCAACGTTTTCAGATCAGTGCACTCAGTTTATCTTGCATGTCGTATATCATAGATGATAGGCGCTTTGGGACTTCGCGAAAGTAAACTTGCAAATCCTTGTTTATTGTTTACAATTGAATTGAATTTGCATGTAACATCTGAATGAAACTCAAACTGATTACTTAATTTACTACAATAGTTGACAATACAAATTGTTATACTACTTACATTCGCGTCTGTTCTGTTTTCTTGACTACACCTAGACTTAGCGAAAGCTCTAGAGATAAGGGTTAAGCTCAGTGATATTTCAAAGGAATAAGCTCAGTAATATATCATCGTGTCTTTGTATACCTATACCACCAGCTGGCTGCTGATTCACTTTAGTGTCTTTAGTGCATTTTTGGTGATCTAGTATTTGAGCAGCGTCTAACTCAAACAAGTGCAGGTTTGCATTCAATTAGTCTTTTCTTTGAGTTGCCTATTATGATCACACGATGTTTTGCAGCATTGCTTAATTTAACGCGTGTGAAGAGACAAATACCACACTAAAGAGAAGTGTTCAGACAGTGTGAGGAGACATCTCAACAAGGACATAATAGTTTCAAACCTGCAACTCTACTCACCAACACGGCCGTGCTAACAATAGATATAGTTCATTTCTACAGTGGATGATACACCTCCAGACAAAACGAACAAGAATGGATCAATGTAAATGGTATCTGACACTGCTGTGCCCAGTATTTATTCTCATTTCCAGCACCTCGGCTACCGAAACACTTATCAGGAACAAACATGTTTCACCTGCTCCTCAGGCGATAACACTAGCATTATTACCAGATCTTCCACATATTAATGACATATATACTGTTACAAACACTAACCCAAATGCTAATTTCATAAAACAACCACCCAGTAATGCAGAAGTTGTACCAGGGAATACAGATGATGATGGAGCTAAGCCAAAGAAGAAAGAATACATCAAAATTGCAGAGACTCTACAGTGTGCTGCCGATGTAAAAATGTTCTGCTCGGACAAAGTCAACAGCAATAACTTTCTTGTTCTTGACTGTCTACAGGATAATGAAAAGGTAATAAGCATGTTTGGTACACTTGCACCTGGTTAGAAACACACCAATCAAATATTATTTTTGTCTGGAATCTAAGTTTGTCATAGGTAAATATAAGAGTTAACAGGTGGTTACATGCCAGTCACTGCTGTCAAGGATGCAGTGTGATTTACCTACTTAAATCCATCTGGCCTCCACTGGAACACAGAGCTGCAGCAGCTGTCCTCGTGTTTTCCTATTCAGTGTCTTAGTTCTGTCAATGATGTCCTCATCTTCTCCTATTCAGTGTCTTAGTTCTGTCAATGATGTCCTCATCTTCTCCTATTCAGTGTCTTAGTTCTGTCAATGATGTCCTCATCTTCTCCTATTCAGTGTCTTAGTTCTGTCAATGATGTCCTCATCTTCTCCTATTCAGTGTCTTAGTTCTGTCAATGATGTCCTCATCTTTTCCTATTCAGTGTCTTAGTTCTGTCAATGATGTCCTCATCTTTTCCTATTCAGTGTCTTAGTTCTGTCAATGATGTCCTCAACTCCTCCAATTCAGTGTCTTAGTTCTGTCAATGATGTCCTCATCTTCTCCTATTCAGTGTCTTAGTTCTGTCAATGATGTCCTCATCTTCTCCTATTCAGTGTCTTAGTTCTGTCAATGAGGTCCTCATCTTCTCCTATTCAGTGTCTTAGTTCTGTCAATGATGTCCTCAACTCCTCCAATTCAGTGTCTTAGTTCTGTCAATGATGTCCTCATCTTCTCCTATTCAGTGTCTTAGTTCTGTCAATGATGTCCTCATCTTCTCCTATTCAGTGTCTTAGTTCTGTCAATGAGGTCCTCATCTTCTCCTATTCAGTGTCTTAGTTCTGTCAATGATGTCCTCATCTTCTCCTATTCAGTGTCTTAGTTCTGTCAATGAGGTCCTTATCTTCTCCTATTCAGTGTCTTAGTTCTGTCAATGATGTCCTCATCTTCTCCTATTCAGTGTCTTAGTTCTGTCAATGATGTCCTCATCTTCTCCTATTCAGTGTCTTAGTTCTGTCAATGATGTCCTCATCTTCTCCTATTCAGTGTCTTAGTTCTGTCAATGATGTCCTCATCTTTTCCTATTCAGTGTCTTAGTTCTGTCAATGATGTCCTCATCTTCTCCTATTCAGTGTCTTAGTTCTGTCAATGATGTCCTCATCTTCTCCTATTCAGTGTCTTAGTTCTGTCAATGATGTCCTCATCTTCTCCTATTCAGTGTCTTAGTTCTGTCAATGATGTCCTCATCTTTTCCTATTCAGTGTCTTAGTTCTGTCAATGATGTCCTCATCTTTTCCTATTCAGTGTCTTAGTTCTGTCAATGATGTCCTCAACTCCTCCAATTCAGTGTCTTAGTTCTGTCAATGATGTCCTCATCTTCTCCTATTCAGTGTCTTAGTTCTGTCAATGATGTCCTCATCTTCTCCTATTCAGTGTCTTAGTTCTGTCAATGAGGTCCTCATCTTCTCCTATTCAGTGTCTTAGTTCTGTCAATGATGTCCTCAACTCCTCCAATTCAGTGTCTTAGTTCTGTCAATGATGTCCTCATCTTCTCCTATTCAGTGTCTTAGTTCTGTCAATGATGTCCTCATCTTCTCCTATTCAGTGTCTTAGTTCTGTCAATGAGGTCCTCATCTTCTCCTATTCAGTGTCTTAGTTCTGTCAATGATGTCCTCATCTTCTCCTATTCAGTGTCTTAGTTCTGTCAATGAGGTCCTTATCTTCTCCTATTCAGTGTCTTAGTTCTGTCAATGATGTCCTCATCTTCTCCTATTCAGTGTCTTAGTTCTGTCAATGAGGTCCTCATCTTCTCCTATTCAGTGTCTTAGTTCTGTCAATGATGTCCTCATCTTCTCCTATTCAGTGTCTTAGTTCTGTCAATGATGTCCTCATCTTCTCCTATTCAGTGTCTTAGTTCTGTCAATGATGTCCTCATCTTCTCCTATTCAGTGTCTTAGTTCTGTCAATGAGGTCCTCATCTTCTCCTATTCAGTGTCTTAGTTCTGTCAATGATGTCCTCATCTTCTCCTATTCAGTGTCTTAGTTCTGTCAATGATGTCCTCATCTTCTCCTATTCAGTGTCTTAGTTCTGTCAATGATGTCCTCAACTTCTCCAATTCAGTGTCTTAGTTCTGTCAATGATGTCTTCATCTTTTCCTAAATGATGTCCTCAACTTCTCCAATTCAGTGTCTTAGTTCTGTCAATGATGTCTTCATCTTTTCCTAAATGATGTCCTCAACTTCTCCAATTCAGTGTCTTAGTTCTGTCAATGATGTCCTCAACTTCTCCAATTCAGTGTCTTAGTTCTGTCAATGATGTCTTCATCTTTTCCTAAATGATGTCCTCAACTTCTCCAATTCAGTGTCTTAGTTCTGTCAATAATGTCCTCATCTTCTCCTATTCAGTGTCTTAGTTCTGTCAATGATGAGACACCAGCAGTTTCTTCTTCTTCTTCTTCTCTTTTTGCTTCTTGTGCCTTTCAGTGCCAGGTTATGAAGAGGTTTCTTAACCAGGTCCAAGTAAGTGCATCGTGCATGGGGAGCTTTATTGCTTCTGTTATTTCTGCTATCCATCTTTTTTGTTGGTGGTCCTTGGCTCTGTATCCATTGTATCTGTATAGCATTACTTTTTGAGAGATGATATCTGGTGTTTGTTATGTCATGTGGCTGAACCATTTGGTTTGCTGTCTCTTGATGAAGTCTAGCGCTAGTGTTGCACTTACTTATCTCCTAATATCTTTGTTTCTGATTCTATCCATTCTTGTTACTCCAAGCATTCTGCGCAGGCATTTCATCTCTGTTGTTATGAAGTTTCTTTTATCTTTGTAATGACTAGACTGTCTCCAGAGACTGCACAATATTGTTACGAAGTTTCTTTTATCTTTGTAATGACTAGACTGTCGGCAGAGACTGCACAATATTGTTACAAAGTTTCTTTTATCTTTGTAATGACTAGACTGACGGCTGAGACTGCACATTATTCAGCTGATGTAAAAAATAAAACCGGCAGTAGTGCATGCCATTTCATAATTCTTTGCCATATATTCCATTGCCTCTTAATTAATTTCTTTCCCGGTGTGTTCTGATCAAATACCCATCTCATTATATTGCAAGGCTTCTGTCTGTGGGTGTGGTATATCTATCTTCACTTTCTCTACTTCTCTACTTCATCACATGCTGGATTAGTTGTTGTGTCCTTTGCCACAGATGTGTGTTTGTTATTGCTAATTGTGATGTAATAGGAAGTATGTGACAGAAACTTCATTCGACAATGTCTTACAATTTTATTTTTCAGTCTGTATGACCACTTTTGTTTCTCACTGCCTTACCTTTCCTAACTGTAAGCCAGGTGTCCATTTGCCTGGATGATTATAATGGGTAAAAATATTGTAATGGCTGGATGCAGGCTAAGTATAACAGGGTCGTAAATACAGTAGACTTGATAATCTGTAGGAGGCTATAAATCTCATAGCATAAAGCCAGTTGTATAGAAACTACCACTGTAAGAATGCCCAAATTGATTTGGTGCTGGTTTCCTGTACACTGCCTTTCTACAGAAGCAAAAACGAAAAATACGCTGATTATCTAACATTTTCTGAATTTAAGAGTGTTAAATAGTAACATTTGTTAGTTTAATGATTGAATTACCAAAAAAAATCAGATTCTTCTGTGATAAAATGGTCTTGTGGAAAAAAAATGGCATTATTTTAATTTCTATTGGACGTTTTGTTTTTAAAACACCAATATAAGAATTGCTGAGATGTTCTCTCTTCTCTCAAGTAATAGTGTTTCTCTCAAGTAATAGTGTTTCTCTCAAGTAATAGTGTTTCTCTCAAGTAATAGTGTTTCTCTCAAGTAATAGTGTATCTCTCAAGTAATAATGTATCTCTCAAGTAATAGTGTTTCTCTAAAGTAATAGTGTTTCTCTCAAGTAATAGTGTTTCTCTCAAGTAATAGTGTATTGTAGGAAAATGTTAGTTATTCGTTGCAAGTGATAGTGGCGACATCATCAGACATTTTATTGTTGTCTTGAGGATGTAACTTGCACTGTATTTGGATTATAGTGAGGGAGGTAATGTGCTGGTCATCAACCTCACTCTCTTGTCCCGAGCTGCCTTGGACCAGTGGCAATACTATCAGTCAAGACGACTGACAGTAACTCAGGATGCAGGTACTCGCGCGATAGCATCATGAAAAAAACCAGTGACTGTCAAACTGGAGACGGCATTATTCAAAACTAGTGCGTTGGGATTGTAAAACGGATGTAGGAAAATACCAGTGCCTTAGTAACAAAGTGATCAGAGCACTTGCTTCTTATGACAGAGGTACCAGGTTCATTCAATATCTAGTCTACCCAGCTGTAAAGTGGTATCTGACTTACATTTAGGGAAGGCAAAAGTAAAATATAATCTCTAATACTTGATCTCTGACAGCAGTGTCTTGGTAGTGGGCATAAATTTATCTTTTTATCGGTTTTCTGTTCAGTTGTCTTATCTGTCCACTCATGTCATTAGATGTCATTGGGAGATGCAATTTTCTTTCGTCTGCCATCTATGGTAGTCAATGCTATTTTGCAATACATGCTTCTGTAATTTTTTCAACAGTTCATCTTTTTCTTGATCTTCTCCTTTTTCTGGTGTTGTACTCTTCATCTTCTTCATTCTCAATCTCCCGCCACCAAGCCTTGAACAGGGCTTTGCAAGTAGCAGGATGTAATTCAGAGAACGGAATGCGTTGTGTCGCTAGTTTACAGCTTGACTGCGATATTTGCACCTTTTGGTCCGAAGCTTCCGTCTTTGGGAGAATCTTGTGTTGTAGTTACCACCTTCCTTACTTAAAGAAAGAGTACTCTTTGAAATCTTAGCTTAACTTTAACTTCTTTGTACTGGTTTAGAAAGTTTGCAGTCTGTATACAACCAGTTTCTTCCACTATTTAATCTAAAAATATGACTATGTGCATCTACTTTATTTTTTAATGCATTAACTGATCCTGCCCCTCCCCACTATTTCTTGTGGCAATGAATTCCAAGCATTCACTACTCTGACTAAAAAAATACGTCTAAATATCTAATCTCAATCTTTCTTTAATTAATATATAGCTGTACGCCCTTGTTCTTGTAACCAGTTGGACTTTGAAGAACTTGTTATAATCTGATCTCAAAAGCTCACACTTTAAATTGTTATGATGTTGATAAATAAGGTGACAGTATTCATTGAAGTCTTTTACACACATAATAAAAAATATGGCTTCCAATCAGAAAAATGGCTTCCAATAAAAATTATGCCATCCAACCAGAAATATGGCTTCCAATCATAAATATGGCCTCCAATCATAAATATGGCTTCCGATCAGAAATATGGCTGCCGATAAGAGATATGGTCTCCAATCATAAATATGGCTTCCGATCAGAAATATGGCTGCCGATAAGAGATATGGCCTCCAATCATAAATATGCCTTCCAATCAGAAATATGGCTTCCAATTTAAAAAAATGTGCCTTCCAATCAGAAATATGTCTTCCAATCAGAAATTTGCCTTCCATATTTTGTATCACATCAGACCAGAGAAAGCACATGTGGCCATCACCAGTGGCAACACTAGACAAGCTCTATGGCAGTGTCGACAGCCTCAGGATGACAGCTGCTTTCTTTGAACAAATTCAAGTTGACGTCTGACAGCGTACGAAGAAGAAGAAGAAGTATCACATCAGCACTATGATGACCTTCAAACAAAATTTCCAAATGTAATTTTGATAAGTTGTAATCTTAGTATTTGTTTTTAAAATGGTTTTCAGACAGCCAGCAAGCTATCAGACATCTGCCACCATGTGAGTATCAACAGCAGCTTTTGTTCTGTTTATTAATATGCTTATCTAAAGTAGAAGTAGACTTGATTTGGTAACTTGTTTAACTTTCATTTTATTGACCACATTTGGTGAGACAGAAGCAGCCATCAGGGCTACGTACAGGACAAAATGGGAAAAAACCTACCCTGGCCACATAGAAAACGATGCCTACCACCAACACTCCAAGCGAGATTAGGTGATCACTCTCCGGCTACGTACAGGGCAAAATGGGAAAAAGACCACCCTGGCCACATAGAAAACACTGCCTACCACTAACACTCCACTAACACTGCTAGCGTCAGGGCCAGCGAACCAGAGCTGCCAAGACCCTTCTATAGCTCCACAAGGTGATCCTAGATAACAGACTGCAACAGAGCAGACTGGCTAAGGAGAAGGGATCGAAGAGGGAATGCTAACCCGGTACTAAAAAAATGCTTGCTGAAGTCGAATGTGTTGGGCCGAAAGGTGTAAATATCGCAGTCAAGCTGTAAACTACGAGACAACGCATTCCGTTCTCTGGACTACATTCTGCTACTCAAGCCCTTTTGAGGGTTTGGTAGTGAAAGATTGAAAACGAACGAAGCCAAGCCAGCTAATCTGTTTTATTATTAAGCCTGTTTGTGAAATTTGTCATTTTATTATTTTGAGTGAATTTGATAAAATGTTGAACAGCAGCAGACAAGCTCTTAGTGGTAGAACATGCAGAATCAAATAGCAATTGGGCAACAGGTCTGCATTTTTCCATTAACATTCATGTTTGGCAAGGGGAAAAAAAGATGTGTTGCTTGTAATGTCTAGTAAAAAGAAAGGTGAATCATAGGGGAGAGTGGTGTTGAGAAAGCTCAAAGTACAGACAATTGAGATGTTGCATACCTATTTCTGTTTCTTATTACCAATACTTTGAGTTTTTTAACAAATGTTTCATAAAATCTTAAAAAATAAATTTTCGTGTTACCAGAACATATTGTGCTAAATCAAGCATACATGAGTGTGTATTATACGTGACACTTTATGGTTTGCATACAATAACCATATTTTTACAATTGCTTAATGTATAGTTTCTATGGACATATAAACTGAAGCTCACAAAGGATTCAAGATTTGAGGATGCATCAAGCGAAGCAT
This sequence comes from Ariolimax columbianus, assembly GCA_036924085.1. Taxonomy (NCBI): domain Eukaryota; kingdom Metazoa; phylum Mollusca; class Gastropoda; order Stylommatophora; family Arionidae; genus Ariolimax; species Ariolimax columbianus. Next base: position 6,034,321 of record JAVGWX010000016.1, on the reverse strand, counting down.
GCGCCTCAGAGTTAGAAAAAGTAAGTAATTAATATCTACCTTTATTAACACTGGGGAGCCGCGTAGCGCAGTGGTTAGCACTCTGGCTTCGCATCTGAGTGGTCCTGGGTTCATTCCCCAGTTGAGGCGGTAATGTTTTTTCAGACCGCAATGGCTCCCGGGTCGACCCAGCCTTAAATGGGTACCGGTTAAGTCCGGGAAGTAAAAGCGGCGAGGGAGAGGAGATGGCTACCGCCCTCATATAGCCGAGCCTTTGAAATGTGAGAACGCTAACAACTCACACCCCTACGGCAGTAATGCTATGGGTTACTTTACTTTACTTACTTTACTTATTAACACTATCAGACAAGAGGGTCTCTGATCTCCATGCGAGTTATTTACCAAGGATTTAAGAAAAAGAAGAAGAGATATTAACTAGATATTTAACAGAAGAGTAGATCATATATAAGTTTACAGCCTTTTGAAAAAGCAATAACACTAGTTTACATATTATAAATATTTCCGCCGCAGAAGACGGATGTGTCGGACCGAAAGGTGCAAATATCACAGTCAAACTGTAAACTAGCGACACAGCACATTTCGTTCTCCGGACTTCATCCTGCTACTTGCAAAGCTTTGTCCAGGGCTTGGTAGCAGGAGTTTAAGAACAAACGCAGTAGAAAAAGAAGATAAAATCTCTAGTCTTTTATATAACATAATGCACTTTAAAAAAAAATAACAGATCCTTCTTAGACATTCCCTTTTTTAACCATTCCTTGTGAATTTCTTACAACTCCTGCTTGCAGATTTTACAGGAATTCTGCTTCTTTAGATTTCTGAAGGTTAATCATTTCTTTTCACAGATTACAGAGTGCAAAGTCATGGATCAAGGGGAAGTTATACCATGCCTGATTGAAAATTATGAAGACATTAGGTCCAAGCCGTGCAGCATATTTCTGAACAAAGTTGCCAGCATAATATTCAGTGATTACCGATTAATGAACTTCTTTATCAAGGATTGTAAGAATGAAATCTCCGTGCTGAAATGTGGAAGACTTGGTTTTATTAACGATGAGGATGATGTAAGTTTATATTTCAAACTTTAATCTAGATAACTTTATAATTAAATATCAGACTAAGGGAGTGGTTATTAGAGTGTGCTCTTTGCTGCAGAACTAACTTACCCAGCTGTTAGCGTTACAGAAGGCAAGGCAGCGAATGAAGGGGCATGATCACCTCCTTCTCATACAATGAGGTCTCTAATACTGCATCCCCAATGACGGTTATCATATAAACAAATATGGTACAGTAATCACTTGGGTGCTACTACATAAGCAGAAACCTACATTATAACAAATGAGGTCCATATGGCAGGTTGGCCTGTACGATACTCTTCCATCTTCACACAAGATTGTTGCTTGTTGCTTAGTATTTATTTTCATTTTATAAAATCATTGGTACACATATAATTTTCACAAATTGAAATGCAAACATTGCATACACATGCACATACTTTTATGGTGTATTGGTAATTTTAATGAATGTGTTGTCCTCTGGGCCTGTCAAATGTGACAATGTGGGCCACAACTTTGAAAAGTTTGAGATCCTTGACCTAAATACATTTATAATGGTGTGAGATGAAGCTCAGAAGTAAACAATTTTTTTTTTAAAAGTATTTCATAAAATGAAAATAAATACTATGCAACAATCTTGTGTGAATATCAGGAAGAGGGTTATACAGGCCAACCTGCCATATGGAAGCAAATTATGAGCAATAATAAGTATGCAAGAAGACCCCTTTAGGAAAGAACTTTAAGAATGATATGGATATTTAAAAGAACACTAATTAGTATGCACTGAGTGAAGCAAAAGTACAAAGGAAATGCGAAGAAGCCATTTATGGTCACATTGTGAGCAAAGTAGCATCAATGAATGCTAAGATATTGTTTGAACACTCATAACACACAGTCTAAATTACAGACAGAAAAGCAAATGCAGGAATAGGCACTTCAGAATACAGGGTTAGATAGTTGGCAGAGTGTCTGAGTAACAGTGTGGTAGATAGCTCACTTCTTGGCGCAAGGTGCAGGGTTAATCCTTCTTATCGACACACTAAAGTTGATCCTGGTTTGCTGTTAACAAAGGACTTGTACAGAAAGGATTTCTTCATCTTCTCGTGCTGTCAGACGTCGACTTGAATTTGTTCCAAGAAAACAGTGTCCATCCTAAGGCTGTCTATACTGCCGTAGAGCTTGTCTAGTGATGGCCACATGTGCTTTCTTTGGTCCATGTATGTCGGGCAATTTTGCGGCAGATGTTCAGGGGTAATTTTCCAAGTACCACAGGTGCACTCGTCAGTGTGGGAAGGATGTGATCTAGGGGCTGTGAGTGTACCTGGTTCACATCACACAACGCTTGGTTTGATAGACCTGGAATGTCATAGATTTTTATGGTATGACCACTTCTCTCAGTTGACCCAACTTTAAATGGGTACCTGATGAAGCTGTGGTCAATTTTTTAACTTTAACAGGATCTACAGAATTCAGGCTCTTTTTTCTGCACTTTCAGCAATGAAGTAGGTTCTATGAGCCATTTTTTAAGGAAAGGTAGCATAGAATGGAGCTTGCTGCCCATCTCAGAAAAAACTGAGGCCTAGTACATCATCCACAGACAACTACAACAGTGTCTTTAACACATCATCCACAGACAACTACAACAGTGTCTCTAACACATCATCCACAGACAACTACAACAGTGTCTCTAACACATCATCCAGACAACTACAACAGTGTCTCTAACACATCATCCACAGACAACTACAACAGTGTCTCTAACACATCATCCACAGACAACTACAAAAGTGTCTCTAACACATCATCCACAGACAACTACAAAAGTGTCTCTATCACATCATCCACAGACAACTACAAAAGTGTCTCTAACACATCATCCACAGACAACTACAAAAGGGTCTCTAACATATCATCCACAGACAACTACAACAGTGTCTCTATCACATCATCCACAGACAACTACAACAGTGTCTCTAACACATCATCCACAGACTACCTATGGGACTACCTTTGGGGAGAGGAGACTAATGTCTGGTCAGGAAAAACATACTGATCGGACAATGTTGGTAGGGTCAGGTGTAATATACTGACCAAGACCCCCAACTCACTTCCATGTAGTTCTCCCTGGAAACAGGCTGTTTCATGGTAGCCTGACTAACAAGGTAGAGAATTGACGTAATCCCTATAGTAGTGGGTGACGCACAGAAAACTTAAGTTAACGTCTTTACACTGGTTTAGAAGATTCTGCAGAGTCTATATACAATCATTTTCTTTTACATCCATTTAATTTAAAAATACCTATGTGCATCCAACATTCTTGAATGCATTAACTGATCCAGCCTCCACTATTTCTTGTGGTAATGCATGAAGCCAAGCAAAGCACAACTGCCTGGAAGATCTGTCTACTTTCATCAGCATGCTCAGGATGTGAGGAAAGCTGTTATAAATTGCCACTCGATGCCCTTTTCAGGCACATAAAAGAGTAAACTTATTGTGAACATTTAAAAACAATAACAACATGGGACTACCTTTATTTTAGTTGGCAGAGTTCCTTAGCTTCTAGTATTTGCCACCTGCAGGTCGCGAGTTATTTCAGGAGTGCTTGTTGTGTGACTTTTTGTCTATTGTTGTGTGTATATGTTTTCACAGTGCTTAAAATATACTTATCCACGTGATCACTGTTATCGTTTTGATTAAAACTACCCATCCTCATCTGTTCTCTTTGTTTCCTCACTTTTGGACATTTAATGATAAGAGAAAGGCTAGACTAGAACAGATTATTACAACAAACAAGAATGATGGACAAATAATGCAGTGATTGATTCATTTGTCCTGTACACTCAAAGTCAAACATAGGACCACCACTACAGATGTGCCCGTTAACAGGAAGCCTGTATCTATTCATTTGCAGGGGTGATTTCTATAGTAGGGGTTATGAAGGATGAGATAACTAGACCCATACACTATCCTCTTTAGTCAACTTTTGACAAAATTCTTTGAAGGTTCAGTTCAGTTCAGTTCATCCCGTAACCCATCAGGTCGTTGGGGCACACATGAAGACATGAAAATCCCACGCCAGCTCTCTCTGTCTGTCGCCGCCTGACGTATCTCACCGGGACGAAGGCCTGACCACTCAGTGATGTTGTCCACCCATCTCTTCCTTGGACGTCCTCGCCCTCTCTGTCCCGGTACGGATCCAAAGAGTATCGAGTTGGGAATTCAGTTTGACCTCGCGACATGCCCGCACCAGGCCATCTTTCGTCTTTTGATAGTTGTGAACAGATCTTCAAAAGGACCAATAGCGTCGTCAACTCTCTGACGGATGTCTACATTCGTGACACGATCCTTATATGTAACATTTAGGAGTTTTCTATAGCACCGCATTTCCATTGCACGTATTCTGCCCTGGATATCTGCTGTAATGGTCCAGGTCTCGCAGGCATACAGAAATATTGACAGCACCAAAGAGCGCAGTAGTCTGACTTTTATGCCGAGAGCGAGGCGCTTGTCTCGCCAAATAGGTTGCAGTCTAGTCAGCGCCGCTGTTGTTTGTGCTATTCTTGCAATTACCTCTGGCTTCGAACCCTCTTCGCTGATCAACGATCCAAGATATTTGAAACGTTTCACCACCCCAAGTACCTGCCCATTTGCCTCTATGACAGATTGAAACCCTGCAACGTTATTGGTCATGAGCTTTGTTTTATCAGCATTTATTTCCATACCAAAACTCAGGGCCGTTCTATCCAATCTACCAATCAACTCCTGGAGTTCCCTTTCTGTGCCTGCCAATACATCAAAATCATCAGCAAAGCGGAAGTTTGTGAAGGTTACAGGAAGGACCAAATATTATCAATCCAGTTATCAATCAGATAAGGGCAATAGTAAACAAAGATAAAACATACTGGATAACTTAACACTATGGCATGAAAAAGGATACAAACTAAAATTGATAAACAGTTTGGGCAGGATGTTGTGGAGGGACATCATTGCCTGTGCCAGTCAACATGACAGTTGGAGTAGTAGAATGGTTTTAATATTTATTTTATTAGCAGCAGAATGTTTCAAATCTGTTGCATTTCTTAGCTATTAATTTTCATACATAGCATGAAACAAATCCAGGTTCATCTCCTTTGATTGAGCTTAAGGCTGTATGTTTTGGAATGTCACTGTTATTATATAAATAGTTCCCATACAATACTTTTTATTAGTTTGAGATAACAAATATTCACATAAATTTTGCTAGATCAGTGATTCTTAAATGGCATGTCACCTTGCCCACTTGCGTGTGTTGTGAAACTGTTGTAAATTTGTTATATAAAATTAGTTTTTTTCCATTATAAAGTAGAAACATTTAGTTAAAAGAAATTCTTTTTCTTAAAAATGTCTTAGTTTTAGTCGACCTGTGCATCTACAATGGCGTTAGCATTTGTGCAGGTCTCAACTCTTGTGTGAGTTGATAGTGGATGGGTGCATTTCTCTGCTTAGCGGGCTAGGCTCGAGCCCAATTAACTTTTTATTTACAAACAGTTATGCCACAGAGTTTAATTTTTAAAATGTCAAATGTCTAATGAGCAAAGTTTGAGAATCACTGTGCTAAATCATCTGCTTGGTAACCAAATATTTATTTTATTCACTTCCTGTAGAACCCACATTCTCAAGGAAAAACTGTAGCCTGCCTGCATGAACACAGAAAAAACCTTAGCAAGCCCTGCAAGAAGTCATTATTGAGAGTAGCTGAACTTCAGTCAGATGACTTTCATCTGGACCGTCCACTTTACTATGCCTGCAAAGGTGACCGTGAGAATTTATGTCATGAAGTGACGGCTGGAGATGGGGCAGTTTTCAAATGCCTGTATAAACATCTTGGAGACACTAACTTGTCTGACAAGGTGAGTGCATTTCTTAGCTGAATGAATGAAATGGCATATATCTGATTCACAAAACTCCATGTCAAATGTCATAAATCTTATTCACATAACTAAAATCAAATAATATATATCTGATTCACATAACTAAAATCAAATAATATATATCTGATTCACTTAACTAAAATCAAATAGGATAAATCTGATTCACAAAGCTCCAAGTCAAATAGCATAAATCTGATTCACATAACTAAAATCAAATAGCATAAATCTGATTCACATAACTAAAATCAAATAGCATAAATCTGATTCACATAACTAAAATCAAATAGCATACATCTGATTCACATAACTAAAATCAAATAGCATTGTTCTGATCGACATACGAGGGGGCTTCAAATGAAAACGTTAAAAGCGAGATATAAATTAGAAAAGCCATGCCATTGTATGGTAGGTAACCTGTTAATATTGTTGCTAAGGATGTCAAGAGTGTAATGCACATGCCTTTCACTCCAGCAAGTGTATGAGTGAAGGTTCCAAAATGGTATAAGTTTTGTGACAGACTGTTCATGACTGGGTCAGGCACACAGAGTCGATTGCAGCCATTGACAGCCTCATGAAGAAGAATCGTTGATTGACTGTGAAAGCCACTTGCAGGAGTGAAAGGCATGCATCACCGTACTGGACCGTCATTCATCAAATAATTTTTATAGGTTTCACCCCTTCGCTGCTTAAAAATTGGATAATAGACCGCCGCTCCTCTTTGGTGTATGTCAAAAGTGGAGCGGCAATCTTTTAACTACAATTATGACATCATCTTGTTCGTCTGCACCGTGACGGCACATACAGAACACTCTTGATATCCTTAGCAACAATATTAGCAAGTTACAATACAAAGGCATAGTTTTTCTAATTTCTATCTCACTTTTAAGGTTTTCATTTGAAGCCCTCAACTAAATCAAATCAAATATCATAAATCAGATTCACAAAAATCGGTGACAAATTTACATAAATCTGATTTACATAACTTTGTGCTAAATAGCATAAATATAATTCACATAACTCAATGCCTAATGGCATAAAAAATACTTTGGTCACATCAAGAGACACAACAGTCTCGAGAGAACAGTGATGGAAGGTATGGTGCCAGGTAAGAGAGGAAGGGGTAGACCAAGAAGACGATGGCACCAAGATATTCAGGAATGCCTGGGTATGACTCTGGGGGAGGTTGTAGTTTTGGCAAGGGAACAAGTTTTTTTCAGACAGACTGTGATGGAAGTGGCGTTCTATCAAGGACATGCCACATGATGAATGGCGTAAACCTGATTTGCAAGTTTTGACTTACCTTGACTTTATACATTTAGTTTCTATTGATTCATAGTGCCACAGTGAATGCCCTCTACCTGTTTCTTTTTTTTTGGGGGGGGCTGTCTTTTCATACCTTTGTCTCCTCCATTCTCACCATTCTTAACTAGGGGCTCATTGGCCTTCCCCCTCATGTCTTCCCCTTCATCTCTTCCCACACATCTCTTCCCACACATCTCTTCCCACACATCTCTTCCCACACATCTCTTCCGACTCATCTCTTTTCCTGAGGGTTTAAATTAAACACATGTCTGGTTGTATTATATTATGATTCTTTCTGAGACTATGTCCTATTTTTTCCCACTTTCTGTCTGAGACTATGTCCTATTTTTTCCAACTTTCTGAGACAATGTCCTATTAATTCCCACTTTCTGATACTATGTCCTATTTTTTCCCACTTTCTGAGACTATGTCCTATTAATTCCCACTTTCTGATACTATGTCCTATTTATTCCCACTTTCTGAGACTATGTCCTATTAATTCCCACTTTCTGATACTATGTCCTATTTATTCCCACTTTCTGATACTATGTCCTATTAATTCCCACTTTCTGATACTATGTCCTATTTATTCCCACTTTCTGATACTATGTCCTATTAACTCCCACTTTCTGATACTATGTCCTATTTATTCCCACTTTCTGAGACTATGTCCTATTAATTCCCACTTTCTGATACTATGTCCTATTTATTCCCACTTTCTGAGACTGAATCCAATCCATTCCCACTTTCTGTAGGTGTCCTGTCCCTTGTCCCCTTTTAAAGGGTATGTCCTATCAATTCCCACTTTCTGATGGTCATTCCTATCCATTCCCAATTTTTGATGGTCCGTCCTATCCATTCCTGCTTTCCAAGGCTGTATCCAATCCATTCCCACTTTCTTTTAGTTTCCTGTCCATTCCCCCCTTTTTTAGGGTATGTCCTATCCATCCCCTCTTTTTAAGGGTATGTTCTTTCTATTCCTACTTTTCTGGCGTTATGTCCTATCAATTCCCACTTTCTCTCACCAATCTCCAGCTGTAATGGTTGTTGTCATTGATCGATACAACATTTTTCCATAAAAATATTGTTGACATCAATGATTATTTAGTTGAGGCTCACATAACTGTTGTTGGGGATGACATCATAAATACAAATGTTATAGATTAAGATGTACTACTGATGTTTCAGAACTACAAGTATAAAAGATTCATTATTTTATGTCAGTATTACTGATATGTTTAAAACCATTTTGTTTATTCATTTTTTCATATTGTCAGTGCCGGAGCAAGCTGGAAGAAAGACAACAATTGATAGCGGAGGATGTAAAAATTGACAAAACATTCTTTGACACCTGCAAGGAGGATATTAGAGAGAATGAATGCACTATAAACGGACACATAGGAGATGGTGACATAAAAGACCTAAGCCGATCTTCCATTTTGCTGTGTCTAGAAGAAGCTCATAGCGAGAGTAAGTCTATTTTGTAAAAACCTTGAAACTAAATAGTGATATCGTGGTGTAAAAATATGTGTTTGACAGCCATATCAACATACTTATCAACCCAATGAGATGAAACTCTGAATGCCAGACAAGAGAAAGAAATCTTAAATCGATATCAAATAACTAAACAATTCTATATACATATTACACAAGAAGTACGGATGTGTCGGACCGAAAGGTGCAAATATCGCAGCCAAGCTGTAAACTAGCATTCCGTTCTCCGGACTACATCCTGTTACTTGCAAAGTCCTGTTCAGGGCTTGGTAGGCGGAGATTGAGAACGAACACAGAAGAAGAAGAAGTCACAAGAAGTTTTATGATAGCTGTCAAACGAGAATTAATCGTCTGCGTTGATTGTTTATTTACATAAGTATGTACATCTTGGGAACTTCATCAAGCCTGTCGCTTATCTTAGTGCATAGGCTATTGACAACATTCCACCAGCATAAACGGTCCTGAGCTGCTCTTTCTGTCTCTCCAGGCGTAATCATTCAATCTTAGTTCCTTCTGTCTCTCCAGGCGTAATCATTTAATCTTAGTTCCTTCTGTCTCTCCAGGCGTAATCATTCAATCTTAGTTCCTTCTGTCTCTCCAGGCGTAATCATTTAATCTTAGTTCCTTCTGTCTCTCCAGGCGTAATCATTTAATCTTAGTTCGTTCTGTCTCTCCAGGCGTAATCATTTAATCTTAGTTCCTTCTGTCTCTCCAGGCGTAATCATTCAATCTTAGTTCCTTCTGTCTCTCCAGGCGTAATCATTTAATCTTAGTTCCTTCTGTCTCTCCAGGCGTAATCATTTAATCTTAGTTCCTTCTGTCTCTCCAGGCGTAATCATTTAATCTTAGTTCCTTCTCACATTCTCTTCTTCGTGTATTTTTAGGTCTACCTTTCTCAGTTCCCCTGAGGATTCCATGTAAGAGTCTGTTTGGCTATGTTGAATGGTGCCTTCCGTAGCATATATCCTATACAGCCCAATTTTATTTTCTTAATTTGTTATTCCTGTAGCTCACCATATCCTGCCACTTTATGTCCGTTATACTTTGAAGGTATCTATTAATAAAGGACTGAAGTCCTTGTTGTATGGCCTTGGTTGGTTTCCATGTCTCCGCTCTCTCTATACAGCAACACCGACTTGACACTGACATTGAATATTCTAACTTTGGTGGGAATCTTTATTTCTTTGGATCTCCATGTGTTGTTTAGTGTCAGGAATGCTCCTCTTTCTTTTCTAATTCTGATCCTTGCATCTGCATCTGTACCTCCTGATATGTCAATTGGGCTGCCCAAATAGGTCAAGATGTCCACTTCTTCCAATTGCTCTCCCTCCAGCATGATTGGTTCTTTGCTGTTAGTGTTGAGTTTAGGGAGCTTGGTTTTCTTCATGTTGATATTCAGTCCCAATTTAGCTGATTGTTCTTTCACCCTATCAAGTTTCTCTTGCATTTAGCTGTGACTGTGTGATGAAAGTACCACATCATCTGCGTAGTCCAGATCCTCCAATTGTGACAATAGTTTCAAATGAATACCAGTTCTTTTCCCCTCGATTGATGTCTTCATTATCCAATTTATAGCCATTAAGGAAAAGGAGAGGAGAGAGCAGACGTTCCTGTCTCACCCCTGTTTGCATCCTGGAACTGTCAGTCAGTTCACCTTCATGTACCACTCTACTAACTGTGTTTTTGTACATATTCTGAATGAGGGTTTTGTACTTCTCTGGTGTCTCACATAGTGTCTCAACAGTTGCCACAGAGTACTTTGATCCACACTGTCAAACGCCTTTTTTATAATGTATAAAATTTGCATGTGGTGATGATTTCCATCCAATACTTTGTTCTACTATGATGCGTAGCGTAGTTTTATTATCTGTGCATAATGTTCCCTGTCGAAATCCTGTCTGTTCCTCTCTGAGCTTTTTTGTCTATTTAAGTTTTTAATGTCCAAGATGATTCTGTTGAATACCTTGCCTGGCACCGACAGCAATGTAATCCCCCTATAATTGCTGCAATCTGCCAGGTCCCCTTCTTAGGCAGTTAAATTAGTTGTCCTTCTTTCCATTCTGTTGGCACTCTCTCCTCTTTCCATATCTTCTTGAATAATCCTTGAAATGTATCTGTGTCCTTATCTATATCTGCCTTTATAACTGCTACTGCTATTCCATCTGGTCTTGCTGCTTTTCTTTTCTTGAATTTATATAGGGCACTTTGGATTCCTATCTTACTTGGTATCTTCCAGTCCAAGTTTAGGGTCTTCTCTGCTTGTAGGATGTTTGATGTTTCATGTGGTGGAATAATGTCTCTAATACTTTAGAAATAGCACAAATCTAGCATAATAATGTCTCTAATACTTTAGAAATAGCACAAATCTAGCATAATAATGTCTCTAATACTTTAGAAATAGCACAAATCTAGCATAATAATGTCTCTAATACTTTAGACATAGCACAAATCTAGCATAATAATGTCTCTAATACTTTAGAAATAGCACAAATCTAGCATAATAATGTCTCTAATACTTTAGAGGGGACGACGTGGGCTAGTGGTTAAGTGACACGGTTCACAACCAGAAGGTGCTGGGTTCGATCCCCAACACAGCACCGGCCATTACCCCGAGGAAGCAAACCCTTAGAAAATGCAGGAGGAAGCAGGTCCTTACATAAAATGCATGCTGAAGTCGAATGCACTGGGCTGACAGGCGCAAAATAAAAACAACAGTGCAACGCACACCACCTTGAAAATTAGAGAAGTAAGGCGAACACCAACAAAAAAATTTTTTTTTTTTAAATACTTTAGAAATAGCACAAAGCAAGTAAGAATGTCTCTAACACTTCATATTTGATGGAAGTGTCTATTCTGAGACCATCGTTAACTTTTTTTTAAAAAACAAATATTCTGCTTGAAGCTCTGTCTTTTGCATAAACGTTATATATTTTTATTAATTAATTTCTTATATTCGCCCATGTGTGTCTGGGACTTGCCAGCCATGTCATAAGTGGTGACTATTGAAGAATGTGCATGGGGCCTGCTAGCTAATGCTGTACAAACTATAAGCCGCAAAATAAAGAAAAGATGACTTCTACAACACATCTATCTCTCTCAGTAGTAGAAGAAATGTGTTCTTTATATCAATTTGTTATATTCTTTCAATTAGAGAAAGATCTGAAACCAGAGTGTCTGCAGGAGATGTTTGACATGCGCACAGAGCTGATGCAGGATTACAAGATCAGCCCAGAACTGGTCAGTGCTTGTGGGAATGAAATTGAGAAGTCATGCCCGTTGAAGCCAGATGGTAATGTGCTACAGTGCTTGATGAAAGCAATATCTCAAAGGAGGAAAAGCATGGACAAGAATCGAATAATTAGTTCTGAATGCGAAGCTGAGGTTTGTTGTTTGTGTTAGTTTTTTTTTTTTTACTTTAGGGTGAGTTTATTAAGGCAACTTGTAGTTTTATTTGAAACTTTCATGTGAGTTTTTTATTAAGGCAACTTGTAGTTTTATTTGAAACTTTCACGTGAATTTTTTTATTAAGGCAACTTGTAGTTTTATTTTAAACTTTCACATGAATTTTTTTTATTAAGACAACTTGTAGTTTTATTTGAAACTTTCATGTGAGTTTTTTATTAAGGCAACTTGTAGTTTTATTTGAAACTTTCATGTGAGTTTTTTTATTAAGGCAACTTGTAGTTTTATTTGAAACTTTCATGTGAGTTTTTTTATTAATACTCCCTTGGCAGACTCCAAATGGGAAGACACAAAAATTATAGTTTATTTTAAAGTATGTCTAGTAAAAGTTATTGTAGCATATGCAGCACGGTGAATGAGCTGACATCAGTCAGTGACTAATAGCTGCATTAGGGACAATGGACCCCAGCTGACCAAGACCCTATTCCAACTCCCATTGGTGGCCCTGGAAACAGGCTGCACTAGTGTAGTCTGGCTAAGAGACTAGGGATCAAAAAGGGAAGGCAAACCCGGTCCTCAAAAATGCCATGCTGAAATCAGATGTATCGGGCCGAAAGGCACATATATCGCAGCCTTGCTGTAGACTACGACAAAATCTCAGTTTCTGGATGAATGCCAAAGAGGAAGTTAATGGAATTGCAGAGATATCTAAGTGGCAGAGAATGCTTCTCCCTCATGGAAAAGATTTATATCTAACTTATGGTCAACGAAGGCCAGTTGATAAGCAAGGAAACTGATCACCCCGCCTCAGAAAAGCTGAGACTTAATACAAGTCTTCAACACTTCATCCCTAAAATCCATGTCTGCTATAGGGCTTGGGGATTCCGTGGTGAAGTGGTTAAGCCGTCGGTCTCATGATCAGGTGGTGTGGGTTCGACTCCGGACTCCCCCGTGTTTTTCACAGGTGCTTGATGCGGAGTCCTCTGCATCTCGTAGCCACCTTCTAGTCCTCTTATCCTTGACTTGCCACTGGGGTCGGGCGGCTCGAGGCGAGAGAGTGAGGATAAAACGTAGCGCAGTTAATCCTTACTAAAAATAGCGCTAGCAAAATAAATTATGCCATCATTTTTTGCGATGGACGGCAGTTTTTGCCTTTGCCTTCTTATATGGCTATATTGAACTATTTTACTAGTAGCAGTGGTCACAGAAACTGTTCTAACATTGTTGGCTCAGAGTTCAAGATGATTCTTTTCTTTGTTAATAATAGCTGTAGCTGTGCTGCGAGTTGTATTTTTGGTGGTGGTGGCAGTGTCTTTTTAAAACCATTAGCTCCCAGGTCAGATTCTGGCCTTCCAAAGTGTTAATCCAGTTTGCCAATCATTTACACTTCTAGTCGTAGAAGAGGAGCGACTAACGGAGCCAATCATTTTACACTTTACACTCCCAGTCGTAGAAGAGGAGCGACTAACGGAGCCAATCATTTTACACTTTACACTCCCAGTCGTAGAAGAGGAGCGACTAACGGAGCCAATCATTTACACTTTATACTCCCAGTCGTAGAAGAGGAGCGACTAACGGAGCCAATCATTTATACTTTACACTCCCAGTCGTAGAAGAGGAGCGACTAACGGAGCCAATAATTTACACTTTACACTTCCAGTCGTAGAAGAGGAGCGACTAATGGAGCCAATCATTAATTTTTAAAACGAAGTTCAAACCAAAAAATCATACTGTAATTCTGCCAGGATTTCGTAAATAAAAATTAAAAGGTTGGTGCTGTGTGGGGAAACAGCATGGCCTATGGATGAAGTTTGCTCAGTTTCCAATCCCAATCCGTTGGATATAAATCCTGCCATGTCTAGTTAGACAAACACAAGGGTTTTTTTTCTTGGTACGATCAGTTATCCACATGCAGAAAGTAATGGCAACCGACCGTGCTGCATACCTGCCAAGAAACGTATAACAGCCAAATAGATTGGTAGATGTAAGAGTGACGTTCTACAAAGGACATGCTACTTACTGTGATGCTGTGTACAAAACCAGATAAGTTATTGGTCCAAATCTAGCTGTCATTAACACACACAAATTGATGCACAAACAATTATATGCACAGGCATGTCATTTCATTGCGTATCAGTGTTATTTAAAGTTCAACCCACTGGCCCTCTAAAAATCAATAAAATGACCCATGAATTGAAAAGGTTGCTTAGTAAGATTTCTGCTTATATCCTTAATTGCCCCAAATTGATGCTTTTATTTTATTACTATTAGGTTACAAAGTTGGTTCAAGTGGTAAACCCAGGTGAGGACATCCGCCTTGATGGTCCACTGATGCGTGCTTGTGGCGATGTTGTTGCCCAGGCATGCTCAGAGCATGCTAGTCAAGGAGAGTGAGTCATTTCTATACCTGTCAGCTTTTGCAATCCGAGCACTCATATACAGTTATTAATTATCATGTTTCATACAACTTTGTCAGGGGCATAAGGCTACAGCCTTGCTGACCCCAAGGTACATTGGATCTTCTGCTTCTTCCAAACTAGGAAAGCAATTTTTTTCACTAATGGATAAAAAGAAAAATGGCTGATAGAATCGACTTCATTGCACCTGGACAAGCCCATAGGTTCTCACTTCCTTTCATTGCTGAATGTGCTGAAGACAGAGCATGAGCTCCATAGTTGGCAAGTACTCATTTTCAGCTGGGTCAATTTTGCCATGAAAAAACTCACGACAAACCCGGATTGTAAAACCATGCATGATTTGAACCCAGTACATTAGGTGTGTAAACCTAGCTGACAACTGCTTTGCCATACACTTCACCCATTCACTCTTTTATCCCTGTATAATAGGGAGTATTGTTTCTAGAAGTTTCTTTCAAACACAAAAGGCTACTCCACACTCTGCAGGATTATGATCTGCATGAATGACTAGGTTTTACAAAACAATAAGTTAGAGAGTCTTCTACCCTAGAGGGTATAGACTAGAAAGCAATGTTAGTTGCCTCTTAACTTAACTTAACTTAACGTCTTTATACTGGTTTAGAAGACCCTGCAGAGTCTGTATACAACCAGTTACATGTAACATGCTGTCAATGTAATAGTGGTGTGAAATTCTCGTCTCTGTTACATACAGAGCTCTCCATAAAATTGCTAGAGTAGTAGTCTATATACAATCCATATTGATAAAGTCGCTGGTATCAAGATACTGAGCAGTGCATGAGCTGTAGCGGTCAGTTACCCAAAGCTTTACCTGCACATGGTGATCCTGGATACAGGCTGCAACAGGGCAGACTGGCTAAGGAAAAGGTATCGAAAAGAGAAGGCTAACCCGGTACTAAAAAATCCCAGCTGAAGTCGGATGTGTCAGACCGAAAGGCGCAAATATCGCAATCAAGCTGTAAACTATGACACAACGTATTCTGTTCACTGGACTACATCCTACTACTTACAAAGCCCTTTTCGGGGCTTGGTAGTGGGAGTTTGAGAACAAACGAAGAAGAAGAAGATAAAGTTGCTGTTGAAAAACTATACCAATTTAGCAAAAGTGTGATTGCATCTTATTTCAGCTTTCCTCTGCATGTGAAGCATAGGGCCACCTCGGCAGCTGACCTCATTACAGAAAGCTTATAACTAAGCACTTGCAACGGCAGTTTCTGTAACAATGATTTAACATGATGAGGTTGCTAGCTTTATGCAGTCTTATTTAGTTTACATTCATGACATGCTTCGAAGGATACAATGACTCCTATTTTCAATCCTCAAGTACGTGACTCACTTGACCAATTTGGAAGATGAAAGTCGAAATGCCACCGATATTGACATACCTCCTAGAGGTGATGGTAGGAAATACCTAGTAGCAAAATCTCACACAATGACAGCTTAACGGTTTCCAGCGAGCTGATAAACACATGCATATACCTTTACATAGCATTGGGTCGAAGGCCCGGATGCTGCTGGTTCCATGACAGCAACAACAATGGTTACCAGCACCTCCAAAGGCAGAGTGCAGACCCTATACTGCTGGGTAGGCTAAATGTCAACAGGAAAAGCTTGGAGGCTGGAAACTCCAGAGCTGCACTTTCCCCAGGTCTTGTAAGATGCATAAATGTTAGTTTAATTTAGTTTAGTCAGAGAATCAACATCATTGCACACCTTTTAAGTTCTCTGTTCTCCATAATTTTTGAGAATCTTAGCACAATACACGAACTCCGTAGCACCGGCGAGGATCCCATCATAGATTGGGTAGATTTTTAACATAATTTTGAATTTTGCCCAAGCAGCGTCCGTTAAGCTTACTCTTTTTGATTTCCAACTGCCGAGGAACTTTTAACATGCGCCACACTGCACACGGGCATCCAATCTCTCCTACCCAGAGATCTGGGGAAATACCCGAAAGTCCACATGAAAAAAAATCTCACTCTTCACCGTGATTTCAAACCTCAACCTTCTGCACGCGAGGCCGACATCTTACCTCGAGATCACTCAGTCCGCTAGTAAGATGCAAGAATGAAACCACCCACAAATCAAATGAAAGTCCGAAAACTCACCATGATAGAGACATATGATGGCACCTTCTAATGGCAGACAAATGGATATGCAGAACAACAGATCATTTTTGAAGGATTAAAATATCCTAGTTAGTCAAAATTCTGGCCATGTCTTTCCTGCACACTATAAAACTAGCATTTTACAATGTGGTTGAAATAGAAGTGTCAAGAAGCAAAAAATTAAGGCTGCAACCTAAATACCAAGAAGATGGAGGTAATGGTCACCTCTAAGCAACCATATTCTCCAGAATGCAACATCAAAGTCAATGAGGCACTATTCAATAAAATCCGTCGATTTAAATACATACTTAAACAACGTAAGAAATCAAGAATAATTTCCCAGGCGAAGAAAGTTTTCCAGAAAATTATAGTATTTCTATAAAGCAAGTCTTTGTCATTGAAAATTAGAAAGAAAGCTCTTCATTGTTATATAAGTTGATTGTGTCATATATAAGTAAACTATGGACAATCATTAAAACAAATACGGAGAAGACCGGTGGTCAGAGAGATGTTTTACAAACAAATGTATTGAGCTACGAGAACTGCTAAATTGGCTGAAAACAATGTCCCGTGTACCAAAACAAATCAGCGTGCAAAGGAAAGTTTATTACACAGAACAGAAAGAAGCCAAACTCTATTTTAGAGCAAATATCATTAGAAGACGCAGATTTAGAGTACCTTGTGACATCAGGCAAAATAACTAGAAAAAAAGACAGATGATAACAAAGACAGTAAATACTGGACAGTCTAACATTAAATAAAATTCATTATCATCATTTTTGTTGTTTGTAGGACGCTCACAGAACAATTTCATTGGTTTATCGCTCCCGTTACATGAAGAATTCCCATTTGACCTGGATTTGTAAAATCAAAGACTGCTCATACGGAAACCTCCATCAAGGGTGACATTTGTGTGGACAGTTATTTTTATAAGGCAGACACTGAGACTTAGAAATCCACACACCGATCAGAAGGGCTTTTAAATTGACTTTAAAATATTTTCTAAATATGTTAAAGTTTTTGGTTTACTTCTGTCAGTATTGTTAGTCTTAATCAACCTGTACTTCTACAGTGGCAGATGCCCTATGCAGGTGCCAGCTCTGGCGTGATCTGGATGTAGCAGATGAAAATTTCCTGCTTAGCAGGCAAGGCTCGAGCAGCTTATTACTTCGCTGTGTCGAGACAAGTGCTGTAGAGGGTGGTTAACCGATGTGGGAGTCCATCTTAATATACTTAAAAACTAGAGCAAAGTAGACCCGCAGCCTGTTTAATCGCTATCTATGCTGCTCTTAACAAACCACCTAAATATGGCTGTTGTTATGCCATGTCTTATGACATGCTCTCTGTGGGGCAGTGGTGCTATTTTTGTCCTTGTCATATACAAACACCCCAGCAGACCACCCGGGTTATTGCTAGTAACTAATAAAATTAATAAACAGGAGCCACACAAAGAAGAAAAGCAGTAATGGATTTGACACATGTTTTGTAGGTTTGCCTTTGTGTTGTTCTAACACTATTTCATATTTTATTTGGTGTGTGCTGTTTTTTTCCAGTGTGATCATATGCTTGCTTGAAAATCTTGACCATGAAGATATGACAGATGAGTGTGAGGACGAGCTACTTGTGATTCAGTACTTTGCCGCACGAGATTTCAGGCGAGTGTCTTGTTTGACTCTTCATTGTTTCCCATTTAAACTCATTGAGAAGACTACTTTTTGTTGGTCGTCTCTTACAGGAAGCCTGCACCTAAGTATTGTGTGTGTTCTTGGAATTTTGGTTTCTTTAGCAGTTTCTGTTGCATAATGAGGCTGCTAACTCTACATGGCCTAGTGCCTACGTAATCTGTTTAACCTGAAACACTAACAGGTAATAAGAATTGATTTCAAATTAAGATTGTGTACGGAGCAGAATCTTGGAGAATGACAAAAGCAATACAGAGTAAACTCCAGTCGTTCGTCAATAAATATATGTGGAGAATAATGGGTATAGGCTGGAAAGACATGGTGAGGAATGACGACCTATGGGACAGGAGCCAACAACAAGTGGTGCAACAAATCAAACATAGAAGATTGGAAAGGAAATGCAATGGAAATCACCATCAAATGTGGCCAGACAGGCACTGACGTGGAATAGGAAGAGGAAGAGAGGTAGACCAAGAAACACCTGAAGATGAGTGTGAAATTGAACTTCAATCCATCTGGGGTAGTTGTCTCGCCGCCGCGATTCAATCTCAACCAGCGTTCGTAAAGCGATCTCAGTCCCGCCAGACGGAGCGATAGCGCGGGCTTACCGAAAACGCTCGCTCGCCTTTCCCCATAGAGGTATCGGGATGCGGTTTGTTGTGTCGTCGCCTCCGCTGAGGTGCGCTGCTCTGGTCCGTATCGAGAAACGTTGTCAGTCGGTGGTGATTTTTCTAAGGTTTATAGCAGAGCTCGACAGTTCGTCTCACTGGTGGTCAGACTCTCGCAAAGAGCTTGTGACCGGCAAATGAAATGCAGGAATACAGCCTGAAGGCCCTGTCCCAGCCCGACTAACCCTCGGGAGAAGGGCAGGCCGGCAGGTGAAATTTGTCTCCAGTCCCAGTGAAATTCATCGCCGGGGCCGTTGGGATCCGTTCTGCACAGAGCGCTGCCATCCCTCCCCGAGCGAGCCCGGTCGGTCGGTCGTCTGGTGTGTGTATAGGCCCCTGTCAGGCGGTCCTAGGTCGACGGACTGAGGCACAGGGGGAACAACCGTCCGTCCGTCAGTCGGTCCCTGCGGCCGTCCCAGTGAGGCTTTTTACACAACCGTCCTCCGCCGACCGGTGTGTGTGCTTCGTACGTCTCCGATAGATATCTGGTTGATCCTGTCAGTAGTCATATGCTTGTCTCAAAGATTAAGCCATGCATGTCCAAGTTCACACTGTCTCACGGTGAAACCGCGAATGGCTCATTAAATCAGTCGAGGTTCCTTAGATGACATGATCCAACTTGTATAAATGTGGCAATTCTAGAGCTAATACATGCTTACCAAGCTCCGACCCTCGCAGAAAGAGCGCTTTTATTAGTTCAAAACCAATCGTCGTTTCCCCTCGCGCGGTTGCGGCGTCCCCACTGGTGACTCTGGATAACTTTGTGCTGATCGCATGGCCTCATGTGCCGGCGACGCATCTTTCAAATGTCTGCCCTATCAAATGTCGATGGTACGTGACATGCCTACCATGTTTGTAACGGGTAACGGGGAATCAGGGTTCGATTCCGGAGAGGGAGCATGAGAAACGGCTACCACATCCAAGGAAGGCAGCAGGCGCGCAACTTACCCACTCCCGGCACGGGGAGGTAGTGACGAAAAATAACAATACGGGACTCTATCGAGGCCCCGTAATTGGAATGAGTACACTTTAAACCCTTTAACGAGGATCTATTGGAGGGCAAGTCTGGTGCCAGCAGCCGCGGTAATTCCAGCTCCAATAGCGTATATTAAAGTTGTTGCAGTTAAAAAGCTCGTAGTTAGATCTCAGGCGCAGGCGGGCGGTCCGGCTCGCGCCGGTTCACTGCCCGTTGTCTCCTGCCCTACCGTCTGCCGGCTCTCTCCCACGGGGGCTGTTCGCTGAGCGTCCTGGGTGGCCGGCGCGCTTACTTTGAAAAATTAGAGTGTTCAAAGCAGGCCTCGGCTGCCTGAATAATGGTTCATGGAATAATGGAATAGGACCTCGGTTCTATTTTGTTGGTTTTCGGAACTGGAGGTAATGATTAACAGGGACAAACGGGGGCATTCGTATTGCGGCGTTAGAGGTGAAATTCTTGGATCGCCGCAAGACGAGCTACTGCGAAAGCATTTGTCAAGAATGTTTTCATTAATCAAGAACGAAAGTCAGAGGCGCGAAGACGATCAGATACCGTCGTAGTTCTGACCATAAACGATGCGACTAGTGATCCGCAGGAGTTCCTTCGATGACTCTGCGGGCAGCTTCCGGGAAACCAAAGTGTTTGGGTTCCGGGGGAAGTATGGTTGCAAAGCTGAAACTTAAAGGAATTGACGGAAGGGCACCACCAGGAGTGGAGCCTGCGGCTTAATTTGACTCAACACGGCCAACGCTGAAATGATTGACAGGCCGAGAGCACTTTCGTTGGGTCTAATATGGAACAGGTGCTGGAATTAGACCCTCGGAAATCTGGGGCTAAGCTTTCTTTGGCTCGATTGGCCCCCATTCAGTATTCGATAAAGGAATTGACGGAACGGCACCACCATGAGTGGAGCCTGCGGCTTAATTTGACTCAACACGCCAACACTATAAAATGACTGACAGACTGAGAGCACTTTCGTTGGGTCTAATAGGGAACGTGTGCTGGTATTAGACCCACGGAAGACAGGTCAGTTTTACCCTCTTAATGAAAGAGCGTCTGCTACGGTAATCCTGCTTAATATTACAGAAACTGCAGGTTTCGGACACTTGGTCATGTCTGACATTTAAAAAAGCCCTCTATTGATTCGTTGGGTCTAATAGTGAACAGGTGCTGGTATTAGACCTTCGGAAGACAGGTCAATCTTACCCTACAAATGACAGGGCGCTGCTACGGTAATCCTGCTCAATTCGAGAGGAGTCGCAGACATTTGTCCACGAACTAGGCCCATAAGCCATTGGTGCGAGGCTACCATGTGAGGGATTATGGCCGAACGCCTCTAAGCCGGAATCCGCGGTGATGGGAGGCTACGATATGGTTGGGACCTGGGGCTCACTTCTTAGCCCGACCTGGTCGAGCCGCAGAAAGAGATCTCTGCCGTCCACCGAACAAAGGGGGCGGGAAGCTGCGCGATACTCACCCAAACGGCGATGAGGTATGAAACCACTAGTAAAAGACTTAGTTCTCGGTCGGGGTGTCTAAAGCAGTAGATCAGCTACTTCACTGCGAACTACTGAGACTCAACCCTTGACTATGAGATATGTCCGCACACCAGGCGAACAACATCTCCGTGCCATGACCAGGCTTGTCCCCTGGTCAAATGCACTCCTTCGAGAGGAATCACAGATCGCTGACATTTGGTCCACGTGCTTGGCTGATAAGCCAATGGTGCGAAGCTACCATCTGAGGGACTACGGCCGAACGCCTCTAAGCCAGAATCCCGCCCCAAATCTCAGCACCGCTGTGATGGGAGGCTACGACATGGCTGGGGCTTGCGTCTCAGCCCGGCCTCGTCGAGGCGCAGAAATGCACCTGGTTAAATGCACTCCTGTCTCGCTCTTTGCCTCTGTCTGCTATCAGGCATCCCAATGGACGCAGAAGAGATGCAGTCCAGCGGACATTGCACCTCCTGCCCTATTGTGACAACCTCCCAGGTGGCGGGGAATGATAGGCGTACCATCACTGCAGATGAGCCGAGAAAATAAAGGGAGCAAAGAGATACCTCACTCACATGCATATGCTACGTTTCTGGCAGGACGTGACGATCCTGGGACACAGTCACACTGGACTGCCTCTCTTCCGGGATAGTACAAACTAGTACAAAGTCCATCATATCATTGCCAAACCCTATAGACACGAGTAGGGAAGACTCGATAGTCCTGCAAGACAACTTCCTAAGAGAGACAACTCTGACCAAAAACAACTGCTGCCTTGCAGTTAGGCTGGGGACAGCCAAAGGCTAAGGAGCGCAACCCTACAGAAACGCCTGTTGAAATCGGATGCACTGAGCCACAGGCTTAACAAAATAAAACAGTGCAACGTAAATATCGCTGTAAACAGCGTACGATGAAGAAGAAGAAGAACTTCAATCCCTGGACCTCAAATGGAGAGGGACAGAAAGGGCAGCTCGTCCGAACTTGCTGGATGAGGGTTGTCAATGGCCTATGCCCCGAAAGAAGCGACAGGCATTGATGATGTTGAAGCAGAAGTCCAGAAGTGTGTTGTGTGTGTACAGAAGTGTGTTGTGTGTGTACAGAAGTGTGTTGTGTGTCCAGAACTGTGTTGTGTGTGTACAGAAGTGTGTTGTGTGTGTACAGAAGTGTGTTGTGTGTACAGAAGTGTGTTGTGTGTACATAAATGTGTTGTGTGTGTACAGAAGTGTGTTGTGTGTGTACAGAAGTGTGTGTACAGAAGTGTGTTGTATGGGTGCAGAAGTGTGTTGTATGGGTGCAGAAGTGTGTTGTGTGTGTACAGAAGTGTGTTGTGTGTGTACAGAAGTGTGTTGTATGTTGGCATGTTTAATGTGGGGATATGAGTTATAACTTAGCTGAAAAATGGTACATGACTCAAATCTTTATGAGCCTCGGGTTAGTAGCTATGGAACACAAACTGAAAATGCAATTTTATACTTT
The DNA here is from genome assembly GCA_036924085.1 of Ariolimax columbianus. Classification (NCBI taxonomy): domain Eukaryota; kingdom Metazoa; phylum Mollusca; class Gastropoda; order Stylommatophora; family Arionidae; genus Ariolimax; species Ariolimax columbianus. Next base: position 6,011,323 of record JAVGWX010000016.1, on the reverse strand, counting down.
ATCAGATACAGACACAAACTGACGTTTCTACTAGTTAAGGTCTTTATCAAGGATCAACAAAATGAAAACAGCACAGAAGAAACAAAACTAAATAAGCAATATAAATTAATATGAAGACTTACTGATAGTTGTAAGAAAAATTATAACTGCAACAGTACTATCAAATGTCAAGGTCAAATGACCCAAGATTGTGCTCAAGGAAGCAGTCCAGGTAATTAGACAGAGAGGAAGACCTTAGTTGCTCTTAGGAGGAAACATTATGTCTGCAACATTTGTTCTTTAATTCTGAGACAAGAGAAAAGTAAATAGCATAAGATCACATGAGTCCATTCTGAAAAAAATCATTCCAGAATGACAAATTCATTCTGCATTAAGGATTAAATGAAGAACATATCAAATGTGAGATTATCATCAGCATGAGCAAACTAAACAGAAGAATTGATTGTTAAAAATAATAAAATATCTTGCCATTCTCTACCAAAGCTGAAATATATCAAATAAGTGCATAAACCAGCTGGTTAGACACATTCAATTTTAATTTAAAACAAAATAAAAATCTTTTTGCAACAAAACAAAAAATTTAATGTAAATACATATATTTTAAATGTATATATTGCATATTTTTTGCAAACTCAGGAGTTTAGTTTTTTGATGAGATATTTATGTGTGCACCATAAAGGAATGTTGTTAACCAGCTATTTCAGATACATTTATGAGCAATATAGTGTTTAATACTGACTTTTGACATTTATTTTGAGGCCGACGATGCAGCAGTGACTGTTAGCTGGCTGCTTGCATCGGAGTAAGTGGCCTGTTACTGATCAAGATCCTATTCTGCCTCCAATTGGCAGCCCTATAAACAGACTGCAGAAATGCAGCCTGACTATGAGATTAAGGGTTGAAGAGGGAAGGCAAGCCAGTCCTAAATATGTAGTCCTGAAATCGGATGTGTTAGGCTGAAAGGCACAGATATCGCAGCCTGACTGTAAACTATGACACAATGTCACAAACATCCTTTTCAGGACATACACCAAAGAATAAGATGAAAGTTTATTTTGAAAATATATTTGCGTAAAATTGATGTAAATAATTAGTACCATGTTTGTGTTTGTTACAGACTGGATTTTCACTTGTTTAAGCAGTGCCGAAATGATGCTTTGGAATTGTGCCAGTCCAGTGGCTTCAGTGATCCTTCAACCATGAAATCAGATGAGGGGTTGATCATTTTCTCTTGCCTTCATAGTCATTTGCGTTCAACTAACTCTAACGATAAAAAGGTGCTTTATAAATATTATATTATAAATAACTGTTAGGCGAGGTTGCCCTTTTTTATACATTTTATTTGGATACTTAAACGTTTTTCATAAACTCACGAAAGAATGAAAAATTTGTTATGACATAAAAATTACGTTTATGTCCTTCCAAAAAGCTCTTAGAATGTCATAGATTGGCACAGGTTTTCATCATCAATGACATAAGAACAAAATAAACAAGGAAACAAAACTTTTTCTGCTCATTTGCCATGTTTTTTATTATTTCTTCATGTGGAATTCAGTTCTTTGGATAAAGTTGACTGTGGTGGAGAGTTCTTCAAGGCTTATAAACAGCCTAGTGGGAAAATTTGTCTCCATGGGCCAGTACTTAGTAGATAATTGCTAAGCATATAACAGTCTTGCTTGATATGTTCTTCTGTCTGTACTGCTTGTCTGCAGGTACACATAAATGAGGGAGACAATTTTAGCCGGTGTAAGTGGCCATTCAATCTTTTATGTCCCGTTCTCATGCGAAACAGGATCACTTGCTTTGCTTGATCAAGGCATTGATAGTTGTTTCTCATTTTGTTGACTTTCCTTATGGCTTTGATAAGGACCTTCTTTTCCTGGAAAGTGATTGTTTATTCTCATATTGCTCACTCCTTTGCTAACAACTGTCCACACTCTCGTTTTCCTGGTAACCCACAGTGATGGTATCTACTGTAGCACTACCACACTCTTGGCTTTTAGCTCACCTAAAGCCTTTTTAAGCTTTGGTAGTATATGATTCTTCAAGGCTTGCAGAGTTGATATTGCATATGTAAGGAATACAACCTGCTGAGATTGGTTTGTTGTGTTGTTTATTGTTTTTGCAGCAATGATAAGTGTATGTGCTTTGGCTAAGTAGTTTGAACATGATTTTCCAGTGGGTAAGCTAGTCTGGGCCCCGTATTGGGCAGAGAGAATAGAACAACTGCACACCATAATAGTTGTCCATCACAAGTGATGAAGACCACTCTCTTTGTTCAGCCGTGTGGACAGTCGTATCTCTTGCTGTGTCCGCTGAAATGGGTGACTTGCGCGGTGATTTGGATTAAAGTGAGGAAGAAACTGCGCCTTTTGTCAACCTCACTCACAGAGCCTAAACTACCTTTTGCCAGTGGCAAGACATTCATCGAGACAACTGGAGATAGCATAGGATGCAGATTTTGCTTCAGGGTTATCACCGAAGCCTTTCCATAAACAGGTAACCCGCAGGGCAGAAGAGGTGGGATGGCATCTAACGGTGTTTGTCGTGCCTTTTCGATAACAATACTCAGCGTGTGAGTGAGTCTGGCATCTCTCCCCAGTTGTATTCAGCTCATCATAGTAGTATCTAAAATCCCCACACGCCAAATTCGTGAAGGTGATCCGGCAGAACTAACCCGTGAAATACGACACAGGTATAAGCGTAGTGCCATTCAGCCGGCGTCCAGACCAGGATAAACGGATGGAAGAAATCACAAAAAAGAACGAAATAACAAGTCCAGATGGAAAACAACACCACGTTTCCGTGAACACAAGTGTAAGTCGTCGACTAGTATGAATTCCAGGCAAATCCATGGTCTGGCAGCATCCATAACGATCCAAAACAGTAGAGAAATGTAGACTCGCAGCCAGTTACGGCGCCATCTTATACATATCATAAAAAGGAACTTTAAAAAAAAAAATTTTTTTTATTCGTTCGCCTTATTTCTCTAATCCCCAAGGCGATGTGCGTTACACTGTGGTTTTTATTTTGCACCTGTTGGCCCAGTGAATCCGACTTTGGCATGCATTTTATGTAAGGGTCTGCTTCCTCCTGCATTTTCTAAGGGTTTGCTTCCCTGGGGTAACGGCCGGTGCTGTGATGGGGATTGAACTTAGCACCTTCGAGTTGTGAGCCGTGCCACTTAACTACTAGGCCACGCCGTCCCCAAAAGGTAACTGAGGAAGGTCTAGCATTGGGCTGGCAACCTTATCATCTAAAACAAATAGCTGTAGAAACCACTACTGTAAAAAGTAAAGTTTACACACCATTTAGCATAATGGCAACATATTTTTAGGCCCATATTTTTGTGTCCAGTGGTACACTAGGGATGATGCAGTCAGCACTGTAAGAGCACATAGAAGGACATCTTTGGTAGCAACCTCATGCTCCTATTGGAGTGAAATCAGGAAGAATGATGAAGAAGAGGATGATGATGAAGATGTTCAACAATTACAAAAATCAAGTTCAGTTTAGTTGAAGAATCAACGTCATTTCACACAGTTTAACCCATAACTGTATGCATGACCCGTGGCGATTCTGTGGCAAAATGGTTAAGCCGTCGGCCTCGTGATCAGGTGGTATGGGTTCGACTCCGAACTCCGCCGTCTTTTTCACGGTTGCTTGATGCGGAGTCCTCTGCATCTCGTAGTCCCCACCTAGTCGTCTTGTCCTTGACTTGCAACTGGGGTCGGGCGGCTCGAGACGAGAGAGTGAGGATAAAAAGTAGAGCAGTTAATCCTTACTAAAAATAGCGCTAGCAAAATTAATTAGGCCATCATCGTCTACGATGGACAGCGACCTGTGCCCTTTTTTTGTATGCGTAACCCATATTTTTGGAGAATCTCAGCACAATACACGAACTCTGTAGCACCGTCGAGGATCCAGTAATAGATTGGGCAGATTTTAACATAATTTTGAATTTTGAATCCAAAGAGAATCTATATTTTTAATAAGTATTGTCAGGGCAACTCATGTTTTTACATAATAAAAAATTATAACTTCTAGCTTTTCGCTCAAATTTCTACCTCATACAGCAATAACACATACACATAACACTTGATTTTTATCATTTTAAGTGTTATTTTTTTAATGTAAATATCTGCTTCATTTTGTTGTTGTTTGTGTTCATCTTATTTCTCAAATCCCCAAGACGGTGTGCGTTGCACTGTGGTTTTTATTTTGTGCCTGTCGCCCCAGTACATCCAACTTCAGCATGCATTTTATGTAAGAGTCTGCTTCCTCCTGTATTTTCTAAGGGTTTGCTTCCCCGGGTTAACGGCCGGTGCTGTGATGGGGATCGAACCCAGCACCTTCTGGTTGTGAGCCGTGTCACTTAACCACTAGGCCACGCTGTCCCCCCTTCATAATTTTTTGATCTGCTTCAGATTTTTGATCTGCTTCATATTTTTTGAAAACAGCTTCAGCCATTGATGTTATCTTCCTGGCTTCTTTTTTGCATCTTCTGTTACCCTGGCAACTAAATAGTTTGTTGAGGATGTCCTGAACAAGGCCTGTATGCACAGATAAATCACTGCAGCAAATATTTGATAGATCAGTTTGCATTGAGCATATGCTGAGGCGGTGAAGGCTGGGACGTGTTGTAAAAACTAACAAAATTGATGTAGCTAGAGATGGGTATTATAACAACAAGGTGACACTTGATTATTGGAGAAGCCACAAGAGAAATAATAGAAAACAAGTGTATGCAACTTAAGTAAAAGATACGATCCACTACATGGCACGTGATGATGATATGCTTATTTAAATAATTTTGCTAGTAGGAATATGGATGTCCCTTGGAAAGTTATTGTCTCTCGCAGAAAAGGAGGGGTTTTACACTCCAGGTTTAGCACACTCCTGTTTATTCGTGTGTAAATTGGTACACACAGTTGGAAGACATCAAGTGAAGTCGAGAACTGGTCACAAAAAGTTGGGACCTATTTCTTCATCCCAATTGTCAATGTCTGCTATTGAATGACCTTAACCTTTCACCTTAGATACACTTACAACTTAATTTAACATTTTTATGCTGATTTAGAAGACTCTGCAGAGTCTGTATACAACCAGTTTCTTTTACATTTCCTTGCTCTAAAAACTATGCACATCCAATCTATACTTGAATGCATTAATTGACCCTGTCTCCACTATTTTCTGTTGCAATGCATTCCAAGCATTCACCACTCTCTGACTAAAAAAAATTGTCCAATATCCAATAATGTCCAATCTGGACCTTTCTTTAATTAATTTATGGCTGTGCACACTTATCCTTGTAGGGGGTTGTACTTTGAAAAACTTGTTATAGTCTAATTTATCCTTTCCGTTGATTATCTTATAAACCTGTATCAAATCAGCTCAAATTCTTCTCTTTTCTGGACACTGTAGGCCAGTTTTTCTCTTTCCTCATTACTATAATTCTGGAATCCCACTATAAGACTTGTCGTGCTTCTTTGTATCCTTTCCAGCATGTTTATATCTCCTCTACGATAAGGACTCCACACCTGTTCACAGTACTCCAATTTAGGTCTAACTAAGGTTTTATACAATTTGACAGTCACTTCATTGCTCCTATGTTTATTGTCATCTATTTACCATTTTCTAGCCTTCTCTGCAATGCAACCATGAAATCAAGCGAGTCATGAGAGAGCGGTCTGTCAGGATTAATCTAATGCCAGAAGTCGAGACAGCCTGTCTTGAAGATCTCTCCCAGCATTGCTCTGATGAAGAGGAGCACAGGAAATTTGACGGTGTAAGTTCTTCTTCATGTCCTTCCTAATGATGGCCTCCACTGTAAATTAATGTTTACAGGAAGTCTGTACTGAAGCAATTATTGGGCAGCACATTTTTTTACATGATAATTTTGGCATCCTCGTGAAAAGCTCTAATTTTCATCCATTAACCATTTACTTTCTGGATTACAAAATTACGTCTACTTCCTGAATCTGCACAATCTGTATGCCTGCCATGCCCTGGCGTGGTTGTTGATTTAAAGAACCTCACATTTTTTTAAATTTTAAATTTGTTTTTTTTATTTTCTTGTTGTGTGTATGTGTGTCTAGAGGCATATACTAATAAAGAACTTGTTGGTGTTATTGTGTGTATGTTAGTTTCTGAGATACAAGAATATTAAGGTGATGGTGGTGAAAAATAGCACAAACATATAGACTCACCCGGTAGCAGCATCCCTTGATTAGAAAACAAACAACAACAACAAAATATTTGCAGAAAAATGTACAAATACTACTATTGATATTTACCTTAATGGCTATATCTGTCACTTTGACTATAAATGTAATTATTGTATCTACATAAACAAACTAAATAGATCTACCTCAGAAAAATCATGTTGCAGAAACTTAACTCCCCCATTCTCAATAATGGGTGAATCTTCAAATCTAAGCGAAAAACAGAAGAAATCCTTTCCAAAATTTAAAACAAATTTAAAAATTGCCATTGTTTTCGTCTAACCATACATGACAGAAGTTGGAACTCTCTACAATCAAAAGAGCAGTATATTTAGCCATTTTTATGGCATTAATCCAATAGTTTATAAACAAAGTAATGACCCTAGAGCTGGCGACGTGCAACGCCCGTGGAACGGAGCCAAATTGTCGCAATCTCACGACTTTGGAACAGAAAAGGTTAATGACACGGATATTTTGGTGCAGTGGCCCGATTCTGTTCCCCTAAATAATGTATCCCAGAAATCACATGAAGAACTATTTCACATGTTTCAAGTAAATATCTTTCACTTGTTCACATTCATTTGATTTCATTGGTTCAAATTTTTAAATTTATTAAATTTTACTCATAAACATTTGTGAACATACATAGTTCACATTTTGTATTTTTTTAATGGAACAGTAACTTATCAGCTGTTATCTTTTAGACACCCAAGTATTAGTTTGGCAACAAAGCAACAGCTGATCTTCTTCTTACGCTGTCAGACGTCGACCTTTATTTCTTCGAAAAAAGCAGCTGTCATCCTGAGGCTGTCGACACTGCCATAGAGCTTGTCTAGTGTTGCCACTGGTGATGGCCACATCTGCTCTCTCTGGTCCTCGTATGTCGGGCAGTTTTGCAGCACATGCTCAGCGGTCATTTTCCCGGTACCTCAGTCTATTGTGGCCAGTGCGAAGTCTGAAGACCACGACCTGCTCTCTTCTGTTCAACTGGTAATAGGCATCGTTTTTTGCAACAGCTGATCAAAAGTATATTAATGCCGACTCTGTGTTACTAGTACCAGACATGGCCTCTGTCCAGGGTGCACAAGAGCAAAATTTCAACGTGTGAAACGAAGTGTTTGTAAAGGTCATCGTTGTTACCAGGAAAGATAGAATGTGAAACGAAGACATTCGAAGAATGGTTGGCACCACATCTTGTGCCGAATACATTTCCAGGCAGAAAATATGTTGGTTCGGTCATCTCATGAGAACGCACCCTCATTAACTTCCACTGATAACTTACAACACTGGTAGATCTGGCTACCGGGCAAGGTTGGGCCATGAGGCAGGTGGATAGATGACATTAAAGTGATTGTGCAACAACACGGGCTCACATTGACTGACGCAACACACTTGATGCAGGACAGACGACTTAAGCTCCCCACGGCGCTCAAAGGCTAAGTGAAAAGACTAACTAATGGAACAACACTGGTAGATCTGGCTACCGGGCAAGGTTGGGCCACGAGGCAGGTGGATAGATGACATTAAAGTGATTGTGCAACAACACGGGCTCACATTGACTGATGCAACACACTTGATGCAGGACAGACGACTTAAGCTCCCCACTGCGCTCAAAGGCTAAGTGAAAAGACTAACTAATGGAACAACACTGGTAGATCTGGCTACCGGGCAAGGTTGGGCCACGAGGCAGGTGGATATATGACATTAAAGTGATTGTGCAACAACACGGGCTCACATTGACTGACGCAACACACTTGATGCAGGACAGACGACTTAAGCTCCCCACGGCGCTCAAAGGCTAAGTGAAAAGACTAACTAATGGAACAACACTGGTAGATCTGGCTACCGGGCAAGGTTGGGCCACGAGGCAGGTGGATAGATGACATTAAAGTGATTGTGCAACAACACGGGCTCACATTGACTGACGCAACACACTTGATGCAGGACAGACGACTTAAGCTCCCCACTGCGCTCAAAGGCTAAGTGAAAAGACTAACTAATGGAACAACACTGGTAGATCTGGCTACCGGGCAAGGTTGGGCCACGAGGCAGGTGGATAGATGACATTAAAGTGATTGTGCAACAACACTGGCTCACATTGACTGACGCAACACACTTGATGCAGGACAGACGACTTAAGCTCCCCACTGCACTCAAAGGCTAAGTGAAAAGACTAACTAATGGAACAACTAACTAATGGAACAACTAACTAATGGAACAACTAACTAATGGAACAACTAACTAATGGAACAACTAACTAATAGAACAGTTATGGTTACTGATAATAGTTGTACACACAAAAACTCATACACATTATTATCATGTTGTAGTTGTTTATAAATGAACTAAAAACGTACTTGTTCATTTTCCTTTTCTTTTTTTGATCACAAGAAAATAAAGTTATTCATGTCTTTATTCCTGTATTATATATGGGATACTGTTTTTATAGCTTTCTTTTATTCCTGTATTATATATGGGATACTGTTTTTATAGCTTTCTTTTATTCCTGTATTATATATGGGATACTGTTTTTATAGCTTTCTTTTATTCCTGTATTATATATGGGATACTGTTTTTATAGCTTTCTTTTATTCCTGTATTATATACGGTGTATTGTTTTTATAGCTTTCTTTTATTCCTGTATTATATACGGTGTATTGTTTTTATAGCTTTCTTTTATTCCTGTATCATATACGGTGTATTGTTTTTATAGCTTTCTTTTATTCCTGTATCATATACAGGGTATTGTTTCCAGAGCTTTCTTTTATTCCTGTATCATATACGGTGTATTGTTTTTATAGCTTTCTTTTATTCCTGTATCAAATACAGGGTATTGTTTCTAGAGCTGTATTTTATTTCTGTATCATATATGTGTTAGACTACTATAAGTCTTATAAAAAAAAATATATTTCAGTTTTAAAATCCAATTTGGTCAAACATAATGCTTGATTGCAATATATACAATATTAGAATATCCTGCTAAAGAACAGTTGTGCCTGAGGAGGAAAGAAAAGGACGTCTGTGATCTTCTAATCGTGTTGTTAAAGGTGAAAAGAGATGGTTGTCTATGAGGCTAACAGCCTCATCATGTGAAATGTATTGCAGCAGAGACCACCATTGTAAAAGCACAGGTTTGTGCTTTGATACAGGGAGTTCTGTAAGGAGCCAGCTGCAGGTGTTGCCCTATGCATCATATGGAGTTAAAAAGAAGGCAAACAATACAAGGCTGCTAGCTGGTCACTTGAAACAACTTAGTAATATTTACAAACTGAGAGACAAGGTGCAAATGACATTTGATTGTTTTCTGAAACAAAGCCACAGCAAAAGACAAGAGGGAAATAAAATTTGATAGTTTTGGTGAAACAAAGTAGCCACAACAATCACAAAGACAAGGTCTAAATAACATTTTATAGTTTTGCTGAAACAAAGTAGCCACAACAACTGAAAAGACAAGTATTTTATGAGGACAACAGAAAAGAAAGTCAGGTAATAATTCAATCCAGAGTCAAATCACAGACTTCCAGGTAGGATGCGTCTTGACTGAAAGAAAGACAGAAGTTAAGAAGTTTCCCCAAATACCCAAACTCATACCTTGCTTGAAGCAAGGTGTATTCATCACTAGGAGGGCCAAAATTCAAATCCGAATTATCTGTAACTTTTCACTTTATTTTTTGTTGTCTGGTGTGTGTGTTTTCCTGAGTGCTTGCAATATATTTATTATTGTCATTATTTTGTTTGCTTACTGGTCTCTGAATTTTCTTTTTATCGTTTATCATGTTTTTGTTGTTGAATGCCTACAACGGGATCAAGATGCTGAGCAGCACATGAGCTGCAGTGGTCAGCGACCTATAGCTGACTGCTAGCGTCAGGGCAAGCGAACCATAGCTGCCAAGACCCTTCTACACCTCCACGCGGTGATCCTGGATAACAGGCTGCAGCAGGGCAGACTGGCTAAGGAGAAGGGATCGAAGAGGGAATGCTAACCCGGTACTAAAAAAATGCTTGCTGAAGTCGGATGTGTTGGACCGAAAGGTGCAAATATCGCAGTCAAGCTGTAAACTACGACACAACGCATTCCATTCTCTGGACTACATTCTGCTACTTAAGCTCTTTCAGGGTTTGGTAGCGGGAGATTGAGAACGAACGAAGAAGAATAAGAAGATGTACACCCTGAAAAGGACATTAAGTGGTGAGTTGTAGTAGCTTTCCTCACATCCCGAGGTGGTCGTGCAATGCTTCGCTTCATCTGCGTGATGCTCACTACTACGGGTATCACATTGATCCACATTTTGTCAGCCAGGCTTCCTTGAAAACAGCCTGTTTCCAGGGAATGCTGTATAGAAGGGAGATAGTGGTCTTGGTCAGTATATTGTCCTTAATGCGACGTCCTGGTCAATACATTGTTCCTAATGCGACGTCCTGGTCAGTACATTGTCCCTAATGCAATGTCCTGGTCAGCACATTGTCTCTAATGTGACGTCTTGGTTAGTTCATTGTCCCTAATGCAACATTCTGGTCAGTATATTGTCCCTAATGCAACGTCCTGGTCAGTATCTTGTCCCTAATGCGACGTCCTGGTCAGTATATTGTGCTTGACTGGACTAGCATCTCAGTTCCCCACAATTTATCATAGTTTTGCATATTTTCTTTTTATTGTTTGCTCACAAATAACTACAAGCATTTCCCTCATAAACCCTTGTTGACTCTGTTTGGGAATATATACAGGAGATGGTGTGTCTGCAATCGATTCTGGATGATCTGACAGAGATGTGCAGACTAGCAGTGGCTAACTTTACTGTGGAAGCAGCTAGGGACATTGAAGTGGACAGAACTCTCATGAGATGGTGTAACCCCATGATGAAAAGGTTTTGTAATGTAAGTTGATTATTTATTTTGGGTGCAGCATCTAATGGGGGGGTACAGATGCAGATCTAAAGACCAGAATTGGAAAGGCAAGAATGGGATTCCTAATATTAAACAACATATGGAGATCCAGAGAAATCAAGATTCTCATCGAAATTAAAATATTCAGTGCTGTTGCATGGAGCCGAAACACGGAAAACGCCCAAGTTGATACAACAAAGACTTCAGTCCTTCGTTAACAGATACCTATCAAGGATAATGGGTAAAAAGTGGCAGGGCGGTGAAGAATAAAAACTTGTGAGAAAGATGCCTACAACAGCCACTAGAACAACAAATTAAGGCATAGCTAAGCAGGCAGTCACATGGTATCCTCAAAGGAAACGAAGGAGAAGTAAACCAAAAATACTTACTTAAGAGAATGTGAGTGAGAACTATGATTACACTGCAACCCACCACTTAGTGTCTTTTCCAGAGAGCTCAAAAGAATACATTTACTCATTGTGGCCATTAACAAAAAAAGTAGCAGCAGAAGCCAGACCAATATGGTGGGAATAGATTCTGTTAAATACATAATGGTGAGCTTGCTGAGAAGCCTTGTATTGCACTACAGTGAGCTCAACCCAGATCCACCTTCAGTAAGTTTTGGGATATAAGAAGTGGCACAGCAAACCTGCTACGAGAGACAATTTGTAAAAAATGAGTTCTGGTAAAAATAGTTTTGAAAACAAACATACATCTGGGTGGACTGACGCATGGATGCAACTAGGTTACATATCTGGTCATACTCTGCAGTGTAAGACAAGTAATCTAACTTCTCTGCCACTTAAATTCATTGTTATTGCACTGTTGATGCTATTCTACCTCCAAGGGGCAGCCCTCGAAACAAGTTGAATCGATGCAGCTTTGCTGAAAGAATAAGGATGACTTGGCTTGGCTTCGTTCGTTCTCAATCTCCCGCTACCAAACCCTGAAAGGGCTTAAGTAGCAGAATGTAGTCCAGAGAACGGAATGCATTGTATCGTAGTTTACAGCTTGAATGCTATATTTGCACCTTTCGGTCCAACACATCCGACTTCAGCAAGCAATTTTTTAGTACCGGGTTAGCATTCCCTCTTCGATCCTTTCTCCTTAACCTGCTGCAGCCTGTTATCCAGGATCACCGCGTGGAGGTGTAGAAGGGTCTTGGCAGCTCTGGTTCGCTGGCCCTAACACTAGCAGTCGCTGACCACTGCAGCTCATGTGCTGCTCAGCATCTTGATCCCAAAGAATAAGGATAAAAACAGGAAGGCAAACTTGGTCTCCAAAAATATGTAATGCTGAAATCGAGTGTGTTGGGCTAAAAGGAACAGAACATCCTCAACAGAACATCCTCAACAGAACATCAGAAGATCAGAGGAATCGATAAATTAGACTATAACAAGTTTTTTAAAATACAGCCACCTACAATAACACGAGGGCATAGCTACAAGCTGATTAAAGAGAGGTCCAGGTTAGATATTAGGAAATATTTTTTTAGTCAGAGAGTGGTGTCTGCTTGGAATGCATTGCCAGGGGAGGTGGTGGAGGCAGGGACAGTTAATGCGTTTAAGAATAAACTGGATGCGCATAGATTTTAGAGCAAGGTGATGTAAATGTAACTGGTTGTATACAGACTCTGCAGGGTCTTCTAAACCAGTATAAAGACGTTAAGTTAAGTTAACATCCTCAACAGAACAAATGAAGATGACGAAAATATGCACTTGTTTGAAAAGCTCTCATTAACAATCTTTTTTTGTGAAAAATAACTAATGATGTTTGTAAATAATTGTTACTGAATAAGAATTTTTTATTTTTTTTATTTTCTTATCGAGTTGATAGCTCATGGTCTACCACCTGATGGGCACATTTATCGTGGGCCCTAAGAAAGGTTGTCAACCTCTGTCTTAGAACATAGGGCTATATTTGCTGCAGTTTCAAGCCTTATCATATTTCTAGTCATCCACTGATCATATTATGTGCGTATGATTTTTTAATTCTAGGATTTACTTAACTCTGGTGTCATACAAATTGAAGTACTTGACTGTCTGATTGATCACAAGAATGACATTGGCATGGATGACAAATGTGCTGCCAGTATCCAGCATCATCAGATTGTAAGTAAACAAAGACAGAAAGAGTGTGAAAGAAGAGCTGATAGCCAAGTACCAAAGTGGTTCGCAGGGGTCTTTGTGTATTTTTTTGTTTTTGTTTTTGCGTTTACCTTATTTCTCCATTCCCAAAGGCGGTGTGTGTTGCGCTGTAGTTTTTATTTTGCGCCTGTTGGCCCAGTGCATCCGACTTCAGCATGCATTTTATGTAAGGGCCTGCTTCCTCCTGCATTTTCTAAGGGTTTGCTTCCCCGGGGTAACGGCCGGTGCTGTGATGGGAATCGAACCCAGCACCTTCTGGTTGTGAGCCGTATCACTTAACCACTAGCCCACGCCGTCCCCTGTCTTTGTGTATGACAAAGATAAGAATAGCACCACTGCCTTACAGAGATGATGCCGTAAGAGGTGACTGAATGACATAGCATAACACTGGCCATGGTTATGTTTTTTTTTAAGCTCATCATAGATGACGTTTAACAGTCTACTTTGCTATCATGTTTTAGTCGATCAAATGGGAAACTAAAGCGGAGAAACTTTGCAGAAATAGCCAATGAACGCACTAACAACACCAAAGCCCATCCCTACTGTACGAAAACCTACCTGGAGGCAGCATATATTTCCAGAGGTGGTAGAAAACATACCATGTATTGGAAACAAAAACTGCCAGACTGAAAAAGAAAGAAGAGATACTACCCTGAGCTACATAACGAAAAACTACCCAAGCATGGACTGGACCTATGCATACACCGACGGTTCTGTAACAAACACAACACAGAACGGAGGGGCAGGAGCATTCCTGAACCTACCAAATGGCAGAAAAATAACACTGTCATTCGCTACTGGAAAATACACAAGCAATTTCAGAGCGGAGGCAGAGAGGGCAGTGGAAGAAATGGTGACAGGTAAAAGGAATGAAAGCCATATAGTCCTGCGTACAGATGCCTTGGCCATAGTCACAGCACTAAAAAGCCAGAAAAATACTGAACTTAATGACTTAAGAGCAGTACTCTGTCAACTATGCCAGCAGTCCGCACCAAAAAGGGTAGTGGTACAGTGGGTTCCATCCCATTGCAAGATCCAAGGCAACGAGGAGGCAGACAGACTGGCAAAAGAAGGTGCAAGACTACTTCAACCAGATACTAGTATGACATACGAAGAGTCAAAACGGCTTATTAGAGCTAGGTACATGACCAAATGGGAAACCGAACATACTGGATACACAAAAAACTATGCCTATTACCAGTTGAACAGAAGAGAGCAGGTCGTGGTCTTCAGACTTCGCACTGGCCACAATAGACTGAGGTACCACCTATTCAACAAATTGAAGATAGGTGGCACTGACGAATGCCTGTGTGGTACCGGGAAAATGACCGCTGAGCATTTGCTGCAAAACTGCCCGACATACAAGGATCAGAGAGAGCAGATGTTGCCATCACCAGGTGCAACACTAGACAAGCTCTATGGCAGTGTCGACAGCCTCAGGATGACCGCTGCTTTTTTCGAAAAAATAAAGGTTGATGTCTGACTGCGTACGATGAAGAAGAAGAAGAAGAAGTTTTAGTCCATCAAGATGTACTTGCACATCGGTTAGCCACCGTCTAAGAAACTGCAGAGTCTTCTAAACCAGTATAAAGACTACTGTATTCTACTGTACTCTATCTTCAGCATATCTATTTTTATTCTACATTGCCCCATTTATCTCCAGATATCACTGAAAGACTTCAGATTCAACATAAAGTTCCATGATGCATGTCAGGATTCAGTGTCACTCTACTGTAAGAACAGGAAGAAAAAGTAAGCTAACTTTACATAGTAAAGTCATCTCATTGGACCACTTTATCTCTTACATAGTAAAGTCATCTCACTGGACCACTTTATCTCTTACATAGTAAAGTCATTCCCCTGGACCACATTATCTCTTACATAGTAAAGTCATCTCACTGGACCACTTTATCTCTTACATAGTAAAGCCATCTCACTGGACCTTTTGTCTCTTACATAGTAAAGTTATTTCACTGGACCACTTTATCTCTTACAAAGTAAAGTCATCTCACTGGACCACTTTATCTCTTACAAAGTAAAGTCATCTCACTGGACCACTTTATCTCTTACATAGTAAAGCCATCTCACTGGACCACTTTATCTCTTACATAGTAAAGTCATCTCACTGGACCACTTTATCTCTTACAAAGTAAAGTCATCTCACTGGACTACTTTATCTCTTACATAGTAAAGCCATCTCACTGGACCACTTTATCTCTTACATAGTAAAGTCATCTCACTGGACCACTTTATCTCTTACATAGTAAAGCCATCTCACTGGACCACTTTATCTCTTACATAGTAAAGCTATCTCACTGGACCTTTTGTCTCTTACATAGTAAAGTTATCTCACTGGACCACTTTATCTCTTACAAAGTAAAGTCATCTCACTGGACCACTTTATCTCTTACATAGTAAAGCCATCTCACTGGACCACTTTATCTCTTACATAGTAAAGTCATCTCACTGGACCACTTTATCTCTTACAAAGTAAAGTCATCTCACTGGACTACTTTATCTCTTACATAGTAAAGTCATCTCACTGGACCACTTTATCTCTTACATAGTAAAGTCATCTCACTGGACCACTTTATCTCTTACATAGTAAAGTCATCTCACTGGACCACTTTATCTCTTACATAGTAAAGCCATCTCACTGGACCACTTTATCTCTTACATAGTAAAGTCATTCCCCTGGACCACTTTATCTCTTACATAGTAAAGTCATCTCACTGGACCACTTTATCTCTTACAAAGTAAAGTTATCTCACTGGACCACTTTATCTCTTACATAGTAAAGCCATCTCACTGGACCTTTTGTCTCTTACATAGTAAAGTTATCTCACTGGACCACTTTATCTCTTACAAAGTAAAGTCATCTCACTGGACTACTTTATCTCTTACATAGTAAAGCCATCTCACTGGACCACTTTATCTCTTACATAGTAAAGTCATCTCACTGGACCTTTTGTCTCTTACATAGTAAAGTTATCTCACTGGACCACTTTATCTCTTACAAAGTAAAGTCATCTCACTGGACCACTTCATCTCTTACATAGTAAAGTCATCTAAATGGACATTTTGTCTCTTACAAAGTAAAGTCATCTCACTGGACCACTTTATCTCTTACAAAGTAAAGTCATCTCACTGGACTACTTTATCTCTTACATAGTAAAGTCATCTCACTGGAGCACTTTATCTCTCGCAAAGTAAAGTCATCTCACTGGACCACTTATCTCTTGAATTGTTTATTATCTGTGCTGTTTTGTCACCTAGTCAACATTTGAAAATGTCTTCCCGAACAATCTGAATCATTTCACATGTTGTATCTGGTTACACTGAGAAAACTTCTTCGATGGTCGTCCTGAATCAAACATTGTGACGTGTCATAGTTTACAGCGAAGCTGCAATATCTGCGCCTTTCGGACTGACCTCCGATTTCAGCTGGGTTTATTTAGTACCATTTTGTTTTCTTCAAACTGTCATCCCTATCCCTTGGCCAGACTACACTAGGAACAAGTGCAACCTGTTTCCAGGGCCGCCATCTAGAGGTGGAATAGGGTCTTGGTCAGCTGTGGTTCGCTGACCATGATGCAGGCAGCTAGTAATGAGTTACTGGCTGCTGTCACTGTTGCATCTTCACACTAATAAAACAGAACCTGAAATAAATCAACCAGTTCAAATACCTTAGAACTGTGAACCTACCAAATGGCAGAAAAATAACGCTATCATTCGCTACTGGAAAATACACAAGCAATTTCAAAGTGGAGGCAGAGGCACTGAGGGCGGCAGTGGAAGAAATGGAGACAGGTAAAAGGAATGAAGGCCATATAGTCCTGCTTACAGATGCTCTGGCCGTAGTCACAGCACTAAAATGCCAGAAAAATACTGAACTTAATGATATAAGAGCAGTACTCTGTCAACTATGCCAGCAGGCCGCACCAAAAAGGGTAGTGGTGCAGTGGGTTCCATCCCACTGCAACATCCAAGGCAACGATGAGGCAGACAGACTGGCAAAAGAAGGTGCAAAACTACCACAACCAGATACTAGTATGACATACGAAGAGTCAAAACGGCTTATTAGAGCTAGATACATGACCAAATGGGAAACCGAACATACTGGCTACACCAAAAACTATGCCTATTACCAGTTGAACAGAAGAGAGCAGGTCGTGGTCTTCAGACTTCGCACTGGCCACAATAGACTGAGGTACCACCTATTCAACAAATTGAAGATAGGTGGCACCGACGAATGCTCGTGTGGTACCGGCAAAATGACCGCTGAGCATTTGCTGCAAAACTGCCCGACATACGAGGATCAGAGAGAGCAGATGTGGCCATCACCAGGTGCAACACTAGACAAGCTCTATGGCAGTGTCGACAGCCTCAGGATGACTGCTGCTTTTTTCGAAAAAATAATGGTTGCTGTCTGACTGCATACGATGAAGAAGAAGAAATACCTTAGAACTGTAATCGACTGAAAAGGTGAGATTTCCAAGAAGAGTTGACCATCTGAACATCACCAACTGCTAGGCTTTCTCAGGCTATAGATAAAGGATTGCTCAGGAAAATGGAATGAGCAAGAAAATAAAGATGGTTGTAGACTATTGCACCTATTTACAGGTCTGGACACATGGATACCAATCATGGACAATGACCACAACGAACAGCACCAAGACTCAGCAATAAAGTACTTAAGAAAGGGGAGCTAATTAATAAGGGGGGCACAAGATTTGCAAGTAAGTTTACTGTTTGGTGCACCCTGGACAGGGTGTTAAGTGGTGAGTTGCAGTAGCTTTCCGGGGATTCCGTAGCGAAGTGGTTAAGCCGCCAGCCTCGTGATCAGGTGGTGTGGGTTCGACTCCGGACTCCACCGTCTTTTTCACGGGTGCTTGATGCGAAGTCCCCTACATCTCGTAGTCGCCCCCTAGTCGTCTTGTCCTTGACTTGCCACTGGGGTCGAGCGGCACGTGACGAGAGAGTGTGGAAAAAAGTAGCACAGTTACTCCTTACTAAATATAGCCCTAGCAAAATAAATTATGCCATCATCATCTACGATGGATGGCGGCCTTTGCACACACCCCGCCCCTACACACACACAACTCGCTAGCTAGGCTGCCATGAAAACAGCCAGTTTCCAGGGAGAACTACATGGAAGGAAGGTGGGTTTTTTGGTCAGTATATTTTACCTGACCGTTATCGTCTGATCAGTATGTTTTGCCTGACCAGATGTTAGCCTCCTCTCCCCACCTCACCATGTAAAAACCATTGCTATAAAAACCACATTGCAAGTGAATATAACCAAGCTTTCTTAGAAGCTGGTTAGGGCAGCTAGAGGCAATGATGTACCCACACTTCAAGAAATGGATTGACAGGATGAAGCGACGAGGGAAGTTGAGAATTCTAATAACTTAACTTAACGTTTTTATACTGGTTTAGAAGACCCTGCAGAGTCTGTATACAACCAGTTACATTTACATCACCTTGCTCTAAAAGCTATGCGCATCCAGTTTGTTCTTAAATGCATTAACTGTCCCTGCCTCCACTACCTCCCCTGGCAATGCATTCCAAGCAGACACCACTCTCTGACTAAAAAAATATTTCCTAATATCTAACCTGGACCTCTCTTTAATCAGCTTGTAGCTATGCCCTCGTGTTATTGTAGGTGGCTGTATTTTAAAAAACTTGTTATAGTCTAATTTATCGATTCCTCTGATCATCTTATAAACCTGTATTAAGTCACCACGAATTCTTCTCTCTTCGAGACACTGTAGGCCGGTTTTTCTGAGTCGTTCCTCATAACTGTAATTCTGGAACCCCACTATCATCTTTGTCGCTCTTTTTTGTATTCTTTCTAGCATGTTTATGTCCCCTCTATGATAAGGACTCCACACCTGTACACAGTACTCCAATCTAGGTCTAACTAAAGCTTTATACAGTTTGACGATCACTTCCTTGCTCCTATGTTTAATATTTCTTTTTATCATACCTAACATTGCATTTGCCTTTTTCACTGCTACCTTAACTTGCTCACTCACCTTTCCTGTATCATCTATTATAACCCCTAGGTCCCTTTCCTTATCTATCTTTCTAATATTGTTTTCTCCCATTCTGTAATTATGTTCCATATTGGATCTACCCATGTGGATGACTGTACATTTATCTCCATTAAACTCCATTTAAGTATGGCCTATGTTATTATTGATTGTCATTCTTATACTCGATATTTATAAGTTGGGTTGTATATCACACATGTGATACCATTTTATCATGTGATATCTATTCACCCAGAAATGAAGTTGTGGCATGTTTGAGTGAACTTGTAAGAAATGACACTCTCAAGGAGGTACCTCAAAGAATCGAAGACAGATGCAGACGGCAACTTAGATTTGAACTTCTTCAGCGAGTAAGCCATTGGGGGGGAGCTGGGGGCTTTGTTTAAGTTTTATAATATTTTGGTTAGACATGCACATTTAAACTAGTCTTTTCAGTTATATCAGTGCATGAATACATTCTTGATTGTGTGGCAGCTGACCTACATATAGCCCCAATGAAATGCGATTCTTTTTAGTATAAGTTGCTTGCAGATTTGATCCAGATGGTGAAAGACTTTTTTTTAGAACAAATACTTGTTATAAAGCTCTAAAGAATACTGATCATGTGATCTAAGAATTCTTGAAAATGCTGACAACGGGATCTACAACATACTTAACAATACTGATCCTGATCTTGTCATGTAAAAGGTAAAACAGTCAGTAGAGCTATATGAAGATATTTTAAATTACAGTGTTATCCTATCGTAGTGTAATTAGGACTCAGTTTTCAGTACTTCACCTTCAATCACCCTTGCCCTGCCATATGGAGCATAGTGCTGCAACTATTGCTCACCACTTATTTTTATGTTGGGCCATCTTCATTATTTTTTACCCATGAGACTCGAATTTTCAGGCCTTCAGTTATTTTTCAGGTGTCTTTAGCTCACCATCTCTTCACATTCCTTGTGTATTCCAGTCAAAGGCATGCATGGTTTTACTGGTATCAGGTCAGGTCAGGTCATCCCGTAACCGGTGAGGTTGTTGGGGCACACATGAAGACATCCTCACAACACCACGCCACCCTTCTCTGTCAGCGGCCGCTGCCTGTGCCTCTTCTGGTCGGAGATTGGTCCATTCTTTTATGTTGTCCTCCCACCTCTTTTTGCGACGACCTCTTCGTCATCTGCCTTGTATCTTTCCGTGGAGGATCATATTTGCAAGACCATTTGATCTCGATATGTGACCGTACCAAGCGAGTTTCCTTCTTTTGACAGTTGCTAAGAGGTCTTCAAATTACTGGTATGGCATTTGTTAAATTGGACGGTTACTTCATGGTAGCATATCCTTTCGATGTCTTCCGTCTCCAGTTGTTATAATTATTTTCTTAAATATTTTTTCCTACACATTTGCATTTACTAATTGTTCTGGCTAGTAAGCAGATACTAAGGATGAGACTGGGTTGTCTGTTGAAGAAGATCTTGAGTTTTCATGTGATGATGTCTTTCGCCAAAGTAATAGAAATTGTTAATTTTTTTCCATATGCCTGTTAAAGATGACTTGATGTATTTACTTACTAAGAATTTGATTAAGAATGTTAGTTTTTTGCAGAGTGGTCTGCTGCTGTCTTTGTGTATGACAAGGACAAGAATAGCACCACTGCCCCACAGACAGCATGTCGTAAGAGATGACTAACTGTGTGACATGCATAACACTGGCTTAGGTGGTTTGTTAAGAGCATCATAGATGGTGCCTAACAGGCTGTGGGTCTACTTTGATATAGTGTGTGAGTCTATTAAGATGGACTCGTACATTGGTTAACCACCCTCCAAGAAACTGGTTGTAAACAGACTCTGTAGAGTCTTCTAAACCAGTATAAAGATGTTAAGTAACAACTATAAAACTTCTTACTCATCTAAAATCACAACTGACCAATCCCGTGTTTGTCTGCTCACTCGATTACAAGTACATACAAAAACACATTGGTTAACCAACCTCCGTGGCACTTGTCCCATGGTTAACCAACCTCCGCTGCACTTGTTCAAATGCAGCGAAGTAATAAGCTGCTCGAGCCTGCCCGCTAAGCAAGAAATAAATCTTATTCCCGGCTACATCCAGCTCACACCAGAGCTGGGACCTGCACAGTAGCATCTGCCCGTGTAGAAGTACAAGTCGACTAAGACTAGGATATTAATTTTTAAATAAAGTTTTCAATAAAAATATTCTGAGATCCTTGGTCCAGTGATTGATAGACCGATCAATGACCAACCCACCTAATGGTGTCTTTAATATTCTTAGATCCTTGGTCCAGTGATTGATAGGCCGATCAATGACCAACCCACCTAATGGTGTCTTTAATATTCTTAGATCCTTGGTCCAGTGATTGATAGACCGATCAATGACCAACCCACCTAATGGTGTCTTTAATATTCTTAGATCCTTGGTCCAGTGATTGATAGGCCGATCAATGACCAACCCACCTAATGGTGCCTTTAAAGACATTAGCAAACGCCCTCAACTTCACCTGGTTTTCTGCCATATTTTGCACAATAGCTTCATTTCAGCTTCTGTAGTTCTTCATTAAGTTGCTTAGCCAGCTTTTCTTTTTGGTTTTCCCTCTGGAATCCATAACATGATAGTTCTAATTATAGCATCAGATCCTCTTCTTAGGCAGATCTAGCTTCTCTTGGTGTCTTCCTTCTGAAATCCATCACATGGTGGTTCTGGTGATAGCATCAGACTCTCTTGTTAGGTTGATCCAGCTTCTCTTGGTGTCTTCCTTCTGAAATCCATCACATGGTGGTTCTGGTGATAGCATCAGATTCTCTTGTTAGGTTGATCTAGCTTTTCTTGGTGTCTTCCTTCTGAAATCCATCACATGGTGGTTCTGGTGATAGCATCAGATTCTCTTGTTAGGTTGATCTAGCTTCCCTTTTGGTCTTTCCTATGGAGTTCATAACATGATGGTTCTGATTGTAGCATCAGATTCTCTTGTTAGGTTGATCCTGTTTCAGAGTTGACTGGCCGTGATGGTATCCATATTCTCTTGGTCACTATAAACAATTAATTCTTGTCTGGTAAGGGTGTTTAGCCAGACAATTTGATGATCTTCCACTTAAAATTAAAATAGCAGATAATTTGTGTTTGTTAATTATCAGATGACACTAATATGTGATATGATTATTCCATTGTCCACAATTTTAAATTCCTTTGGATTACTGTTATTTTTTTGAGTTGTGTCATGTATGTGAAAGTAGCAGAGTGGTTAGAGTGCTTATCTCACTGCAATGGAACTGGATTCAATCCCAGTCTCGACAAACTTCAGCATACCCAACTGTAAATGGGAACAGATTTAGTTAGGCAAGGCATGACAAAAAGGAAAGCAACTGATCACCCTTCTACAGAAAAAGCTGAGACCTAGTACAATAGAGCCTTTAGCGAGCGCATGAGCTGCAGCGGTTAGCGACCCATAGCTGACTGCTAGCATCAGGGCCAGCGAAACAGAGCTACCAAGACCCTTCTACACCTCCACTTGGTGATTCTGGATAACAGGCCACAGCAGGGCAGACTGGCTAAGGAGAAGGGATCGAAGAGGGAATCTTAACCCGGTACTCAAAAAATGCTTGCTGAAGTCGGATGTGTTGGACCTAAAGGTGCAAATATCACATTCAAGCTGTAAACTATGACACAACGCATTCCATTCTCTGGGCTACTTAAGCCCTTTTAGGGTTTGGTAGCAGGAGATTGAGAACGAACGAAGCCAAGCCATTAACACTTCATTTGTGATGGTAGTGTCTGCTGTGAGCCCACATTTCTCATTACCATTTATGTTACTGAATTTCTAAATTGTTTTTCCAGGGGGAGACGATTGAGCTTGACCCTGAGCTGAAACACAACTGTAAACATGAAATTCGTGAGCTCTGTCAGCACAAGAGAAATAGAGAAGGAGAGGTGAGCAGGCAACCCAAGTTTTGTGCTCTTGCACTTGTCTAAAGCTTGGTAGGGATAATATTCTTCTTCTTTCTAAGTTGCTTCTCTTCTATCCCTAGAGGTGTATTGAACCATTTGTATATACTTGCAATCAAATGTGCAGACAAATAGATGATTGGCTTGTTATGTCTTTATATGATGGAGGTCAACTCATTTTGGTCTTCAGGACGTCACGTCAGGGTCAGGCACAGCATACTGACCAGGACGTCAAGTCTGGATCAGGCACAACATAATGACCAGGACATGACGTCAGGGTCAGGCACAACATACTGAACAGGACGCCAGGTCTGGGTCAGGCACAACATAATGACCAGGACATCACATCAGGGTCAGGCACAACATACTGACCAGGACGTCAAGTCTGGGTCAGGCACAATATACTGACCAAGACCACTATCTCTTTTCCATGAAGTGTTACCTGGAAACAGTTTTCAAGGCATTCCAGAAGACAAGATGTGATCCCCTTAGTAGTGAGCATCATGCAGATGAAGCCAAGCTGTTCACCTTTATCAGCACACTCGGGATGTGAGAAAAGCTACTATAACCCACCATTTAACGTGACCTCACTATTACCTGTATGTGGTCAACAATGGCTCTTCTTACATCCCAGGACATACTGAAGAAGATGGACCTGGGCTCTTCTGGTTGTAGTGTAATGCACGACTTCTCAGCAGGCTCACCACTATAGTGATTACATTGTCGACTCCCTCCCTCATTGGCTAGGTTACTGTAAAACAGACTGTTTCCAGGTGCACTGCATGGACCTGAGATAGGGATCTGGTCAGAATATTTGACCTGATCCTGACTTTGGGTGGGAGTCCTAGTCAGTATGTTTGACCTGATGCTGACTTTAGGTGGGGGTCCTAGTCATTATGTTTGACCTGATGCTGACTTTGGGTGGGGGTCCTAGTCAGTATATTTGACCTGATGCTGACTTTAGGTGGGGGTCCTAGTCAGTATGTTTGACCTGATGCTGACTTTAGGTGGGGGTCCTAGTCAGTATGTTTGACCTGATCCTGACTTTAGGTGGGGGTCCTAGTCAGTATGTTTGACCTGATACTGACTTTAGCTGGGGGTCCTAGTCAGTATGTTTGACCTGATCCTGACTTTAGGTGCTGATCTTAGTTTGTATGTTTCACCTGATCCTGACTTTAGGTTGGGGTCTTGGTCAGTATGTTTGACCTGATCCTGACTTTAGGTGGGGGTCCTAGTCAGTATGTTTGACCTGATCCTGACTTTAGTTGGGGGTCCTAGTCAGTACGTTTGACCTGATGCTGACTTTAGGTGGGGGTCCTAGTCAGTATGTTTGACCTGATCCTGACTTTAGGTGGGGGTCCTAGTCAGTATGTTTGACCTGATCCTGACTTTAGGTGGGGATCCTAGTCAGTATGTTTGACCTGATCCTGACCTTGGTTGGGGGGTCTTGGTCAGTATGTTTGATCTGATCCTGACTTTAGGTGGGGGTCCTAGTCAGTATGTTTGACCTGATGCTGACTTTAGGTGGAGGTCCTAGTCAGTATGTTTGACCTGATCCAGACCTTGGTTGGGGGTCTTGGTCAGTATGTTTGATCTGATCCTGACTTTAGGTGGGGGTCCTAGTCAGTATGTTTGACCTGGTCCTGACTTTAGGTGGGGGTCCTAGTCAGTATGTTTGACCTGATACTGACTTTAGGTGGGGGTCTTGGTTGGAATATTTGACCTGATGCTGACTTTAGGTGCTGATCTTAGTCTGTATGTTTCACCTGATCCTGACTTTAGGTTGGGGTCTTGGTCAGTATGTTTCACCTGATCTTGACTTTAGGTTGGGGTCTTGGTCAGTATGTTTCACCTGATCTTGACTTTAGGTTGGGGTCTTGGTCAGTATGTTTCACCTGATCTTGACTTTAGGTTGGGGTCTTGGTCAGTATGTTTCACCTTATTTATTTATAAAGACAATGAGTAAAGGTAGTCCATAGTGGGTAACTGAATTAGTAGGGTACTGATCTTCTAGTTTGGAAGACATGGGTTCGAATTCCTGTAAGGTTTTTCTATTGGGCCTGAAATATAACCATCAGTGTTGATATCCTTCCTAGAGGTGATGGTTGGAAATGCTCTGTAGCAAGACCTCAGATAATGACACCTTAGCATACTAGAATCTCCAAAGGCAAGAATGCAGGTCCAATACCGTTTTGTAGGCTAAATGTCAAAATGGAAAAGCCTGGATGATGGTCACCTCAGAGCTGCACTTTCCCCAGACCACCCACAAACTTACTACTAATAGTCAAATGTGAGTCCAAAGAACAAACCAGGGAAGATACAGGATGACCTTTTCTAAAGGACCAGTGCTGGCAGGGTAGAAGAGGAGGAGTAACTAAGTAAAAACCTTTTCCAGGTGGACCAGATGTATTTGCAGAACATAAAAAAATAGTTAAATAAAAGGTCTACCATCACCTTGGGGTGTGTGATTCAAATATGGATTACCTATTACTCCAGTGTCTTTCCTGTTGTCTGGTTTATAGGTTTGCCCAGTGCTTATAATATGCTTGTCTTTGCTATTTTTGATGCTACTTGTTTTATTTACTGCCCTCAAAGTTTTCATTAGCTTTTGTTGCTTCTTAAATATGGACCAGATATGCTTTGAGATGAGATGTTTTGTTTAAATAGATCAGTTGTCGTCTTAGTGATGAGAAAGATACTGATTAGCAATTTATTGAAACATTTTTAATATTGTTCAATGCCAGGTTGTGGAATGTCTCCGAGCTCAGAAAGAAAAGCTTAGTGAGTCCTGCCACCAAGTGCTTTTCCGGAGAGAGGTACAACTTTTAATTTCAACAGTTTACAGGGGTCTAAAAAATCTTAAGTCTTAGAAAGAACATTTTTTGTTTGAAAATATTGGTTACTTCAGTGGTTAATAATTTTCTGTTATGTTATGTTAAGCAAAGATTTAATCACTGGACTTCAAGCAGATATTTAGATGCTAATTCTCTGTCAGTTGATGATGAAGGATGTGCATACATGTATTCTGCTGGTTCCTTTAGCTTGCTGGAAATACACACCCCTCATTTTTCCTTTTAAGTGTTCCTCGATGCTTCTCCTACTCTTGATAATAATTTGTCCTGTCCAGGTATGTGTTGTCAAACATGTTAAGCATCCATATAAGGTAAAATGGATGTGCATGACGAGCACTTCCCCAAGCATCTGCAGTACGGCGAGCTTAAAACAGGCAAACATTCATCAAGGGGACAGAAGAAACGCTACAGAGATTTCTTTAAAATGTCTCTAAACAGCTTTAACATTGATGTCACCTTTTGGGAGATGCATACACAGAACCGCTTCATCTGATGTCGAAGCACCACACAGGGAGTGGAATATTGTCGCTAAAGCTCAGAGATAACGAGCTGCATGAAAGAACAATGCCACACAGTGAATTCCTTACATGTATGTCCAAAGTGCAGCGGCCACACAGTCGACTCCTTACATGTATGTCCAAAGTGCAGCAGTGGCCACACAGTCTACTCCTTATATATATGTCCAAAGTGCAGCAGCAGCCACACAGTCGACCCCTTACATGTATGTCCAAAGTGCACCAGCCACACAGTCGACACCTGACATGTATGTCCAAAGTGCAGCAGCGGCCACACAGTTGACTCCTTACATGTATGTCCAAAGTGCACCAGCCACACAGTTGACTCCTTACATGTATGTCCAAAGTGCACCAGCCACACAGTCGACTCCTTACTTTGTATGTCCAAAGTGCACCAGCCACACAGTCGATTCCTTACATGTATGTCCAAAGTGCAGCAGCAGCCACACAGTCGACTCCTTACATGTATGTCCAAAGTGCACCAGCCACACAGTGGACTCCTTACATGTATGTCCAAAGTGCAGCAGAGTTTGTTGTGCCAGAATTAAACTTTACAGTCAAATGACATTACATCTCACAGCACAAATCTGCGACGGACTACAATATTATTATGTTTGTATGTGGAGAATAATTTTTGCTTGAATTATATTTTGACATATTTAGTTGGATGAACTGATATAATCCTGCTAAACCTTTGTTTCAGTGAATTAATTTTTTAAAATTTTTTTTTGCGTTTGCCTTATTTCTCTAATCTCCAAGGCAGTGTGCGTTGAACTGTGGTTTTTATTTTGCGCCTGTCGGCCCGGTGCATCCGACTTCAGCACGCATTTTATGTAAGGGTCTGCTTCCTCCTGCAATTTTCTGTGGGTTTACTTCCCCGGGGTAACGGCTGGTGCTGTGTTGGGGATCGAACCCAGCACCTTCGGATTGTGAGCCGTGCCACTTAACCACTAGGCCATGCCGTCCCCGTTTCAGTGAATGAATTCACTATTTTTCAATATCACATTGAGATATCTAAGCTCTGTGATGTGATTACCTGTACAAAAATACAGTTTGATTTAAATAACTATCTGAGGCCGAAGATGCAGCATTGAATGAGCGGATCAACAGCCAGTGACTCATAGCTGGCTACTTGTGTCAGGTTCAGTGAACCACAGATGAATATGATCTTATTCTGCCTCTAAGTGGCAGCTCTTTAAACAGGCTGCACAAGCAGTCTGGCCAAGAGAATAGGGATCACAGAGGAAAGACAAACCTGGTTCCAACAATGTTCCAATTCATCTATGTTTTTTTTATTGGAGAAAAATATGTATATTTATTCTGAATTCCTATATCTGTCTACATCCATAATTAAAGTGCTGAGATAGTTAAAAGTTGCAGAATTTTAAGTGTCAACACTAAATTATGAGGGAATCAACCATTCATAGACCTTTGAATAACGGAGACACTTGTTGCTAACAAATACAAAGTCAGTAATACTAAAATTGTTTCTGAACACGTTACCTACCTTTCTAAAACAAAACTAGTATAGTTAGTGTACACATTACCTACTGTACTAAAATAAATACTAGTATAGTTAGTGAATACATTACCTACTGTACTATAACAAAACTAGAATTGTTAGTGTACACATTACCTATTGTACTATAACAAAACTAGAATTGTTAGTGTACATATTACCTACTGTACTAAAACAAAACTAGTATAGTTAGTGTACACATTACCTACTGGTCTAAAACAACACTAGAATAGTTAGTGTACACATTACCTACTGGTCTAAAACAAAACTGGAATAGTTAGTGTAGACATTACCTACTGGTCTAAAGTAAAACTAGAATTGTTAGTGTAGACATTACCTACTGTACTAAAACAAATATTGTAACATAATACATTCTTGTTTCCCTTGTTTAATCTGGGATGAGTGTACATGTTAAGATAAAGTAAATTAAAATCTGAGACTGAATCAAAATGTTTTGGTAAAGGGTTTTGTTGTTGCCGCTACACTTGTCATGGTGTTGAAAGTGTCTCTGTGCCATAGTGGATAAACTACTCTCATAGTTACTTACCATCTGTGTCCTGGGCACCATGTCAGACATCACATTTACAGTGTTCAGTCAAGTTGATTGCCTTGTCATTCCCCCTCAACTTGTCATCCATATTTCATATTTCCAGAAGGCATGGACAGATCATTAGGTGGTCTGGGTCTTGTGTTGCTCCACAATCGCATGTCTCATCATCCCTGTATCCCCATCTCATTTAAGTTCTTCCTGTATTGTGATACACCAATTCTGATGCTGTGAGCTGCTCTGGTAGTTTCTGTATTAAAATAAGATACATCTGACTTGTCTGCAGATCTCATCATTCGTTCATTTTGTCCACAGAGGGATGATGCCATGTTTGGGGACTATACTTTGTTGCGTATCTGCAAGGAAACCATCAAGGTGAGTAATCTGTTGGTACATTTGTTATACTCTAGCAACCTCATCATGTAAAAGTAATAATTGCTACAGAAACCACCACTTCAAGAGTAAACAAAGTGGTTTGGTGCAGGCTTCCTTTAAGGATCAGTCTAAAGTAGTGGCCCCATGCTTCTCAAAGAGCCAAATGGAAACAAAGAAGAAGAAATATGGAGTTTTAGGTTTTTTTTTAATATGAGTTTTTATATATAATTTACCTGCTACTCTGGGCTTTACAGACCAATGAAGAAGATCTGGGGTAATGCTGTGACATTTACATATGATGTGTATGAGGACTTTCTATTCAGGCACAAAACAGTCACCATGGCTTTCAAACAGGATGTGTACTTCTTCTTCTTCTTTGTACTCAGTCAGACAGTAACCATTATTTTTTCGAAAAAAGCAGCTGTCATCCTGAGGCTGTCGACACTGCCATAGAGCTTGTCTAGTGTTGCCACTGGTGATGGCCACATCTGCTCTCTCTGATCCTCGTATGTCGGGCAGTTTTGCAGCAAATGCTCAGCGGTCATTTTCCCGGTACCACACGGGCATTCGTCGGTGCCACCTATCTTCAATTTGTTGAATAGGTGGTACCTGAGTCTATTGTGGCCAGTGCGAAGTCTGAAGACCACGACCTGCTCTCTTCTGTTCAACTGGTAATAGGCATAGTTTTTGGTGTAGCCAGTATGTTCGGTTTCCCATTTGGTCATGTATCTAGCTCTAATGAGCCGTTTTGACTCTTCTTATGTCATACTAGCATCAGGTTGTGGTAGTCTTGCACCTTCTTTTGCCAGTCTGTCTGCCTCCTCGTTGCCTTGGGTGTTGCAGTGGGATGGAACTCACTGCACCACTACCCTTTTTGGTGCGGCCTGCTGGCATAGTTGACAGACTACTGCTCTTAAATCATTAAGTTCAGTATTTTTCTGGCTTTTCAGTGCTGTGACTACGGCCAGTGCATCTGTAAGCAGGACTATGTGGCTTTCATTCCTTTTACCTGTCACCATTTCTTCCACGGCCGCCCTCAGTGCCTCTGCCTCCGCTCTGAAATTACTTGTGTATTTTCCAGTAGCGAATGAAAGTGTTATTTTTCTGCCATTTGGTAGGCTCAGGAATGCTCCTGCCCCTCCATACTGTGTTGAATTTGTTACTGAACCGTCGGTGTATGCATGGGTCCAGTCCATGCTTGGGTAGTTTTCCGTAATGTAACTCAGTGTAGTATCTCTTCTTTCTTTTCCGGACTGGCAGTTTTTGTTTCTAATACATACCTGGTATATTTTCTACCACCTCTGGAAATATATGCTGCCTCCAGGTAGGTTTTCGAACAGTAGAGATGGGCTTTGGTGTTGTTAGTGCGTTCATGGGGTTTTCGTGCATCTTTGCTTTGGCGATTTCTGCAAAGTTTCTTCGCTTTAGTTTCCCATTTCCGAAATAAACAGGATGTGTACAACCTGGTTGACTTCAGTAAAGTAAGTTGGTGCATTATTTGAATGAATAGGGAATCAACCAATGGCTGGTGAGCTGGCTATCAGATGCCCTGATGTAGAGAACAGCTGCACTATGCTTGTAATGTTAGACATTAGGGCCAATAATAATATGTTCAGGATTGCCTCAAGGTTATTCAATCCTACTGGTTCTGTTCAACATTTACACAATAAATGTGGCCAGAATTCAACCGACCCAGCCAGGGCAAACATTAATATTTGCAGATGACATACTGATATACAGGACTGGCTCAGATAAGTCTAGGGTATCGAGATGCTGAGTAGTGCTTGAACTGCATTGGTCAGCAGCTCATAGCTGACTGCTAGCGTCAGAGCTAGCGGATCAGATCTGCCAAGACCCTTCTACACCTCTACGCGGTGATCCTGGATGACAGGCTGCAATGGAGCAGACTGGCTAAGGAGAAGGGATCGAAGAGGGAAGGCTAACCCGGTATTCAAAAATGCCTGCTGAAGTCGGATGTGTTGGGCCAAAAGTTGCAAATATTGCAGTGAAGCTGTAGACTACAACACAATGCATTCTTCGGAAAACATCCAGCTACTTGCAAAGCTCTTTTCAGGGCTTGGTAACAGGAGATTGAGAACGAAGAAGATAAGTATGAGATGTTTAGGAGACCTTGCAGGCAATCTCATCAATTCCATTTTGGTTAGAAAATGCAAATACTTTGGTCACATCAAGAGACACAACGGTCTCGAGAGAACGGTGATGGAAGGTATGGTACCAGGCAAAACAGGAAGGGGTAGACCAAGAAGATGATGGCACCAATATATCGAGGAATGCCTGAGTATGACTGGCAGAGGCTGGAGTTTTGGCAAGAGAACGAGTTTCTTTCAGACAGACTGATGGGAGCGACGTTCTACAAAAGACATGCTACATTATGATGATGCAGGCAATCTCACAGTTGTGTAGGAATTCCAGCTACAATATCAATTCTAACAATCCTTGAATAACTCTATATTGAAGGCTGACCCCTGGAGCATTACCTGTGATGGATTGTGAAGTAATATTTGATTACAGCCTGTCGTATGGGTACCATATTGACTAGACCATACAAAGATGTGAGCGAGGTTTAAGAATACTCAATTCAAGACAATTTCAGCTGCAATAGTGAATCAGCGGCTGCATCTGATCCTTCAGTGTCAGTTAATACTGTCATTTGTTGATTACAGACTGGGCATTCTCACACTATCAAGATCAGTGTGAAAGTTTGGAACACATCCAAAATGAAGGAATGCGACTGGTTTTGGGTTGCACTGGAAATAACCTGATTATAAAGATGAGGTACATGCTAGAACATTGTTTGTGACATCCAGACATGAATTGACACAGGCCAAAGTCTATACGCCAGTTACCGCAGACAAAACGCACCAGCTGTACAATAACATGTCATGGCATACATCAAGATAATATGAATCAAGAGAACGATATTGTGTATGGCGCAGACAAAGAGAACAATTGGACAGGTAACTATAGTTAAGGGAGTAGATTGGTGGAGGCGGTGGCGGTGATTGTTTCAAATGCCCACAATGAGCAAGCTTACTCCTTTGTGCGCCCTGAAAAGGATGTTAAGTGGTGGGTTGCAGAGCCTTCCTCACATTCTGAGCGTACTGATGAAGGCGGACCGAGGTCCTCCAGGTGATTGTGCTATGCTTGGCTTCATCTTTGTGTTGCTCACTACTACAGGGATCACATTGATCCCTCACCTTAGCTAGGCTGCCATGAAAACAGCCCGTTTTCAGGAAGGGCTTCGAGGAAGCTGAGTTGGGGGTCTTGGCTGGAATATTTTGCCTGACCCGGACTAACATGTCTGATCAGTATATTTTTCCTGCCCAGATGTTAGTTTTCCCCCCTTGTTTAACTTTAAGATGGCCTGTTTGTAGACCTGATAAACGATGTCTGTAGTCGTGACAATGACTGTAACTATACTATAGTTTATTAGTGTGAAGAGTGACTTCTCGATCTGAATCGTTTTGAGACTGTATAATAATTTTTGTATCAAGGCTCATTTGTCCGTTTTTGTATAAAGTGACCTCTTGGTATATAAGGCGGAAAGTGTTGAATTTCAATCTTCTTTGGCATTTGTCCTGAAAAGGACGTGACATTCTGTACATCGAGACTGTGCTATCTGCGCCGTTCAGCCAGACAAATCCAGTTTCAGCTGCATTAATTGAGTGCCGGGTTTGCCTTCCAACTGCAGTCCCTATCCATTGGCCATACTGCACTAGTCACTAGTGCAGCCTGTTTCCAGGGCCGCCACATGGAGGCGGAATAGGGTCTTGGTCAGCTAATGGCCGCTGACCCTGATGAAAGAGCCAACTATGGGTCTCTGGCTGCTGTCAGCTCATGCACTGCTTTGTCTTGTTCCCCAATTTCAATCAAGTTTGAAATAAATGAATTTGTATAACAGTAATAATTTGAGACTTTAAAGCTTGTTGGGATAATATAAAAAATACAAGCCTGACAGTATAGCTTGATATGCTCAGAAGCGAAGTCCACTGGGCAAGCGATGAATAGGAAGGCTAAATAATATTTGTCAGAAAACATTAGAATTGGAGGCCAGGGTTAAATAGAGCCTTATGGACAGAAGACTATACAAATAGGTGAAGATCATCCATTGCAGCTCTATGTTCCAAGAGGAATAATCAAGATAGCTAAAAGTTTCTGGACTTTGATAGAGCTCCCAATAGATCTATGTATCGACATTTGAAATAATTTGAGGTAGTTGTAAGTTAAATGAAACTTCATGAAGTATGTAGTTTTCTCCTGATATTTATTTTTGTTATCCATTTCCAATAATTTAGGACAAATTGTTTAATGTGTACAGTAATTCTCTTTCTCCTTTAGAAATACTGTGTACTTGATACAGATGAAGCTGGTATTCTGAAATGTCTGATAGAAAACAAAGATAATCATCAGGATTTTAATGACAAGTGTAGACAGCTGGTCCAGCAGCGTCAAATTGAACAAGCTCAAGGTCAGAGTTCACTCCCAAATATACTCTTAGTAATAATGTTGTATGTTCATTACAATACTGTCCCATCATCTATATTTTCTGTGGTATTCTGGATACATGAGTTACAATGTAACCTTATTAAATATAGTCCAGCCTTTCCAGTGCTGTCTAATTTTGCAGATTACAGTTCACATATGTAAAAATAAAATTCATTAATATTAATCACATTAAATTAAAATTGCGAGCTTAAGACACATCATTAAACTATCTGTGACATGATGTAATGATAATGTTGTTGTTTGCGAATTCCTATAATGAGTAGGTTACTCTTTTGTGCGCCCTGAAAAGGATGTTAAGTAGCAGATTACAGTTTTACAGCTTTCTTGACATCCCAAGCATGCTGATAAAGGTGGCCTGAGGTCCTCCGGGCGGTTGTGCTATGCTTGCCTTCATCTGCATGTCACTCACTACTACGGGGATCACGTCTATCCCTCACCTCGTTAGCCAGGCTGCCATGAAAACAGCCCGTTTCTAGGGAGGTCTACCAGGAAGCTGAGGTGAGGGTTTTGGCCAGTATGTTTTACCGAACCCTGACCAACATCTGATCAATATGATGTGCCTGACCAGACGTTAGTCTTCCTCCCTGTATTGATAGTAAAAGAAGATATTAGGATGAATTAAATGTCATTAATGTGTAGATGAGGATGCAGCATAACGTTTTTAAAATTTATACTTAAGACTAGTGTAGAAATTGTTGCTTTATCCCCTATCATTACCACTTTTGCTGTCATCTGTTTCAAATTCTGAATTGGATTTATCTTAAATATCCAAGTGTAATCCAGAGGCATGATCACTGACCTGATTAAATAAGTCATTTCTCTGCCATTAAAATTATACTTCCATCCCACAAAATGCTACAAGTTTGAAAATTAACCATGTTCATAAATTATGACCTGGACAGAAATAACTATACTTTAAACAAAAGTTGTGCATGTGCCAGATAATCCTTCATCTTTAGGTTTGTCTAAATATGTAAACATGGTCTGTTAAACTAAACGGTGAAATTTAGAGAATGTCATCGATTTGACCTGTTACTGAGCACACCATTGAATCCTATTGGACGGGGCTGACAAGAGTACATATGATACAACCCTAATCAAGTTTTGAACATGTCCAAAAATTAATTGCCTTCATTATATTATAACTAAACTATAATGGAACATCCAAGTGGAATCGGGCTGAATAGAATAGGACAATTGTAACCTTCCAAGTGTTTTTGTTAAAGGACACTAACAGGGTTGTACATATCGCTATCAACTGTATTATGTTAGACCAGTCCTATTGAAGCAACAACTGTAAATGATTGAATGCAGGCTTCTTGTAGCAGACAAGTTGTAGTGAGGTCCATATGCTTAACTTGATGCGAAAAGATGAATCGACCAACCATTTATAGTCAAACTAAAAACTGGACAACTTTAGCACATTTTTCTATTTAATGTAAAGATGTAATTCTTGCATTAAAAACAATTACAGCTTCATTTATTACAGCTTCATTTATTACAGCTTCATTTATTACAGCAACATTTATTACAGCAAAATTTATTGCAACTACATTTATAACCACCACAGATATTATTATCAGAAACAGCAAAGTTGCAGGTAGTATGAAGTAGCAACAATCATTTTTAATCCTGCAACCACAATATTCATCTTCATGATCATCACAATCAGTATGCAAGTAACAGCGATACCATCTTTTAGTGATATTAATTGTGCATGTTACAGATATCGAACTCAACCCACACTTACAGAAGGCATGTAGACTTGATATTCCCAAATTTTGTGCGAATGTTCACAAGGACAGTTCTCATGGGGACAGTGGGATGGAGGGCAGAATCATCAGTTGCTTGAAGAAGGCCTACGCCACAAAGAACAAGGTGGGAATTGTCGTGGTTAATGCAACCAATGATAGAAATGTTATTGAATAGTGCAAACACTCCAGAGATTAATTGTAATAATGTCAGTAGATTATGTGAACATTCAGACATTAATAGTATAATATCAATGGATGGTGTGAACATTCAGAAATTAATGGTAATAATGTCAGTGAATGATGTGAGCATTCAGAGATTAATGCTGATAATGTCAATTAATGATCTATGAATTTTATTTCTCTATTCCCCAAGGTGGTGTGCATTTTATTTAAGGGTCTGCTTCCTCCTGCATTTTTTAAGGGTTTGCTTCCCCTGGGTAACGACCAGTGCTGTGATTTGGGAGCCAACCCAGCACCTTCGGATTTTGAGCCGTATCACTTAACCACTGTAACAGACCTCACTGTTTGCCCTGGCCATTATTCTAACTTAGAACATTCTCACAAACACCCATATCATTCATGACTATACTCAGTAAATGACATATCACACAGCAGGTGGCATATTTATTATATAATACTCATATTATAAAAATGAGTAGTGAAATTACAAACACAATACAATACATATCATCTTAACTAAGTATTCTATTATTATATATATGTTAATATACATATTAACTAAAGCGGAAAGTTTAAGCATTAGCTCTTGATGGAATTCCCAACTATCTAAAACTCAGTTCTATTGCCTTGCAATTACATCACACACACCTCACCTTAACTGCGTCCTCAACACACCTTATCAAATACTTTCCTCACTCAAATCGCCTCAGGCGGGCGATCTGGGCATAACTCGTTCACAATTTGTCCTGCTTACAACGCAACATTCAGATTATCACTTAATACAAAACTCAAACACCTACTTGAGCGATCCTGTTCTATCACTAACATTCGTGCAACAGTCTATCAATCGCTCCTCTATCTAAGTCGGTGAGCTAAACCAGACTCCTATCTACATTCACTCATCCCCTCTCCTCTCCTCTCCATCCAGTCTCCTGAGCTAAACTTTGTCTCGAGTTATATATCCCCAAGCAAAGTCAGAGCCTGACCAATTGATCTCAGAGGATGGCCACATTCAGTCTTATTGGAATGAAGCACCCTGGACACCTGTCACTCACTCTCTCGCAGCAAGCCCCGCTGCCAATCCGTCCGTCAATCACTCTCTCCCCACCCAAATCGGAAGGCCAGTGGTCAGCTCCCACCTGTTCACATTCCTTGCCCCAACTCCGCTCTCCTTTGTTGAGACGATGAGTGACCTTGACACACATTCAGGTACATTTGTTATCAGTAACCACATCACCCCTGTCCTAAACTCTCTGCTCCGGCGGAAACTGTTACACCACTATACCATACCGTCCCTAGTAAATGATATGAAAATTCTGAGATTAATGGTAGGAATATTTGAAAATTAATGTTCATTTTGAAAAAAAGCTGGTAATGTTCACTTTTATAAGCTGGTAATGTTCACTTCTATAAGCTGGTAGTATTCACTTTTATAAGCTGGTATGTTCAATTCTATAAGCTGGTAGTATTCACTTTTATAAAGCTTGTAATGTTCACTTTTATAAAGCTGGTAATGTTTATTTTTATAAGCTGGTAAAGTTCACTTTTATAAAGATGGTAATGTTCACTTTTATAAAGCTGGTAATGTTCAGTTTTATAAAGCTGGTAATGTTTAGTTTTATAAAGATGGTAATGTTTAGTTTTATAAAGATGGTAATGTTTAGTTTTATAAAGATGGTAATGTTCACTTTTATAAAGCTGGTAATGTTCAGTTTTATAAAGATGGTAATGTTCACTTTTATAAAGCTTGTAATGTTCACTTTTATAAAGCTTGTAATGTTCACTTTTATAAAGCTGGTAATGTTCACTTTTATAAAGCTTGTAATGTTCACTTTTATAAAGCTTGTAATGTTCACTTTTATAAAGCTTGTAATGTTCACTTTTATAAAGCTGGTAATGTTCACTTTTATAAAGCTTGTAATGTTCACTTTTATAAAGCTGGTAATGTTCACTTTTATAAAGCTGGTAATGGTCACTTTTATAAAGCATGTAATGTTCAGTTTTATAAAGCTTGTAATGTTCACTTTTATAAAGCTGGTAATGTTCACTTTTATAAAGCCTGTAATGTTCAGTTTTATAAAGCTGGTAATGTTCACTTTTATAAAGCTTGTAATGTTCACTTTTATAAACTGGCAATGTTTACTTTTATAAAATGGTAATGCCCGTTGCAATAAGGCTGGTAATGTCCTCTTCTATTAAGCTGGTAATAATCACTTCTATAAAATTTTCAATGCTCACTTCTATGCATGTTATTGTTGTAGCTATGTCCTTCTGAGGACATGTGCCGCAAATGAACTACTCATTACAAACACAGCTTTCCGACTACCTGTCCGAAATAGAACCACATGGATGCACCCAAGGTCCCGCCACTGGCACCTCATTGACTATATTATCATCAGACGTAGGGATCGAGCGGATGCTATGGTAACGAAGAGCATGTGTGGTGCAGAATGTTGGACCGACCATCGACTTGTCATTGCCAAGCTAAACTTCAAGATCCAGCCCAAAATGCGCCCCCAGGGAAAGAAACCACCGAGGAGGCTAAATGTCTCTCAGTTGAAATACGAACCCACGAGAGGAGGCTTCCAGGAAGAGCTTGAGGGTAGACTGTCTGAGCTTCGTTTTGAAAAGAACGACATCGAAAAGAACTGGGCATCATTGAGAAACACACTCTACGATACAGCTGTTAAACACATTGGCCCACTCACGCGCAAGCATAAGGACTGGTTTGATGAGAACGATATAGAAATACAGGGCCTTCTCGATGCAAAACATGAAGCGCACAGGGAATACCAGAGGGACACACCATCTCCGACAGCAAAAGCTGCCTTCAATACTGCTGGCAAAGCTGTCCAGACCAGGCTTAGAGAGATGCAAGACTCCTGGCTCAGCAAAAGAGCTGACGAAATTGAGATGTTCGCCGAGCGTCATGACACCAAACGATTTTACGAGGCACTGAAAGCTCTCTACGGCCCGCAGCCCTCTAGTAATACTCCAGTTCGCAGTGCGGATGGGGTACTGCTGACAGATAAGGTTCAGATTCTAGACAGATGGGCAGACCACTTCTTTAAAACACTAAACCACCCATCGTCCATAAATGAAGAGGCTATCCGGCGAATGCCGCAGGTGGAACTGAACCTGGCGTTGGATGAAGTAATTACTGAGAAGGAAGTCGACAGGGCAATCAGTTCACTATCTATAGGAAAAGCTCCAGGAGCTGATGCAATACCAGCAGAGGTATATAAGACAGCTGGCCCATCCCTCACCAGAAGGATCACTGAACTCTTCTGTCACATGTGGGCTGAAGGTAAAATTCCGCAGGAGCTAAAGGACGCCTCAATCGTTCACCTATACAAAAGAAAAGGCAATCGTCAGGAATGCGACAATCATCGTGGAATATCGCTACTCTCCGTAGCAGGCAAGATCCTAGCGCGCTTACTGCTAAACAGGCTCAACAAACACCTTGAACAAAGCCACCACCTCCCAGAAAGCCAATGTGGATTCAGAGCCGGAAGAGGAACAGTGGACATGATTTTTGCCGCTCGCCAAGTACAAGAGAAGTGTCGAGAGCAAAATCAGGCCTTGTACACCACATTTATTGATTTGACAAAGGCATTTGATACAGTAAACAGAGGAGGGCTGTGGATGATAATGTCTAAGTTTGGCTGCCCCAACAAGTTCATAACAATGGTGAAACAGCTACACGAAGGCATGTGTGCTCGTGTACTGGACAGCGGTGCAATCTCTAAAACGTTTCTAGTATCAAACGGAGTAAAACAAGGATGTGTACTCGCCCCGACTTTGTTCAGCATGATGTTCGCGGCCACGATGACAGACGCCTTCAGATCATTGGAGCTTGGAATACCCATAAAGTACCGCACAGATGGCAAGTTACTCAATTCCAGAAGAATGAAGGCCAAAACCAAAGTGGCTGGCGACATAATCAGGGAACTTGTATTTGCTGACGACTGCGCTCTAATGAGCAACTCGGAACTGAACATGCAGGTTGGAATGGACCAGTTCTCTGCCGCATGCGAAAATTTTGGCCTGACCATAAATGCCAAAAAAACAGAGGTCATGTACCAACCAGCACCAGGCATGCCGTACACAAAACCAGAGACTACAGTCAGCGGGCAGACGTTGAATGCCGTAGACAAATTCACATATCTGGGCAGCACGCTGTCGAGATCTGTCAGCCTAGACGATGAGGTGGCAAGCAGAATAGCAAAAGCCAGCACAGCCTTTGGTAGAATGCGCTCGATGGTCTGGGCACGTTGTGGCAAGACCAAACTCAAAGTCTACCGTGCAACCATCATTCCAACCCTACTATACGCTTGCAAAAGCTGGACTGTATACTCTGGACATGCAAGGAGGTTAAACCACTTCCACACAGGTTGCCTGAGGCGAATATTCCACATCCGATGGCAAGATCGTGTCACTGACATCGAGGTTCTCTCGAGGGCTAACATGCCCAGCATCCATGCACTCCTAGAAAAAGCACGACTAGGATGGGCCGGACACCTCGTCCGTATGTCAGACGAGCGGCTCCCAAAGAAGCTTCTCTACGGCGAGCTGAGAGAGGGATGGCGCGAGAGAGGGCGCCCAAAGAAACGTTTTAAAGACGGTCTGAAGGACTCACTAAAAAGTTGCCAGATAGACATCGACAACTGGGAATATCTTGCGAAAAACAGATCCGACTGGAGAAGCGCAGTCAAATCGGGTGTAGCTGCTGGTGAAGACGACCGTGTTGTGAAAGCCCAGAACAGACGCGAGACGCGGAAATCCCGAGCAGCGGGAACACCATCCCCTTCTACAAACCTCGTGTGCCCGATATGTAGCAGATGTTTTCGTGCTCGAATTGGCCTGTTCAGCCACATGCGCACCCACACCCAACAGGGAAATCTGTGACAAGGATGATGTCGGCGGTCCTCATCGACAACGATGGACAGCTATTATTATTATGTTACAGAAATGCATATGCCAAAACCAATAAAAATTGTGGCACTACTACTACTTGTTGTGATCACTTTGATGATTACGCCTTCCCACGATCTCGACCGTTGCCTATTCATTGAGTGCAAGGTGCTTGCAGACATGAGGAACAGATTTGTACAAGCACTGCCGACACACTGTACAGAACAGTGACACAACTGAAGAAGATCTGTATCTATATAAGAATGGCATTGGGCTGCCAAGAGCAGGCTTGCTCAGTAGCTATGGAATAACAACAACAACAACATGTCTTCTTGTTCATATCCCTTTTTGCAAAGTCTATCTGCCATCTTGTTTTCCAGTAAACCATAATGGAATTGTAGCCATTGAAGTATGCTTCACTTTCTGGCTACTATCTTAGTTCATATTTCACTGGCAATATTCAAAATAAAACGTTGATAACATAAACAGACACCATGCTAGAAAGAAAAAAAATGTAACCTGCGTAAGCACCAAATTGTCTTCATCAGCGACAATGAATAACACAATTGAAAAAACAGATACAAATAACACTAAGAATTGAGGTTGGAGAGACACTAATCAGATCACCATTTTCATCCAAAATCTTAAGTTTCCAGTTGGTTGATTTATTCATTTTCATTTTGAAAAGTGGATCCTTGGCCTATCTAATGTTTGGCATCATCATCATCGTGTCACTATATTTAATGTTACATGGTTTAGGTAGTTTTGTTCTAGTTAGTCAAGCATTTGATAAAGATCTTTACAGGTGGAAACAATAGTATACAACAGTTACTGTCTTAGTCTTAGTTTTAGTTTTAGTTTTAGTCTTAGTTTTAGTTTTAGTCTTAGTTTTAGTCTTAGTTTTAGTCTTAGTTTTAGTTTTAGTTTTAGTCTTAGTTTATAGTTTTAGTCTTAGTTTTAGTTTTAGTCTGTCTAAGTTTTAGTTTTAGTCTTAGTTGTAGTTTTAGTTTTAGTTTTAGTCTTAGTTTTAGTTTTAGTCTTAGTTTTAGTTTTAGTCTTAGTTTTAGTCTTAGTTTTAGTTTTAGTCTTAGTTTATAGTTTTAGTTTTAGTCTTAGTTTTAGTTTTAGTCTGTCTAAGTTTTAGTTTTAGTCTTAGTTTTAGTTTTAGTCTTAGTTTTAGTTTTAGTTTTAGTCTTAGTTTTAGTCTTAGTTTTAGTCTTAGTCTTAGTTTTAGTCTTAGTTTTAGTTTTAGTTTTAGTCTTAGTTTTAGTTTTAGTCTGTCTAAGTTTTAGTTTTAGTCTTAGTTTTAGTTTTAGTTTTAGTCTGTCTTAGTTTTAGTTTTAGTCTGTCTTAGTTTTAGTTTTAGTTTTAGTTTTAGTTTTAGTCTGTCTTAGTTTTAGTTTTAGTTTTAGTCTGTCTTAGTTTTAGTTTTAGTTTTAGTTTTAGTTTTAGTCTTAGTTTTAGTCTTAGTTTTAGTTTTAGTCTGTCTTAGTTTTAGTTTTAGTCTGTCTTAGTTTTAGTTTTAGTTTTAGTTTTAGTTTTAGTTTTAGTTTTAGTTTTAGTTTTAGTTTTAGTCTTAGTTTTAGTCTTAGTCTTAGTTTTAGTCTTAGTCTTAGTTTTAGTCTTAGTTTTAGTTTTAGTCTTAGTTTTAGTCCTAGTCTTAGTTTTAGTCTTAGTCTTAATCTTAGTCTTAGTCTTAGTCTTAGTTTTAGTCTTAGTTTTAGTCTTAGTTTTAGTTTTAGTCTTAGTCTTAGTCAACTTGTGCATATACAATGGCATTAGCTCTTGTGCAAGTCCCAACTCTTGTGTGAGTTGGTAGCCAGGTGCTTTTCTCTACTTAGCGGGCTAGGCTCGAGCAGTGCTATGTTTTTGGGTTTGTGCTGGTCTCATCTCAGTTTCCAGTTGATTCTGTCTTGGGTACGCATTGTCCAGTGGATGGCTAACTTGTTTGTTTCAGGATCGCGAGTGTTGTGCAGCTTGAGCGAATCTTGTCATCTAATGGGGGATCTGCCAGGTGGTCTTTTTTTTGCCACGGAGTGGTTGCACTGTGCTCCAGCGTTAGTCTTTCCTTCTGACTACATATCCAGACCAGCCGTGTTTGGAGATGTTGGCATGATGGATGACATCCTTGATGTGTGACAATGCCCGGATGTCACTGTTGTGTATGCCCATCTGGCACTCAAAAATGGCGCTCAAACGAGGCATATGTTGTCCTTAGCTAGTTCTCCATGGCTTTTGTCAGAGACCAGGTTTCACATCCATAGCATATATCTGGTAGGACTACTGAATCGAATATGTCAGCTCGCAGTCTGGTGTCTTTTGTGGCATCTGTTGCCGCCTTTATTGAGTTAAAGGTGGCCCAGCCTGCATGACGGCACCTGGCAATCTTGGGCATCAAGTTACTGCTCTTGCATAAAACTGAACTTGAAAGTTTCTTGTTTTTCAGCCATCTTTGATATTGTATTTTTGCTGCAGTCCATTACATACTAGGTCTAGATCAGGGCTCGTCAACATTTTTAAACTTATCGCCCACTTTTAAAACTTTTGTGAGCGTAAATTTACCGCCCACTAATATCTAAATTTAATACAATTTCACGATCATCCACAGAGTGTATATTTTTAATGTTTCTAATACACCATCATCATCATCATCATGTGGCATGTTCTTTGGAGAATGTCATTCACATCACAGGCCATCTGAAAGAAACTTGATCTATTGGCAAATCTCTAGCCTGCTCCAGAGTCATGCTCAAGCATTCCTTGACAACTTGGGGCCACTGCCTTCTTGGTCTGCCTCTGCTTCTCTTGCCTGGCACCATACCTTTCATTACTATTCTCACAAGACAGTTCTATCTTTTGATGTGTCCTTCTTCTTCTTCTTCTTCTTCTTCGTACGCAGTCAGACATCAACCTTTATTTTTTCGAAAAAAGCAGCGGTCATCCTGAGGCTGTCGACACTGCCATAGAGCTTGTCTAGTGTTGCCACTGGTGATGGCCACATCTGCTCTCTCTGATCCTCGTATGTCGGGCAGTTTTGCAGCAAATGCTCAGCGGTCATTTTCCCGGTACCACACGGGCATTCGTCAGTGCCACCTATCTTCAATTTGTTGAATAGGTGGTACCTCAGTCTATTGTGGCCTGTGCGAAGTCTGAAGACCACGACCTGCTCCCTTCTCTTCAACTGGTAATAGACATAGTTTTTTGTGTATCCAGTATGTTCGGTTTCACATTTGGTCATGTATCTAGCTCTAATAAGCCGTTTTGACTCTTCGTATGTCATACTAGCATCTGGTTGTGGTAGTTTTGCACCTTCTTTTGCCAGACTGTCTGCCTCCTCGTTGCCTTGGATGTTGCAGTGAGATGGAACCCACTGCACCACTACCCTTTTTGGTGCAGACTGCTGGCATAGTTGACAGAGTACTGCTCTTAGATCATTAAGTTCAGTATTTTTCTGGCTTTTTAGTGCTGTGACTACGGCCAAGGCATCTGTAAGCAGGACTATGTGGCTTTCATTCCTTTTATCTGTCACCATTTCTTCCACTGCCCTCTCTGCCTCCGCTCTGAAATTGCTTGTGTA
Source organism: Ariolimax columbianus (assembly GCA_036924085.1). Classification (NCBI taxonomy): domain Eukaryota; kingdom Metazoa; phylum Mollusca; class Gastropoda; order Stylommatophora; family Arionidae; genus Ariolimax; species Ariolimax columbianus. Next base: position 5,967,310 of record JAVGWX010000016.1, on the reverse strand, counting down.
TTTTCCAGTAGCCAATGACAGTGTTATTTTTCTGGTAGGTTCAGAAATGCTCCTGCCCCTCCGTTCTGTGTTGTGTTTGTTACAGAACCGTCGGTGTATGCATGGGTCCAGTCCATGATTGGGTAGTTTTTCTTTATGTAGCTCAGGGTAGTATCTCTTCTTTCTTTTTCGGTCTGGCAGTTTTTGTTTCTATTGATGTGTCCAAAGTATTTCATTTTTCTTTTCATGATCGAATTGATGAACCAGTTCTCCTTTATGCTCAACTCTTGTTGAATTTCTGCATTGTTCTTTTGTTCACTCCATGGTATTCTGAGGACCTTCCTATAACATTTTGACTCGAACAACTCAATTCTCTTCCTTGAAGTTTGGGTAACTGTCCATGTTTCACAGCCCTATGCTACCACGGAAAAAAACACAGGTTCTCAAAATGATACTTTTCTTGGTTTGCAGGTATTATTCCATAGTTTCCTCAGGTTGTGCAGCCTCTGCATGACCATAATAATAACAATATTTTTGTAATACAGATGTAATTATTCTGCTACTGCTCACCAGAAAGCTAATATTGTCCACTAGTGGGAACTAGCGTCTAAGTTGAAGAGTACTGGCCTAGATGAAATGTTTGATGATTTTACAGCTTCATGATCTCACTTCTGTCTCCATCAGGTGCTGTCCGAGGAGTGTAAGCACGAGATTCAGTCTCGTGTCAGGGAGTCAGCTGTGGACATCAACCTGAACCCAGTTCTCTTGACGACCTGCAAGAGTGATGTATGTGTACTTTTCGTTTTGGCAGTTACCTTTTCTATAAGTCAGTTTTTTTATGTGTGTACGGAGCATGAGGTCAGGCAGTTAGAATACTGAAGGTACAGCTCTAGGGTGTTCAGCCTTCGGGATTTTTCCTGTTGACGTTTAGAATAGGATTTGCATTTTTCTTCTCGAGTGTTCATCATGAAAAGGACATTGTGTCGCAATTTACAGACATACTGTGATATCTCCACCTTTCAGCCTGACACATCCCATTTCAGCCAGCTTTTTTGGAAATCAGGTTTGCCTTCCCACTGAGATCCCTATTCTCATACCTAGACTGCACTAGTACAGCCTGTTTCCAGGATCGCCGCTTGGAAGCCGGATTAGGGTCTTGGTAAACTCTGGTTTGCAGACCCTGTTGCAAGCAGCCAGCTATGAGTCGCTAACCATGCCAGCTCATTTACTGCGCCACATCTTCAGTCTTTGGTGGTGCTGGTAGTCACAAAATTGTCACTTTGTGGAGTCTTGGTAGATTAAGATAAAAACTTAGTCTATATACTTTGTTGTGACAGCAAAAGCAAGTGACCTATATTCATTAACCCTACTGATCCTCTAGGCACCCCAGCAATGCAAATAACGGACATAATGATAGTTTAAATTAAATAGTCCGTTCTGTATATATTGACAGATGATGTTCTTTAGTAAATAACAACGCAGTTTCTTGAAAGATGAAGCAGGCTTCTATAACATACAAATGTTATGTTATTCTATACTATGTTATGCTGTGCTATGTTATGTTGTTCTGAAACAACATCAGATCCATAGTTGCTCAGTCACTCTCTCGACAAAATCTTACACAAGCAAGTCCTTGACATTAGGTGGCGTAGTTTTAAGTGGAAGCAATATTGCTTAATGGTAGCGGATCTTGGGTAAAATATGAATAGAAAGTGACAGAAATTGGGAGGTGGGAGTTTGCTTTAGCTGAGTGATAAGGGGCTGGCCTCTCAACAAAATGGTGAGTTCTGAATCAAGTTTTTATTGTCCCCTGGTCTCAAAAGGAGGTGAGATCAAATGGCTTAGTCCTATAGGATGGAGATAATAAACTCAAAAGTCCTGTGTGTACACTACACGTAAAATTATCTTTCGTAGTTCAAAATAAAAAAGAGCAGGCCATTAGCCGCTGTCCAAGCAAAAATTCTATAGGTCACGAAATTCCTACCAAATAGTGACTTACATGAAGGTCAAAAGGAGGCGGTCCCTGCATCACAAAGAGGCACAGCAGACCAGTCAGCTGTTTGTTTGCACACTCAATTGTAAGTAAATACAAATAAAAACAAAACAAAAGAAAGGATCTCTGTACCACCAGTGGTAGAAATGGAGCAGGAAGGAAAGAAACAACAGAAACATGGTTCCTGTGGAGAAGGCTAAGAAATCAAGCAGAGAAAAAAATTACAGGGAAACAACATTAACAGATCACTGTTAACTAAATACAAAGATGACAAGCAAAGTTCATTGGAATCATACATAGGAGTCTGGCAAACCTTGTGACAATGGTTAATATTAAGAGCAAAAGAAGCACAGAATAGGTCAGTGTGTTACCGGCACCGGAACAGTGAGCGAAGAATAGTAACACTGTAACCTCCCAGGCATGTTGCAAGAGACAACTAAGGAGGGTTTGACATGGGGCCGATTACCCCTCCCGATAGAAAATATAAGCCACTAGAATAAGAGTAGATCTCTACATTAGAAGAGCAACTAATTCAAGTGAAAAAAGTAAAGAAGTACAGAGGATAGATCATGGATGAATTATTAAATGACAAGAACAATAGTTAACATCTTTATTACTGATATTGTTTCTAAACAGTTGGTTCTGGCACGAATTAGTTGTCAGCTCCACTAGCCTTGACACATAATGAGGTTGTATTGTCTCATAAATTGTAATTGTTGTTTCATATGTTCTGTGCCTTTCTATGCATTTTTGTATGAGGGACAACAAATATTTGACTTTAACTTGACTAAGTTGCTCTTCATCTTCCTTTGGGATGTGGAGGTTTTTTTTTAATTTTTCTTGTAGCTTATGGAGGCAGCGTGGTCTAGAGGTGAAAACCTAAGTTTTCACAATCCCAACACACCCGATTCGATCCCACCATGCCCAGTGTAGCAGACACATGATTTTTATTGGTGCGATCACTCCTCGATATATAGAAAGTAATGGCAACTTACTGTACTGCACACCTGCTAAGAAACTTATAAAAACCAAATAGATGCAGCTGTAAGAAGTGACATTGTGCAAAGGACATGCTACTTAATTTTTTTGGTAGCTTTTAGTTTCTATAGGATGGGATAGCTGGCCCCATGCCAACCCTCCCTTGTCGGATCTCACTTGACCTAGTTGCTCATTTTCTACTATGGAGTATTTAGAACTTCTTTTTCATTTTCTTGTAGCTTATTATTTCTACAGGATGGAACAGTACGCCCCATGCCCAGCCCTTCTTAGTCGCCTCTTCCAACATGCCCCTCAGATTTCAGTCTTAACTATTCTTTGCTTCTATTTTGGGCCTTTGAAGCACTCATATATTAAGAAAGAACAGAATATTCTGTGCAAAACTGCCTATTCTGAAATCCATTATTCAATCAGGCGTTCAATCAGGCAGAAAAGGGCATGGTGCCAGCTGATAGCTTAAAGCTATCCTGTTGTTTTTCAAAACCATTTGGTTGCTTCATAGAAGGTGCTGTCTCATATCATGCTTGGTTTGACTTTCGGACTCGCGTTAGACTATTAGTAAGGGTTGAAGATGTAACACAGTGAATGAGCTAATAGCAGCCAATGATTCATAGCAGGACCCTATTTCACCTCTGGGATCAAGATGCTGAGCAGTGCATGAGCTTCAGTGGTCAGCGACCCATAGCTGACTGCTAGCATCAAGGCCAGCGAACCAGAGCTGCCAAGATCCTTCTACACCTCCACGCAGGCGGTGATCATGGATAACAAACTGCAACAGTGCAGACTGGCTAAGGAGAATGGATTAAAGAGAGAAGGCTAACTCGGTCCTCAAAAATACCTGCTGGAGTCAGATGTGTTGGACCAATAGGTGCAAATATCGCAGTCAAGCTGTAACTACAACATAGCACATCCATTCTCCAGACAACATCCTGCTACTTGCAAAGCCCTTTTCAAGGCTTGGTGGCAAGAGATGGAGAATGAACAAAAAGAAGAAGATTTCAACTTTAGGTGACGGCCCTTGAAACAAGATTGGCTAAGAGAATTCATATCGTAGTGGCAAAGCAAACCCAGTATCCGAAAACGTCAGCTGAAACTGGATGTGTCGGTCCGAAAGGCATAGATATCACAGCCTCGCTGTAAACTACGAAACTACATCCTTTTCAGGATGAATGCCGAAGAAGAAGAAGACTATTCGTAGTAAGTTTGTGAGTGGTTTCCTTCTGTCAGCTCACCAGACCTAGTGAATATGCAGCTTTGGGGTGTCCAACTTCCAGGTTTTTCCCTGCTGGCATATAGCGAACCCAACAGTATAGGATCTGCACTTTACTTTTAGAGGTGCTGGTAGCTGTTAAGCTGTCACTGTGTGAGGTCTAGCTACAGGATGTTTCCTACCAGCACCTCTAGAAGACATGTTAACTTTGATAGTGGTAACCTTCTTTTATTTCCAGATCAAACATTTTTGCCTGGATAATATTGCCAACATCAAGGTAGAAGACATAGAAGGGGGTGTTGGCTACAATGTATTTGGCAGGGGAACCATAATGGAGTGTCTCAAGAAACATTTTCAAGATCTCCTGGACTCTAAATGCAAGGAGGTAAGAAACATTTTTAAGATCTCCTGGACTCTAAATGCAAGGATGTAACAAACATTGTCAAGATCTCCTGGACTCTAAATGCAAAGAGGTAAGAAACATTGTCAAGATCTCCTGGACTCTAAATGCAAAGAGGTAAGAAACATTGTCAAGATCTCCTGGACTCTAAATGCAAAGAGGTAAGAAACATTGTCAAGATCTCCTGGACTCTAAATGCAAAGAGGTAAGAAACATTGTCAAGATCTCCTGGACTCTAAATGCAAGGAGGTAAGAAACATTGTCAAGATCTCCTGGACTCTAAATGCAAAGAGGTAAGAAACATTGTCAAGATCTCCTGGACTCTAAATGCAAAGAGGTAAGAAACATTGTCAAGATCTCCTGGACTCTAAATGCAAGGAGGTAAGAAACATTGTCAAGATCTCCTGGACTCTAAATGCAAAGAGGTAAGAAACATTGTCAAGATCTCCTGGACTCTAAATGCAAAGAGGTAAGAAACATTGTCAAGATCTCCTGGACTCTAAATGCAAAGAGGTAAGAAACATTTTAAAGACTCTAAATGCAAGGAGGTTGTTGTTGTTCTTTCGAATGCCCACAATGAGTAGGTCTACTCTTTTGTGCGCCCTGAAAAAAACATTAAGTGGCGGGTTGCAGTAGCTTTCCTCTCATCCCAAGCAGGCTGATGAAGGTTGACTGGGGACCTCCAGGCGCTTATGCTATGCTTGGCGTGTCGCTCACTGCTATGGGGATCACGTCGTTCCCTCACCTTGTTAGCCAGGCTGTCATGAAAACAGTCCATTTCAATAGAGGGCTACGAGGAAGCCGAGGTGAAGGCCTTGGTCAGTATATTTTGCCTGACCGTGACTAACACATCTAATCAGTATGTTGTGCCTGACCAGACATTAATCTTCCTCTCCAGAATGCAAGGAGGTAAGAAACATTTTCAAGATTTCCTGGACTCTAAATGCAATGTAAAACAAAGTAGTACAGGAACTACCACTGCAAGAGCACATAAGGACTTTGATGTTGGTGTCATGGAAGTGAACCATCAACATTGGCTGCCCTGTGCCTCATTCGAAGTTAAAACTAAGCAAGAGATAGAGAGAGAGAGATTTATAACAGTTATGTGATAACTAATGCTGAGTTCTCATCTTGACCCTCACAGGAGATTGCCTATGCCATTGCAGAGAGCAGAATAGACGTGCAAGTTGATCCATTGCTGAACACTGCTTGCCAGCAAGATTTGGTGACTCACTGTAAAGAGATTCCTCAAGGTCAAGGACGACGTAAGTAAAAAATCCACAGCGCTTCGTTCTGATACCGTCTTTACATTCTTAACCATTTGAAACTATCTTGATGAATTTGTATAGCTTTATGGCTGCTTCATGATGTTACGAAAGTGAAACATTTCTGACAATTTAAAATTGGCATAGCAGATTGAACAGCCGACATTACGTCCTGTAGCTGATATGCATGCCAGTAGCAGTGCCATGTACAGCATCAGTGAGCATTGCTGCAAAGACCATGCTAAAGAGTATCTCTGCCAGCACACAACCCCGTTTGACACCGTTTGTGGCTGGAAATAATAATGTTCACTAAGGTGTCTAAGGCCCCTTATGTCACATAGCCACATCCATGAGCCACAGCATGGTTCGAGGCCTCGTCCAGGCAGAGGAGGAAGTTGTTACTTGCTGGAGCCATACTGTTCAGCGACGGCCTCTTCTGCACCTCCAGCCAGTCGGGGGAAGACTTTTGGCGCTGAGGAACAATTTGTGTAGGGGGCTGGGGTTTCCTGGTGCAGCCGTACAACATGACCGAACAAAGAAACTTGGCGACGGTCAAGTGTTTCTGAAATTTGGCAGAGGCCTGTTTTAGCAGAGACCTCCACGTTGTGGATGAAGTCATGCCATCAGATGTCCAGGATACGCTGCTGGTTGCACATGTGACAGGCTTCCAGTCTCGACATGTCATGGGAAGACTACAGACAACTCTCCTTTGTGCAGCACTAAAAACCATTATTGGTATCTCCCAGGTGAAACCCATGACTCATTATTGGGATAGGTAGAATAGATATACTTTACAATATTATATATTTTATAAATTGGACTAAGGAGGGTTGTACTTAACTTAATATCTTTATACTAGTTTAGAAGACTCTGTAGAGTCTATATACAACCAGTTTCTTTTACATTCACTTAATCTAAAAATACCTATGCACATCCAATCTATTCTTGAATGCATTGATGGACCCTGCGGCTACTATTTCCTGTGGCAATGCATTCCAAGCATTCACCACTCTCTAAAAAAATATTTTCTGGTATCTAATCTGGACCTTTCTTTAATTAATTTGTGGCTGTATTGCACGCTGTATTTTGAACAACCTGTTAAAGTCTAATTTATCCTTTCCGTTAGACTTTGGACCGACTAACCCATCATGTAAAACAAAGTACTACAGAAACTGCTACTCTATATACAACGTTTTGGTTACGCTTACAGCAACAAGGGCAGCTTAAGGGGGTGACCTCAATGTCCTATAGAGCGAAGAAAAAGCATGATTTTGAGTATTTGTTTTACTGGTTACACCAAAAACGATGCCTATTACCAGTTGAACCGAAGAGAGCAGGTCGTTGTCTTCAGACTTCGCACTGGCCACAACAGACTGAGGTACCACCTATTCAACAAATTGAAGATAGGTGGTACCGACGAATGCCCGTGCGGTACTGGCAAAATGACCGCTGAACATCTGCTGCAGAACTGCCCGACATACGAGGATCAGAGAGAGCCGATGTGGCCATCACCAGTGGAACTGCAAGACAAGCTCTATGGCAGTGGCGACAGCCTCAGGATGACCGCCGCTTTTTTCGAAAAAATAATGGTTACTGTCTGACTGCGTACGAAGAAGAAGAAGAAGATGAAGAGTATTTGTTTACATAAGAATGCATGCACTCACTTTCCAACTTCATTAGCTGTTTCGATGTTAGTGATCATTGTCGTCTTACCTGTTTCAAGACATTCTGGGTTTGACTTCTGCCATTATTTTTCAGCAGCTTTGATGCAACTGATGATTGTCAATTTCCTATTTTAGTTACTGTTACGAACTGTCTGCACTAATTGTCAGTTGTCCATTTTAGTAACTGTATGACTGTTAGCACTTATTTTCAGTTCCCAATTTTAGACTCTGAGCACTTATCAGTTGCCCATTTCAATAACGGTTAGCACATATAGTCAGTTGCCCATTTCAATAACGGTTAGCACATATTGTCAGTTGCCCATTTAAATAACGGTTAGCACATATAGTCAGTTGCCCATTTCAATAACTGTTAGCACATATAGTCAGTTGCCTATTTAAATAATTGTTAGCACATATTGTCAGTTGCCCATTTCAATAACTGTTAGCATGTATTGTCAGTTGCCCATTTCAATAACTGTTAGCATGTATTGTCATTTATCCATTTCAATAACTGTTAGCATGTATTGTCAGTTGTCATTTCAATAACTGTTAGCACGTATTGTCAGTTGTCGATTTCAATAACTTTTAGCACATATTGTCAGTTATCCTTTTCAATAACTGTTAGCACATATTGTCAGTTGCCCATTTCAATAACTGTTAACACATATTGTCAGTTGCTCATTTCAATAACTATGATCACATATTACCATTTGTCCAATAAATTATTCGATACAAATATGTTTTCTATTTCCCCACTAAATAAATTCATTCATTTTTTTTTTCCTATTGAAGCATAGGGCAACCACTGCAGCTGGCCTCTTTACAGGAAGCCTCTATTGTATTGACGATTTCAATGATTTTACATTGCTAGCTCCAACTAAATTTATGTTAGTCTTTTTATGCAGTTGTTAGTATGCCTGAATTTACAGTGTCATTCTTTAACTAATTTTCTGTTGAAATTTAACTTTGTAGAGATGAGTTGTTTGCTGTCCTATCTTGAGAGTGACCCTAAAGCTTTGACCGCGAATTGTAAGGAAATCCTGCAGCACAGGAAGGACCTATGGGAGTTGGCAGCACAGGTTAGAATATTTATGTATTTAATCTTTATTTACAATTTCAGGTGAATCAACGGCGAAGTTTTATTAGAATCAATTTCATTGTGTACTTAACTTCTTTATACTGTTTTAGAAGACTCTACAGAGTCTGTATACAACCAGTTTCTTGGAGGGTGGTTTTTGTTGATGTGCGAGTCCATCTTAATAGATTCAAACACTAGAGCTTAGTTAGACCCACAGCCAGTTAGGTGCCATATATAGCTGCTCTTAACAAACCACCTGGGAAAAAGTACAAATAACTTGGGTAGATTTTTAGTTTGAGTTTTGTCTGGGCATTGGCCATTAAGCCTACTTTTTTCGATTTCCAACTGTCAAGTAATTTTTAACATGCTCGACACTGGACGCGGAAGTCCGATCTCACTACCTAGAGATGAAGGGAATTTTTACAAGAAGATCAACGTGAAAAAATCCCTCCACCGTGATTCAAACCCGCGACCTCAAGCACCCTAGGCGGACACCTTACCTCGAGACCACTTAGTCCATCTTATACTAGCTGTGTACATTTGTTATTGTCCTTGTGTATCAGAATTTTACTGCACACAGGATAAATTTGAAGGGTACCTTTGAATTATTCTATTATTTTGCATCAGGATAAAGGGTTTTATACACTTTTTACGGGGAAGCAAACCCTTAGAAAATGCAGGAGGAAGCAGACCCTTACATAAAATGCATGTTGAAGTCGGATGCACTGGGCGACAGGCGCAAAATTAGGCAAACACAAACATTTTTTTTTAAAATACACTTTTTAATACGATGTATGAAATTAGCCAGCTCATATCAAATGTGCGACGGATTGCTGCAGGAGAGCTGTACAAATGTGCGACGGATTGCTGCAGGAGAGCTGTACAAATGTGCGACGGATTGCTGCAGGAGAGCTGTACAAATGTGCGACGGATTGCTGCAGGAGAGCTGTACAAATGTGCGACGGATTGCTGCAGGAGAGCTGTACAAATGTGCGACGAATTGCTGCAGGAGAGCTGTACAAATGTGCGACGGATTGCTGCAGGAGAGCTGTACAAATGTGCGACGGATTGCTGCAGGAGAGCTGTACAAATGTGCGACGGATTGCTGCAGGAGAGCTGTACAAATGTGCGACGGATTGCTGCAGGAGAGCTGTACAAATGTGCGACGGATTGCTGCAGGAGAGCTGTACAATTGTGCGACGGATTGCTGCAGGAGAGCTGTACAAATGTGCGACGAATTGCTGCAGGAGAGCTGTACAATTGTGCGACGGATTGCTGCAGGAGAGCTGTACAAATGTGCGACGGATTGCTGCAGGAGAGCTGTATGTTTCTGCTTTCATTCCAAGTGCTCTAGCACAGACTGAAGTTTGTTGATCTGCCGATTTTGCTATCAGTTGGCAAATATTTTATGATCCATTAACCTGTACAACGCCAGGGGCATACTACATACGCCATACTCAGCCTTCACTTTCTATTCATGAATGACCAAGCAGAGATAGCATAGAAATAGACAATTATTTATGCTGACTACGTCACGTCCTTCTACATAGGTTTTTTGCCGGTTAAAGTATTGTATGTTAGATTACAAATGGATTTTGAACGATTTATCTTCTTATTACGCGAATTGGAGCCAACCTATTTTTTTTTTAGAAACGTTGAGTAAAAGTTGTAGTAAAATATCTTTATGAGGTAGATTTGTTCATTTAGATGTAATAAATACGTTTTTAGTGTAAACTAACAGTTGTGCTGATATTATAAACACGGAATCGATACTTTGTTGTGGTTTCCATGGATTTACAGAGCAGCGACGGTCGCTGCGGGTCAGTTCAAATTTTTGCGCTTTGTGTTTATAAATTTTCATCTTGTATCTCAGAAACTAACAAACACACAACAAAAACAATTACACCAACAAGTTCTTTATTCATTTATGTCTCTACACACAACAAAATCATATTTATTGAACAACAAACAGAAAGATTACAGCTTCTCAAAGTGAGCAACCGTCGCAAAATATGAAATTACGTAAAATGATTGCGGTTGGGTAAAGGTTTTAAGATAGCTTTCCTAGGAGTGTAAACTTTGGCAACAAACAACTACTGTATTGCTTATTGATTCTCAACAGAACAGAACATCCTGGCTAAGTCTGTACTTCACATTTGTGAGTATCATATATACTGATGTAGGATAAGAGATGATAGAAGTTTGAGAAGTTAAACATCAAACAATAAATGATATCTGAAAATTTCCTCTAGAGAAACATTTGTGATTATGCAAGACTTAGATGATGATACTGGTGTCATTAGGACACATATCCTATGGGCCCCAAAATGAAGACGAGCATGTGGCTCATGTAGTATGTGGCTTGTGTATTACCTGGTCCATGTATTTAATGACCCGTGTATTATGTTGCTCGTGTATTTCTTGGTCCATGTAGTATATGATCTGTGTATTTACTGGTCCATGTATTACCTAGCCCATTTTCTACCTGGTTTATGTATTACCTAGCTAAAAGATATAAAATAAAAATAACACTCTAACCTGCCAGGCATGCCATACACAGCAGCTAAAGAGGGTTGAGCATGTGGCTGGCTACCCCATCTTATAGAAACCTATAAACTGTAACAAAAGTTAAAGAACACATCTATACCTATGGTAGAAAAACCACAATTAAGTCACAACTTCCTGTCAAAGAGCTTGTCACTTTTATCGTTGAATGAAATAACATTTGCTACTTGTTGTTGCAGGTGGCACCAGCTGAGAGTTTCTCAGAGGTATTTGATCAGATATCATCATCTCCAGCCCGAAACTATTTCTTCGCCATTTTCTTTACCATTGTGGGCATCATCTTCATTGTTGGTCTGACTTGTGGACGTTTCACTAAAAGAGATAGAGCCATCATCAAAAACAAATAGCGTACAGCATAGAGCTGTAATATCTGTGGAAACTTCTATTGTTTGAATATTTTAACATACATTTGATGTTTGAATATTTACACATGTTTATTGTTTAACTATCTGTGCTGACATTGTTTGAATATCTCTGTAGACATTTATTGTCTGAATATCTGTCCAAACACTTTTGTTTGAATATCTCTGCAGACATTTATTGTCTGAATATCTGTCCAAACACTTTTGTTTGAATATCTCTGCAGACATTTATTGTCTGAATATCTGTCCAAACACTTTTGTTTGAATATCTCTGCAGACATTTATTGTCTGAATATCTGTCCAAACACTTTTGTTTGAATATCTCTGCAGACATTTATTGTCTGAATATCTGTCCAAACACTTTTGTTTGAATATCTCTGCAGACATTTATTGTCTGAATATCTGTCCAAACACTTTTGTTTGAAATGTCTGTAGACATTTAATGTCTGAATATTTGTAGTAAAAAATGTAGATGTAATACAATAGCTCATACTGCCGCTGAAAATGAAGTAGTAGAAACGATATTATACTTGGTGTCAGCTATTGTGAGCTTTGGTCATCATTTCACTTCCTTGCTGCCTTCATTAACCCTTTCCAGTTCTGAATACATTTTGCAATTTATGTCTTTCAGTCCGAAGCAAGTTTTGCAACTCTGTATGATAAATATTATTTTTTACAAAATAAAATTAATTAGTGTTAAACAAACTGAGCAAAAATTGTGATTTAAGGGTTTCAAGACACATAATTAAACTATCTATGACATGAATTATATATATTGTAAAATATATATTAGTATGAAGCTTTAATTGTCATTAATGGGGAAGGAAGAATCTCCCCCCCCCCCCCCCCCCCCCCCCCCCAAACAAAAGCTAAGCAATTATACTCACGATGTCATCAGTATTTTCACTTGAAATCCCTTGACATCCTTACCAATTCCTGTCTTCCGTGTTCTAGTCAAAGTCTGCATCTGACATATGTTGAATTTTAATGAGTAATGCACATATGCGCTTATAAGTCTGATCAAATAATAAATAATTTTGTTGTAGTACTACAACACATCCAGGTTACAGAGACCACTTTTTATAATGTGTAGTAGACCTCTTGATTACGGAGCCAAACTGAAAATGTGTGTAGACTTTAACTTTCCGAATCTAACCTGATCTGGAAGATTCTATTTCCACACCACACAAAACACAATAGAGAAAACTGGAGTCACTTGTTTGGTATCACAACTATTTAGCAAAACACAAATCCAAACTTTTCTTGATTCACAGATTTCTTCTGAGACACAACTAAAAGTTTCGCAGCTATCTGTTGATCTCAGTCTTTTTCAATACCTATTTTTGGAATCTTAATTTTTTTTCTAATTCTATCACAATTCACAAGATTTCTGGTGTAAAAAACATGTTGATTTTGTCTAATCTATACAACTCATTGCTTTATCTCTTTGTCCTAATCGTTTCACAATAGCATAAAGGGCTTAACTGACTATTCTGCTGATCCAAGGCCTAATCGCTCGATTGGCGCATCATAAATCTGACATGTGTAGTTAACACCTCTTCTGTAGTATACGATGAGTGAGGATCTAACTAACTTGCAACTTGAGTGGAAGTCTTTTTAGTGTAGGAGTCCACACTGGACGTGCCTTAACACTTTTACGATATGTCCAACTAGGGGACGAGATTTCAAATGTTGGTGATTAAAATTTATCACTGCCCTAACGTATTGGCTTAGGCAAACTTTTCAGGTCTGGCGCTCTGACTGTGCGATGAAAACTTTATTAAAGAAAGCTATTAATTTTTTATAAAAAACGTGAAGCCTATTTGGCTTTGGAATGACTTCCTCTTTCTTGTCTTCTCGTTCCTCATGGGGAAACCGCTTCTTCTTCTTCTTCTTCTTCTTCTGCATTTGTTCTCAATCTCCCGCTTCCAAGCCCTGAACAGGACTTTGCAAGTAGCAGGATGTATTCCGGACAACGGAATCCGTTATGTCGCTAGTTTGCAACCTGACTGCGATATTTGCAACTTTTGGTCCAACACATATGTCTTCAGCAGAGGTAAATCCATTATTCTCTAATTCAACACTCGCTGTACGAATACTAGGTTAATAATTATTGTACCTTTATTAGCTGCTGTAGATCTTACTTGTGCTAAAATTGTCTTAATCAGTCGGTTGGAAGGTCTGCTGTTATTCTTAGATAAAAGGTCTCAACATCGTTACCAGCTCCTCACTATCTGCTCTCAAAACTCTTGACTACCTAACCTGCTGACCATCGATCCTTTTTATCAAGCCTAACATTATATCGTCCAATGACGAATGTACGGTGTACATAATTTTTGCTTGCCCCGTGCAATCAACCCGCCATAGTACCACCAGGCCTGTGTATTTCATTGGTCAATCATGGAGAGGAAAGCTTGCCATTTCTAAGAACCAGCCTAGGTCCTTAACTCATTGCATTATACGTTGCCTGACTTTTGGTGCAGAAGTAAGAAAATGCACTACCTATCTAGGCAAATTTAAATGCTGTTAATTTATTAAGTGGCACGGCTCACAACCAGAAGGTGCTGGGTTCGATCCCCATCACAGCACCGGCCGTTACCCCGGGGAAGCAAACCCTTAGAAAATGCAGGAGGAAGCAGACCCTTACATAAAATGCATGCTGAAGTCGGATGCACTGGGCCGACAGGCGCAAAATAAAAACCACAGTGCAACGCACACCACCTTGGAGATTAGAGAAAATAAGGCGAACGCACACAAAAAAAAAAAAATTCATGACATAGATCCAGATGTCCACGCTCAGCCAGTTTCTGGGTCTAGAAGTTCAGGGTCATTGTTCTAAAGGACTCAGCAGTGGTCATCCTTACACTTGTTAAAATATTTACATGTCCTACCTCGTTGCAGGTTAGCAGTCTATTTTTAGCTGGTCCCTGATTTTGCTGGAAGACCCATACTTGCCTGTAATGGTTATTTTAATACAAAATGGCTCCATCTACTTATTCTGCTCTTGCAATTCTGTTTATTCTGTACTTGAATGTTTAACTATTTATTATGTGAGTGAAGGTTTTAACTACTAAAGTGACTAAGTCTGTCACAATTTCTCAGATCTTGAAGTCCAACTATCCACCAGGTTGTGCTAACTTTGAAACTTTACCATGTTCTTAAATGTCAATGGTAAATGACAACTTGCGCATACGTGAATCGTCAGCCATCTTGTAGGTGATGTTAAAACCTGAAATTCCATAAACTAAATGACAACTTGCGCATACGGGAATCGTCAGCCATCTTGTAGGTGATGTTTAAACCTGAAATTCCATAAACTAAATGACAACTTGCGCATACGCGAATCGTCAGCCATCTTGTAGGTGATGTTAAAACCTGAAATTCCATAAACTAAATGACAACTTGCGCATACGCGAATCGTCAGCCATCTTGTAGGTGATGTTAAAACCTGAAATTCCATAAACTAAATGACAGAATTTGTTAGAAGTTGGTATCGGCCAGATCAGACAGAAATGGAAGTCTTCAGGGCAGCTTGTGCTGGGCGTTACAATCTGTAAATCGTTAACTCTAACAGCAACAGGCACTTATTTGCAGCTGGGTAAACTGGAGCATCACATAACTGAGCATAACATGACTGAGCATTATATGACTGTGCAGACATTACATTTTTTGAGTGAGGGAATGTGTTGAAAGTTTTGGTGAGAAAAAATATTTCATTCAGAACCATTAATCTGTGATGCACCTCAGCAAATGAAGCTTATGTCAGATGTCCATTTTCAAGAAAAACATGAAAGACACAAATTTTTTTATTTCATGTTTTGATCAGAATCAAAGAAGGCTATTGCTGTTGTTATTTAAGGCCCACAATGAGTAAGTTTACTCTTTTGTGCGCCCTGAAAAGGACATTAAGTGACAGGTTGTAGTAGCTTTCCTCACATACCGAGCATGCTGATGAAGGTGGACAGCGGTCCTCTAGACAGTTGTGCTATGTTTGGCGTCTTCTGCGTTGCGCTCACTACTACAGGGTTCACATGATCCGCAACTCGTCAGTCAGGCTGCTTTGAAAACAGCCTGTTACCAGGGAACACTACATGGAAGAGAGATTGTGGTCTTGGTTTAGTGTATTGTGCCTGACCCTGGCACGAAGTCCTGGTCAGTATTTTATGCCAGACTGGACTAGCGCCTCAGTTCCCCCCACAATCAAAGAAGGTGAATGCTGATGTTGTTGTCTGAGGCAAATGTTGCCCTGTTATAAGGAGTCGCAGTAGTGTAGTGGTTAGTGAAGTAGCTTTCCAGCCAAGCTGTCTAGGTTCAAACCTCAAGTAGTGCAGGAAATCTTTTTGATCGCAAATGGCTCCTGGGGTCGATCCAGTCTCAAAAAGTGGATACCAGAGCAAGTCTGGAAGTAAAGGCAGCCGACGTGATGCTGTCCACACCAGCCCTATTTGTCTGTCTATCTTTCTTTATGTCTTGCTGTTTATGTGACAGCATCATAAAGTATTTGCAACATCAGGCTTCTAGATGTTTGCAAAATGTTCGTTGTACGAGGACTGATCAAGAAGTGTCAGACTAGGATAGAAGATAAAAACATACTAACCTATTTAGTTCTAAACCTAGTCTTCGTTGAAATGAATGCATTGATGGATCCTCCAGCCACACATCGCACCTCATCCAGGTTTTATTTTACTCAAGAACAGCATTAGACAGGTTTGATACTCCGGTGAGAGCGGAGACCCTTGAGGCAGTCCTGGACATATTCGCCTCAGTTCTGTTGTCCACATTCCCACTCGTAGTGCAACTGTTCTTTCCATCAGGGCAGCTGATATCCAACTAACCAGCCACGGTTTAAAACACGCTGCTTCAGACATGTAATTAAAGTCCCGAAATCGACACAGTTATATCTTCCATGTCGAGTACCAACGCGACTGTTTCTTGCTTTGACTGAAACCCCCTCGTGCACATCATACGCAAAAGTTCCAGCATTACCACAGGTCTCTCTATAGCTGCTTACCATATCGGGTAGAATCTGCTCCCGTTCAAGGTAGACCATCATTTTCCTGGCCACTACAGATTGTAAAAAGTGACTAAGTAGGGTTGTTCATAGGGCTGGCAACCTCATCATGTGACCTCACCTTTTCATGATGTAGTACAAGCTACTAATAGCTACTTTCAGATTGGCCATCAAACATCAGCAAGCTAATAATAGCTACAGTCCTAGTGATGCTCCAGAACAGACACATATCTCAATATCTTTATTACATAGAATCATATTGTACTGGTTATTCACCTTTTTAATATTTTTTTAATGGTATTAACTGTGATAAATCTGAATGGCATTTATTAACTTTTACATACAGTCCTTAGAAGCAATTTTTCATAGCGACATATTCATACAGAAGGAACATTTCTGTCGATCAGGACTTTGGAAGATATTCTAGTCATAGACTTGTGTTAGGATATTTCTATACCTTACCAAAATACTGACATTAGTCTGATTATTTGGTGACATGTCACATATTTTGCTTAAAGACAAGCATTTGGAGATATTTGTTTGAGTATATTGAATGTATATTTGTTGTTTATTAATTTGTATTTGTTGTAAATAATTTGCGTCCCTAAGTGATTAGCTCTTGTGGGGTCTAGAAACACTGCTAACTGGTCCTGGATTTTCTTCCTACCCCAGACAGAAACCAGAGTCCCTGGATGTTTTTATCCACAGGCAATTACATCATTTATTGAATGCCTATTTGTGATTGTTGCATATACTTCTTTATATAGATCTAAAGATAAATGATTATATATTAGGGAAGCTAAGATTATTTTCTTTGAAAATGATATTCTTGGAATCCTGCCTGAAATCAGTTGATTATATATGACTTGACATGACTGGTTCTTCTCTTCTACCATCAGTGTAGAGGTGTTATATGTCTTTTTCTTGTAGCTTATAGTTTCTATAGAATGGGATAGCTGATTCCAGGCACAACCATCCTTAGTTGCTTGGCAGGTTTCAGTGTTAGCCTCATTGTTCCCACCCTCAGGCACTGATAAAACTACTGAAGCTCTTAGAAGACTTTGCATGGGAAAAAAACTAAGATACAAGTCCTTGTCTGCAATTCCACAACATCAGGAACTATTTTCAATAGCATCCATATCAACTCCATTGAGGATTTCATTTACCTGGGCAGTAAACATAACATACGCTGCAGAAGACACAGTAAAACATAACCAGACAGGCTTTTACGTGGAATCCTCAAGGGAAGAGAGAGAGAAGTAGACAAAAAAATACATGGAGAAGAGAAGGTGAGAAGGAACTAAGATTAATTGTCTACACTTAAAGAGAGGCAGAAAGAGCAGCCCAGGAACATGCATGCTGGCGGGATATTGTCAATGGCCTATGCACCGAGAGAAGTGACGGGCTTGATTGATTGATGAGGCCACCCAGACATCATTTTAAGAGTCAACCTGGCTGCCACCTCAATGAACTCCCTACAGCAAGTCTTGAACCAGAAGACGTTGAAGCCTTCTACATGCACAGCCAGGGGCACATTCTTATGACGTACTGGTATGACTGGGTCTCAAATGACAAAGTCACTTGATGAACAGACATCAAGGGCACATTCACCATGCAAAATGATCACCATTTGGCCCTATTTGGACATGTGGTCTGTCTTACCAAGGATGTCCCTGCCCAGCAGCACAACATGGACAACAAGGATGGGAAACATCCCTCTCCATCATGGTCCTGCCCCCACACACCACCTTGGTCTTGATGACACATTCCTCAGCGTAGCTGCGGGTCCCAACTTCGTCTCCAGCAGACCCTGCCTTGGGTCACAGAGTCCAGTGTGTGGTAAGTGCCCCTCTAGAGGCATCTCAGATGTTGCAGCAGGCAACAAGGTAGTCTGACCAATGTATTGGAGGTCTTCCCCACAGTCTCTTCTTGACTCAGTGGTACTAGACTGCTGGCACTGTGCTCCATCAACCATCGTTTCGTTGTAACATGTGACCTGCCCATCTATGTTTCGTCTTGTCTGCATGAACCACCACATCACTAACCACCTGGTTAGATTAAATCAAGAAGACACTATCCTCATTACATGCAGTCTAGGACTTAGCCAATCATCTGCCTAAGCAGATTACCTACCTCTTTGCTCTCAGTTTGAGCCTCGTAATATATTTGGGGACTGAGTAGTCTCGAGGTAAGATGTCGGCTTGAGATGCTGAAGGTCGCAGGTTCAAATCATGGTGGAGACTAGGATTTATTTACGTGAACTTTTTGTTATTTCCTCGGATCTCTGGGAAGTAGAGATTGGGCGTCGTGTGCAGTGACACGCATGTTAAAAATTCCTCGACTATGAAAATAAAAAAGAGTAGGCTTAACGGCCGTTTCCCTGGCAAAATTCAAAATTATGTTAAAAATCTGCCCAATCTTTTATCAGATCTTTGCCGATGTTACACAGTTCATGCATTGTGCTGAGATTCTCTAAACATATGGAGAAGAACACAGAACTTATGGGTTAAACCTTGTGCAATGACTTTGATTCTTCGACTAAAACTAAACTGAAAACTAAACTAAACATTTAAGAATAAACTGGATGCGCATAGCTTTTAGAGCAAGGTGATGTAAATGTAACTGGTTGTATACAGACTCTGCAGGGTCTTCTAAACCAGTATAAAGACGTTAAGTTATATGAGCCATAATTTTACATACGTTGGTAAAAATTAAAGGTCACTGCAGTCCCATAGCAGACACTGCTGACAAGGATAAAGTGTAAAGACTTAATTGTACTTGTTCTCAGCATTTTTCCTGAGCTGGGAGTGACTAGTTCCCTCTCTTCCTAAATAGACTTCCCTAACTGTAAGTTAGGTACCCATTTGCAGCTGGGGTTTAAACCTGGTTATTTTGTCACAAGAGACAAGCACTCTAATCGCAAAGGAAAAAAAAGCCCAAAGCATCACAATCTTTACAGATTCATTATGTGCCCTTCAAGCTCTGGAGTATGGTGGTCACTGTAGGCCTGAACTTACCCAAATATCCCAAGATGCCAACCAAGTTCTCACATCCCATGAAGTCAGAATAGTTATGCAATGACAAGGCAGACAGACTGGCTAAGAAGGGATCAAGTCAAGAACAACAATACACACCAACAACCCTACAGACAGTCAAACAACTACTGAAGACTGCGAACAAAGAGGCCTGGCTGAATAGAGGGGCAATGGGAAATACTGGGAGAGTAATCTACAAACATATGACCATCCTAAATCCCAAAGACAACATCAACCTCCTGAAAATGAGATCAAATCACCATTTTCCGACTTCACACTCAACACATACAACTTAACAGCCACTTGAACAGAATCCAACCAGAACATACTCTAGAGTGCCGGCTATGCTCTCATCCCTATGAAATTGTTGAAGATCTTTTTGAATGTCCGACGCTTGCTGGTGTTAGGAAAGAGTTTCTTCCTCCAAGGCCAGACAAATGGAACACTTCGTACGGAACTAAACAACAGCTTACAAACACTTGCAGATACCATTATATGACATTGGACCAAAGTGCAGGAGCCCATAGGCCACTGGATCAATAACCAACCAACCTTTGTTTTTACTTTTGCACATTAGTGATATTTTTTAAAATAATATTTTGTCTGTATGGCGAGATGATTTGTACGTCATCTTGTGACTTCTGGTTCAAGATCTGAATCTTATTAAGTTTCTCTGATTTGACTTCTGGTTCAAGTTCTGAATCTCATTAAGTTTCTCTGATGTGACTTCTGGTTCAAGTTCTGAATCTTATTAAGTTTCTCTGATGTGACTCCTGGTTCAAGATCTGAGTCTCATTAAGTTTATCTGATGTAACTCCTGGCTCAAGATCTGACTCTCATTAAGTTTCTCTGATGTAACTCCTGGCTCAAGATCTGACTCTCATTAAGTTTCTCTGATGTAACACCTGGCTCAAGATCTGACTCTCATTAAGTTTCTCTGATGTGACTTCTGGTTCAAGTTCTGAATCTCATTAAGTTTCTCTGATGTGACTTCTGGTTCAAGTTCTGAATCTCATTAAGTTTCTCTGATGTGACTTCTGGTTCAAGTTCTGAATCTCATTAAGTTTCTCTGATGTAACTCCTGGCTCAAGATCTGACTCTGATTATGTTTCTCTGGTTCAATAGAATATTCAACCAAGTGGTTCCTGGGGAAAAGATAGTAAGACCACTATTTCCTACCTTGCATGTTGTAAGAGGCATCTAAATAAGGTTGTGCATGAAACTGGCAACCTCGCTATGTTAAAATCCATTGCTATGGAGCAGCACTGCAAATGGCTGTAATCAAGGTTCACTGAAGACTGGTTAGGATATGCCAAATGCAGTATTGAACTTATGATTCAACAAATGGAGTGGCTGATTTTGATTTGAACTCTGTAATCAGTGACGGGCGCTGACCAAGGCTTACTTACTTACTAAGTCGCTCCTCTTCTACCGTGAGGTGTAGAGGTTTGCTAAAGAGAACGCCACACTGCTCTATCTGCCTTCTTTTTCCTGGCCTCTTTCCAATCCAGCCCTCTATCACTTAGGGACTGTCGTATGTTGTCTTCCCAACGTACTTTGGGACGTCCTCGGGGTCTGCGTCCTTGACTTTTGATCTCCCATGACTGCTTTGGTATCCGATCTTCTTCCATTCTACAGACATGGCCAAACCACTGTAGTTGGGACTGCTCCACTCGTGTCTGCAGGGGTTGAACTTCAAGACTGCTACGTATTGTCTGGTTACGGATCTTGTCCCTTTTCGTCACCTGAACCGCCTTTCTTAGGTACCTCATTTCTGAAGTTTGTAATTGCCTTTCTTGGGCTGTAGTCATTGCCCATGACTCACATCCATATGTCAGGACAGGCACATAGGTCGAGCAGTATACATCCATCTTTGTTTTCCTGCTTATTTCTCTTCTACTGAGGAAACCTCTGTTTATTGCATGGAACAGTTTACCTGCTGCTGCCCTTCGTGCAGTTAACTCCTCTGCTGACTAAGGCACACACATGAAAGATTGCAAAATGTGAAATGCTTCCAAAAAACAGTCAGGAGCACTAGAAGAGATTTAGTCAGAAATGACGAAATCTCACAGGAAGTGGGAACAATGCCGTGCTTAGTACATTTTGACAGACAGATAATTTAATAGTTTTGACATATGACAAGAAATCTTGCAAACATACTCACCCATGAGCCTATAAAACTGCAGAACTTCAGAGTAAGAAGTAGCCCAAAAAGTACATGGGTTGAAGGCATTTAAGAAACATGAAAATACCCATACAAAGGGCACATGGGAAAATATACACTAAATATCAGAAAAACAAGATGAAATAATAGACATTCAGTCCTGCTGAAGACGAATGTGTTGGACCGAAAGGTGTAAATATTGCAGTCAAGCTGTAAAGTAGCAACACAACACATTCCATTCGCTGGACTACATCCTGCTACTTGCAAAGTCCTGTTCAGGGCTTTGTATTGGGAGATTGAGAACGAACGCAGAAGAAGAAGAAATTCATAATTTAACCCAAACTCTCCAGGTTGAAAATGTATTGCATGAAAGACATGAATTGAGGATTTAGCTATGTTTAGTTGGTCAAATTCCGAAACTTATGATTTTCTTTCAAGAAAGTCCATTCTTAGTGGATTCTAAAGTATCTATAATTTCACTTTGTTTTCTGTTTGATCATTGTCGACACATTTGTTTATAGAATGTACTTAATCAAATCATTAACCTTTTACATAAGATGATTTGAGATATTAGCATTTGCTGCGACCACAACAGAATTAATGACAATGATAAAAACACAAGTATTTCTATGTTGTGCAGCTTTAGATTTGTCACATTCATTTTCACTTTACATTTATTTATGTTATCTTCCAACTTAAAAGATATTATTTTCTGCATCAAATAACTTGGCTTTTGCTAAAGAAAAAATGTTTTAACACGTTTTTGCAATAAAATTGTGTTTACTACATTCTTAAGTGGGTCTGTTTGAAAAAACAGCTGCTCATGTTACATCACAGAAACATAGTATACAGGCATCTAGTCACTTATTTCTGAATGTCTCCTCACAATTTCACAAGTAAATCACCTTGTATTGGTCAATACTTCCCTGTGTAGATACAAGGGCCAATACTTCCCTGTGTAGATACAAGGTCTAATAGTTTTCTGTGTAGATACAAGGTCAAATAGTTTTCTGTGTAGATACAAAGGCCAATAGTTTTCTGTGTAGATACAAGGGCCAATAGTTTCCTGTGTAGATACAAGGGCCAATAGTATTCTGTGTAGATACAAGGTCTAATAGTTTTCTGTGTAGATACAAGGGCCAATACTTCCCTGTGTAGATACAAGGTCTAATAGTTTTCTGTGTAGATACAAGGTCTAATAGTTTTCTGTGTAGATACAAGGGCCAATAGTTTTCTGTGTAGATACAAGGGCCAATAGTTTCCTGTGTAGATACAAGGGCCAATAGTTTTCTGTGTAGATACAAGGTCTAATAGTTTTCTGTGTAGATACAAGGTCTAATAGTTTTCTGTGTAGATACAAGGTCTAATAGTTTTCTGTGTAGATACAAGGGCCAATAGTTTCCTGTGTAGATACAAGGGCCAATAGTTTTCTGTGTAGATACAAGGTCTAATAGTTTTCTGTGTAGATACAAGGGCCAATAGTTTCCTGTGTAGATACAAGGGCCAATAGTTTTCTGTGTAGATACAAGGTCTAATAGTTTTCTGTGTAGGTACAAGGTTTAATACTTCCCTTTGTGAATACAGGGACCAATACTTCCCTGTATGGGCACAGAGGCCAATACTTCCCTGTGTGTACACAGAGGCCAATACTCCCCTGTATGTACACAGAGGCCAATACTCCCCTGTATGTACACAGAGGCCAATACTCTCCTGTATGTACACAGAGGCCAATACTCCCTTGTATGTACACAGAGACCAATACTTCCCTGTATGTACACAGAGGCCAATTCTCACCTGTATGTGCACAGAGGCCAATACTCCCTTGTATGTACACAGAAACTAATACTTCCCTGTATGTACACAGAAGCCAATACTCCCTTGTATGTACACAGAGACCAATACTTCCCTGTATGTACACAGAGGTCAATACTCACCTGTGTGGATCAAGAGGCCAATACTCCCTTGTATGTACAAAGAGGCCAATACTTCCTTGTATGTACAAAGAGGCCAATACTTCCTTGTATGTACAAAGAGGCCAATACTTCCTTGTATGGACAAAGAGGCCAATACTCTCCTGTATGTACACAGAGGCCAATGTAACAGTTCCCGCCGGAGCAAGGGGAGTTTAGGATGCCTGAACATGTTAAAGCTTAAAGCTACATGAATGCATGTCAAGGTCACTCACTGTCTCAGCAAAGGAGAACAGAGTTGGGTTAAGGAATGTGGACAGGTAGAAACTGACCACTGGCCTTCCGATTTTGGTAGGGGGAGATTGATTGACAGACGAAATTGGCAACGGGGCTTGCTGCGAGAGAATGAGTGACAGGTGTGCAAAGTGTTTCGTTCCAATTGGAATTGAAGATGACCATACCTGAGATCGATTGGTCAAGCTCTGGTCTTGCTTGAGGATATATAACTCGAGACAAAGTTTAGCTCGAGAGGCTGGATGAGAGATGGAGAGGCTAGATAGAGAGAGGCTGTATGGGAGAGAGAGAGACTGAATGTAGATAGTGTGTTTAACTCACCGACTTTAGATAGAGGAGCGATTGATAGACGGTTGGACGAATGTTTAGCGATAGAACAGGATCGCTCAAATAGGTGTGTGAGTTTTGCATTAATGGATAATCTGAAAGTGTGTTTGTAAGCAAGGACACATTGTGAACGAGTTATGTCGAGATCGCCCGCCTGAGGGGATTTCAGTGAGGAAGAGTATTTGATAAGGTGTGTTGAAGACGCAGTTAAGGCGATGTGTGTGTGATGTAATTGCAAGGCAATAGAACTGGGTTTTTAGTTCGTTGGGAATTCCATCAATAGCTAATGCTTACAATTCCCGTTTTAGTAGAATGTTTAGTTAAGATATGTATTATATTGTGTTTGTAATTTCTCTACTCATTGTATGATATGAGTATGATATAATAAATATGCCACCTGCTGTTTGATATGTCATTTACTGAGTATGGTCATGATGATGTGGATGAGTGTGAAAATGTTCTAAGTTAGATCACGGCCAGGGCAAAGAAATAGAGGATCTGCTACACCAATACTAACCTGTGTGGATATAGGAATATCATAGCTGGCTGCTTACATCAGTGTCAGTGACCCATAACTGACCCAGACCATATTCAACCTACAAGTGACAGCCCTGGAAACAGACTGCAACTGTCCAGCCTGACTAAGAGATTAGGAATCGAAGAGGGAAGGCAAACCCTGTCCCAAAAATGATGTGCTGAAATCAGATGTGTCAGGCCAAAATGCACAGATATCACTAAACTACATCACAACAAACACGTCCTTTTCAGGATGACCGCAGAAGAAGATTATTTAGCCAATTTACATTGTTTATGTGTAACATCTTTTGTGTGTAACAAATTCTGCATTTACATACATTTTTGGGAGTTTCTACAACTCTAGTATCTAGTCCATGTTCTTATATGTTCGTATCCTAGTAATAACATTCATCCCATTAACAATACTTTTGCTGATGACCTAGTTTTGAATACTTGTCACTGTGCACACAATTCTGCAGCATACAATCTGCAGTTTTTATTTTACTGTGCATCTACATCAATGAGTCTCAAACTTATAACCTGAGGACCATATTATACTGCACCACTGAATACTTTTTCTGATTTCCATCACCAAAAACCTAAGGTCTGTGGGGGTTATTTGAACCAAATATACTTTTTTTAAATGTTATTTATTTATTTTTTTACAAATCATTATACAGGCTAATTAAAACAAAGCATTTTTACAAATAATGCAACATCTAATTTATATTTTTTTTGTTAATATGATATTAGGAGATATAATGTGAATTGTCTTTAGCTTCAAGGAGTCTGCATTCTGGAGAAAGTTGGGAACCACTGTCTTAGACTTGGCTATTAGCTTGTATTTGTTACCTGAGCACCTTTTTTTGCATGCAAGACTTTTAATATCTTATAAGACATCCGTCATCTTCTATTATCAGGGTTCCAAGTACTTAGACGTCTTATTTCGTTTTAAACTTTGTTTTTGTCTATCTTACTTTCACATTTAAGCAGCATTTTCTTTTTTTTTCAAAACCATCATTGTCATTTTATAAATATTTAGTTAGATTTAGTTCTTTATATATATATATTCTTTAAACTATTTGTGCTGTATGGTGGGGAGAAGTGAAATGAAGATGGCTTCACATAGTAGTCACATCGTAGTATCTAGGCTCAGTTTATATTTTACTACAGATAGACAAAAAGAATTATAGGGCTTTAAACTCCGTGTCTCTCGATCACAGGATGGCTAACTTTAACTACTGAGCCACCCATTCACAGTTCTTTGTATTATTACCCATATTTTTATTTAACCTTTAATACCGAAAATTGACATGATATGGACATATATCACGATCAGTAGGGCTGACCAAGACCGTCCTGCAAGGCACTGTGCTTGGGAAGCGTGGGAGAGGGAGACCAAAAAAGAGATGTGAGTACAATATAAAAGAGTGAACGGGAAGATCTATAGCTGAAACTACTACTCTTGCGAAAAATCGAGTCGTATGGCAGGAACTGGTTTGACAAGTTGCAATAACTGTGCCTCAAACGACCTTCTAGGTTACGGGACTGATGATGATTAATACCAAATCTTATCCCACTATTTGATATCAGTTATACTGTCATCCACATGTTGCGGAGTTTGATGATACGCCCTGTTTCATATTGTACATATGTTAACAAACTGAATTTATTTTGTTGAACAGATGTTACTCAAAAAGTCTCATTCGTAAAACCAAAAAAATATTTTGATATTTGTTTACCTTTCATGGATATTATTCATCTAAATAATGTACAGCATGGACAAATTCTAAAATTGTTTTGTTTGTCTGGTAATACTTTTTGCAGATCTTTAAACAGGGTTGGGTGTGACTCATAATCCTTGCTTCAGAAGGTCGAATGGAGGAAATATAGAGGTCCTAGACCTTCAGATGCTTGAGTTCATCAGCATTACAAATTATTGACATTTAATTTATTATTTTAATCAAGGGTATGGGATGGCATTTTTGTACTGTAGAGTCTACTTAAAGAGTTGGGAGTGAAGAGTAACATCAGGGTCAGGCGAAACATACTGATCAAGACATCACCTCAATTCCCCGTTCATGCTCTTGGAAGCATACTTTCTCACAGCGTTCTAACCAATGAGGTGGGGATCAATACTGTAATCCCCCTACTAGTGAGTTTATTTATGACTTTCACATTGCATTACTATCAGGAGGATCCTGGTCCACCACAAGTACACATCAGGATGTAAGAAGATCCACTGTAATCCGCTACCAAAGAAACATTGTCAAGAATTAATTCAGCTCGGCATGAGTAGCTTTGTACAATTACAGCTTCGACCTTCATTTTTGTTTAAGTTTTGATTCCTCGCCTATCCCACACTTTACTGCGAAGTCTACCAAATGCCACATCCACCCTAGCTATTCTTGTATTCACTTCATCATCTATGTGAACAACCTGAGACAGAGTACTGCCAAGGTACGTAAATCTGTAAACATTTTTTAGACAGTGACTGTGTACCATGATTGAAGGTTCTGAATAGGTCATATCTGGAGCTGGTTGATGTAGAATCTCGGTCTTTGCGATAGAGATGATGAGGCTGAAATCTACGCAAGCTGTGGCGAACGGATCCATGCATTCTTGCATGTCAACCTCAGTATTTGAATTTAAAGCACAGCCATCCTCATAAAGTAAATCATGTACAGTCACCCTGTGGGTGAATTTTGGTTTTGGCCTTGAACCATTTCAGATTGAAAAGCTCGCCATAAGTGTGGTAGTGAAGCCCAACTCCAAAATTGCAATCCCTGTCGGCATTCCACAGCATGGCAGAAAACATCGTACTGAAAAGAGCCGGGACCAGCACACATCCCTGCTTCACACCGTTAGTAACACTAAAGGGGGCAGAGTAGTTTACCTGATCAATAACTCGGGCACGCATGCCTGCTTCACACCGTCAGTAACACTAAAGGGGGCAGAGTAGTTTACCTGATCAATAACTCGGGCACACATGCCATGATGAAATCGTTGCACCATTGCAACGAATGTTTCTGGGCACCAAAACTTGGCCATAACTCGCTACAGATCGCTACCATTTACCGTATCAAAGGCACTAGTGGGGTCCACAAACGTCGTATAGAGAGAAACATTCTGTTCTTGACATTTCTCTTGGATCTGTTTTGCAGCAAAGATCATTAACAAAAATACACAAATTTTATGAAAAAATAGGACATGGTTACCTTCCAAGAATTTCAGAAATTTGACCAAAGAGGGTCAACCTCATCATATAAAAACATTGTTGTGAAACCACCACTGCAAATGCTCAGATATAGGCTTTGTGTAAAGAGGCCAGCTATAGTGGGGACCCTATGCTTCACTTAGAGCGAAAAGATGAATCTCCATGATGTGTACATTGTATAGGGGTAAGTCAATCTTAGGATCAACATGTAGTTCTGCTTATGGGGATTTATGAGGAGTGTGTATAAGCAGCAAGTTGTACCATGATTGTACATACCATTTACCATCTTCTAAAAGAGATTGCACACCTATTGTTCTACTTATGGTGAAGTGATGTCGGTCTTTCTAAACAGTAAACAATTTTGAAATTGAAATCCCTGATTCACTTGACAAGTAGGAATGTTTAGTCAACTGGACTCAGAATTATTCAACTTTATGACTCAGCTATCGTTGACGGGAACACTTTTTGGCAGTCAGAATTAGTCAACTTTATGACTCAGCTTTTTGGCAGACATTTATGTCTATCTTTGCACATCTGCTTTGGAATGGACATATATGGTAATAAAAAAAAAGCTGAATAATTCTGATATTGTCATATAAAAATATGTTAATTATTTGAACCTTCTTTCAGATAGGTGATTCCAGTTCCCATTTGGATTTACCTGTCTATTTTTATTGATCATTGTTTTCTGTACATTTTGTTACCTATTTAAAAACTTGACATTTAAAACACAAATTTTTTTGCATTCACCTTATTTCTATATTCACCAAGGCGGTGTGCACTATATTTTTATTTTGTGCCTGTCGGCCCAGTGCATCGGACTTTGGAATGCATTGTATGTAAGGGTCTGCTGCCTTCTGCATTTTCTAAGGGTTAGCTTCCCCGGGGTAACGGCCAGTGCTGTGATTGGGGAACAAACCCAGCACCTTTGGGTTGTGGGATATGTCACTTAACCACTAGCCCACGTCGTCCCCTGAAAAAAAAACTTGACTTGAGGTTATTGTTTATTTCAATGTTCTTAAAAGATGAACAATTTACAAAATATAATTGTTTGTTTATTTCTTTGAGATTATGATTCGCACTCATCAAAACTGACTTTGTTCAAGAAATATATCAGTAAAAACTCATTTTCACACAAGTTCGCATTTATTTATTTTTATTTTTAAACATTTGTAGATTTATGATTTATGTTGCGTTTTTTTAAACTTATACGTGTATGTGTGTGAATGTATAATAAATTATCCATTGTCATTGATGAGGACAGCAATACAACTCCAAATCATACTACATCCTTAAGTCTATGGGAACTCTAGTGACTGATCAAGCCAATGCAAGCGTGGAAAGTTCTAAGACACAACTGGAAAACATAGTCCGCAGCTGCCACTAGTATTTTCTCTGCTCTAGACTTTATGATCGCGCTGGGCTGCCTGAACATGGAGGCCCTGGTTGCGCTGGGCTGGCTGAACATGGAGGCCCTGGTTGCGCTGGGCTGGCTGAACATGGAGGCCCTGGTTGCGCTGGGCTGGCTGAACATGGAGGCCCTGGTTGCGCTGGGCTGCCTGAACATGGAGGCCCTGATTGCGCGTCTATCCTTGACTGCCTGAACATGGACGCCCTGATTGCACATCTATCCTTGACTGCCTGAACATGGAGGCCCTGATTGCGCGTCTATCCTTGACTGCCGGAACATGGAGGCCCTGATTGTTCGTCTATCCTTGACTGCCTGAACATGGAGGCCTTGATTGCGCGTCTATCCTTGACTGCCTGAACACGGAGGCCCTGATTGCGCGTCTATCCTTGACTGCCTGAACATGGAGGCCCTGATTGCGCGTCTATCCTTGACTGCCTTGAAGGTAGATGTCCCTCTTCAAGTAGAACCACGAGTCACGAAAGGGGCGGTGATATTCACACGGAGAAGATAGAAGAAAAAGGCAGCAAGGTTATTATTGTAGGGTTGACGGATAGAATCGTCATCCTAGAAGTGCATATGACAGAGAGTACTGAAAGGCTCCCTATAAAGGCCGAACAAGAGAAATCTCTTTTGTGGAGAACATGGTCAGTCGCGGCCTGTAGGAGACAAAGGCAGGTTGGATCATGTGCCAGACGTAGTGGAAGAGCACATAGGCAGCGATATGGTAACTAAAAGAGAGGAAATAGGCAAGATAGAAGTTACGTAAGGTGATGGCATTTTGACATCCTTCAAAAGGAGCATGGTGATGGGGTCGGAGGAGACCGGCAAAAGAAGATGCCTGGACGCATTTAAGAGGAGTGAGAGAAGGACGAATAGGTTTAGGGAGAGACTGAGGTAAGAGGCACAGGGAAACGAATCCTCATCTGATACAAAGACGAGCTCGTGGCTTATTATCGGGTCTGATTTCTCAGACTGTGAACCCGATTACGAGATGCCCTGAAGAGCTACGAAGATAGGAAGGAAAATACCCTCTAGCGAATCTGTAGTGAGTGCCAAAGAGTGATGGCCTCAGTACGATGTAAGAAGCAAGAGGACGAGGCAGAAATAAGTCGAAGTGCAGCTCACGTGTGGCGAGGATAACGTAGCAGTAGTTACGAAGGATGTGGAGAAACTACCTCTACAGGCAGTGGTAGTTGCGGAGAGAGAGGAGAAACCACCACCACCCCCCCCCCCCCAACCACATGCTATCTTAGCTAAAAAGGAGGTTATGATGACCGTTATGAAGTCCATGGAAGAAAGGCTACACCAGTTCTTACAATTATAGAAGGGGAGTGTGTGTGTGTAAATTAAATAAAGACGTATGTATTAAGTGATATAATTATGTATTATAATGAAGGAATGTAGAAAAGTTTTGACGCAGTGAGAAGAAATCCTGTTTACGTTAAAACTCGCGTAAAGGAAATTTCGCACTAGGGAAATGGGACTGCCACGAGAGTTAAGAATTTCACACATGCCATGTGGAACGCAGAAAAATGTTTTTGTCTTAGCATAGTATCTAACATATCTATTTATGTGGGGGTTTTAAAATAGACACCGAGAGTCCAATCATTAGGTTAATTCAGAACATGTGTGAAAATCAAGAGGCGATTATCTCAAAGATAACGAACAGATTCAGCTTCTTTTTCTTCTTCTTCTTCTTCTTCTTCGTACGCTGTCAAACGTAAACCTGTATTTTTTCGAAGAAAGCAGCGGTCACCCTGAGGCTGTCGACACTGCATAGAGCTTGTCTAGTGTTGCCACTGGTGATGGCAGATTCAGTTTCAATAAGACATGGCTGCTTGCTTTCACCGAGTCTCTATTACGCATATCCTGAGATGATGGGAGAAGTTGTTGAGCGTTGTGACAAAAGTTGCTGATAGTTGTGACAGGTATGTCAAAGACAATGGTATGCAAGACAATGGTATTTTTTTATGATCAAGACATAGTGGGAGGATGTCTGCTGAAGACTGATCTGTCGAACCGAAAGGTGCGAATATCGCAGTCAGGCTGTAAACTAGCGACACAATGCATTCCGTTCTCCGGACTATATCCTGCTACTTGCATATCCCTGTTCAGGGCTTGGTGGCGGGAGATTGATAACGAATGAAGAAGGGAAGATATATAGCAGCGTTGCAAAGGCTGATTTTAAAAAAAATTGGCATGAAAATGAACACATTGAAGACAAAGACTAAGGTAATAGACAATCAACAAAGACAAATGCATATAATCTTCAATGGAGTAATAATAGAACAAGGACATAATTTCACACATTTGGGACAACGCAAATGTTTTGGGAGAAGATCCGAAACGAATAAATTCGACAAACTTTGTTTCATGACGTCGTGGAGACAACGATATCACCCAAACATTGTTGTGCTGGACATGTGGTACGCATGCCTGACAACAGCTGGACATGTGGTACATTGCCTGACAACAGCTGGACATGTGGTACGCATGCCTGACAACAGCTGGACATGTGGTACGCATGCCTGACAACAGCTGGATATGTGGTACGCATGCCTGACAATAGCTGGACATGTGGTACGCATGCCTGACAACAGCTGGACATGTGGTACGCATGCCTGACAACAGCTGGATATGGGGTACGCATGCCTGACAACAGCTGGATATGGGGTACGTATGCCTGACAACAGCTGAACATGTAGTACGCGTGCCTGACAACAGCTGGATATGGGGTACGCATGCCTGACAACAGCTGGATATGGGGTACGCATGCCTGACAACAGCTGGATATGGGGTACGTATGCCTGACAACCGCTGGACATGTGGTACGCGTGCCTGACAACAGTTGGATATGGGGTACGCATGCCTGACAACAGCTGGATATGGGGTACGCATGCCTGACAACAGCTGGATATGGGGTACGTATGCCTGACAACAGCTGGACATGTGCCTGTACACGTCCTTGGGGGCCGGCCATCTACGAGATGGAGTGACATAAGACCTTGACCCGCATTGGCACACTCGGTGTACTCGTTCAGCATTGCAAAATATCGGCACGCATACATAATAATATTGGCGTTCTCGCAAATGGCATTTTGCCAGACTGATGCTGAGGATAATGTGAATGTGCAAACCTCCTGGCCAATTGCACTGTATAGGGCTGAAACATGGACACTGGCAAAGAAGGATGAAAAAAAGCTTTCAAACCTTTGAAATGTGGTGCTATTTAAGTGGCGGTTGTAGTAGCTTTCCTCACATCCCGAGCATGCTGATGAAGGTGGACCGAGGTCCTCCAGGCGGTTGTATTATGCGTGGCTTCATCTGCGTGGCGCTCATTACTACGGGGGTCATATCTATCCACATCTCGTCAGCCAGGCTGCCTTTAAAATAGCCTGTTTCCACAGAACGCTACATGGAGAAGAGATTGTGGTCTTGGTCAGTATCTTGTGCCTGACTAGACAAGCGTCTCAGTTTCCCATGGAAAGTGTAAGTTGGACATAAAGAAGATTAAATGACAATGTCTTCACTTCCTGTTCTTCGGAGTTCATCCTGAAAGAACGATTATGCGACATCTCATTGCTATATTCTCTCAATGTCTTATAATAACCCTCATGTTGTGTGGTCTCTAGTGCATCTTCCTTCCTGAACACCATGAGCTTATGTCAATTTCTGTTTTCAGCTTTTGCTGCAATCTTTTCATTATACAGCAACATCTCAAGGGAGGTGGGACCAGAGTGCCTGCATCCTGAATTACATCCAGTCGTCTCGACGTATGTAGTGCTACTGCTCCAAGGCAGCTCGGGACCAGAGAGTGAGGTTGATGACCAGCGCAGTTTCTTGCTCACTATAATCCAAATACAGCGAAAGTTACAGCATTAAGACAGAACCGTCTGATGGTGTCACCATCATCGCTTGTAACGGACAACTAACTACGGCAACATCTTGCTGGCATGACTTATGAGGGCTATAGCTATAATTCAATCATTTGTAGATAATTTCATGTTGCCATTTGTTTCTAGTGGTGTGTAAAGAATTATTAATGAAACGAAACTTAGAACTCGACACTGATCAATTAACCAGACGACCACCCGATAAACAGAACGCAAGACGGTCCAAAAAATGCTTTTAACGTGGGCCCTGCATGCGGTTGAGTTTGTAGAGATTGGATCGGACTGTAGTCATAGAAGGCCAATGCAATAGCCAACTATGTATATATGGAGTTGTACGTAATGGGTAGAATGTGTTCCTTATCTACAAATGTAAGTAAGTAAGAAGCCCCTTTTCAATCACGTCTAGCTATAGGTTGATGCGACGTTAGAGTAGCCAACTCTCTACTTAGTTGTTTTGTTTTTCCTTATCCTTTTCCTTGTGGTGTTGTCTCTTCACTTCCGTGTGTTGCATGAGCTATTTTTCGGCCAGCCTAAGGGGACTCTTCAGGTTACATCTCCATTTGGATCGATCTGCAGCTATGTTTTTCCAAGATGTCAGATCCATATTTAATGCAAACATGTCCCGCTTACACGCGTCTTTAAACCCGCTGGGGTCGGTGGTAGGTAAATTGTTTTTTTACCACACGCCAGTTGTCCCCATAGAATATCTTTGGGGATATAACCGTCTTCCATGTGACGAACATGACCAAGCCTTCGTAGTCTTCGTTGCATTAAAAAGAGTATACATACTGTACTTGGGATACCGGTGCGAGAATGCAACTCTGCGTTGCCACCTTGTCTCTCTGTGAGACGCCAAGGATGGATCTCAGACGCCTTATGTGAAAGATGTTTAGCCTTTGCGCTTCTATTGCATAGGTTGCCCACGTTTCGCTACCATATAGGAACGTACTGACGATACAGACATTGTAGATCATGTTTTGGTCTTATTTGTCAGTTTGGCGTTGTCCCAGACACGTGTTGTGAGACGGGAATATGTTACAGCAACTTTGTCAATGCGATTGCCTATTTCGAGGTCTAGGGAAAGTGTATCATTGATGAGATATCCCATGTTTGTGAACTGGTCCACAGCTGTCAATTCGTAGTTATTGATTGTGATGGTTGGTGTGCCATCTACGTCTTGTCCCGGCACATTTGATTTTTGCAAATAAATTGTGAGGCTAAACTCTTTGTATGCCTCGGAAAAGTGATCTATCAAGATCTGAGTTCCTGCCGACTGTGAGCAACAATTACAGAGTCATTTGCAAATAACACGTCCCTGACAGCAACTTCTGTGATCTCAGTTTTAGCTTTTAGTTTCGCAAGATTAAACATACGACAATCCGATCTAGTAGGTGAAGGCAAATCCCTCCTGTTCTATTCCCATAAGCGTGCTTCAACAGCAGAGCAAAGAAGATTTCGAATAGTGTCTGGGCCAGAAGGTATCCTTGTTATTAACACAACTGTGAAAACTAAATGGGTGGGATGCATTACCGTAAAATTGGACTGGTCCTTAAATATCCTCATGAAATTGTACTATCAGATGCAGCAGTTTATTACAGCAGCTTGTTTTTGAGAAAATATTAAAGTCTAGTCCAACTAACTAAATCGAATGCCTTTGTCAGGCTGATGAAAGCGACATAAAAAGGCTTGTTCGCTAGCATGACTTTTCTAGTAGCTGTCTAAGCTACAGATCAGAATTGCACTGTGACTCTAGATGCATGCGCTCAGCCAGTTTGTGTAGCGCAGTGAGATGCCTCTGGCCAAGACTTTGCCAACAACATTGAGCAATGAGATGTCTCTGGCCAAGACTTTGCCAACAGCATTGAGCAATGAGATGTCTCTGGCCAAGACTTTGCCAACAACATTGAGTAGTGAGATGCCTCTGGCAAAGACTTTGCCAACAACATTGAGTAGTGAGATGTCTCTGGCCAAGACTTTGCCAACAGCATTGAGCAATGAGATGTCTCTGGCCAAGACTTTGCCAAAAACATTGAGTAGTGAGATGCCTTCGTAATGATTGCAGTTACTCCTATCACCTTTATTTGTGTATAGTGTGACAAGCTTTGAATCCATTATTTCTTGAGGAGTGATATCCTCTTTCCAACGCTGACACAGCAGCATCGGCTTAAAGAGTGCATCTTTACCGTGCTTGATCAGGTCAGATGAGATCCCATCGCTGCCTGCTGCTCTGCCCAGGGCCAACTTTTCAATGGCTGTATTGCGATTTTCTAGAGATAGTTTGACTTCTAGTACCTCCATTCTAGGATAGCCTTGAACATCATAACGGGGAGTGGGAGTGGCCATCCTGTCGAAACAAACAGAGCTCAAAGTAGTGCTCCATCTACCTGACTATGTCAGTTTTTTTCTCGTCAGTGATGGATTTGAGTGATGCTGTCTTCCTGTGCACGGGACCAATAGCTTTTTTTAATGCTATCATTACTTCTCTAATGTTTCCTGTTTGTGTCGCAGTCTAGATGTTTTCATTGAGCTGGAGTCAGTATTCATTTGATCAGCTGCAAGCTGTTTTTTGGTTTTTTTAACTAGGCTCCTGTCGGACTTCAGAGTTTGCAGTGTTACTGCATTTAGAAGACACTTGTATTATATATAGAACAGCGAGCTTTGCCACGATGATTGATGTCATGTCATTTATTTTTGTTCCGATCCAGTCATTTGATTTTGCAGTTCCTCTTACAACCGTATCAACTGCAGTACTATGGATGTTGGTTTGAAGTTGTTCCTAGGTTTCTGTAACCATGGAGCTAACTTGTGAAATTATATACATCCTGCTATAGATATGGGACATCATTTTTTTTAAAATATGAAATTCGTTAAAGAGCCGCGCATAATTGCTATTTACTAGATTTCTATGAGAAACAGATGTTGCCAAAGCTTTTCTTCTCATCATAATGTCACCTCCTAGCAGTTGTTTGCACAGACGCGATCGACCAGGCGTGTTTGTATCACGCAACGTGCTCAGATCGCAGAGCGTAACTCATTTACCGAGCCTCAAAGAAGGCATACCGCCCGAAAGAACAGAACACACGACTCTTTCAAAGCCCTCTTTCCATGAGTGTCCTGAATGCACTAGTCTGATGGTGTCGTTACCTTCGCTAGCGATAGACAACTAATACTATTATTATTATCTGAAAATCGAAAACACTTAACAGATACATCTAATTGAGCATGGCCGTCCTACCTAATTTACGAGATGCGACCCTTAATGTTCAAGACAAGAACAGTAATTGTACATGTTTTACGGTTAACATAAACATGTTCAAGACAAGAACAGTAATTGTACATGTTTTACGGTTAACATAAACATGTTCAAGACAAGAACAGTAATTGTACATGTTTTACGGTTAACATAAAAATGTTCAAGACAAGAACAGTAATTGTACATGTTTTACGGTTAACATAAAAAAGGGCGTTAAAACTAAAATAATGATTTTTCAATCTAATCGTACAGCTTTTGTTTATAAATGAAATTGAGCTAAATAACCAGAAATAATTGATATGTGACTTCAGATAGGTCGGACAGTAAGTGGTGCTACTATAGATGATTACAGTGGACAGTTTGGACTGTAGATGGTTAACTCAACACAATATCAGTATTAACATTTAAGGTAAAGGACGTCATACAGCAGACATGACCGCTGGTCAGGAATGAAGTGTTAGAGACTTCAGTATATTAAGCCCAGTTTATGAGGTGGGGTGGCCAGTTCCCTTCCTCGCTGCAGTTTCCTTCCCTATCCGTAAATCAGGTACCCATTTACAGCTGGATTGACTGGAGCTGTTGGTTGTGGGAGTTGAACCTCGTGTCTTTGCCATGAAAAGCAAGTGATATGTCTACGCTAATCAGCCACAGTATTAACATATGAATGTGAAAACTGGAAAATGATTCACTCTTTAAAAATAGGCTGAATGCATTTGAAAATACATATCTTAGAAAAATATTGAAAGTTGGCTGGATAGAAACAAATACGATTAGAGACAAAACAGCAATATGTTTCTATTGTCATTAAGTTGTTGTTTACTCTTTTGGATAAAGAGCGCTACATGGAAGTGAGATTGTGGTCTTGATTAGTGTATAGTGCTGCACTATGACGCGACGTCCTGGTCAGTATGTTGTGGCTGACCATGTTCTGACCCCGACGCGACGTCCTGGTCAGTATGTTGTGCCTGACTGGACTAGCGTCTCAGTTCCCCTATTGTCATTTAGACAAAATATTTGGCGTACATCGGACATGTCTTTAGAATTAACAGCAACATAATTCCAGTCCAAACGATAATGTGGAGACCAAGTGACACCAGAAAGAGGGACATGCCAGTAACTTAACTGAGCGCCTTTATACTGGCTTAGAAGACTCTACCGAGTCTGTATGTATACAACCAGTTTCTTGGAGGTTGGTTTTTATCGATGTGAGAGTTCATCATAATAGACTCAAACACTAGAGTTAAGTAGACCCGCAGTCAGTTAGGCGACATCTATAGCTGCTCTTAACAAACCACCCAGGGAAAGGTACAAATAACTTGGATAGATTTTTAATTTGATTGTTGTCTGATCAGCAGCCGTTAAGCCTACTCTTTTCGATTTCCAACTGCCAAGGAATTTTTACCGTGCTCGACACTGAAATAGAGACACTATGCAGGATATACACTAGAGAGGACACCATGATGAGTCTCAACAACATACAGGAACTACAACGAGTAGGATCAGACCGATCTACATTGAGCGCACTGAACTTTGCCTTATATCCGTGTTTGACAACCAAAGAACAAATATAGATAGAAATAGATGTGGACTAATTTATTTTGGCATACACTAACTAGAAACCAATTTTTAAAATTTAGCTAAGAAATTAAAAATAAGACTCGGCGAAAAAAGTATTGTAAACAGCAGACGACCTCAGATTGATAAGTATGGATTTTCTAGATCTTCCAGCTGAACTTATTAAGTATATCTGTTCATTTATGACTGCAGAGTCACTGTCCTGTTTTAGCCAAACGTGCAAGCAACTCAGCGAAATAACGAAGATAGATTCTCTTTGGCAAGTTCTTTCATATCAAGGTAAAGATTTTGCGACTTTAGGCAACAAGACGACACCCACAAATAAAAATAAAAATGAAAATAAACAAATGTAAACAAGCACAAATAAACAGACGAAATATCAAATTCTAAATACCTAGATAAAGGCAAAAGACATATTGGTGTATCAGTTAAGATAATTTTCAGTTGACAGATGTTTTAGTGAGAACAAAAACACATTTATTAACAAAATATCCGGAAATAGAGAACAAAATAAAATAAGCGAAGTTAGATGGAAGTACTAGTCAGTTTATTTGGGAATATAGCTATAGACTATAGTTGAGATGGGAAGAAAGTCAGTTTAGATGGGGATATCGTTTAGATGTGAAGATAGCTATAGTATATATTAGATAGGAAGATAGCTATAGAATAGTTTAGATGGGAAGAAAGTCAGTTTAGATGGGGAGATCGTTTAGATGTGAAGATAGTCAGTTTAGATGGGAAGATAGTTTAGATGGGAAGATATTCAGTTTAGATGGTAAGATAGTGAGTTTAGATGGGAAGATATCTATAGTTTAGATGTGAAGATATCTATTGTTATGATGGGAAGACAGCTATAGTTTAGATGGGAAGATAGTCAGTTTAGATGGGAAGATAGTCAGTTTAGATGGGAAAATAGTCATTTTAGATGGGAAGATAGTCAGTTTAGATGGGAAGATAGTCAGTTTAGATGTGAAGATATTTATAGTTATGATGGGAAGACAGCTATAGTTTAAATGGGAAGATAGTCAGTTTAGATGGGAAGATAGTCAGATTAGATGGGAAGAGCTATAGTTTAGATAGGAAGATAGTTTAGATAGGAAGATAGCTATAAGTTAGATGGTAAGATAGTCAGTTTAGATGGAAAGATATCTATAGTTTAGATGTGAAGACAGCTATAGTCTAGATGGGAAGATAGCTAAAGTCTAGATGGGAAGATAGTCAGTTTAGATGGTAAGATAGCTATAGGTCTGATGGAAAGATAGCTATAGTTTAGATGTGAAGACAGCTATAGTCTAGATGGGAAGATAGCTAAAGTCTAGATGGGAAGATAGTCAGTTTAGATGGTAAGATAGCTATAGGTCTGATGGAAAGATAGCTATAGTTTAGATGGAAAGACAGCTATAGTCTAGATGGGAAGATAGCTAAAGTCTAGATGGGAAGATAGTCAGTTTAGATGGTAAGATAGCTATAGGTCTGATGGAAAGATAGCTATAGTTTAGATGTGAAGACAGCTATAGTCTAGATGGGAAGATAGTCAGTTTAGATGGAAAGATAGCTATAGTTTAGATGGGAAGATAGCTAAAGTCTAGATGGGAAGATAGTCAGTTTAGATGGAAAGACAGCTATAGTTTAGATGGGAAGATAGCTAAAGTCTAGATGGGAAGATAGTCAGTTTAGATGGAAAGACAGCTATAGTTTAGATAGGTACATAGCTAAAGTCTAGATGGGAAGATAGTCAGATTAGATGGTAAGATAGCTATAGGTCTGATGGAAAGACAGCTATAGTTTAGATAGGTACATAGCTAAAGTCTAGATGGGAAGATAGTCAGTTTAGATGGAAAGACAGCTATAGTTTAGATAGGTACATAGCTAAAGTCTAGATGGGAAGATAGTCAGATTAGATGGTAAGATAGCTATAGGTCTGATGGAAAGATAGCTATAGTTTAGATAGGTACATAGCTAAAGTCTAGATGGGAAGATAGTCAGTTTAGATGGAAAGACAGCTATAGTTTAGATAGGTACATAGCTAAAGTCTAGATGGGAAGATAGTCAGATTAGATGGTAAGATAGCTATAGGTCTGATGGAAAGATAGCTAAAGTCTAGATGGGAAGATAGTCAGTTTAGATGGTAAGATAGTCAGTTTAGATGGTAAGATAGTCAGATTAGATGGGAATATAGTCAGTTTAGATGGTAAGATAGCTATAGGTCTGATGGAAAGATAGCTATAGTTTAGATGTGAAGACAGCTATAGTCTAGATGGGAAGATAGCTATAGTCTAGATGGAAAGATAGCTATAGTTTAGATGGTAAGATAGCTATAGGTCTGATGGGAAGATAGCTATAGTTTAGATGGGAAGATAGTCAGTTTAGATGGTAAGATAGCTATAGGTCTGATGGAAAGATAGCTAAAGTCTAGATGGGAAGATAGTCAGTTTAGATGAAAAGACAGCTATAGTTTAGATGGGAAGATAGCTAAAGTCTAGATGGGAAGATAGTCAGTTTAGATGGAAAGACAGCTATAGTTTAGATAGGTACATAGCTAAAGTCTAGATGGGAAGATAGTCAGATTAGATGGTAAGATAGCTATAGGTCTGATGGAAAGACAGCTATAGTTTAGATAGGTACATAGCTAAAGTCTAGATGGGAAGATAGTCAGTTTAGATGGAAAGACAGCTATAGTTTAGATAGGTACATAGCTAAAGTCTAGATGGGAAGATAGTCAGTTTAGATGGAAAGACAGCTATAGTCTAGATGGGAAGATAGCTAAAGTCTAGATGGGAAGATAGTCAGTTTAGATGGTAAGATAGCTATAGGTCTGATGGAAAGATAGCTATAGTTTAGATAGGTACATAGCTAAGAGCCATCATAATCATCTTTTCTTCAACTGGGGATCATAGAACTGCAACTGTTTACTTCACTCATTTATTGTTTTTTAGCAATATTTGTTAGTCCCGTCCTTGAGACACCAGATTATCAGGATTTTTTTTTTTTTGCGTTCGCCTTATTTATCTATTTCCCAAGGCGTGTGTGCGTTACACTGTGGTTTTTATTTTGCGCCTGTCGGCCCAGTACATCCGACTTCAGCATGCATTTTATGTAAGGGTCTGCTTCCTCCTGCATTTTCTACGGGTTTGCTTCCCCGGGGTAACGGCCGGTGCTGTGATGGGGATCGAACCCAGCACCTTCTGGTTATGAGCCGTGCCACTTAACCACTAGGCCACGCCGTCCCCCTTATCAGGATTTAACTGTCAACATACTTTTTTATAGACACAAATGATCAATACTTTTATTGCACACTATCACCATAATGATGCTGATTCCCTTTTCACTTTAAGTGAAGCATAGGATCAAAACTACTGCTGGCTCCTTTACAGGAAGTCTGTATGGTGAGCATTTACAGTGGCAGCTTTGGCAACAATAGTTTTACATGATCAAGTTCTAGTAGGGATGCACTGAATATTGAATTCATTTTCGTGCCATATTCAGCAGATTAGTGTTCTCCAATCAAATACAAATAGGTCAATGAGTACAATTATAATTTGTTATCCAAAAAGTTGAATTCTCTTCTGGTCATCCTGAAATGAATGTTTTGTTATGTTGTGTTGTAGTTTGCAGTGAGGCATGTGTGTGTGTGCGTGTGTATCTGCGAGAGAGAGAGAGAGAAGTGAAAACATAGTTTGCAGGCTGTAAAATAATATTGTTGTAGTAAGAAAGTTTAACATTATTACAAAGACATTTGAAATGACTGTTTCAGTGTGATCGTGCTTCATCAGGCAAAAATAATACACGATGGAAATACAAGTGGATAACAGACACATATGCACTTAAGTGATTCCAGAGGGCAAACAGAAACAGAACAGTCCCACTGTTTCCTTTTCAGCATGTCCTAAGAGATGACTAAGGAGAGTTGGAGATGATGCTGGCAACCTCACCATGTAAAAACCATTGCAATTTAAATTGCACTTCAAATAACTGAATCCAGACATCCCTAAAATCTGATAAAGATAAACCAAATACAGTGTTAGGTCTATACTCCCCCCCATTTGGAGTATTTTTATTTTTTTAATTTCTCTAATCCCAAGGCGGTGTTACTGGGGTTTTTATTTTGCGCCTGTCAGCCCAGTGCATCTGACTTCAGCATGAATTTTATGTAAGAGTCTGCTTCCTCCTGCATTTTCTAATGGTTTGCTTCTCCGGGGTAATGGCCGATGCTGTGACGGGGATCGAACCCAGCACCTTCCGGTTGTGAGCCGGGCCACTTAATCACTAGCCCATGCCGTCCCCTATTTAGAGTATAAGTATTCATTAGTATAATCATTTTATTATCATGTCCTTTACAATAAAAGTACCAGTTTCTCCCCCAGATTACCAAGTTAACAGCATCAAAGGATGGAATCTTTCATACAGAGACATCTACACCAAAGGTGTGTGAGATTATGCTTTAGTACAATTGTCATTTTCTTTGTTTAACTGACAAGGCTTTGACGCTTCTCTCTTCTTCTTACCTTTTTTATTTTAATCTGTCCAACAATTACACTCTTACACAACTTTCACACTCACCCCCAGGACGAGACCCTTCCATCGCACTTTGGTTGATATTGACCTCTGAGAGCGCCCAAACTAGCATAGGTACATACAGACACACACATGTGTCCAAGCACTGGTTAATACGTCCTAGTGTCGCTACAAGGCTGTAGCCAAGGGTGAAAAGGGGCATGCCTCCGCCAGTAGAATACAGAGAGGCAAACACTTTACAACAACAAAAATGACAAGGTTTTCAAATGTTAATTTTTTCAACTTGTTAACCCTTTTCCAATTTTGGCTAATTTTATGGTTTTGATTTGTGTTTTTTTTTCCAAATAAAATAAATTAATTTGAAAAAATCTTATTCTTAGTTGACCTGTACTTCTACAGGGACAGATGCCCCTGCTTATTACTCCTCTGCATTGGGACATGTGCCGCGGAGGGTGGTTAACTAATGTGCGAGCCCATCTTAATAGACTCAAACACTAGAGCAAAGTAAATCCGCAGCCCGTTAGGCACCATCTATGCTGCTCTTAACAAACCACCTAACCATGACCTGTGTTATGCCATGTCACACGGTTCGTCGCCTCTTACAACATGCATTCTGTGGGGCAGTGGTACTATTCTTGTCCTCGACATACACAAAGACTCCAGCGGACCACTCGGGATATTAAACAGATTAAGCTATAATTATGATCTAAAAAAGATCTTAAGACACATAATATAAACATGAAGTATTCATACTAAAAGAATATCAGTTGGGAGCATTAAATGTCATTATTGTTAAGGAAAAAAATTAGGCATTAAAACACATTTTTTGGTACTCACAATGCCATGTGTATTTCTGCAGTAATCCTTCAATACCATTACCACAATCCCTTTCGTCTGAGTCCCGGTCAAAGTCTGAATCTTGTCTTGAATATCCATGTAAAATCCAGATGTGTGATTATTGGTCTGATGAAATAAATAATTTCTTGGATCTTGACGTCCAAATTTCATCACATGAAAAGGACATTGTTAAATATTCACCACTCTCATAAATGTCTACCTATTGGAAATAATTCTACATTAAACAACAGCTGTGCATATGAGTATCGCCTATCATCTATTATGTTGTTTCAAAACTTGAAATTCTGCAAACTAAATGATGGAAAGTATCATATGTGTTAAAAGTCAGCGTCTGTCAACTCAGGCAGAAATTTAAGTTTTGTGTGTGAATTCAACTGGTCGAATGAAGCTGTAAAGAAAGAGATAAGCTCTGGATTCGATACGAAATTATTTGGTCAGAAATTGACCATCTTCATAAGACATCTGTACCTTTTAGACTTTGTCATGTGACCATATGTCAATGTCTTAGTTTTATTCTTAGTCGATCTGAACTTCTACAGGGGCCCCTTTGCAGGTCCCAGCTGGATGTAGCCGAGAGGAAGATTTCCTGCTTAGTGGGCTAAGCTCGAGCAACTTATTACTCTGTTACGTTGAGACATGTGCCGCAGAGGGTAGTTAATTGATGTGTGAGTTCATCTAAATAGACTCAAACACTAAGCAAAGTAGATCCGCAGCCTGCTAGGCATCATCTATCATCTATGCTGCTCTTAATAAACCACCTAACCATGGCCTGTGTCATGCCATGTCACACAGTTATTCGCTTCTTACCACATGCTCTCTGTTGAGCAGTGGTGCTATTCTCATCCTTGTCATACGCAAAGACCCCGGCGGACCTTATATGTGAATGAATGTCACTAATTCACCCACATTCATTTTTTTGTGAAAACAGACCAACTAACACATCATCAATTTTTCTTTAGTTTAGATGAATGTGTTGGAATAAAACAGGATTAAGAAAAAAGTATAGGTTAAAAATATCTGAATGATAATAACATTATCATTACTCTGGGTGAATAGAATAGTTCCACTGTAAAAACAAAACAAAACTCATGACCAATAATGTTGCAGGGTTTCAATCTGTCAT
Source organism: Ariolimax columbianus (assembly GCA_036924085.1). Classification (NCBI taxonomy): domain Eukaryota; kingdom Metazoa; phylum Mollusca; class Gastropoda; order Stylommatophora; family Arionidae; genus Ariolimax; species Ariolimax columbianus. The sequence goes on along the minus strand of JAVGWX010000016.1, from coordinate 5,922,696 downwards.
AGAGGCAAATGGGCAGGTACTTGAGGTGGTGAAACGTTTCAAATATCTTGGATCGTTGATCAGCGAAGAGGGTTCGAAGCCAGAGGTAATTGCCAGAATAACACAAACAACAGCGGCGCTGACTAGGCTGCAACCTATTTGGCGAGACAAGCGCCTCGCCCTCGGCATAAAAGTCAGACTACTACGCTCTTTGGTGCTGTCAATATTTCTGTATGCCTGCGAGACCTGGACCATTACAGCAGATATCCAGGGCAGAATACGTGCAATGGAAATGCGGTGCTATAGAAAACTCTTAAATGTTACATATAAGGATCGTGTCACGAACGTAGACATTCGTCAGAGAGTTGAAGACGCTATTGGTCCTTTTGAAGATCTGTTCACAACTATCAAAAGACGAAAGATGGCCTGGTGCGGGCACGTCGCGAGGTCCAATGGAATTCCCAACTCGATACTCTTTGGATCCGTACCGGGACAGAGAGGGCGAGGACGTCCAAGGAAGAGATGGGTGGACAACATCACTGAGTGGTCAGGCCTTCGTCACGGTGAGATATGTCAGGCGGCGACAGACAGAGAGAGCTGGCGTGGGATTTTCATGTCTTCATGTGTGCCCCAACGACCTGATGGGTTACGGGATGAACTGAACTGAACTGAACCTTCCAAGCATGTTGTGAAAGTGAGTAGTACATGGGGGTAACAACCTCATCTTGTACATCTGATTGGTACAGAACCACAATAACAAGAGTAAATGCTTGATACAGGCTTCCAGCAAGGAAGTTGCTACATTATACTTCACATGAAGTGAAAGGAAGACAGAAGTGAATTTAGACTAAAGATGCTTCTACTTTTGCTACTGGTAGGTCGTATCTAAGAAATGTCACATGCTGCAGAAAAACACTGATTAAAAGACCAAAAGGGTTTGAATGCAATTTTTGATCAGTTTTGCCAAGTATATTTATCTGTTTTACTGGTTAATTGACAAAGTTTTTCTGATTTCACCAATGTGTAACTGTGTTAGAGAGTCAAACAATTAACACTGGTACAAGTATTGTGAACAAAGATGTTGAAATGATTAAACTGTTATTTTGTTTATATCCTATACATTCTTAACTGTTGTTATTTCTGTCTTCCAGTTTTACACAAACTGCCTGGCATTCTTGGACTAAAACGACTTGCATTAGTTCCATATGGTGGATTGGTCAATGTTTGTGTAAGTACAAATTCATTAATCTTCTTCTTCTTCTTCTTCTTCGTACGCAGTCAGACAGTAACCATTATTTTTTCGAAAAAAGCGGCGGTCATCCTGAGGCATATAGCTTGTCTTGCAGTTCCACTGGTGATGGCCACATCTGCTCTCTCTGATCCTCGTATGTCGGGCAGTTCTGCAGCAGATGTTCAGCGGTCATTTTACCAGTACCGCACGGGCATTCGTCGGTACCACCTATCTTCAATTTGTTGAATAGGTGGTATCTCAGTCTATTGTGGCCAGTGCGAAGTCTGAAGACAACGACCTGCTCTCTTCGGTTCAGCTGGTAATAGGCATCGTTTTTGGTGTAACCAGTATGTTCGGTTTCCCATTTGGTCATGTATCTGGCTTTGATAAGCCGTTTTGACTCTTCGTACGTCATACTAGTATCTGTTTGTGGTAGTCTTGCACCTTCTTTTGCCAGTCTGTCTGCCTCCTCGTTGCCTTGGATGTTGCAGTGTGATAGGACCCACTGTACCACTACCCTTTTTGGTGCGGACTGCTGGCACAGTTTGCAGAGTGCTGCTCTTAGGTCATTAAGCTCAGTGTTTTTCTGGCTTTTTAGCGCTGTGACTACGGCGAGAGCATCTGTAAGCAGGACTATATGGCTTTCATTTTCATTGTGTGTCACCATTTCTTCCACTGCCGCCCTCAGTGCCTCTGCCTCCGCTCTGAAATTGCTTGTGTACTTACCAGTAGCGAATGACAGTGTTATTTGTCTGCCATTTGGTAGGTTCAGGAATGCTCCTGCCCCTCCGTTCTGTGTAGTTTTTGTTACAGAACCGTCGGTGTATGCATGGGTCCAGTCCATGCTTGGGTAGCTTTTCGATATGTATCTCTCCTTTCTTTTTCAGTCTGGCAGTTTTTGTTTCAAATTCATTAATCAAACATATATTCTTTGTCTGCAGTTGAACTGCAGTATTTATGCCTATCAGACATCCATATCCGCATTCAGTAATGTTTTTAGTCATTGACTGCCAGTGCATTACCTAAAAGCAGAAAGTGGTTTGAGGTGAGAGTTTTCCTTCTCCTAGATGAATTATCATCGTAATAATGATGATCCTGTCATACCACATTCAAATGCAGAATAAAATGCGTATGCTTGATGAGAAATCTAGAAAGTTGGGACTACAAAAAAACAAAAAAGAGGGAAGACTCACATTTTAAGAGCTATAACTTCAGAAAGTGATTGATTTACATGTAGCAGGGAATCCCTACAGGACATTCGATCTTACTTTTATTTTGAGAGTAGTGTCGATAAATACTGAGGCACTGATAGGGATATTCAAATCAGGATACAATAGATGAGAAATACTTTCATGATGCTAGGAAATTTGTGGTGGTCAGAGTTCATTCGATCCTGCATGAAAATTGGTATCTTGAGCTCCAATGTTAAGTTGGTACTCTTGTATGGCTTTGAAACTTGGTGGACATAAAAAATTACTACCAAAAAAGTACAGACTAGTCAGTGAATATTCTTACAGAATTGAGGGCCTGAAATGGTATGATAAGGTCTAAAGTGTGCCACTTTTAGAGAAAACCATGCAAATTTCTCTTGATCAGGACACAAGGAGGTGGATATGGCACACACTAGGGCGGCCACAAGATAACATTACAAGACAATCTCTGTATTGGACATCTAAGGGCCAGAGATGTAGAGGCAGGCTGAGACAGTCTTGGAAAAGATACCTAGATGGGAGTATCAAAGAAACAGAGCTATCTTGGCAAGATCAGGAGAAGATAGCACTGAATAGATTGACTTTGGGCTGGTTGTTTGAAAGCCTATGCTCTTGAGGAAGCAAAAAGGTTGTTGATTGATTGAAATAAATGATTACATATTGTTTATGGTGTTTATCAGCCCAGAGAATTCTGTCTTTAGGTGACCAGAGACTTGTACCTTGCCCCTTTTCCAATTAGCAGGAACAGTATTATCACAAGAAAGTGACGAGCTGGACTTTTCTTATCAGAGGCTATGTGTTGTGTATGTCTTGGCAGCCTTTCTGTTAGAATTGAAAGCTCGTCCTTGATTACTATGACAGTATTTGGGATCACAACGTGGATATCCGAACTTGTAGAAAATATATTTAGACCAACTTTGACTTGCTGGAGAGATCTAAACAAACATTGCAAGACAGACACTGTTCTGGAACCCAAGGGGTAATAGAAGTAAGGACAGACAACAACACACTTGGAGAAAAGAATTTGAAAGGTCCAACATGAGGGAAACAGGACTGTCGTGACCTATGTTGGTGAAGAGGTCAGGGGACAGACATACTTTAAGGTTGTTGGTTGAGGATCTATACTCCATAGTGAATTAAAGGGTTTGATCTTCTTCTTCTTCTTCTTCGTACGCAGTCAGACAATAACCATTATTTTTTCGAAAAAAGCGGCGGTCATCCTGAAGCTGTCGCCACTGCCATAGAGCTTGTCTTGCAGTTCCACTGGTGATGGCCACATCTGCTCTCTCTGATCCTCGTATGTCGGGCAGTTCTGCAGCAGATGTTCAGCGGTCATTTTACCAGTACCACACGGGCATTCGTCGGTTCCACCTATCTTCAATTTGTTGAATAGGTGGTACCTCAGTCTATTGTGGCCAGTGCGAAGTCTGAAGACAACGACCTGCTCTCTTCGGTTCAACTGGTAATAGGCATCGTTTTTGGTGTAACCAGTATGTTCGGTTTCCCATTTGGACATGTATCTGGCTTTGATAAGCCGTTTTGACTCTTCGTACGTCATACTAGTATCTGTTTGTGGTAGTCTTGCACCTTCTTTTGCCAGTCTGTCTGCCTACTCGTTGCCTTGGATGTTGCAGTGTGATGGGACCCACTGTACCACTACCCTTTTTGGTGCGGACTGCTGGCACAGTTTGCAGAGTGCTTCTCTTAAGTCATTAAGCTCAGTGTTTTTCTGGCTTTTTAGCGCTGTGACTACGGCGAGAGCATCTGTAAGCAGGACTATATGGCTTTCATTTTCATTGTGTGTCACCATTTCTTCCACTGCCGCCCTCAGTGCCTCTGCCTCCGCTCTGAAATTGCTTGTGTACTTACCAGTAGCGAATGACAGTGTTATTTGTCTGCCATTTGGTAGGTTCAGGAATGCTCCTGCCCCTCCGTTCTGTGTAGTGTTTGTTACAGAACCGTCGGTGTATGCATGGGTCCAGTCCTTGCTTGGGTAGCTTTTCGATATGAAGCTTAGGGTAGTATCTCTCCTTTCTTTTTCAGTCTGGCAGTTTGTGTTTCCAATACCTGGTATATTTTCTACCACCTCTGGAAATATATCCTGCCTCCAGGTAGGTTTTCGTACAGTAGTGATGGGTTTTGGTGTTGTTAGTGCGTTTATGGGATCTTCGTGCATCTTTGCTTTGGCTATTTCTGCAAAGTTTCTCCGCTTTAGTTTCCCATTTCAAAGGGTTTGAACAATTGATATACATTAGAATATTCATTTATGTTAATGCTGAGATAAGTGCATCAATATGTTTAGATGTGCACAACAGCTTAACTAAGGCATTGAATTTCCTTGTTAACAGTGGACCGAAGGGGAGATTCAGGTCACCAGATACTTCCCTCAATTGGAACAAGCGGCATCAACCAAACTGTTATGTCAGCCGTTGTTCACCTTGCAGTGGAATGAATCACTACAGGAAATCGAGGTGCTTTGTGTTCAATGTCCTTCAGGCTCAAGGCCAGCCATACTTGCCCAGGTAAGTTTTAAATGGAAACTGTTCAAATGGATTGAGCCAAAATCTAATGACATTACATGCTTCATAATAAGATCATTATCTTCTTCTTCACTATTCATCCTGAAAAAGACTATCTGTTACATTGTGTCATAGTTTGCAGTGAGAAGGCGATATCTATGCCTTTTGGCATAATACCCAGTTTCAGCCCGGCACATTTTTGGATCCGAATTTGCCTTCCCTCTTCAATTCTTATTCTCTAGGCCACACTGAATGGATACAATCTGTTTCAATGGCCACCAATTGGAGACGGGATTGTATTAGAGTCTTGGATAACTTTGGTTCACTGACCCTGATACGAGTTATGAGTCACTGACTACCGTCATCTAATTGACTGCATCTTCGACTATAAATGATTCTTTCATCTGCTCACTTATGTAGCTACACTTTTTGGGGAGGTACAATTTTCTGTCATGGTTATTATTTAAAATCCTTACCTCTGTGCTCCCTGCGATGTACTATGGTGCTGAGAAATGGACACTAACGAAATCATTGGAGGACAAAATGCAATTGACCCAGCCCTCTCCTGAGAGAAGATTGGATGGAATCACTCTCTGGAACCAACATATATAAATCTCAACAATTCTGACATACACCGATTGTCCTTGATGAATGATGTAATCTATGCAGACAATGCAAAACATAGGGGGGGACAGGTCACAAGTTCCAACGAAATGATGGTTGATGGAGCACGGCGACAACAATCTGGTACCCCCAAGGTAAAAAGAGACGATGCATTAGTCAGACTTCCTTGCTGTGCGCAATAACATCCAAGACACCTCTGGAGGATTGCTTACAATGTACTGGACTTCTATTGCCCAAGACAGGGTCCGCTTGAGACAAAGTTGAGACCCGCATATATGCTGAGGAATGGGTCATCAAGATCAAGACCTCTTTAGTGTCTCTTTAACATCAATTCTTCTTTCTCTTAATTGAAAGCCCTGCTGTCTAGTAGCCCTGCTGATATGCAGGTCAATTTTGCTGATATGCAGGTCAATTTTGCTGATATGCAGGTCAATTTTGCTGATATGCAGGTCAATTTTGCTGATATTCAGGTAAACCTTGCTATTCAGGACAATTTTTAGCTGATATGCATAACAATTTTGCTGATATGCATGTCAATTTTGCTGATATTCAGGTAAACCTTGCTATTCAGGACAATTTTTAGCTGATATGAAGGACAATTTCCACTGAAATGCAGGACAATAATATTCCGCTGTAACAAAATATTATAACTTTGTTCTTTTCAGTTGATATAAAGGGAAAGCCTACAATGATTTTTCTTTGTGAGACAGCTTCAGTCAGAATGTCCTGATAGGACTTTTTAGTTGTCCAGTGTTGTTTCATTATATCATTCTTTATCTATTTTCCCGAGCAGGGAATTAGCTGACAGCAATAGCCTGCAACTCATAGCTGACTGCTTGTGTCAGGGTCCGCAAACCAGCCATAGCTGACTATGACCCTATTGCACCTCCAAATGGCAGCCCTGGAAACAGACTGCAACCATGCAGCCTGGCTAAGATAATAGGGATAAATAAAAGAAAGCAAACCCAGTTCCAAAAATGACAATGCTGGTGTCAGATTGAAATGCCCAGATATCACAGCCTCGCTGTAAACTACAACACAACATTCTTGTCTGGATGAACTCCAGAAAGATGGGAAACAGAACATACTGACTACACAAAAAATTATGCCTATTACCAGTTGAACAGAAGAGAGCAGGTCGTGGTCTTCAGACTTCGCACTGGCCACAATAGACTGAGGTACCATCTATTCAACAAATTGATGATAGGTGGCACTGACGAATGCCCGTGTGGTACAGGGAAAATGACCGCTGAGCATTTGCTGCAAAACATACGAGGATCAGAGAGAGCAGATGTGGTCATCACCAGTGGCAACACTAGATAAGCTCTATGGCAGTGTCGATAGCCTCAGGATGACCGCCGCTTTATTCGAAAAAATAACGGTCGACGTCTGGCAGCGTAAGAAGAAGAAGAACTCCAGAAAGGAATAAAGATATCTATTTCCTAATTACTTTTGTCAGTTGTCTCATCATATTATACCATTCCCTTAGAGCCAAGTGAACGTTGACTACTAATTTCTCATTTTTTGCAATGGTTTTCCTTTTTTTTTAGTCTAATGGGACATAGCCATCTGTGGGATTCTAAGTATTCGTCTGTAAAACTACACTTTTCTAGTCTACATTGATTGATTTTGCTGGTATTTCCATGATACTCATGCACATGAATATATTGGTTCTGTTCAGCATTGAACCAACAGATGTCAGAACTTCTCTAGTAAACTACCACTTACACAGCTGATGTATATTGGTCTTCAAATTTTTTGAGGTTGATAAGCTTGTCATGTTTGAAGCTGAATTTGTTGGCCTGTTTATGTTGGGGATTCCGTGGCGAAGTGGTTAAGCCATCGGCCTCGTGATCAGGTGGTGTGGGTTCGACTCCAGACTCCGCCGTCTTTTTCACGGTTGCTTGATGCGGAGTCCCCTGCATCTCGTAGTCGCATCCTAGTCGTCTTATCCTTGACTTGCCACTGGGGTCGGGCGGCTCGAGACGAGAGAGTGAGGATAAACAGTAGCGCAGTTAATCCTTACTAAAAAATAGCGCTAGCAAAATTAATTAGGCCATCGTCGTCTACAATGGGCAGCGGCCTTTGCCTTATGTTGTTTTTATCAGATACATCAGTTTTATCCGCTGGAATAAAATCCTCATTTCTACTTCAATGCTGATTAGAATACAGGACAAATCCAGAAATAATTGTGTAAACAACATAGGACAGGAAGTTGTGGAACTCAGTGGTATCGAGGTAAGGTGTCCGCCTTGGCTGCCAGAGGTTACGGGTTCAAGACCATGATTTTTTTCACGTGGATCTTCTGGTAAAAATTACCCTGATCTCTGGGTCGTGAGGTTGGATCCCCGTGTTCAGTGTCAAGCACGTTAAAAATTCCTTGACAGTTGGAAATTGAAAAGAGCAGGCCTGATGGCTGCCCCCAGGACAAAATTCAAGTAAAAAAATCTACCTAAGTTATTTGTACTTTTCCCCAGGTAGTTTGTTAAGAGCAGCTATAGATGGTGCCTAACTGGCTGTGGGTCTACTTAGCTCTAGTGTTTGAGTCTATTAAGATGGACTCGCACATCGTTTAATTAAACCACCCTCCAAGAAACTGGTTGAATACAGACTCTGTAGTCTCGTCTAAACCAGTATAAAAATGTCAAGTTAAGTTATTTTAATGAAAAGACTGCAGCAACAGCTGGAAACAGAAATTGACAAAAGTACAGGGTGTTCAGGAAGGAAGAGGCACTAGAGACCACACAACATGAAGGTTATTATAGGAAATTGAGAGAGTGTAGCAGTGAGATGTTGAAGAAGCAGCGGTGAGTGAGCTGGCAGCATTCAGCGACTCATTGCTGGATACTTGCATCAGCATCAGTGATCCATAACTAACCAAGACGCTATCCCACCTGCAAGTGGCGCCCTGGAAGCAGACTGCAACCACGCAGACTGAAGACAAACCTGGTCTCAACAATGCATGCTGAAGTTGAATGTTTCGTCTAAACCAGTATAAAGACGTTAAGATCAACTATCACCTATGCTAGTCAGCATGGCACATGATGATGATGTAGCATTGGAGAACTCTCTTCTGTATCTTCATGAATAAATATATATTGTGTATGTTGCTTAGTGTATGTTTTTTTTTAAATGCCATTTTTTTACTTAGTATTTTTTGCTCTGTAATTCTTAATTGTGCTTCCAATTTTATGAGCTTTTTTGAGGATTCATGTTTTTATTCCATGAGGAGTATGAGGCCACCACAACAACTGGTCTCTTTATAGGAGTCCTCTGGTTTCAATGGTAATGGTTTTTTCATGATATTTATAGTCCATGCACAACCGTCTTTAATAGCCTTTTGCGACATGCATGGAAGTTTACAGTGGCCATATTCTTTTAGAGATACCATAAGAGTGATGAACCTATTTCAATCAATGAAATTCTTTCAGCTCCCTGTGGAGAAAATGTTTTCAACAAATACACACCAAGTCCTCCTCTGAGCCCATGTATTCACATTTAAAGATTTGTGTCAGGATTGTGGATGACAAGTGCAGATTATACTTACTTACTTAGTCGCTCCTCTTCTACCGTGAGGTGTAGAGTCTTCTACCTTACTTACTTAGTCGCTCCTCTTCTACCGTGAGGTGTAGAGTCTTCTACCTTACTTACTTAGTCGCTCCTCTTCTACCGTGAGGTGTAGAGTCTTCTACCTTACTTACTTAGTCGCTCCTCTTCTACCGTGAGGTGTAGAGTCTTCTACCTTACTTACTTAGTCGCTCCTCTTCTACTGTGAGGTGTAGAGTCTTCTACCTTACTTACTTAGTCGCTCCTCTTCTACCGTGAGGTGTAGAGGTTTGCTAAAGAGAACGCCACACTGCTCTATCCGCCGTCTTTTTCTTGGCCTCTTTCCAATCCAGCCCTCTATCACTTAGGGACTGTCGTATGTTGTCTTCCCAACGTACTTTGGGACGTCCTCGGGGTCTGCGTCCTTGACTTTTGATCTCCCATGACCACTTTGGTATCCGATCTTCTTCCATTCTACAGACATGGCCAAACCACTGTAGTTGGGACTGCTCCACTCGTGTCTGCAGGGGTTGAACTTCAAGATTGCTATGTATTGTCTGGTTACGGATCTTGTCCCTTTTCGTCACCTGAACCGCCTTTCTTAGGTACCTCATTTCTGAAGTTTGTAATTGCTGTGCAGATTATTAGAAAGTCAGAATTCAAACTTCTATAGGCAAGTCACACACTATTTGATTTAAGAAAACTGTCTGAGAGATGGGAAGATAGCTAGGGTTTAGATGGAAAGATAGTCAGAGTTTATATGGGAAGATAGCTATAGTTTAGACAGGAAGATAGTCAGTGATTAGATGGGAAGTTAGTCAGAGTTTAGATAGGAGGATAGTCACAGTTTATATGGGAAAATAGTCAGTTTAAATAGGAAGATAGTCAGAGTTTAGATGGGAAGATGGCCAGAATTTAGATAATAATATAGTCAGAGTTTAAATAGGAAGATAGTCACAGTTTATATGGGAAAATGGCCAGAATTTAGATAATAATATAGTCAGAGTTTAGATGGGAAGATGGCCAGAATTTAGATAATAATATAGTCAGAGTTTAAATAGGAAGATAGTCACAGTTTATATGGGAAAATGGCCAGAATTTAGATAATAATATAGTCAGAGTTTAGATGGGAAGATGGCCAGAATTTAGATAATAATATAGTCAGAGTTTAAATAGGAAGATAGTCACAGTTTATATGGGAAAATGGCCAGAATTTAGATAATAATATAGTCAGAGTTTAGATGGGAAGATGGCCAGAATTTAGATAATAATATAGTCAGAGTTTAAATAGGAAGAAAGCCATAGTTTAGATGGGAAGATAGTGAGAGTAAGTTCTATCATAATCCTCTTTTCTTTAACTGGAGATCATAGGGCTACAACTGTTGACCTCACTCTTTTCTGTTTTTAGCCATATTCTTTAGTCCCATCCCTTGTGACACCTGATGATCATGTTTTCTCTTTAACTGGTCTTTGCCATGTGTTATTTCACGTTCCCAATGTTCACAAGTGAGTGTGATGGAAAGGAATTCTAATTTAATCAGTCCAGAATGTTTTCCCCGCCACTAAGTTCCCACACAATATCACTCGCTTGACCTATTTACCTTCAGTAATGTTTCATTAATATGTCACATATTATATACAAAACTATTCACAATTGAGTGACGAATAGAATGGGGATGCTGATTAGTGTAAAAGAGATTATACAGTGACATAGTTTTCGTTGTAAAAAAAATAGAAAAAAACAACATTATTGTTTACAATAATGCAGTTATTTGGGTAACAAACATTATTGTTTACAATAATGCAGTTATTTGGGTAGATCCATTAGGGAACATAATTACAGAATGGGCGAGATCATATTAAAATGATAGAAAAGGAAAGGGACCTAGGGGCTATAATAGATCATACAGGTAAAGTGAGTGAGCAAGTCCAGGTAGCAGTGAAAAAGGCAAATACAATGTTAGACATGATAAAAAGAGATATTAAACATAGGAGCAAGGAAGTAATAATCAAACTGTATAAAGCATTAGTTAGACCTAGATCGGAGTACTGTGTACAGGTGTGGAGTCCTTATCATAGAGGAGATATAAACATGCTAGAAAGGATACGGACAAGAGCGACAAAGCTGTTAGTGGGATTCCAGAATTACAGTTTTGAGGAAAGACTCCACAAAACCAGCCTACAGTGTCTAGAAAAGAGAAGAATTTGAGGTGACATAATACAGTTTAATAAGATAATCAAAGGAACCGGATAAATTAGACTATAACAAGTTTTTCAAAATACAACCACCTACAAGAACAAGAGGGTATAGCTATAAATTAACTAAAGAAAAGTCCAAATTAGATATTAGGAAATATTTTTTTAGGCAGAGAGTGGTGAATGCTTGGAATGCATTGCCACAGGAAGTATTGGAGGTGGGGACAATTAATGCATTTAAGAATAAATTGGATGCATATAGCTTTGAGAGCAAGGTAATGTAAATGAAACTAATTGTATACAGACTCTGCAGAGGCTTCTAAACCAGTATAGAGACGTTAAGTTAATTTTTTTTTAAGTAAAGTTGTTCATAGATGGACAAAACAATGGTTTCTATAAAAAATAATCCATGGGAAAAGATGTCCTTGCTTACAGATGCTCTGGCCGTAGTCACAGCACTAAAAAGCCAGAAACATACTGAACTTAACGATTTAAGAGCAGTACTCTGTCAACTATGCCAGCAGTCCGCACCAAAAAGGGTAGTGGTGCAGTGGGTTCCATCTCACTGCAACATCCAAGGCAACGAGGAGGCAGACAGACTGGCGAAAGAAGGTGCAAAACTACCACAACCAGATACTAGTATGACATACGAAGAGTCAAAATGGCTTATTAGAGCTAGATACATGACCAAATGGGAAACCAAACATACTGGCTACACCAAAAACGATGCCTATTACCAGTTGAACAGAAGAGAGCAGGTCGTGGTCTTCAGACTTCGCATTGGCCACAATAGACTGAGGTACCACCTATTCAACAAATTGAAGATAGGTGGCACCGACGAATGCCCGTGTGGTACCGGGAAAATGACCGCTGAGGATTTGCTGCAAAACTGCCCGACATACGAGGATCAGAGAGAGCAGATGTAGCCATCACCAGTGGCAATACTAAACAAGCTCTATGGCAGTGTTGATAGCCTCAGGATGACCGCTGCCTTTTTCGAAAAAATAATGGTTACTGTCTGACTGCGTACGATGAAGAAGAAGAAGAAGAAGAAGTATACAGACTCTGCAGAGGCTTCTAAACCAGTATAGAGACGTTAAGTTAATTTTTTTTTAAGTAAAGTTGTTCATAGATGGACAAAACAATGGTTTCTATAAAAAATAATCCATGGGAAAAGATGTCCTTAAAATTTCACCTCAAAAGGTGAAATAATTTTTACCAGTTTCACATTTTGCTGAAGGTATGTGAAGTTTTGAAAATTAAAAACTGTCCATACAAAAAACCAATATTTTAACAAAGAACACATGTAGAATTAACCTAATCTTTCATAACTAGAGAGAGCAATGTAGTCACTTCTGGAAGGAACAAGATCTATTAGTTCTTAAAAACTTTGGATTTCAAAATTAGTGTACCTTTGTACAAAAGTCTTGAGTCGAATAGGTGACATCTTTACCTAGCTGATATTTTGTCTCCATGGACTGAATGAGTTAATATTGGTTTGGTAACTTACTGACTATACATATTTTTTGCTATTTTCAGGCTGGCAAATATCCACTTTTGCAATGTGCAGATGAAGACTGTCATGTTGCTCATACATTGAAGGTATTCATTTTGTACACTTTATCGTTAAGTAGGATAGAGAGAGAGATGGTGGCATGAAATTAAGTTGAAGATAGGTAGGTAAATAATAAAAGCTGATGTGGATGTAAAGAACAATTAGTTAAAACATAGCCACATGTGAAAAATTGATACAGCAATAAATGAGACTGGCCAGATAGTTACATAGTGCCTGAAACCTATGTAACAGATCTCCGATCCACCAACATATTTCCGACCACCAATTTCTGGGACCCAGAAGTTTCAGAACCGCGACAAAGGCGTTGGATGCTTGGTCAGTTTTGGAACCTTTGCAGGTATCATGCAATTAAAGTTTGGTTCTTTTATGTACAAATAATAATAATCGAAGATTATTTTTAAAAGTTAAAATCACATGGAATAGGTGGAGAGGTTGTCGAATGGATTGAAAGTTGGTTAACGGGAAGAAGGCAGAGAGTGGGCATAAATAAGGAGTACTCTGAGTGGTGTGAAGTAAAAAGTGGAGTACCACAGGGCTTGGTATTGGGACCGATATTGTTCTTGATATATATAAACAATTTGGACATTTAAATAGGATCCATGATTGAAAAATTTGCAGATGACACAAAAATATGTAGAAGTGTCTCATCTATAGCAGAGGTGGATATATTGAGGTTGGATTTAGATCAAATTCGAGACTAGTCTGTGAAATGGCAAATGGAGTTTAATATAGATACATGTGCAGTCATCTACATGGGTAGATCCAATATGGAACATAATTACAGAATGGTCGAGAACAATATTTGAATGATAGAAAAGGAAAGGGACCTAGGGGTTATAATAGAGCATATAGGAAAAATGAATGAGCAAGTACAGGTAGCAGTGAATAAGGCAAATGCAATGTTAGGTATGATAAAAAGAAATATTAAACATTAGGAGCAAGGAGGTGATTGTCAAACTGTATAAAGCATTAGTTAGACCTAGATTGGAGTACTGTGTACAGGTGTGGAGTCCTTATCATAGAGAAGATATAAACATGCTGGATAGGATTCAAACAAGAGTGACAAAATTGATAGTGGGATTCTAGAATTACAGTTACGAGGAAATACAGAAAAACCGGCCTACAGTGTTTAGAAAAGAGAAGAATTCGAGGTGACAGTGACTTAATATAGGTTTATAAGATAATCACAGGAAAGGTAAAATTAGACCATAGCAAGTTTTTCAAAATACAACCACCAGCGAGAACAAGAGGGCACAGATACAAATTAACTAAAGAAAGGTCCAGATTGGATATAAGGAAATATTTATTTAGTCAGAGAGTGGTGAATGCTTGGAATGCATTACCCCAGGAGGTGGTGGAGGTAGAGCCAGTTAATGCATTTAAGAATAGATTGGATGTGCGTAGTTTTTAGAGCAGGGTAATGAAGATGTGACTGGCTGTCTACAGACTCTGATGAGTCTTCTAAACCAGTATAAAAATGTTAAGTTAAGAATTCCCGGGGCCCAAATATGTAAATCAGGTTGAACAGCTAGTAAAGCAGAAACTTAACAGCCGAGATGGCACCACTGTGCTAATCAAGACAGACGCTGACCTGAGGATGAAGTAGATCTGAGAATCCAAGGTAGCACCTCTATGCTAATCGTGGTGAACTTAAAATGGAGAAAGAGCTCAGACGCTGTAGATACTGTCCACCTTCATCAGCTTGCTCTGGATGTTATGAAAGCTATTGGGTAATCTTATTCATTTTGGGCATTCAACAACAACAAATGAGACAAATAAATAATAAATAACATACACATTAAATACTAATTAGAGATCAAGATGCTGAGCAGCTCATGAGCTGCAGTGGTCAGCTGGTCAGCGACCCATAGCTTACAGCTAGCATCAGGGCCAGCGAACCAGAGCTGCCAAGACCCTTCTACACCTCCACGCAGTGATCCTGGATAACAGGCTGCAGCAGGGCTGACTGACTAAGGAGAAGGGATCAAAGAGGGAATGCTAACCTGGTACTAAAAAAATGCTTGCTGAAGTCAGATGTGTTGGACTGAAAGGAGCAAATATCACAGTCAAGCTGTAAACTACGACACAATGGATTCCGTTCTCTGGACTACATTCTGCTACTTAAGCCCTTTCAGGATTTGGTAGCTGGAGATTTAGAACGAACGAAGCCAAGCCAAGCCAAACATTACATCAGCTGCTACATCTATTATACAAGCTATAGTACAAGCTCATCCAATCAGCATATTAGTAGAGCACTTGCTTTTTATGGTAAAGGCATGGGGCTCAACTCCCCTTACCAGATAGCTTCAGTCAACACAGCTGTAAATTAGTACCTGTCTTACTGTTAGGAGAGGAAAGACAGCAGGAAAACAAACTGGTCACCATGCCTCATAAATAAGCTGTGGCCTAGTACAATGACATTTCTAACACTTCATTCCCAACAGCAGCATATGCTGTGGAACTACCTTTACCTTTTCACATCAACAGAATTATTATCATATTTTGTTATCCTTCTTCTTCTTTGTTCATCCTCAGATCAAGGTACCGGTTTCTCTTACAAAGGACATCGTTGTTTGTAAGGCTGTTTCATCTCCATACAGCTTTTGTCTCATATCTGTCTCACGAGGCCAGTATTGTTCTCTCTTTTCCTGCGTGAGCGTGCAGCTTTGCAGGATGTGTTCCACGGTCATGATATGCTCCCCACATGGGCACCTGTCATCTGTCCCAATCCTCATTTTGTTGTAAAGATGACCCTTGAGTCTGTTATGCCCAGTTCTCAGTCTGAAGACGATGACTTGCTCTTCTCTAGTTAAGTTAAAGTAGCTGTCTTCTTTTCGGAAGTCGGGGTGTTGATCAGCCCATTTTACCCTGAAGTTGGCTTTAATTATGGTCTTAGCCTCATTATATGGGATACTCTGGTCTGTTTGTGTAGATGTTCCTCCACACTTTATTAGTTTGTCTGCAGCTTCATTGCCTTCAATATTGCAGTGTGATGGGATCCACTGTGTGATCAACCTTGGGTGTTCTGCTGAGAGCTGTGTCAGGGAGAACATACATTGCTTGAGATCTTCATCGTTGTATATTTTGTTATAATTGTCTGCTCTGTGTATCTTATCTGTAGCATGTTTTGTGTTAATGAGTCTTACACATTAAATAAAAATCAGAACCGTTGCCGGAACCCAAAAGAGTGTGCTGCAATGCCGATGCCTCCAGTAAAAGGCCGTGGATAGGGGGACATATTGAAATAAATCTATATCCACTTGCTGGATAATGGGACTGCTATTGATGAATTGGTGATTCACATATTGTAAGAATTTGAACATGAAGGGTTGCCTGAGAAAAGGAGACATTACTCTGTACAACAATCAAGCTATATGAACCATTAGTATTCACACACTTCACCATTTGTTCAGAAGAACTGAGCACCTATTGATCTGCCTCGAATGCAGTGATGTAAATTCTTTATAACATAACCATGAGTGACTTGTCTTCACATCTGTAGGAGCTGCATCATGGACAGTCTGACAAGCAATTCAAATGTGACTTTGATGAACATCCCGACGTTTTCCACAACTTCAGCCTGGATAAAGGGTAAACAGTTCTCTCAGGCCAGTTTGTCCACATATTTTTAGTTCTTTTTCTCTTAATATATATTTTTTGTTTCAAAGAAATATAAATAGATAGATAGGGAAAGAAGAGGGAATGTTTCAATTAAGACTTGGGGCGGAAGAACAATGTCTGGCCAGACAAAATATACTGATCAGACATGTTAGGGTCAGGCAAAATATACTGGCCAAGACCCTCAACTCGGCTTCCTCGTAGCCCTCCCTGGAAACAGGCTGTTTTCATGGCAGACTGGCTAACGGGGTGAGGGATCGACATGATCCTCGTGGTAGGGAGAGGCACGCAGATGAAGCCAAGCATATCACAGCCATCTGGAGGACCCCGGTCCACCTTCATCGGCACGCTCGGGATGTGTGGAAAGCAACTGCAACCCATCACTTAACGTCCTTTTCAGGGTGCACATAAGAGTAGACCTACTCATTGTGAGCATTCAAAACAACAACAATTTAAGACTTAGTGACCCAATTACTTGTCTGGTTTAGGGAAAAGGAGGTAGGGGACAAAATGGCCACTTCAGCTAAGGCAACACAAGTCAATACTGGATTCAATCTGACAAAAAACCAAAACGGCTTCCTGGTTCAACTTGATCATGGTCGAATTGTAGTTATAATCTATACAGAAGGTAGTAGAATGAAATAGACAAATCAGAGACACAAGGAGAGTAACTAGAGAGACAGAAAGAGAGAAGAGAAAACAACAAGAAGGGCTTGTAATAACTGGACTGGTTTACGTACAATACTGGAGTGGCCACTGTAGCTGATAGGCAAAGCTACTTACCTCTCAAAAAACGAAAGTGAAACGGTAGGGTTTTGGTCTCATGGGTGGTATGAACAGCATCTAGTCATATTGGAGATAGGCAAAAAACTCTGAGATCCTGTGTACAATCTTTTGAATGTAAAAGAACACTTAACAGTTTAAAATAAAAAATAGTAGGCTGTTAGCTGCTGCCTGAACAAAATTCTAAAAAGTATAAAAATTCCTGCCCAATACGCAACCTACTTTCTCCCAGCCAAAAAACCTGCAGGAAGACAAAGAAGCAAAATAAGGGACGTACTACGGATATCTTTCAGTTACCTGGCAGCAGGCATAACCTGCCTAGTTGAATACCAGGATTCCATGTAATCCAAGTAAGTAATTTATCAGTCTTCTATGCTCCAGAATTATTTGGCAGCAAAAGACAAAGAAAGGAAACTAATAAAACAAAAATGGGATGCTAAGAAGGAGATCATGTTTGAACATACTAGATATATTTGGGACTGTTGTTAAATGCACAGGGAAAATACAGTTTTGCATGAGAACAATAGCAGACATGCACCAAAAGTTTGACCTAAATCTATCTTTAGCTGGACAACAACACTGATGATGGGGACTGAGTGGTCTCGAGGTAAGACGTCAGCATCGGGTGCTGGAAGTTGTGAGTTCAAGGTGAAGACCGGGATTTTTTCATGTGGACTTTCTGGTTTTTCCTTGAATTTCTGGGTAGTAGAGATCGGACACCCATGTGCAGTATCACACACGTTGAAAATCCATCTGCAGATGAAAATCAAAAAGAGTAGGCTTAACAGCCGCTGCCCTGGCAAAATTCAAAATTATGTAAAAAATCTACCCAATCTATTACAGGATCCTCTCCGGTGCTATGGAGTTTGTGCACTTGGCTTTGATTCTCCAAAAATAGGGAGAAGAACAGAGCACTTATGGGTTAAACCGTTTGGTGACGTTGATTCTTCGACTAAGCTAAACTAAACTGAGGGTAAAAGGGAACTGAGTTAAATTATTATCAATAATAAGAATGCTGAAAATCCTGAATAATATTCAATAATCTCAGGCCTCGTAGTGGTGAAGGTGGGAAATACCCTATAGCAGGCCTTCAAACAATGACAGTCTGACGGTTACCAACAGAGACAGAGTGCAGACTCTATACTGCTGAATAGACGTAATGTCAACAAGGAAAAGCCTAGAGACTGAACACCCCAGAGCAGCACTTTCCCCAGACCTAGTAATCTGCACCACGAGAAGGAACCCACGACTACTAATGGCCAAATGAAAGTACAAAAGGCAAACCAGGGAAGACATGGATTGGCATTTTCTAAAGGCTCACATGATGGATTTGCAGAACAAAAGTATAGCATTTTCTAAAGGCTGACATGGTGGATTTGCAGAACAAAACTATAGCTTTTGGCTACCTACCATCAAAAACTCATTTATCTGACTGTATACCAGGCTTCTAGTAATGTGTGCCAGCAATAATAATGTGCCTTTACCACTACTCATATTCAAGGAATTGTTTATTCAGTATCTATCCACCAACATTGATGTTAAGTCTCTGTAGACATAGCACTTGCACATACCATCACATAAAATTGGGTTAACCCTACCAAACCTATGGCCCTGAACCCAACTGTCCCCCATTCCTGGGTTCCTGAGCATTAACCATACCAAACCTAAGGCCCTGAACCCAACTGTCCCACATTCCTGGGTTCCTGAGCATTAACCCTACCAAACCTAAGGCCCTGAACCCAACTGTCCCCCATTCCTGGGTTCCTGAGCATTAACCCTACCAAACCTAAGGCCCTGAACCCAACTGTCCCCCATTCCTGGGTTCCTGAGCATTAACCCTACCAAACCTAAGGCCCTGAACCCAACTGTCCCCCATTCCTGGGTTCCTGAGCATTAACCCTACCAAACCTAAGGCCCTGAACCCAACTGTCCCCCATTCCTGGGTTCCTGAGCATTAACCCTACCAAACCTAAGGCCCTGAACCCAACTGTCCCCCATTCCTGGGTTCCTGAGCATTAACCCTACCAAACCTAAGGCCCTGAACCCAACTGTCCCCCATTCCTGGGTTCCTGAGCATTAACCCTACCAAACCTAAGGCCCTGAACCCAACTGTCCCCCATTCCTGGGTTCCTGAGCATTAACCCTACCAAACCTAAGGCCCTGAACCCAAATGTCCCCCATTCCTGGGTTCCTGAGCATTAACCCTACCAAACCTAAGGCCCTGAACCCAACTGTCCCCCATTCCTGGGTTCCTGAGCATTAACCCTACCAAACCTAAGGCCCTGAACCCAACTGTCCCCCATTCCTGGGTTCCTGAGCATTAACCCTACCAAACCTAAGGCCCTGAACCCAACTGTCCCCCATTCCTGGGTTCCTGAGCATTAACCCTACCAAACCTAAGGCCCTGAACCCAACTGTCCCCCATTCCTGGGTTCCTGAGCATTAACCCTACCAAACCTAAGGCCCTGAACCCAAATGTCCCCCATTCCTGGGTTCCTGAGCATTAACCCTACCAAACCTAAGGCCCTGAACCCAACTGTCCCCCATTCCTGGGTTCCTGAGCATTAACCCTACCAAACCTAAGGCCCTGAACCCAACTGTCCCCCATTCCTGGGTTCCTGAGCATTAACCCTACCAAACCTAAGGCCCTGAACCCAACTGTCCCCCATTCCTGGGTTCCTGAGCATTAACCCTACCAAACCTAAGGCCCTGAACCCAACTGTCCCCCATTACTGGGTTCCAGAGCATTAAAGAGAAAAAAACCAACATGATATAGAAAAATGTTAGTTACATGCAAACAAGTGGTTAGAATAAGATGTAACTTGGAGACATTGTAGAAAATAGGTTTACCTTTCATCTAGCATCAATATTCCACCTTTGTGTGCCAATCCACCCAGCAAAAGGCAAAGAATTTATCTCGAGTCATAAAACATTTCGAAATCCGGGAGTAAACACAACAAAGAGCCCTCATTTGTCCAATAATCCTGATAGCTGGGCTTTATACATGAGTATTCCATATAGATCGTCAGTCCAAGAAAAGCCTTCATCTCATCACTCGAGCTCTCACGGTCTGTTTCACTTGAACAGAGTCTGAATCAACCAAATTATTGATCACCTGTTGGACTGTCATAAGCCTAGACTTACTTTGCTTTCCTGTTGAAGTGCTTGGTTCATCAGCCGTTCGTTTCATTGTTAATTTTACTAATTTGTTCACGTTAAACCCCACAAAATCAATTCAAACATGGGGGCAGCCATTTGCAATGACTAATCACGAGGATTGACCACGATTGGTTGGTTATTTTTAGATTCTGACGCATTTTATGACGTACTATCCAAATTACCGAAATAAAGGTCCAGCGGTTTAGCGACAGTTAAGGAAATTACCGAA
This sequence comes from Ariolimax columbianus, assembly GCA_036924085.1. Lineage (NCBI taxonomy): Eukaryota > Metazoa > Mollusca > Gastropoda > Stylommatophora > Arionidae > Ariolimax > Ariolimax columbianus. The sequence continues at coordinate 5,902,025 of JAVGWX010000016.1, read as the reverse complement.
AAATGGGTACAAGCGGTCTGGTAGGGTTAAAGGATGAATGTTCAAATACTGCTGAATCCATTACAACAACAACTATAATGCTGATATACTGAGTCGTACCCAGAAGGAAAATAAAATGGATGCGCATAGCTTTTAGAGCAAGGTAATATGAATGAAACTGGTTGTATACAGACTCTGCAGAGTCTTCTACATCAGTATAAAGACGTTAAGTTAAGTTTAGTTTGTATTTGAGTCATTATTGCTTTTCATGCTGTGATGTGATCTAATGTATGAAAGATGCCACTTGAAATTGGTCATCTGTAATCTAGAAACTTGTCTCGTTCTTTTAACAGGTTTAACTGTCCACTGCTGCCTGTGGCAATGCCAACTTCATCTGATCAGGCCAGGAGCCCTATTAAGCTAGGCCTGTATACTGGGAATTATGGTGGTCATGGTATAGAAATTCTGAACTTTATGATAAACCAGACAAACCCTCTACACTTAGATGGTTTAAAAATGACGGTAAGATTTTGTATTTTATAATAAATACATATTAATCATCATTCTGTCTTGACATGTCCCAGTTTTATTTCACCTTTGAATGTAGAATTCTGACGTACGAAGAGTCAAAACGGCTTATCAAAGCTAGATACATGACCAAATGGGAAACCGAACATACTGGTTACACCAAAAACGATGCCTATTACCAGTTGAACCGAAGAGAGCAGGTCGTTGTCTTCAGACTTCGCACTGGCCACAACAGACTGAGGTACCACCTATTCAACAAATTGAAGATAGGGTGTACCGACGAATGCCCGTGCGGTACTGGTAAAATGACCACTGAACATCTGCTGCAGAACTGCCCGACATACGAGGATCAGAGAGAGCAGATGTGGCCATTGCCAGTGGAACTGCAAGACAAGCTCTATGGTAGTGGCGAGAGTCTCAGGATGACCGCCGCTTTTTTCGAGAAAATAATGGTTACTGTCTGACTGTGTACGCAGAAGAAGAAGAAGAAGAATGTAGAATTCTCAGGTAAGAATGTTGTGTGGGATCAAATACAGCACAATCAAATATATCATTGTCAGAAAAGGTAGATTCAACCTAATATTTACAATTCTTTGACATTAGACGTCAGTTCATCATTATTTTAACCCTTCACTGTCCAACCCAATTGACACATTTTTTTGTTACACCGCCAAAAGCAAGAATAGGAACACTGTAATCAAATTTGTTTATAACCAAATATCATTTAAACAAAATTGTTTAGCCATAAAATTAATGACCAACAACGCTACAGGCTTCAACAGCAAGATAAAAGCTAACGGTCAGGAACTCGAAGTGGTTGACCGTTTTAAATATCTTGGGTCGATTGCCAGTGATGAAGGATCAAAATGTGAGGTGTTGACCAGAATAGCACAGACAATAGCGGCGCTTGCACGGCTTAACAAAATCTGGCAAGATAAACGGTTAGCACTACGCACGAAAATCAGATTAATGCGTACACTGGTCCTGTCAATATTCCTCTATGCGTGTGAGACATGGACAGTTACAGCTGACCTTCAACGAAGGATACAGGCCTTGGAGATGAGATTTTTCCGAAAACTTTTAAACGTCACATACAAAGATTGAGTTACAAACGAGGAAATACGAGATAGAATTACAACAGCAATAGGGCCTTTCGAAGATCTCTTGGCAACTGTCAAAAGAAGGAAACTCACTTGGTACGGTCACATATCGAGATCAAATGGTCTTGCAAACACAATCCTCCACGGGAAGGTGCATAGCAGACAATGAATAGGCCGGCCCAAAAAGAGATGGGAGGACAACATAAAAGAAAGGACCAGTCTCCGACCAGAAGAGTCACAGGCAGTGGCATCTGACAGAGAAAGGTGGCGTGGGGTTGTGAGGATGTCTTCATGTGTGCCCCAACGACCTCACCGGTTACGGGATGACCTGACCTGATTTAGCCTGACATTATGAGCATTATATTTAAAGGTATAGCATTGAATTATCTGTCGCAAAAGGTATGCATGGATCGAATAATCTCTGAAGCAAAACCAGAATCAATCGGAATTTCCTTTTTGCAGATGATCAGAGTAGCTTTGATTTAGATGAACAAAATCTCCAAGAACATCTGAATGCCCTTGATAATGCCTGTGATAGATATAAAATGAGGATTAGTGCAGCAAAGACAAAGACAATGAAAATCAGCAGAATAAAGAAAACACTCAAAAATTCAGGTAAAAAGCACAGAATTTAAACAGGTCGGAGAGTTCAAATACTTTGACAGCTTGTTCACACAAGATAGAAGGCTGGATACAGAAGTGGAATCAATGACTCAAAAAAGTAAATGCTGTTTCCTATCAGCTCTCACCATTATTAAAACACAAATACATTCCAATGAATACATAAAGATAGCTGATGAATATCATTTTTATACCAACTCTCTGCTACCAGTGTCAGATATGGACTCTCGCCAAGGCACAGGAAAAAAATCATGGTATGCGAAATAAGGTGTTTGAGAAAGGCTGTTGAGGTCACAATGCTGGACAGAGTATGAAATGAAGAAATCAGACAGAAGGTGGGTTCAACAAGTGGAATGGAATACATGGAAAGGCAGAGAATAAAATGGTTTGAATACCTGATCAGAATGCAACCAAATTTACCAGCTGCGTGTATCTACAATACCAGACATCAGATTGCAGAGCAAGAGGCAGACCAAGAAAAAGATGGATAGATGGTGTCAGTAAGAAACACTGAATGACAACATTGTTGTCCATCACAAGTGATGAAGACCACTCTCTTTGTTCAGCCGTGTGGACAGTTGTATCTCTTGCTGTGTCCGCTGAAATGGGTGACTTGCGCGGAGATTTGGATTAAAGTGAGGAAGAAACTGCGCCTTTTGTCAACCTCACTCACAGAGCCTAAGCTACCTTTTGCCAGTGGCAAGACATTTATCGAGACGACTGGAGATAGCATAGGATGCAGATTTTGCCTCAGGGCTACCACCGAAGCCTTAGTCCGTAAACATGTAACCCGCAGGGTAGAAAGGTGGGAAGGCATCTAACGCAGTTTGTCGTGCCTTTTCGATAACCACAAGAGGTCGTATGGACAACACTCAGCGTGTGAGTGAGTCTGGCATCTCTCCCCAGCTGTATTCTGTTCATCATAGTAGCATCTAAAATTCCCACACGCCATATTCGTGAAGGTGAATCGGCAGAACTAACCCGTGAGATACGACACAGGTATAAATAAGCGTAGCGCCATTCAGCCGGCGTCCAGACCAGGATAAACGGACAGAAGAAATCACAAAAAAAGAACGAAATAACAAGTCCAGATGGAAAACAACTCCACGTACCCGTGAACACAAGTGTAAGTCGTCGACTAGTGTGAATTCCAGGCAAATTCGTGGTCTTGCGGCATCCATAATGATCCAAAACAGTAGAGAAATGTAGACTCGCAGCCAGTTACGGCGCCATCTTTGCCAGATAAACAACATCAGCCACAAAGCTGGCACACAATAGAAAACAACACCTCCTAACAGTGCAGCTGGATAGAAGATGATGATAATGATAACATGAAAATTCTTTGGAATAAAAATTGCTCTCTTTTTTAAATTTAACTTTTTGTTTTGTAAATTGTTTAGTGAATGCAAAATCTAGTTTTGACAACTGATTTCAAGAATTAGTCATCTGAATTTGGTTATTTTTGTCAATTATTTTGTTTATTTTTCTTGTAAAATGTACTTTCTAATGAGCTGTTTCAATATTTAAACCTGCATTTTATAGTAAATAAATTATCCTAAGTTATGCATTATTTTCTTCTTTACGTACTTTGATTTTAATTTTGAAGTTATCGCCAGTGAAGCATGAAAATCTGAAAATAAGAACTCTCCAAATCCAACAGAAGTTGAGATTTTTAACATTAACTATATAATCGCGGAGTGAGTGACCGAGCTGATTGAATACATGTCTGTTATTCTGGAGAAATGTGTTTGATCCTTGGTAAGTCTAAGATATTTTTCTGTCAGAGATGAAATAAAATCTTAGCATTCTTGTTGTTTAGCAACTGTTAGGACAAACAGCTTTTTATTTTCATGACAATCATTTTGCTAGACGGAGGAACTTAGCAATGAGAGAAACAGTGTCATCATAGTTTGCTGCACATCCTTTTCAATATTAACTGCTTCTCTTTGTTCTTAGTTCTTTGTTCTTAGTCGACCTCTACTTCTACAGTTATATTACCTGGCCAGATGTTAGTCTTCCTCCCCAAGTCTTAACTCTTAAAGGCCATAACGGCGCTGTCAGCGTTCTTCCTGGCGTTCGCTTGATGCTAGAAAAATGCTCATATCTTTAACAGCACATTGAACAAAATATGTTCAGTTTTTTCAGTGTTTGTAAATTTTAATTTACATTACATGGTAAGGGAAGTAACTCTTATATTTGCGTTTCAATTGTAAAAGCAGCGACATGCATTGTGAGGAAAATCAAAGCTGGAAAACATTTGTCATCTTTCAATTCAGTTTATCACAAAAATGTGTAGCGAACTTAGCACTTCAATATTGTCTAATAGTAGATTGTTTTTATTTGTAGAAAAGACTAGGGAGTTGTGTACTGTAGATGAATTCAGTGACGAGCATTCACATTTTTCTGATGTTGAATCAGAATCAGATATTGAATATAATATTATTCAACCTACGCAGACTACTGTATCTGATGCTGAAAATGAGTGAGCATTGTCACAGCCAGGTCCCAGCTATAGTATGAGCTGGAAATAGCCGGGAGAAGGATCTCCTGTTTAGCGGGCTAGACTTGGGCAGCTTAATACTCCGCTGCGCTGGGTGGTTAACTGATGTGTGAGTTTATCTTAATAGACTCAAACACTAGAGCAAAGTAGACCCACAGCCTGTTAGGTGCTATCTATGCTGCTCTAAACTAACCGTTGCTGGTGTTATGCCATGTCACACAGTTAGTTGCCTCTTACGACATGCTCTCTGTGGGGCAGTGATGCTATTCTTGTCCTTGTCATACACAAAGACCCTGACAGACCACTCGGGACTTCTATTTTTTATGTTTGCTACACTCGTGAGATTCTTTGTATTGCAGGGTGACGTGAATGTGCCTGCTGGAAATATTAGTGTGACCGTGTTTCTAGACAAACCAGTTGTGCTATCAGAAGGTGATCAAGAATCTATTGCAGAGATGTTAAAAGCAGATGAGCAGAGAACTGAGGAAAGCTTTGCCAGATTGTTAAATGTTAACAACAGCAACCCTGGCCTACAACGACAACCCTTTATTGTTTCTGAGGAATTCTTTGACAGTGATCTGGAAGCTCCAAACACTTGTATGGCACGGTATGCTTCTGTTTTAGTGTCACATTTTTGAGCTAGTAAGTGTGGGAATGGCTTTAGGCCAAAGACTATAAGAATCACCATCGATAAGGCACCCACTGTACACGAACCTGTAGACATCAAGGAAATTAAGAGAGAAATATCATAGATGGTTCAGGTAGAGAAGATTCTTGCATGGGCAACCACAGTCTTAGCCTTAGTGTTGACCTGTACTTTTCTACAGGGGCATCTGCCTCTGTGCAGGTCAACGATCTGGTGTGAACTAGATGTAGCCAGGAGGAGGATTTTCTGCTTAGCGGGCTAGGCTCAAGCAGCTTATCTTTCCTTTGTATTGGGACAAGTAACGCGGAGGGTGTTTACTAATGTGCGAGTCCATCTTAGTAGACTCAAACACTAGAGCAAAGTAGACCCGCAGCCTGTTAGGTACCATCTATGCTACTCTTAACAAACTACCTAACCATGACCGGTGTTATACCATGTCACACAGTCACCTCTTACGACATGCTCTCTGTGGGGCTGTGATGCTATTCTTGTCCTTGTCATACACAAAGACCCTGGTGGACCACTCGGACAGGGTAGCCACAGTTGAGATTGCCTCAGTAGAGAATGTAGGAATGCTGCAAGAGAAATTGAAGAGGATTGGGCACAAGTGTGTACAATCAGCAAGCTACAGGAACCGTTATTATTCATCCCTATCACCATTTGATGAGAGAGGTTGAACATCTATCAGTCTGCCATAATTATAGTTAGTCTGATTCTGCATAACGTGACTTAACATGTCGGAATAAGTCAAGTAAGTCATACTGTCTAGTTTTTGAATAAATAAATTGAAAGGGGTAATGAAGGTCAAATATAGATAAAAACATATATAGATAATGACTCAGTGCCTGTGACAGGACACAAAAACTAAAGGAAACGCTCATTCTGGCCAAAAGTTCTTCGTCAGGGACAAAGAACAAATGAAAACAACACTTTATGTGGCGCCCTAGTTAGTTGCCCATCGTAAACGATGATGACATTATCATCATACAGTTTTGTCGTGATGACGTAACTTGCGCTGTATTTGGATTATAGTGATGAAGAAACTGCATGCACTTGTCATTGACCTCACTCTCTGGTCTCAAGCTACCTTGAAAGCAAAGATGCGCGAAGACCCCATGAACGCACTAACAACACCAAAGCCCATCCCTACTGTACGAAAACCTACCTGGAGGCAGCATATATTTCCAGAGGTGGTAGAAAATATACCAGGTATTGGAAACAAAAACTGCCAGACTGAAAAAGAAAGAAGAGAAACTACCGTGAGCTAGATAACGAAAAACTACCCAAGCATGGACTGGACCCATGCATACACCGACGGTTCTGTAACAAATACAACACAGAACGGAGGGGCGGGAGCATTTCTGAACCTACCAAATGGCAGAAAAATAACACTGTCATTCGCTACTGGAAAATACACAAGCAATTTCAGAGCGGAGGCAGAGGCACTAAGGGCGGCAGGGGAAGAAATGGTGACAGGTAAAAGGAATGAAAGCCATATAGTCCTGCTTACAGATGCCTTGGCCGTAGTCACAGCACTAAAAAGCCAGAAAAATACTGAACTTAATGATTTAAGAGCAGTACTCTGTCAACTATGCCAGCAGTCTGCACCAAAAAGGGTAGTGGTACAGTGGGTTCCTTCCCACTGCAACATCTAAGGCAACGAGGAGGCAGACAGACTGGCAAAAGAAGGTGCAAGACTACCACAACCAGATACTAGTATGACATACGAAGAGTCAAAATGGCTTATTAGAGCTAGATACATGACCAAATGGGAAACCGAACATACTGGTTACACCAAAAACGATGCCTATTACCAGTTGAACAGAAGAGAGCAGGTCGTGGTCTTCAGACTTCGCACTGGCCACAATAGACTGAGGTACCACCTATTCAACAAATTGAAGATAGGTGGCACCGACGAAAGCCCGTGTGGTACCGGGAAAATGACCGCTGAGCATTTGCTGCAAAACTGCCCGACATACGAGGATCAGAGAGAGCAGATGTGGCCATCACCAGTGGCAACACTAGACAAGCTCTATGGGAGTGTCGACAGCCTCAGGATGACGGCTGCTTTTTTCTAAAAAATAAAGGTTGATGTCTGACTGTGTACGAGGAAGAAGAAGAAACTACCTTGAACCAGTGGCAAGACATAAGTCAAGACAACTGGTGGTAACTCTGGATACAGGCACTCAAGTCCCACCTTCATTGAGACAATGGATCACTTGAAACTTGCGGGATTCGATTGCCTGCCACTTTCGTTCATCATTTTGAGAGGCAAGTTTCTTGGCTACAGCGACCCATTATGTGGTACCCTAGACTCAACTGAACACTGGTTGAGAAACCTTGGTATATCATGTTTTCATTGATTATTAAAGCAGCACAGATTTGCCCTGCCCTGCTCACGCCCAGCCAGCTAAGCAGGAAACTCATCAGGCTACCACGACAGCAAATGTGCTGAACGGTGTGAACCGCACAGAACATGGTGAGGCACTCGAGCAGCCATGGTCATCCACTGCACTCGAGTTCATATCCAGTCGTCCTGACTTGTCTTGCCACTGTTAAAGTTGGACTCGGGCGAGAGAATGAGGTCGACGGACTGCGCAACCCTTCCTCACTTAAATCAAGTTCATCGCACAAGTCTTTCTCTTTTCATTTATCCAGAACTAACACAGTCGAGCCCTGTGTTGACGGGCGCGTATCGAAGCGGAGAGTCTAAGTCCGCTGACAAGCTAAACTACAGTCAAAAAGCTGCTTCAGTTGCTGGTCTCCTGGCTGAGCAATAAAGCGGATGAGATACATGAATTTGCTGACAATTATGATCACCGCCTCGCAAAGCGAACTTTCATGCTTTCACTGCCTGCAAGTGTGCAGATCCCAAATCAGACTCATCTCCGCACCCATCCACAACTCAGATTTACGGAATACTCGACTGGAAGGACTGGCTAGGTGAAAAAAAGGTCCTCATCAATCGTGATGGACGAACAACAAAATCAGCACAAGTGGATTTGTGTTCCCCTAAGAATGTATGGCTACAACTATTGCTCACAGCAGCCTCCTATTTTGGACCATATTGTGGAGCCCCTTCCATGGATATTCTTCAGTATCTCCATTCTTTAGTTGGTTTAAATTTAGTGCATGTTTTGTTATATTGTTTAGCCATTTTGTGAGAGTATGCGCTAACAGAGTAATTACTTACAGCAACAGAAATGTTTCCCCTGAGAAGAACGCTACATATACTCTGGACATCCAAGAAATTCAATGGTGAGAGAAGGAATCAGTTTCCTTCTGTGCTGTCTTGCCTTCCATAACAGCAGGTCAGGTACCTTTTTAAAGCTGGGTAGACTGAAGCACATTATTACCAAGGAGTGTTATAAGAAGTGGAGCATGAAGCTTAGTCGACAGTGAGCTGGTTTGTTAGACTGCAATTACAGCATTCCAGGGTTCGAAATCATGGATGGACAGAAAACAAATCTGGACTGTGGATTGTGCCTGGTACAATCGCTCCACCAATCAACCTAACTGTAAATGGATACTCGATGTATGAGTTGGGGAAGGTAAAAACATCAAGAAAGGGAACTGGCCACCCCACCTAACATAGGCTGCGACTTAGTACATGAAGAGTTATCTTCATCCCCGATTGCAATTATTGCCATGGGACTGACCTTTATCTTTACATTTTACCATAAGTAGCAAGTGTTGTGACAACTCTTCCATTCAAATATCATCTAATGTATGTTAAAACAGTTTAAGGAGCTAGTTTCTGTTCACTTTGCTTGTGTTAATGTATTATACTTGTATTTATTAACCAAACTCATCACAAACCTATAAATATTAACATTAAATTCTGCTTTTTTCACACAGGTATCTTGGGATTGGGAGAATAGCCAATGTTATGTATGAGAGTGCAGCCCATTGCAAGTGTCATTTTATTAAATTTAGTGATGTACTATTTGGAGTGATGTGGTTAGAATTGTCTTCATTCACTTTATTCTATAAGGTGGACATTGATTATCATTTGGAATCTTAAAGCAATCTTTCCAGTGGACATGCCTTGCTAGTAAAAGTATAATGTAGTAGCCCCTATCAGTCATGACTGACTGTAGGATAATAAGTAAGATCTTGGAAAGGTAACTCTATTTAGCTTTTTTATTTCTTTTTCTACGTGTGGCATTGTCACTACACTTCTTGTGTTGCAAGAGCTTCTTTTCACCAAGCATGAGGTGGCTCTTCAGAGTACATCTCCGCTTGGATCAGTCTGGAGCTTCATCTTCACAGGATGTCAGACTCATGTTCAGGGCCTTCATATCACGCTTACACATATCTTTGAACCTCAACTGTGGTCAGCCAACTGTTCTCTTGCCATACGCCAAATGTCCATTGAGGATTTATTTGAGAATGCGACAATCTTCCATGTGACAAACATGACCAAGCCATAGTCTTTGCTGCCTAAGGAGAGTGTCCATGCTTAGGAGGCTGGTGTAAGAGTGCACTTCTACATTTGTCACTCTCCATGTAATTCCAAGAATGGATTGCAGGTACCCTAGATGAAAGTTGTTATACCAGTGTTCTTGTTTGGCATAGGTTGCCCAAGTTTTGTTGCCATAGAGGAGCGTGCTGATGACACATGCATTGGGAATCATGACCTTGGTTTTATTTGTTAGTTTCTGGCTTCCCCAAACATGTGTTGTGAGGCGAGCACATGCAGCAGCTTTCTGGGTATAAAAACAACTTGTCATTGATGAAGGACTTCCGGTATGTGAATTGGTGCACAGCTGCCAGTTCATAATTAGCGATGCTAAGAGTTGATGCGATTTCTACTTCCTGTCCCAGCACTTTTGTTTTGTTGAGACTTATTGTGAGATAAAAATCTTTGCACTCCTGGTAGAAGTGATCTATCAAGCTCCGAAGTTCCTGCTGACTATAAAAGACAATTACAGCATCATCAGCGAAAAGCTAGTCCCTGATGGTGACTGATGATCTTGTGCCTTACAAGGTTAAACAGCCGACTATCTGATCTAGTGTGATGACAGATTCTTTCATTTGCGTTACCAAATGCATGTTTCAATTACAGAGCAAAGAGGATTCCCAACAGTGTCGGGACAAGGGCGCAGTCTTGCTTAACACCACTGCGAATAGCAAATGGTTGAGTTATCCTACCACCACCAAATTGGACCGTTCCTTTCATGCCTTCATGGTACGATATTATTGGTCATAGCAGCTTGCTTGGGCAGCATATTTTAGAGAGAATTTGATAGCCCATCGCTGCTAACTAAATCAAATGCTTTTATCAAGTCAATGAATTTAATCAGAACATCGTGCTTGGCCTCAGTGACGAGTGCCATATCCTTCACTTTCGCTTCAAACCATCATCATGTAGCATGTCCTTTGTAGAACGTCACTCCCATCACAGTCTGTCTGAAAGAAACTCGTTCCCTTGCCAAAACACCAGTCATACTCAGGCATTCCTGGATATCTTGGTGCCATCATCTTCTTGGTCTACCCCTTCCTCTTTTGCCTGGCACCATACCTTCCATCACCATTCTCTCGAGACTTGTGTCTCTTGATGTGACCAAAGTATTTGCATTTTCTAGCCAAAATGGAATTGATAAACCAGTTCTCCTCTATGCTCAACTCTTGCCGAATGTCTACATTTGTTCTTTTCTCTGTCCAGGGTATTCTGAGGATCTTTCTGTAACATTTTGACTCGAAGGATTTGATTCTTTGTCTAGAAGTTTTGGTAATCGTCCATAATTCACAGCCATAAGCTGCCACAGGAAAAACACAGGCTCTCAAGACTTTTACTTTTATCGTTTTGTTGGTACCCTGCCATAATTTCTTCAGGCTGTTCAGTCTCTGCATTGCCATAGCTAGTCTTCTTCTGATTTCTTTCGAGCAGTCACTATTTTTGTCAATTCTGGAGCCCAGATATTCAAAATGTGTGACCTGATCTATTTCCTCACCACCCACTGTAAATTTATGCTGGCAATGTGTTTTATCGGTGGTCATTATCTTTGTTTTGTTTATGTTTATGAACAGATTTTGATCTTTGCTATGTCCATTAACGGCTGAAAGTAGCTGCTCTAGCCCTTCTGCACTTCTTGATAGTATCAATGTGTCATCTGCGTATCATAACTCTGGAATATCGTACCTCCCCAATCGTAAATGGGTCGAAACTTTCAATGTTCTCATCTTCTCAAACATTTCTCATTATACATTCCGCATATATGTTGTACAGATAAGGTGAGATGATACATCCCTGTCGGACTCCCTTTTGTACTGCAAACCAATCTGATGTTTGCCCAGAAACTCGGACAGCGGCTTGTTGATCTTGGTATAATGTTTCAATGAGATGGACTATATGCAAAGGAAACCCCATTTCCTTCATGATTCTCCACAGATTTTGATGTTTTACCGTGTCGAAGGCCTTAGTGTAATCAATGAAACATGTGTACAGGTCTACATTAAACTCTCTACATTTTTCATAGATATTCCTTAAATTGAATATGTGGTCCCTGGTCCCTCTGTCTTTCCTAAAACGTGCCTGGACTACGTGAATTTCAGATTCAAACCTTTTCTCTATCCTTCTTAATAGGATTCGCAAGAGTATCTTGCTAGCGTGATAGTTTGGTAGTTCGTGCACAGCTTCAGGTTGCCTTTTTGGGTAGGGGAATATAAATTGATTTCTTCCATGCTTCTGGCCACTCTGCACTGTGCCATATCTGTTTACACAGCTTGTGATAGACTCGAGCACATGCCTCTCCTCCTGCTTGTATTAGCTCTGCTGGGATATCATCGCATCCTGGGGACTTTCCCTTTTTCAGGCTTTTAATTGCAGAGCTTACTTCTTCCAATGTTGGTTCAGGTTCTTTCTCATCCTTTGGTAGGATTGTAACTGAGCGCATTGTGCTATCTCCATACATGGTTCTGCAGTACTCTCTCCATATATTCAGTATCTCTTTGGTTTCTGTTAATGTGTTATCCTCTTTGTCACTTATGACATGTGGAACCGGACGGAATTCCCTTGTCAAACCAGTCATCTGATTTAACAGTTCTTCTAAAGGTACCAAGTGCAATGTTATGGATGACATGTTGGAGATGTTGCCAGGTCTCTGTTGCAGTGGTGTCATGATGCGGGATATTGATAGTTTCCTCAAAAGAATAGTTAAATCTCTTGATCCTTGATCAGTGCAGGGTCCGACATTCTACTTGCTTCGATTCATGGCTTACCTTGTTTCTGGTGTGGTGGAACTTCCTTGACTGCAATTTGATTTTACAGTGAACCAATTAATAGTTTGTCTGAAAATAAGAGTTACACAGAGCTTATAGTAAACACAGAACTCCAAGAGACGTTCGCCATTTTAATTAATTTTGCCGACTCCAAATTTTCCAAGACATGAAGGCCACAAGTCATCAGTGCCCACTCTAGCATTGAAATCACCTAGCAGCACAATCTGTTCTTAACTATGCATACTTTTAATGACTGCTGAATAACCCTCATAGAACTCATCTTTGGCTTCAGGTGTGGAGCATAAGGTAGGTAGGTGCACATGCACTGACAAGGGTGACAGGATCTACTATGGTTTGGAGACGAAGTGTAAAAAGGCGCTCTAAACACATTTTTTTCCTGGTTCAGCCATGTGTATTAGAGACATTTTTTTCTGCAAAGCCTACACCATGTTCTCACTTTTTGTTGGAATATTTTCCTTGCCAGTAGAAAATGAAGTCTTTCTCACTCATTGATCACGAGCCCGCTGAGTTTATTATAATGTCCACATAGTCTTTTTAGTTCATCATATAAATACACATTTCTTTCTAACATCACATATATCATGCAGACAATCGGACAGTCCAGTCAGCATGGTACAGACATTCCAACATCCCAGTTTAACCGCTAATGCATATGTTGTGTCAACATCGCAGTATGAAGCTGGAAGGCCTTTCCAGGTCATAAGCTTGGACATCTTTCTATGGAGAAAAAGCTGTTGACAGTGCAGCAGGTCCCCCTCTCCATGTAGCTAAGTGAACGACATTAGCCGATACAGCCTGTAATAAGCGATGTCACTGGAGTTGCCAATATAGCAATGGGATCACCACTAGACTGCATTAGGCACATCATATTCTGATTTTTCCTCAGGCCCTACTCCTGAAATCTTTCATGTGATCAGGTATCCCACAAGTAAAACTACAACTTTACTAACACAATTCCTGACATTTTGTACTCAAATTAACCAGTAAATGTTGCAGTGTTGTTGAGCCGTCTGTGAGCATTGATGTTTTTTCAGCTTGTCCCAATTTTGCTCAATTTGAGTCATAGTACCATAACTACACTTGACCTTTACAGAAAATCTGTATGAAACCACTTTGTATGTTCTTGCAGTTGTGTTCTCTGACAAATTATTTTACATGTTGAGGTTGCCAGCCACATGTATAACCCTCTTTAGCAGAGAGGTAAAGTGCACGTCTTTTGAGAAATGAATGAAAACATAAAGCAGATAGTGTTTGAAACCCGTCAATTTCATGTGACCCTGTCTCAAGGGAAGGTGGGAATTGGATGTCTAGTCCTATCAGTGATCAGCGATAAACTCAGAGGTTCCATGTACATGCTGTGCATATAAAATAACTCTTGGCAGTTGACAATCTGACAGAGCAAGCTATTAGGTGCTGTCTGGGCCCAACATTTTTTAAATCATTAAATTTATACCCAATTTTCCACCTCCTTTCCCTCAGGCCTAGTAAGCCACAGGAAGTGAAATTGCAAAATTAAGCTACTACGAATAGCCTTGGGCTACCTGGCAGCAGGCATACACCTGCCTGTTTGAATACCAGGATTCCATGTTGTGGAATTTTCAACCAATCTCTTCTAGTGGACATGTTTTGTTGTGAAAGTACAACTAAACTAACACAACTTCTGACATGTTGGTACTCAAATTAACCAGTAAATGTTATAGTGTTGTTGAACCAACTGTGAGTGTTGATGTTCTTACATTTGTCCCTGTTTCGTTGTCAACTTGAATTTATAGTCATAACTGCAGTGACTCCTTACAGGAAGTCTGCGCCAAGCCAAGTTAGCAGTGCCATCTATTTTACAGTGCCAACAACCTTCTCTAAGAATTGTATTTTCTCTGCCCCGGAGTTTGAAATACTTTCGTGAAATATTGAAAATTTTCTGTTACTTTTTTTAATGTAATGTAATCTTGTAATGATGTATTCTAACAATTTGTTTCCCATATTAAGAGGTTGCTAGCCACATGTACAACCTTTTGTAGTGACCTTTTACAACATGTTGCGAAGGATGCTGGTCATTTGTACAAATACCCAACCCATTGCAAGTGTCATTTTATAAAATTTAGTGATTTACAATTTCAAGTGTTGTGGTTAGGATTGCCTTCGTTCACCGAATTCTATAAGGTTAAAATTGCTTTTTCAATTTGTTTATTGGAATCTTCTAGTACAATCTCCTAGTGAACATACTTTTTCAGCCAAAGTAATGCTTTACTAATGCAACTTCTTATAATTTTGTACTAAAATTAACCAGTAAATGTTGTGTAATGTTTTTCATCTGCTTTTAACTTAACATATTTATACAGGAACGTATTTATACAGGTTTATAAGACTATAGAGTCTTATGCAACCACTTTCTTGGAGGGTGGTTTAACTTACAAGGGTCTTGTCATAAGTCTTTACCCTGACCATGAAGGAGTAGGAGGAGAAAGTTAAAATTTTGCACAGTGCTTATTCCTTCTCAATGTAGCCACCACCTGAATTTATGCATTTCTGTCATCTCTGCATGATCTTGAAAAGACCTTCAGAATAAAGTAACCTATTTTTCAAACTAAACCAGTTATCACAAGCAAGTATGACATCTTCGTCACTGTCAAAATGATTTCCTTTCAGCTGTTTTTTAAGATATTGGAAGAGAAAAAAGCTTGATGGAACTAAATCCGGAGAATATGGTGGGTGTGGAAGAATTTCAATATTCTAATCATTGACTGTTTGCAGCACAAGCCTTTCTTTATGGGAGGGTGCGTTGTCTTGAAGCAAAGGCGGAATTTGAGTGCGCACAATCCCTCATTTTCTGGTCACAGTCTGTCTTAGTTTGGTAAGGAGATCTGCACAATATTGCCTATTAACCGTGTTGCCATGAGGCAGATAATCTTTCAATATGACATCTTTGGCATCCTAAAAAACAGTCAGCATGACTTTTCTTGCAGATTTCTGTGCTCTTGGCTTGATATGTGTTGGTGAGCTCGGGGTTTTCCCCTGCATGTTGAAAATTTTGGATTCTGGGCCATAATGGTGACTCGTCTCATCTACTGTCACCTTTGGTCGGCAACATGTTTTTCAACCAACACATTTTGAGCAACTGGCCACAGCAATCAAGCCTCACTTGTTTCTGTTCACATGTCAGCAGACACGAGACCCAGCTGGCACACACTTTTCCCATGTTCAGTCTGTTGTGTAAAATTCTAAAAACTGTACTTTCATTCAGTTTTGCTGACCTAGATATCTCTGCAATTGTCATTTTCCTATCCTGGTCAATGATTTCATCACTGCACTCTGAGGATGATCTTCCTGATCTTGGAAGATCAGGAACATGGGAACGGCCACACTTAAACTGCTTACACCAGTTTTTTACAGAAGCATTCGAAGGATAGAATTCCTCAAACACTGGTTACATCTCCCTGCATATTTCTGTAGATGTTTTTTCCTGCAACATCAAGAATTCTATCACAGTTCTGGCCTCTGATTTCTCCATTGTTCTGACAAACCGTTAGAATAGCAGATCCGGTCAATAAGGTGTGTTGCTCAATGCATCATACCAGGTAAACCTGTCAAGGAGGGAAATTCATACTTCTCAAGTCCAGTACAAATTAAATGAGCTACATATGTGCCAAATTTCAATTTTCTCCTTCTATTCCTTCATAGTCAGGGTAAAGACTTATGACAAGCCCCTTGTATGTGCGAATCCATCTTAATATATTCAAACACAAGAGCTTAGTAGACAGCAGTCTGTTAGGCACCATATACAGCTGCTTTTAACCTGGGGAAAGGTACAAATAACTTGGCTAGATTTTTAACTTGAATTTTATCCGAGCAGGGGCCGTTAAGCCTACTCATTTTGATTTCCAACTGCCAAGGAATTTTTAACGTGTTTGACACTGAACATGGGAGTCCGATCTTACTACCCAGAGATCAGGGGAATTTTTACCAGAAGATCCACATGAAACAAATCCCAGTCTTCACCATGATTCAAACCCAGGATCTCTGGCACCTGGTTTTTTTAGGAACTGGTACTGCAATCCTTATTGTCTTAGCCAAACTACACTAGTGCAGCTTGTTTTCAAGACTGCTGCTTGCAGACGGAGTATGATCTTGATCAGGGGGTTGCATTTGGGGAAAAGTTTGGCAGACACTGCTGAAGATAGTTCTCTGCAAGATACCATATTTTTCCGTGTTAGCTGTTACTTTTTCTGTATAATTTATGTTGTTGTTTGCGAATATCCACAATGAGTCGGTTACTCTTTTGTGCGTCCTGAAAAGGACGTTAAGTGGCGGGTTGCAGTAGCTTTCCTCACATCCTGAGCGTGCTGATGAAGGTGGACCGCGGTCCTTTAGGCGGTTGCGCTATGCTTGGCTTCATCTATGTGTTGCTCACTACTATGAGGATCACGTCGATCCCTCACCTTGTTAGCCAGGATGCCATGAAAACAGCCCATTTCCAGGAAGGGCTACTAGGAAGCCAAAGGGAGGGTCTTTGCCAATATGTTATGCCTGACACTGACTAACAAGTCTGATCAATATATTTTGCCTGACCAGACGTTAGTCTTTCTTCCCTCAGTATAATTTATGTTATATTTATTGTAATGTACACCTTAAAATAGGGATAGAAATTCAAAACATTGTGTCATTGTCATGTCATTTAGCAGCATTGTTGCTATGGACTTCAAAAGTTCTCTGCAGGTGGCTCAGGGTGCAGATAGGCCATGACGTCATAATGGCTGTTTAAAGATGGATACCCCTATTAGTGATTTGCTTCAAAGAGGAGCAGTAGCTCTGTTATGTTTTTTGAGCAGCAAATGGGTGAAACCTATAGAAAGGCATCAGTGCATGAAGGTTCAATACTGTGATGCATGCCTGTCGATTCAACAAGTGTACCAGAGGAGTAGGAAGTTCCAAAATGTTGTGAGCTCTGTGTAACTTAATGTGTTCTCAACCGGGTCAGGCACACTCAGTATTGACATCAGAGTCAATTGCAACAGTTGAACACATCATTATGAAAACCCACAAAGTGACTGTAAATGAAATCACTACACTTTAGACATTAGTCAAGGCTCAGTATAGCAGAACATCTATTATATGTGTTCCAGTTTCAAAAAGTATCTGCAAGATGGATGCTAACGTTTGCTGACTCCAGTTGAAATAATACTGTGCCACCAAAAGACTTTTTCTAGAAGAATCCATTCATTTTGTAAGCACTGGGGTACTTGAATGCAATGGAGACCGCATGGAAAATGTTGTATGCTATTTTTTCTTAGTAAAGTTTAAGACATATTTTGTTTACTGTTTTCATTTGAAGCTCCCTCGTAAATCCAAGGGGGTGAATGTTTACTGTACTACTGGTCTCTTTTCCTTTCATTAAATCCATCAAGTGTCTTGGGATCTGTTCATGTTGGATGGCTAGCCCTGGTAAAACAATGCATAAGAATTTTAATTGTACTGTTGGTATTATTTGCCTGTTACTCCTAGCCCTGGAATCAAATCTGCTGTGAAAGCTTTTGCTTGGTGTAAAATAAGATATTGAAAAAGTTAATTCTCTATTGCTTCATTTTATTTTTAATATAAATAGTTTGAATGTCTGAGTAGCGGAGTGGTAGAGCATTTGCTTCTTATGGTAACGGTACTGGTTTTTTTTCCTATCAACACTCTTGTTGACCCAGTTGTAAATATACCCAGTTGTAACCATAATACAATCTTAAAGAGTGTATGTGTAAAGAGTGTGTGTAAACTTGTGATATGTGAACTTTTTACAATTTAAAATATATAACAATCTAAGCTTACATACTAACTGCTAGAACAGCTTCCAAAGCTTGTTTGTCCATTTATAGGATAAAGAAAACAAAAACTCTAGTAATACTTCTTCTTCTTCTTCGTACGCTGTCAGACGTCAACCTGTATTTTTTCGAAAAAAGCAGCGGTCATCCTGAGGCTGTCGACACTGCCATAGAGCTTGTCTAGTGGTGCCACTGGTCATGGCCACATCTGCTTTCTCTGATCCTCGTATATCGGGCAGTTTTGCAGCAAATGTTTAGCGGTCATTTTCCCGGTACCACACCAGCATTCGTCAGTGCCACCTATCTTCAATTTATTGAATAGGTGGTACAAACCCCAAAATGAAAGAGCGCCTGCTACGGTAATCTGGTCTTCACCCTGCAGAAATCGCAGGTTCCAGAAACTTGGCCATTGACAAACTAAAAGCCCTCTATTGATACGGTCTGGCTAATATTGAACGGGTGCTGGAAATAGACCCTCTGAAGACAGGTCAGTTTTACCCTACTAATGACAGGGCTTTGCTACGGGAATCCTGCTAAGCCCGAGAGGAGCCACAGACATTTGGTTCACGTACTAGGCGGATAAGCCAACGGTGCGAGGTGAGGGATTACGGCCGAACGCCTCTAAGCCAAAAATCCCGCCCAAAAGCAGCCCAGCACGAATGCAAAGGGAGGCTTCGACATGGTGGGGGCCACGCTCCAGCCCCGCCCGGTCAAGCCGCAGAATGAGGTCTCTGCCGTCCGCTGATAAAAGCGGGCGGGAAGCTGCTCGATATTCACCCCACACGGCGATGAGGTATGAAATCATTTGTAGAAGACTTAGTTCTCGGTCGGGTGCCCTAAGCAGTAGATCAGCTACCTCACTGCGAACTGCTGAGACTGAACCCTTGGCCATGAGATATGTCCGCTCCCTAGGCGGACAACATCTCCGTGCAAGACTAGGCTTGTCACCTGGTCAAATGCACTATTTCGAGAGGAATCACAGGTCGCTGACATTTGGTCCACGTGCTTGGCTGATAAGCTACCATCTGAGGGATTACGGCCGAACGCCTCTAAGCCAGAATCCCGCCCAAAGTCTCAGCACCGCTGAGATGGGAGGCTACGACATGGCTGGGGCTTGTGTCCCGGCCCGATCGAGCCGCAGGAATGCACCTGGTAAAATGCACTCCTTCCTCGCTCTTTGCATCTGTCTGCTATCAGTCATTCCAATGGACGCAGAAGAGATGCAGTCCAGCGGACATTGCACCTCCTGTCCTATGGTGACAAGCTCCCGGGTGGCGGGGAATGCTAGGCGTACCATCACTGCAGATGAGCCGAGAAAATAAAGCGAGCAAAAAGATACCTCACTCATATGCATATGCTACGTTTCTGGCAGGACGTGACGATCCTAGGAAAAAGTCACACTGGACTGCCTCTCTTCCGGGATAGTACAAACTAGTACATAGTCCATCATATCATTGCCAAACGCTATAGACACGAGTAGGGAAGACTCGATAGTCCTGCAAGACAACTTCCCAAGAGAGACAACTCTGACCAAATACAACTGCTGCCTTGCAGTTAGGCTGGGGACAGCCAAAGGCTAAGGAGGGCAACCCTACAGAAACGCCTGTTGAAATCGGATGCACTGAGCCACTGGCTAACAAATTAAATCAGTGCAACGTAAATATCGCTGTAAACAGCGTACGATGAAGAAGAAGAAGAAGAATAGGTGGTACCTCAGTCTATTGTGGCCAGTGCGAAGTCTGAAGACCACGACCTGCTCTATTCTGTTCAACTGGTAATAGGCATCGTTTTTTTGTGTAGCCAGTATGTTCTGTTTCCCACTTGGTCATGTATCTAGCTCTAATAAGCCTTTTTGACTCTTCGTAGGTCACACTAGGATCTGGTTGTGGTAGTCTTGCACCTTCTTTTGCCAGTCTGTCTGCCTCCTCGTTGCCTTGGATGTTACAGTGGGATGGAATCCACTATACCACTACTCTTTTTGGTGCAAACTGCTGGCATAGTTGACAGAGTACTGCTCTTAAATCATTAAGTTCTGTATTTTTCTGGCTTTTTAGTGCTGTGACTACGGCCAGAGCATCTGTAAACAGGACTTTATGGCTTTCATTTCTTTTGCCTGTCACCATTTCTTCTACTGCAGCCCTCAGTGCCTCTGCCTCGGCTCTGAAATTGCTACTTAGAGATCTAAAATTTTAAAGTTATACTTTAAATGTCGGTTACTGGTCCTGTCCATTATGGAGAAACTTGACAGACCGCCTACTCTGGAGGAGCTTAGCAAGACTGTCAACTACCTTTCAAACGGCAAAGCACTAGGTGAAGATGGTACCCCACCCGAAACCATCAAATGCGGAAAATTGGCACTAGCTAAGCCGATGTTTGACCTCTTATGCCTCTGCTGGTAGGAAGGTGCAGTCCCCAAAGATATACGTGACGCATATAATAAATATGGGTCGATTGTCAGTGATGAAGGATCAAAATGTGAGGTGTTGGCCAGAATAGCACAGACAATAGCGGCGCTTGCACGGCTTAAGAAAATCTGGCAAGATAAACGGTTAGCACTATGCTTGAAAATCAGATTAATGCGTACACTGGTCCTGTCAATATTCCTCTATGCTTGTAAGACATGGACAGTTACAGCTGACCTTCAACGAAGGATACAGGCCTTGGAGATGAGATGTTTCCGAAGACTTTTAAATATCATGTACAAAGATCGAATTACAAATGAGGAAATACGAGATAGAATTACAACATCAATAGGGCCTTTTGAGGACCTCTTGGCAATTGTCAAAAGAAGGAAACTCGCTTGGCACGGTCACATATCGAGATCAAATGGTCTTGCAAATACAATCCTCCACGGAAAGGTGCATGGCAGACGACGAAGAGGCCGTCCCAAAAAGAGATGGGAGGACAACATAAAAGAATGGACCAATCTCCGACCAGAAGAGTCACAGGCAGCGGCATCTGACAGAGAAGGGTGGCGTGGCATTGTGAGGATGTCTTCATGTGTGCCCCAACGACCTCACCGATTACGGGATGACCTGATCTGACCTGTCATTGTGACAATTTACAAAAACATAGGTTATCGTGGGAACTGCAAGAATTATAGAGGGATCTCGCTGCTGAGTGTTGTAGGCAAAGTTTACGCCAGCATATTACTCAACAGATTGAGCCTGCTTGTGGACAGGGTGTACCCAGAACCCCAGCGTGGCTTGAGAGTAGGTAGATCGACAGCGGACATGATTGTGATTTTCTTTCTTCGCCATATCCAGGGGAAGTTCAGAGAATAGGACCAGCCGCTCTATATGATGTTTCTAGACCTCACCAAGGTCTTCGACATGGTTAGTAGAAAGGATCGGCTACGCCCCCTCCCAAAAAAGAACTGTGTAGCATGATAATTTCTTTTCACATTGTTACGAAGGGCTCAGGTCTTAAATGATAGATCTTCATACTCTTTTCCCATCAAGAGTGGAGTGAATCAGGGGTGTGTGCTTGCGTTAACCCTCTTTAGGGATCTTCTTCTCCGTACTCCTATCGCACGCCTATACCACATCTGTGGATGGTGTTTATCTGCACACCAGGTCAGATGGGCGGCTGTTTAACCTGTCCTGACTGTCTGCGAGGACCAAGTTGAGTACGGTGCTCATTAGGGAGATGTAACTTGCGGATGAAACAGTTTATATGACCAATAGTGAGGAGACACTTCAGAGACTGTGAGACAGAATCGTCATGGAGTGCAAGCAGTTTGGGCTCATCTTATGCCTGGAAAAGACGATGGTCTGTGATATATTACCTCTCCCTCCTCCATAAAAATTAATGGTGTCACTCTGGAGGTCGTTAACATCTTCACTTATCTGGGGTATGCCATCAGCAACACTCTCTCGCTCGAGAAGAAGATAGACAGGGGGCGTGGTAAGGCGAGTACCATCATGGCCTTCCTGACGAAGATAGTCTGGGAGAACAATTTGCTGTCTCACTACACCAAGGTCTGAGTCTATCAGACCTGCGTTCTTGGCACTCTCGTGTATGCAAGCGTGACCTGCAGCACTTACACTAGGCATGAATGGCCGATCAAAATGTTTCACATGAGGTGCCTACAAGGTATATTATGGATTCGGTAGGAAAACAGAGTGCCACATAATGTGGTCTTACAGCGAGCAAACACTCACAGCATGTACACGCTGTTGAGCCAACGACGTCTTCGATGATTCGAACCTGTTTACCGCATGGAAGATGAGAGACTGCCAAAGGATATCCTTAGCTGGTCATTGGAGCTAGAAGAATCGACCGTCCCACACTGCGATTCAAGGACGTATGCAAGAGGGACATGAAGTCATGTGACATTCCACCCGAAGGCTGGAAAACAATTGCTTAGAATCAAGCTGCTTGGAGATGTCATTTGGAAGAGGCATAGTGGCTGTTGAGAAAAACTGAAGAATTCCACCCGAAGGCTGGAAAACAATTGCTTAGAATCAAGCTGTTTGGAGATGTCATTTGGAAGAGGCATAGTGGCTGCTGAGAAAAACTGAAGAGATTGAGAAACACCCCGGCAAGCCAGCCTGCTCAGCATGGTTGTGTGATCTGTGGCAGGGATTGTCACTCGCAGATCGGGCTCTACAGTCTTAGCAGACAGAGCGGGACAAAACTCAAAGGGTGCCATGCGAATGGTGTTCAGAGACTGAGATGCCATGGATAATTTTCAAATTGTATTTATACTGTAAAAATTAGGATAAGTCATTGTGTTAAATTTATTATAGTATTGAAATAAATAACAGAGAAACACGTGGTACTTTTAACAGACACAATATCTGTGGTGGCAGCTCTTGGATGCTGAAAAGGGATCAAGATGCTGAGCAGCACATAAACTGAAGTGGTCAGCGACCCATAGCTGACTGCTAGCATCAGGGTCAGCGAACCAGAACTGCCAAGACCCTTCTACACCTCCACGCGGTGATCCTGGATAACAAACTGCAACAGAGCAGACTGGCTAATTAAAGGGATCGAAGAGGAAGGGCAACTGGTACTCAAAAATGCTTCCTGAAGTCTGATGTGTTGGACCGAAAGGTGCACCTATCGCAGTCAAGCTGTAAACCACGACACAACGCATTCCGTTCTGTGGACTACATTCCGCTACTTGCAAAGCTTTTTTCAGGGCTTGATAGCGGAAGATTGAGAGCGAACAAAGAAGAAGAAGGATGCTGAAAAAATGTAATCTATAAGAACTTTGTGTGGTACTCTCTTAAATATGTTTCTGATTTAGGAAAGAGATTATTCAGTAGATTCATTCTCATTGCAGTATACTTGGCAATCAGGAGGCTGACATACTGACTAGAGCAGACAGAACGCTGTCTCAACCTAATATACGTATGCAGACGTCGAGTTTTATCTGGTGCAGATACAAGAACAAGTAGTTAGCGGAGCATCCAGAGCGACAACAAAATGGCATTTACTTCAAGCTCAATAGGGCCGAACAGGTGGTGTTTTTCAGACTCCGCACAGGCCACAATAGGTTACGATGCCATCTTTTCAACAAGTTCAAATTTGGACATACTGATGAATGCGTCTCCGGTACTGATAAAATGCTGCTGAACATCTGCTGCAGAAGTGTCCAACATACGAGTTACATAGAAGGCACATTTGGCCGTCTCCTGTTCCAATCCAAGACAAGCTCTATATAGATAGAGATGCCCACCACCGCTTTCTTTAGAGACATTAAAATTGACGTCTGAAAGCGTACGAGGAAGGATTAGAACAAGAAAAATAAGAAGAAAATAAACAATCCTCATGTAAGTTAATTTTATGTCTGAAAATATATTCCAACTTCTTTCTTTTCGTTTTTTTTATTTGGTCCTGTTTGTGCATTTCAGCATCATATTATGAAGAGGTTTCTTGACCGGGCCCTAGTATGTGCTTCGTACATGAGTAGGTTTACTGCTTGTTATTTCTGCTGTCCATTTTTGGCGTGGGAGGCCCTTAGCTTTGTATTCATTGGATCTGTATTTCAGGGATCAAGACGCTGAGCAGCGCATGAGCTGCAGCGGTCAGCGACCCATAGCTGACTGCTAGTGTCAGGGCCAGCGAACCAGAGCTGCCAAGACCCTTCTACACCTCCACGCGGTGATCTTGGATAACTTAACTTAACGTCTTTATACTGGTTTAGAAGACCCTGCAGAGTCTGTATACAACCAGTTACATTTACATCACCTTGCTCTAAAAGCTATGCGCATCCAGTTTATTCTTAAATGCATTAACTGTCCCTGCCTCCACTACCTCCCCTGGCAATGCATTCCAAGCAGACACCACTCTCTGACTAAAAAAATATTTCCTAATATCTAACCTGGACCTCTCTTTAGTCAGCTTGTAGCTATGCCCTCGTGTTATTGTAGGTGGCTGTATTTTAAAAAAAACTTGTTATAGTCTAATTTATCGATTCCTCTGATCATCTAATAAACCTGTATTAAGTCACCACGAATTCTTCTCTCTTCGAGACACTGTAGGCCGGTTTTTCTGAGTCGTTCCTCATAACTGTAATTCTGGAATCCCACTATCATCTTTGTCGCTCTTTTTTTGTATTCTTTCTAGCATTTTTATGTCCCCTCTATGATAAGGACTCCACACCTGTACACAGTACTCCAATCTAGGTCTAACTAAAGCTTTATACAGTTTGACGATCACTTCCTTGCTCCTATGTTTAATATTTCTTTTTATCATACCTAACATTACATTTGCCTTTTTCACTGCTACCTTAACTTGCTCACTCACCTTTCCTGTATGATCTATTATAACCCCTAGGTCCCTTTCCTTATCTATCTTTCTAATATTGTTTTCTCCCATTCTGTAATTATGTTCCATATTGGATCTACCCATGTGGATGACTGTACATTTATCTACATTAAACTCCATTTGCCAGCTTACAGACAATTCTCGAATTTTATCTAAATCCGGATAAGAGGCTGCAACAGAGCAGACTGGCATAGGAGAAGGGATTGAGGATGGAAGGTACTAAAAAAATTCCTGACGAAGTCGTATGTGTCGGACCGAAAGGTGCAAATATCGCAGTCAAGCTGTAAACTACGATATACCGTATTCCGTTCTCTGGACTACATTGTGCTACTTAAAACCCTTTCAGGGCTTGGCAGCGGGAGATTAAACGAACGAAACCAAGTCCATTTGCATATCAAAGATTGTGATGGATACTATCTGGTATTTGACGTGTCACGTGACATAACCATTTGGTTTGTTGTCTCTTGATCAGGTTTAGCATTGGTGTTGTACCAACTTGTCTTCTAATATCCTCGTTTCTGATTCTACCCATTCTTGCTACTCCAAGCATTTTATGCATGCATTTTATCTCTGTTGTTACAATATGTCTTTTGTACCACATTCATATAATCACATTATCCCAGGCGTAAGTCCGGCAGACGAGGAAGCCAACACTATTCTGTATGCGTCCAATGTGGCATACCAATGCAGGCCTAGGTCCTTGGTTAGTCCATCCCCAGACAAAGTTTAATGTCGAATTTCGTTGTTCTAGATCTTATCCCGCATCTAAATTGTCAGTTCGCGACGTTTCATTGCTTTCTGTGTGACTGCTACTCAGCATCTGTTTTGCGCAGGTTTCAAACTTCACATCCTTAAAAATCATTGTTGGAATGTTGACGATGGAATTGAAAGTGTGTGCTCTTGGTGTGGTGTCTTTCGTCTCGTGAAGTACTGGCTTAATGGAGTTCAAGGAATGGCAAGTTGCGTTTCATTGTCAAGAGATTTCTTGGTCGATTTTATAATTGGCATGTATCTCTTAGCCTAGGTAGATAATATAGGAGTTGCCTCGATGTGTGACTCTACGAACTTGATGTCCTGCTTTGGACAGTAAGAGTTTCTTAGGCATTTTTTTTTCTGTTATTTGCTAGCGTCAGGGCCAGCGAACCTGAGCTGCCAAGACACTTCTACACCTCTACTCGGTGATCCTGGATAACAGGCTGCAACAGACGAGACTGGCTAAGGAGAAGGGATCGAAGAGGGAATGCTAACCCGGTACTCAAAAAATGCTTGTTGAAGTCGGATGTGTTGGACCGAAAGATGCAAATATCGCAGTCAAGCTGTAAACTACGGCACAACGTATTCAGTTCTCTGGACTACATTCTGCTACTTAAGTCCCTGTCAGGGTTTGGTAGCGGGAGACTGAGAACGAACGAAGCCAAACCAAGCCAAGACCAGCAGCTCTCTGACCCACATTTTGGTCGTTCAAGGATTGTTGGACTTCCTCCATTGTATGAAGAACGGGCACGTTGTTATCAGCAAATCGTAAATGGGTGAGCTGCTTGCCGTAAATGGGTGATCTGCTTGCCGTAAATGGGTGATCTGCTTGCCGTAAATGGGTGAGCTTCTTGCCGTAAATGGGTGAGCTGCTTGCCGTAAATATTTACACCTCTGTTGATCCAATGTAGTTCTTGGAAAATCTCATCGAGAGCTGCTGTAAAAAGCTTTGGGGGAGATGGTGTCGCCCTGTCGGACTCCTTTTGCTATCGGAACATAGACTGGATTGTGGAATAGCATGATGGCAGTATTGCAGTCTGTTGTTAGTTTCCTCAATCAGTTTGATATAGGTTTCAGAGATGCACAATATCGGCAATAGGCAAATTGGACGGTAGTTCCCAAGATATTGAGTATCTCCTTTTTTGTGGATGAGAACAGTCTTTGGGGACTTCCACTTGTCAGGTTTTGTAGTGAATGAAGACATTTATTAAACAGCTTTAACAGATGAATTGCTAGAGGTTCTCCCCTGACCTAAGGACGTCTATAATTATTCAATGTACACTAGGAGCAGTGCCTGGTTTTGACTGTTTAATGGCGTGCAGGATGTCGTTATGATTGGCTTCGTTCGTTCTCAATCTCCCGCTACCAAACCCTGAAAGGGCTTAAGTAGCAGAATGTAGTCCAGAGAACGGAATGCATTGTGTCGTAGTTTACAGCTTGACTGCGATAGTTGCACCTTTCGGTCCAACACATCCGACTTCATAAGCATTTTTTTAGTATTGGGTTGGCATTCCCTCTTCCATCCCTTCTCCTTAGCCAGTCTGTCCTGCTGCAGCCTGTTATCCAGGATCACCGCGTGGAGGTGTAGAAGGGTCTTGGCACCTCTGGTTCGCTGGCCCTGACGCTAGCAGTCAGCTATGGGTCGCTGACCGCTGCAGCTCATGCGCTGCTCAGCATCTTGATCCCTGATCGGTTTAATGGGGTCATTTTTGGGATGTCAACTTTTGATGAAAAAAGGTCAGTATAATACCTGTCTGCATTCTGCTTCGATGATTCTCTATCTATTATGATGTTGTTGTCGTTCCTTTTTAGTGCTTTAAAAGACTTCTCTTTTGTTGTAATGTTTCAGGGCACTTTATGATGCTGCTCCTGGTTTCAGCCCCTTTGATTAGTCGCTACATTTGATGATGCTCACAATCGTTCTTGAGCTGGAGACGGATTTTTGTATTTAGTTTGCATAGTGCATAATAAGGCACTTTCTTTAATCCCAAACAACAAAGCACCAGGGATAGATGAGCTACCTATCGAGTTACTCAAAGCAGCGGGAGAGACTTTTCATGATTTACTTTTTCAACATGTTAATGACATTTACAACAAGGAAATATGATCAAAAGATAACACAACTTCAATATTAATTCCTTTGCTGAAGAAATAAAATGCAACAGAATGCGGTCAAATCCGAACTATAAGTTTAATAACACATGCATCTAAAATTCTTTTGTAGATTATTCATATGAGAATTGATGGAAAGACAGAGGAGGTACTGAAAGATAACCAGTTTGAATTTCGCAAGGCTAGATGTATACGGGATACCATCGGATCACTGTGGCTTCTCGTAGAAAAAAATGATCGATCAAGGACGTACCGTGTATCTGTTTTATTGACTACGAGAAAGCCTCTGTACGATTTCCCTGGAGCAAACTATTTAAGATGTTTAGCAAATAGGTATAGAAAGATCAATCATTAGGTTAATCCAGAACCTGTATGGGAATCAAGAGGCGATTATTTCAATTACAGAAAGTCTCATGAATCCAGTTTCCATAAGACAGAGGGTACGACAGGGCTTTTTGCTTTTCCCGAGTCTCTATATTCTGAGATAATGATGGCCAAGGTTATATGGAGTTGTAATAAGGGTGTCAAAGTTAATGGTATGAAAGTTAATGCCATCAAATTTGTTTATGTTTTAAAAACTGCGCACAACTTGTATTAAATTAACTTGTCTATTCTTCTTCTAGATTGAAACCCCAAGCAGAGAACATCATTGCCGAGGAGCAAGCTGGGTTCAGACAGGGAAGAAGCGCTACAGAACAGATATTTAATATAAGGCTGCTAAGCGAGAAATATCTAGAACAGCAGCAAAACTGTTGATTTTAAGGCGTTTGATAGTGTATGCATAAAGCACTATGGGCAACCACAAGGATGTATAAAATCAACGGAAATATTATAAAGGTCCTTGAACACCTGTATGACAAGGTGTCCAGCACAGTTCTTGTGAATGGGAGGCGAGGGGACTGGTTTCGCACATCAGTTGGTGTGAGACAGGGGTGTACACTCTCTTCAACTCTTTTCAATATATTCCTTGAGGGAATTATGAGTGAGGCACTTGGAGGTCACGTTGGTACTGTCAAGATAGGGGGCCGAACGATTACCAACCTTCGTTTTGCAGATGATATAGACGGGTTGGTGGGTTCAGAAGCAGAACTCCAGGAATGGGTAAGAAGGCTCGATGAAACAGTTCTTGACTATAGTATGGAGATAAACGCGGAAAAGACAAAATTAATGACCAACAACGTCGAGGGCTTCAACAGCAGGATAAAAGCTAATGGTCAGGAACTCGAAGTGGTTGACCGTTTTAAATATCTAGGGTCAATTATTAGTGATGAAGGATCAAAATTTGAGTTGTTGGCCAGAATAGCAGAGACAATAGCGGCTCTTACACGGCTAAACAAAATCTGGTACGATAAACGGTTAGCACTATGCACGAAAATCAGATTAATGCGTACACTGGTCATGTCAATATTCCTCTATGCTTGTGAGACATGGACAGTTAAAGCCGACCTTCAGCGAAGGATACAGACCTTGGAGATGAGATGTTTCCGAAGACTTTTAAACGTCACGTACAAAGATCGAGTTACAAATGAGGAAATACGAGATAGAATTACAACAGCAATAGGGCCTTTTGAAGACCTCTTGGCAACTGTCAAAAGAAGGAAACTCGCTTGGTACGGTCACATATCGAGATCAAATGGTCTTGCAAATACGATCCTCCATGGAAAGGTGCAAGGCAGACGACGAAGAGGCCGTCCCCCCAAAAAAAGTGGGAGGACAACATAAAAGAATGGACCAATCTCCGACCAGAACAGACACAGGCAGCGGCCGCTGATGGTGATGATGTCTTCATGTGTGCCCCAACGACCTCACCGGTACGGATGACCTGACCTTCTTCTTCTTCTTCTTTTTCTTCTTCTTCTTCTTCTTTTATTGTCTCACTTTCTATCGGGTTATAGCCTAGTGTTGTGGTATATATTTGTCTTTATAGAAAAAAAGCAAAATATATTGTCTTTCGTCTCTCTCGTGACCCGAGTAACATTTTTCCCCATTATGCAGCAGGTCTCTTTTACGCTGTCTATCCACCTTTTCCTCGGTCTACCTCACGCCTTTCTTCCTGTTCTTCTGTAGTAGGTTGCATGAACAATGTGGTCTGGTTGCATTCTCACAATGTGGCCAAACCAATTCATTTTCTGTTGCTCGATATACTGCAGGCAGGGAATTGTTCCAACCTTCTCTCGAATACTCATATTTGTGATTCTGTCTCTTCTAGTGTTGTTAGTGACAATTCATAGGCACCGCATTTCGCAGATGGCTAACTTTCTTTCCTGTGTCTTATTCAGTGCCCCTGACCGCACTGGTAGCACAGGGTTGGGATGAAGATACTATTTATCATCTGCTTTCTTGCTTGAGGGCAAATCTTGTGGTGTCTTAGTAGTGGAGACAGCTGGTATGTGACATCGTTTGCCCTCTGCAAACCTCTGCGGCTGCCTATCTATATGTCGAGTCTGCCATCCTTACTAAAAACAGCTCCCAAATACCAAAATTCTTGTACCTGCTTTATTTTTTGTTTCATTGACATGAATATCAAGTGTAGTATGCTTTCTAAATGTTGTTATAGCCGGGAAGGGGGGGGGGGGGGGTTGTTTGAGGATCAACTCTCAACACCAACTAAATGCTTCCATAGCGTGCGTCTCATATAGCCTCTGACACAAAGTCCAGCTCCTGAACTTCGCGCGGCACAATTGTTTTGACTAACAGAAGTGGTGGAAGGCGTGTCACTGAAGCCTTAAAGCCAGCAGTTTCGGACAGATAGGGCTCGAAATCCTAGAAAGTCAGCTTATCTAGGAGAAGGAAAACTCTTATTTCAAACCAACTGAAGCCTTGCAGATAGGATTCTGGCGTATCTTGTTGGATTTTGTCAGATGTAGCAATGCAACCTGTTTTCTGATAACTGAAAGTTGATCTGCATCTACCAAACCTGACAACTGATGATGTGTGAAGGAGCACACTCAACAGGATACAATGCCTTATCCTAGAGCGAGGAAAGGCAACCTCAACTGAATGTTGTGACAGAGCATACCAGGCCCTTAACCTTGGTTGGCGGCTGGTCTAGGAGTGAAGCCCTGACAGGCGAACAGATAGAACATTGCTCTGCTGATCCGGCAGCTTCTGCAGCTTACCGTATTCCAAATATATTGGTATCACCTTTCCCTTTGAGTAAACAAGGCAGACCGAGAGAGGGACCATACAGCATTGGCAACACATGGTCTCTATATTTCTGCCAGGGCTATGTGCTAATAGCATAATTACTTTCCTCTGACAAGACGAAAAGAGTCAACGATGATGATGCTTTACATATATTCATTGCCTCTGTTTTTGATGTATTGATATTCATATTGTACTTTTGATAGTTCAAGTAGAGTGAGTCAATATGACTTTGTAGGTTTTGTTCGTTGGAGTGGATCAAACATTGGTCGTGTGCAAAGGGCAATTCGTTGGTACTTTTCTGTTCTGTATTTGCCTCCTGCATATGAAAGAACTTGCCACAGAGGATTTGTCTTCGTTATTTTGCTGAGCTGCCTGCACGTTTTGCTTAAACAGGACAATGACTCTGCAGTCATAAGTAGTAGCCTCATTTCAGTTATATCTGACTATAGGTTGATACAACCTTGGAGTAGCAACTCTCTACTGAGTTTTTGGTTTTCCTTTTCCTTTCGGCGTTGTCGCTTTACTTCCCGTTGTTGCATGAGCTTATTTTCGCCCAGCCTAAGGTGGCTGTTCAGGTTACATCTCCATTTGGGTCGGTCTGCAGCTATGTCTTCCCAAGATGTCAGATCCAATATCCAAAGCCTTCATATCCCGCTTACATGCGTCTTTGAACCGCATTTGTGGTAGGCCAGCTGTTCTTTTACCACACGTCAGCTGTCAATAGAGAATATCTTTGGGGATGCGACCGTCTTCCATGCGACGAACATGACCAAGCCATCACAGTCTTCGTTGGTTGAGGAAGGTATACATACTTTAAAGACCGGTGCGAGAATGCACTTCCGCATTTGTCACCTTGTCTCTCCATGAGATGCCAAGGATGGATCTCATGCGCCGTTGGTGAAAGGTGTTGAGCCTATGCTCTTGCTTGGCATATGTTGTCCATATTTCACTGCCACATAGAAGCGTGCTGACGACACGTGTATTGTAGACCATGGCTTTGGTCTTGGTTGCAAGTTTGGAGTCTTCCCAGACACGTGTTGTAAAACGAGACACTATGGTAGCAGGTCTGCCAATGCGATTGCCCAATTCGGAGTCTAGGGAGAGCATATCATTGATTAGAGACCCCAGGTAAGTGAACTGGTTCACAGTTTCCAGTTATCGATAGTGATGGTTGGGGTGGTATCTACGTCTTGTCTTAGTACATTTGTTTTATTCAGGCTTAATGTGAAGCCGAAATCTTTGCACGCATGGAAGAAGCAATATATCAATCTCTGGAATCCATGCACACTGTGAGTGACAATTGCAGCGTCATCAGCAAATAACAAGTCCCCGACAGTAACTTCCCTGATCTTGGATTTAGCTTTGAGTCGTGCAAGATTAAATAGACGGCCATCAGATCTTGTGTGAAGGCAAATCCCTTCTGCTGCATTACCAAATGCGTACTTCAGTAGCAGCGCAAAGAAGATTCCAAATAGTGTTGGGGCCAGGACACAGCCTTGTTTAACACCACATTGAATATTAAATGAAGGTGATGCATTACCGTCGAATTGGACTGGTCCCTTCATATCCTTTAAATGACATTATAAACTGCTGCATTTTGTTGGGACACCCTATTTTTTAAAGGATTTTGAAGTCCAGCCCTGCTAGCGAAATCGAATGCTTTTGTCAGGTCGATGAAAGCGACATAAAAAGGCTTGTTCTGCTCGCGTGATTTTTCTTGTAGCTGTCGTAGAGAGAAGATCATGTTGATCGTTGATCCACATTGTGACTTTGGGTACACGCGCTCAGCCAGTTTGTGTAGCTGCAGTAAGATCACTCTGGGTACACGCGCTCAGCCAGTTTGTGTAGCTGCAGTAAGATCACTCTGGGTACACGCGCTCAACCAGTTTGTGTAGCTGCAGTAAGATCACTCTGGGTACACGCGCTCAGCCAGTTTGTGTATCTGCAGTAAGATCACTCTGGCAAAGACTCTGCCAACAACAATGAGCAATGAGAAGCCTCTGTAATTATTAGTCACTTCTATCACCTTTATTTTTGTATAATGTGACAATTTTTGAATCTCTCATATCTTGGGGTATGATGGCCTTTTTCCAACTCTGGCATAGCAACAAGTGTAGCGATTTCAAGAGTGTTTTTTTTTTACAATGCTTGATCAGATCAGGTGGGATCCCGTCGCCGCCCGCTGCTTTGCCAAGGGCCAAGTTGCCAATGGCTGTATTGAGATCTTCTAAAGATGTTTCGACGTCCAGCTCCTCCATTCTAGGATAGCCTTAAACAGCATCAAGAGCTGTGGAAGTGACCGTACTGTTGCATGAGTTGAGCTCAGAGTAATGCTCTACTCATCGCTCCATCTACCTTACTTTGTCCGTTATTTTCTCGCCACTAATCGATTTGAGCGGCGCTGTCTTCCTGTGCGTGTGCACGGGACCAATAGCTTTTTTTAATGCCATCATACATTTCTCTGATATTGCCTGTTTCTGCCGCAGTCCGAATATTTTCACTGAGGTGGAACCAGTACTCATTTGCTGAACTTGGCTTCTAGCGGGTTTTATGGATTGCAGAGTAACTGCATTTGGAAGGCACTTGTAGTTAAGAAGAGCAGTGCGCTTTACTTTAATTATGGGTGTCATATAATTTTTTTGGGCTTCGAACCAATCATTGGATTTTGCAGTGCTTCTTCCAAAAATAGCAAGCGCAGTGTTGTTAATGCATTGCCATTGTTGATGTTGAATCGAAGTTGTTTCCAGGTTTCTGTAACCATATCGCCACTTTGCGTAATTCTTAGTTTCCTCGAAGACGTCGTTAAAGCGAATGATCATTCGTAGTCTTAAACGAACATACATACTGGATAAGTTCAGCGGATATATCCTTGCTTATGTACTATTTTTATAGTTTACCTTTTAACATTCGTTACTAATTGTAATGTTACTGGTTGCCTATTTGTTTGCGCATGAAGTTCTAAAATAAATAGATTGAATAATTCAACAAATATTTCAACAGGGTTATCAAATTTCTGGCAACTTTTAAAAATTGTTTGGCATCTTTTTAAAAGTTTTACCTGGTAACCCAAGTAATGTGAGCAGCAGACGACCTCAGAATCAGGACGATAAGTATGGATTTTCTAGATCTTCCAGCTGAACTTATTCAGTATGTCTGTTCCTTTATGACTGCAGAGTCGCTGTCCTGTTTAAGCCAAACGTGCAAGCAACTCAACAAAATAACGAAGATAGATTCTATGTGGCAAGCTCTTTCATATCAAGGTGAAGACTAATTTTTAAAAAAAATACAATAAATGAGACCAGAGACAAATATTGAAATAAACACGTAGGTCGTAGTCTTCAGCTCCAGGCACCTAGATAAAAGGTAACGGGCGGATTGTTATGTCGGTTAATCCAGTTTTAGTTAACATGTGTATTAGAGAGGACGAACATTTGTTATCAAGCATAGTTATCATTGTACCCCACGATACAAATAATTAAGAAAATGGTGGATGGATGCATGTAATAAAATAAAAAATAAAAAACATACTCACATACTGAGATACTCTACTTTAATTGGACACTATCACCATCATAATGACAATGATTTCCAAATAGTTGCATTCCTCTTCATCATAACAAATACATTTTGTATTATAGTTTACACAGCAATGCTGCCATATTCATATTGGTGACACTGCTATTTGTGATGAGTGCTTTATAGTGCTACAGGTAGCAGAACTGTTGTATGTGGTTATATGTTGTTGTATACCTTTTACGTTTCATTTTTGTTTTGACTTTCAGAAGATGGTCTCTATTTTCTTTTTGCGGGTTTGAAAGTAGCTATAGTTCATCTTTTAATTCATGAACAAGGTCCGAATCAATTTTTTTACCAAACTGCATGTCAAACCCAACTGATTTTTCACATGCAGTCTTAGAATATCCATGACGCTAAAACATTGATATTATTTAGTCCATAGATGTTAAGACATTTGCACATCTGAGAAATCTTTTGATCTTTTAGGACCATTGCAAAGAAATGGCATTAAATTTAAGATTTTACAGAATGCAGCTTAATTTCTCGTTGCATTTTGTTCAAAGGTGTATCTCCTTAATGTCTTGATAGATCAATTGAATGTTTGTGTTGCCCTTTATGTACAATCGTAAAAATGGCACCAATATGCAACAGTTAGTACATCTATTTGGTCACCCTTAGACCCCCAGTGTTGAATCAACTGTGCAGCTAATTTGATGTTGTGTAGGGCATTTGAATATTGATATGTATTTGTTGCCATTGTATGTACACCTATATCTAATTGTTTTGATAAACATGCGCTAATTCATCAAAGTCTGCTAATCAGTATGCCGATTTGAAGAGGTTGATAATTGTTACTGGCTGGAAAAATTGTAATCCATCTCTTTGCCAGTGCTGTTCTTCTTCATTGAGCAAATATTCGACACACTTCTTCCAGAACTGAATGTCTATTTTTGAAAGGTACTCACGAATCAGTACTTCAGCATCACATATTTTAAATGTCCTGTACTGTTCGGAAACTTGTCCTTTGACTTTTGCCCCACATAAGCTCTATAAGGTTTAGATGCGCATGAAATGCAGGTAGTCGCAGAAAAGTGTGACCATACTCTTCAATGATATTTTCAATATGATACACCTTTTGTCTTATTTGTCTTCCTCACAAGCTGCAACAACTCAGGCTTTAAATACTTGTCGTCAAAATTCACTTTTTCCTTAGCTAGCCATGTTCTAATTTGAGCTTTTGTATTTGGTGCTGTTCGTACTTTGTCTTTCTCTGATACTTCGTTGTGATAGGATGCATTATCCATTACTAGATATGACGGTCTATCCAGAATTGGAAGTAGATCATTCATCATCCAGTACCTGAAAATTTGTCCATTCATTTCAGTGTGGTAGTCTCTACAGTCATTAATTTTTGATTGGAAAATAAGTTCACAGTCATGGGCAAGTCCATTTTCACTGCTACCAGCATACGTTAGTATAATGCGCTGCCCTTTGCTGCTTTGAATTTGTCTTTTCTGTTCACCGTCAACTGATTGCCATTCTTTACCATAGGTATGAGCATTGACCCAGGATTCGTCCAAGTATACAATATCTTAGCCTTGCCTCCACCATTCACATTTCTGTCTCAGATATTTGCTTCGGGTAGCAATCAAATGTGGCTTTTCACATATAATATTCCTGCCACCTGAAGTTTTCCTGAATTTGCGTAAAACCGGCGGCACTTACAAATTTATAAAGAGTACTTTTGAAAACTTCAATACTGCAATGTTAATTTTAGTTTCCGGAGAATAAGTAGTTTATTTTTCGTCAACAGTTTCAATATCTCCCATTTAATGACATGTCTGTTGGAATCGTAAAATTTCCTTTTCCTACCTTGCTGGATATGAGTGCACTCTTGAGTCCTGTCAAATACAACGGTAAAAAGATGATCTATCCAGACCAAGCACCAATTACGTTTGTTTCTCTGGGTCATGAATATTGCAATACAAATGAGTCATCTTAACTCATTCACTCCCAAATATTTTGGACCTCTGGACACAATTTTATTTTTATGTAAAACTGAAAAACAGCATCACTTAGTTGCGATCTATTTGTCTTCAATAGACGTTCACTAAAATAACACGTATTATATACCAAACTGTTCACAATTGAGGCTAGAATAGAATGGAATAGATATATTTTACAAATGCAGGTGTAAATTTGTGTTTGATGAATTAAAGTTTCATAATCGTTTATTATTTTTAAAAATTATGAACAAAAATGTTTCCTTCATCAAAACATTATTCAGCTCTAAACCAATATACAAATAACGTAATGAATTTCTATTGACGGAAATCCTCAAAGGACGATGTTCTGAAAGTTGCACCTAAGTTGGTGCCGTTGTTTTCACAGTATTTACATTTTACTGAAGGCCCGTGAAGTTGAAAACGTGCTAAAAAATAAAAGCTCTGATCAACATCAGCGTGAGTGTTTACAATTTACGCGCACACGGAAAGAATGTTCCTGCTGTATTCAAAATATATATACACACATTAATATTATACACACTAGAATGATTGTGTCGGATCTTGAACCTTTACTGAATTTGTGAACTGTTATTACCATTGCTTGAGACAAAAGAGGGCACCGCCCCTTCGTCAGTAGACTTAGTTTTACTTTCATCGCTCGACGTAGAACTAAGACTAGATAAATAAATTGAAACAGCGCTATCATAACGATCGATATCTTCATCATCACTACCATTAGCAATAATATAATCTATCTATTCCTGAGCTTGTACTGAAAAAACTCTATTTGGTGTGGCTGAAGGTGCATGGGATAGCTTCAAAGTTGCTCTCCGAAAAAAAATTATATTTTCCAAGTTACGAAACTAAACATTTTTTCAACGAAACTCAAACTAACTCTTCCGGAATGAAACAGTGCAAAATCTGGACTTCCGCCAATAACCAAAATAAAACATTTAGGAGAACTAGGAATGGGAAAATATGTGATTTTGTGAACACAGTAACAAAAGCCGATACACCGGCTTCTGGGTTTTCTAGAAAAAACCGGAAGCCGTTGTATCGGCTCGTGGGAGTAAATGAGTTAAATTCCCTGCGGAAAAAACTGGTATTGTAAAACGGTAACCTTTATAAATGTACACTTCAATTTCATTTTTAAATTGAAATCAATGTAACTTTTGAAAAAGCAACTATATATCACAATAACAACACCATAAATTTGACAAAGTGTCTAATTGGTGCACGGGAAAATCAGGACTTTGTATTTACTCAGCCTATTTGAAGGTCAAAACATCTATTTTTAAAACAGCAAGTCTGTGTACCTTAAACATGTTAAAATTATGTCCAATTCACTGAGGTTGCTTTTAATATAGCCTATTAAATAAATTTTTTTCAAAATACATAACATTTCTTAGAAGAAAAAAATATTTCCATAATGTCATGGATATTCTAAAGCTGCATGTGAAAAATCATTTGAATCTGACATGCAGTTTAGTAGAAAATTGTTTCGGACCTTGTTAATGAATTAAAAGACAGACTATAGTCACATTCTTGGTACTATTGCCTCCCATTCATTCTTTAAGTGCCTTTTGTGCCACTTTCGATAGCATCAGGCATGGCCACGCCCAAACTATAGTGTATGCTTTCTTCAGTGTACTTTCAGGAGAGCATTTTCCCTGTGCTTAGTGTCATCCTTTCCATCTTGTTTCTGACTGTCTCAGGATATTAATTCTGTAGATCATTTCCCACTCGTGTTCTACTAATCCTCATAGTATCTGTCTTTGATGTGCTGATCTTCATCTTATATCTTTCACAGCCTGTCTAGCACAGTCCTATGATTTTGCAGTCTATATTCATTCTTGTATATTATACTTTGGCGAACTGCAAAGATTGATTCATATAGAATAATAGGACACGTTGATAGATGCATAGAAAATAACTTTTCATGCTAAAGTTCACTCACTATTAGAATCTGTAAAAATATTTGACGAGAGAGTTGTGCGTGGGACCAAAGACTATCAACCTCATCGCACAAAACTAATTGCTTGAGAAACCCAAACTCCAAAAACAAGCAACGTTCTTTGGCACATGCTTCATAAAGGAGGCCAACTGTAGTGGTGTCTGTATGCTCTAAATGGAGTGAAAGTGTAACAAAGAGTATTCGTTACCATAATAGTTTTATTATCTTGTCCGTTATAATAAAAGTATCAGTTTCTCCCCCAGATTATCAAGTTAGCAGCAACAAAGGATGGAATCTTTCATACAGAGACATCTACACAAAAGGTGTGTGAGATTATGCAGCATCTAGGGCAATTTAATCCAACAAAACCTTTCTTTGTTTAGCTGACTGGGTTTTTCAATATTAATTTTGTTTTATTATGTTAAGAAATGTATTTGATACAGAATCGTCTCCACAGAAAACCACCCACCATCTTCATAAAACTTTAGGCTTTATGTCTGTGACCAAATAGGAATGAATGTCACTAATTCAGCTACGATACCCTAATGTCTTACTCTGAAACTCATGCCATTTTAACGTTTGTCAACGTGACGATCTTATTATCAAATCTGCAGACAAGGTAGAAGCAATAGTGGTATGGTGCAAGGACGTTTACATTCATGAACTATCCAACCCTTTATTCATTTCATCATGCAAGAATAATGCTGCGGTGGTTTACAATGCTAAGGTCCACACCTTCATCCTTAATTTGGTAGAGAACTAGCTCCTACCTCCGAGTGCTTCTAAACTCTGTATCCTCAACAGTCGAACGAGCAAATTGTTTTTTATATGCTTCCGAAGATCCACAAACCTAATAATTCTGGCAGACCTATTGTTTTGACTTGTGCCTGTCTTACTGAACTTATCTCCGACTTCCTAGACATCATCTTCCATCCCATAGCCGATGATTTACCCTCATTACTTCAGTACACCAAACACTCCTTGATTTCTTTCTCTTCTCCATTTCAGTCTCCAGATCATACCACCTCTTCCTGTTGGATGTTTGCTATCTTTATATATATTTTATCAATTCTGATGGTCTCGCAACACTATTCTTCCTTTATAGGAGAATCAGCAGTTCCATTACTTTATCTATTCTTATCACTCAGCCATTTCCTATATATGCTTTCATCCACTACTTTAGCTACTTGTTTTTTGTAAAGACACATCAATTAGCCGATCATCATTGGTCTATATTAACTTTGATGATTATATTGGAAGATAACAGCATTATTAAAAAGTATAGATTAAAAATATCTAGAGCGCCTGATTAATGCAGTGGTGGAGCACTCACTTTTCATGTCAAAGTGGGGGTTTGACTCCCATTACCCAGCACACTCCAAACAACGTAGCTCTAAATGGGTACCAGACTTATAATTAGGGGTGATAAGGGAGCGAAGAAGAGAGCTGGCTACCCTACCTCATATACAAGCTTTGGTCTTGTACAATAAAGTCTCTAACACTTCATCCCCAACAATGGGACTAACTTTACCTGGATGATAATAGCATTAATATTACTTTGAGTGGATAGAATAGATCCACTTTAACCTTCCAAACGTGTTGTACAACTAATTGGTACAGGACCACCACAGCAAGAGTAAATGCTTGATGCAGGCTTCCAGCAGTAGTTGTCACCTTATACTTCATGTGGAGTCAAAAGGAGGTGGGAGTAAATTTAAACTAAAGATATATTTGCAACTGACAGGCTATATCTGTCGAATGTGACATACGGCAAAGAAAACCATTACAAACTCACAGGGTTTGAATGCAATTTTTGAGAAATTTCTCACAATTACCTATTTTACCAAGTATATTCGTTTGTTTTATTGAACTGTCAGTTGGTTTATTTACACAAGTTTTCCTTATTCCACCAATGTGTAACTTTAAGATATAACCAAATAAAAACCACTGGTACAAGTATTGTGAAAAAGATGTTGAAATGATAACAGAAAAAAAAGATCCCATTTACATGTAATTTTGTTATATCTGGAGAGTAATGTAACTTTTCATATTCAGAGAGTAATGGTATTTCTTTTATATTGGAGAGACATTATTTTTTATATTTAGAGAGTAGTGATTAGTTCTAAAATATTCAATTCACTTAGTCACTCCTCTTCTACCCCTGTGGGGTTGTAGAGGGATCTTTTTGTATATACATGCAAATGAATGTGCAGACAAATAGGTGATTGTCCTGTTGTAATATACACTCATGACTCTTGTTACTTCTGTTCTTCCAGTTTCACACAAACTTCCTGGTATTCTTGGATCTTATTTTTTATATCCTGAGA
The DNA here is from genome assembly GCA_036924085.1 of Ariolimax columbianus. Classification (NCBI taxonomy): domain Eukaryota; kingdom Metazoa; phylum Mollusca; class Gastropoda; order Stylommatophora; family Arionidae; genus Ariolimax; species Ariolimax columbianus. The sequence continues at coordinate 5,861,010 of JAVGWX010000016.1, read as the reverse complement.
GTAATGATTAGTTCTAAAATATAAACTTATCACTTCACAGTCACTCCTCTTCTACCCTGGTGGTGTGTAGATCTTTTTGTATATACTTGCAATCAAGTGTTTAGACATGCAGACAATTGATCTGTTGGGATTACACTCATGACTTGTTATTTCTGATTTCTTCCAGTTTTACACAAACTTCCTGGTATTCTTGGACTGAAACGGCTTGGAATAGTTCCATATGGTGGATTAGTCAATGTTTGTGTAAGTACAAATTCATTAAATGAACACATTTTTTGTGTTCAGTTTAACTACAATATTTACACTGTTCAGCAAGTCTTTTTTCAGGTTAACTCTCCTTAATCATTGGTTGTCACCTGCAGAGCAGCATGCGGTTTGAGGTCAGCAGAGTTTTACTTATCCTGGATGAATTATCACACGTGGCTTACAGATTTAATCAACCCAGCGCATTCTGATTGTACGGCGTCAGATGACAGGTAAAAGGAATGAAGGCCATATAGTCCTGCTTACAGATGCCCTGGCCGTAGTCACAGCACTAAAAAGCCAGAAAAACACTGAACTTAATGATTTAAGAGCAGCACTCTGTCAACTATGCCAGCAGTCCGCACCAAAAAGGGTAGTGGTACAGTGGGTTCCATCCCACTGCAACATCCAAGGCAATGAGGAGGCAGACAGACTGGCAAAAGAAGGTGCAAGACTACCACAACCAGATACTAGTATGACATACGAAGAGTCAAAACGGCTTATTAGAGCTAGATACATGACCAAATGGGAAACCGAACATACTGGATACACCAAAAACGATGCATATTACCAGTTGAACAGAAGAGAGCAGGTCGTGGTCTTCAGACTTCGCACTGGCCACAATAGACTGAGGTACCACCTATTCAACAAATTGAAGATAGGTGGCACTGACGAATGCCCGTGTGGTACCGATACAATGACCGCTGAGCATCTGCTGCAAAACTGCCCGACATACGAGGATCAGAGAGAGCAGATGTGGCCATCACCAGTGGCAACACTAGACAAGCTCTATGGCAGTGTCGACAGCCTCAGGATGACCGCGGCTTTTTTCTGAAAAATTAAGGTTGATGTCTGACTGCGTACGATGAAGAAGAAGAAGAAGTACGGCGTCAGAGACTAACACTTTGCCATTTCTCCTGTTAGTAGAAACAATCTATTTGCAAGAAAACTAGAAACTGAACTTTTGTTGTCCGAGGTTATGTGTTTGTGTTGTGATTATCTTAGGAGTATTTTGTTAGAATTGAGAGCATCCCCATTTACACTCCCTGCTGTGGCAGTGTTTGGGATCACCACGTAGATATCTGAACTTGTAGAGAATTTAATTAGACTATTGTGGTTCAGAAATTTATTTTGGACGGAGTTGTATGTTTTGTACCAATATGAAATATATACAGATACCAAAGATTGTACGGTAGTGGTGTTGCATGTAATCAAACACACTTAAATTCAGGAAAAGCCCAAAAGACTGGTTGCAATCACTACAGAAAGTAAATTTCCATTTTTTTCTCATCTCAGAATAAAGTTAGGAAAGTGAAAATTTACAGGCCGCAACACTGATGTTTCCAGTGTTCATGTATGTAATTTCACAGCATTCTGACAGATAGTGATGCTGCATTTATTAGTCTGTTAAAATGGTGTCTGTGTCATTATCAGCAAGCCGTAATTGGTGGCGGAGAAAGAAATTTTGGGTAACATCTACAAACGTTTGTGTCTTGTGTATAGATGTGTGCTGCTGATGAGAGCACCGTTGGATGCTGGGTTTAGAAAGTGGAGATACAGAGCTGCATGATCAGCCACAATCTGGGCATCCTTGCACAGCGACCAGCCGAGACATGTTGCAGCACGATGATGCCATTATTCATCAGGATCATCACATCACAAGTCAACAGTTGACCTTACAGCTTTAAGGCAACAAAGGAAGTACGATGGCAATTGTTTACAATCTTGTAAATTCAAAGGTATGCTCAAGATGGGTTCCTTGAAATATCACCGCCGACTACAGAGGACATGGCTAATGAACAGGAAACGAGCTGGTACAGAAAAGGCAGGCATGTCCTTGTTTCATGCAGACATGAGTATATAGAAATGGACGGATGTTATGTAGAAAAATAGCATGTGTAAAGGTTACATTCTGTTATACTGTGTGTGAATTTCATAAAATTACAACATCAACAGGGCCTTTTGAAGACCTCTTGGCAACAGTCAAAACACAGAAACTTGCTTGGTACGGCCACATATCGAGATCAAGCGGTCTTGCAAATGCAATCCTGCACGGAAAGGTGCAAGAAGACAAAGAGGTCGTCCAAAAAGGAGGTTAGAGGAAAATATAAAAGAATGGACCAATCTCTGACCAGAAGAGGCACAGACGACAGCTGCTGACAGAGAGGGGTGACGTGAGGGTGTTTTCATGTGTGCCTCAACGACCTCACCGGTTTCGAGATGACCTGACCTGCCCTGCCCTGAATTCAATTCATTGTGGAATAAATAGTTTCAGAAAAAAAATAGCGAGGCCTTACTTCTTGAGCACCCTCATAATTCAGGCAGGATGGGAAACACTAACACAACAACTAGCTAAACTATTCACAAGCTTAGTGACGGCCAAATCCCTGACCAAAACATCAAAAACAAATTCAATTCACAAAAAAAGGAGACAGAAAAACTGCTAAACGGCCGTCCAATCTGTTTGCTTTCATCCATGTACAAACTTTTCACAGGAGTGTTTATGAACAAACTCAAGAAACAACTTGATGAAAATTAACCAGGAAAGCAAACATGGTTCAGAAGAAGTTACTCAACTACTGACTACTTCCATATAATCAACCAGCTAATGGAAAGGCCACAGGAAGTACATTTGCCTCTGTGTCTTGTGTTTGTGGACTATGAAAAAGCCTTCAGCATTATTGAAATAACTGCAGTATTAAATGCCCTGACAAAGCCAGATACATGACCAAATGGGAAACCGAACATACTGGTTACACCAAAAACGATGCCTATTACTAGTTGAACAGAAGAGAGCAGGTCGTTGTCTTCAGACTTCGCACTGGCCACAATAGACTGAGATACCACCTATTCAACAAATTGAAGATAGGTGGTACCGACGAATGCCCGTGCGGTACCGGTAAAATGACCGCTGAACATCTGCTGCAGAACTGCCCGACATACGAGGATCAGAGAGAGCAGATGTGGCCATCACCAGTGGAACTGCAAGACAAGCTCTATGGCAGTGTCGACAGCCTCAGGATGACCGCCGCTTTTTTCGAAAAAATAATGGTTACTGTCTGACTGCGTACGAAGAAGAAGAAATGCCCTGAGAAGTCATATTAAAGAACAGTATGCTCAGTTGATAGAATAGATAAGTGAGGGTTGCTCAACAGAGCATATCCTATTTTACTGGCCAATCAACATATCAAAACAATGCAACTTTTGTCAAAACAATAGAATCTCCCCATAACTTTTCACAGTTGCTCTATGAGAAATCTTTAGGAAACTAAATTGGCAAGATAAAGACATCAGCTTAGCCAGAGAAATGCTCACATTTAAGGTTTGCTGATGACGTAGTCATCTTCAGTTATAGTGTCACAGAGACTGAGCAGTGCCTAATTGAACTCAACGAAACAAGCTAAGCAGTAGACCTTAGAATTAATAGAAAGAAAACCCAATACATACTTAATACTTTTTTCCCACAAGGAGATTACAACTAGGAAATTATCCTGTCAAAAATGTGAGTACGAACATTAACCAAGTACCTATGTCAAGAAATTGAAAACTCTCACATAACAAATCATGAGATTTACATATGGCTTGGCTTGACTTCGTTTGTTCTCAATCTCCCGCTACCAAACCCTATAAGGGCTTAAGTAGCAGAATGTAGTCCAGAGAACGGAATGCGTTGTGTCGTAGTTTACAGCTTGACTGCGATATTTGCACTTTTCGGTCCAACACATCCGACTTCAGCAAGCATTTTTTTAGTACCGGGTTAGCATTCCCTCTTCGATCCCTTTTCCTTAGCCAGTCTGTTCTGTTGCAGCCTGTTATCCAGGATCACCACATGGAGGTGTAGAAGGGTCTTGGCAGTTCTGGTTCGCTGGCCCTGATGCTAGCAGTCGGCTATGAGTCGCTGACCACTGCAGCTCATGCGCTGCTCAGCATCTTGATCGAAAATTCAGATTTACATATGATATCAGTAAGATGGTTCAGCCTCAATTATATCAAACCCGTATTTCAACAGATGAGAAACTACAAAGGAAGACCTCACACTTTCAACAGAATAGTTATTACTGTTGTGGTGTATGCCTGCAAGGCATGGGATCTATGAAAATCAGATTTAATGACGCTAGGATAGGAATGCTTTGTGAAATAATCATGACGGCATTGCAAGACAGACACTGAAACCCAAGGGGTAAGAGGAGCAGGGGCAGACCACAACACACTTGGAGAAGAGAACTAGAGTCTAGTCGTGAAGAATGCAAGGACAGATGGACTTGGAGTGAGCTGAAGAGAGTTGATCGATTGCTATACATTAGAATATTCATTTACACTAACGCTGAGATAAGGACATAAATATGTTTAAGATGTGCACATCAACTTAACTAAGGCATTGAACTTCCTTGTTAACAGTGGGCTGAAGGGAAGATTCAGGTCACCAGATACCTGCCTCATGAAGAAACCATTTATTTAGGTCAGCTGTTTTGTCAGCCGTTGTTCATCTTGCAATGGAATGAATCACTACAAGACATTCAGGTGCTTTGTGATGAGTGTGCTTCAGGCACAAGACCAGCCATACTTGCTCAGGTAAGTTTTAAATGGAAACTGTTCAATTGGAATTGAGCCAAAATCTAATGACATTTCTGCTTCAAAATAAAATCATTACCTTCTTTGTTCGTCCTGAAAAAGACATTTTCTTAATGTTTCGTAGTTCACATCAAAGCTGTGATATCTGCGCCTTTGTGTCCAACACATCAGGTTTCGTACGGCGCATTTTCTCTCTGCCATGCTACACAGATGCAGCCTGTTTTAAACGCTGCCACTTGGACGCAAGGATAGTCTTGGACTGATCTGGTTCTGACAAGCTATGAATCACTGACTGCTGTCATCTCATTAACTACTGTATTGTCTTTGTCACTCTTTGTTTTTATGGATCTAGGTAGTTGGTCTTAATCCAACTTGTTATAATCTATGTGTGTTGTCTATTTTTAGTCTGATCTCTTTCCCTTGACCTGTTCAATTTGGATGACCCTTATGCAAAATTTTGCCTACCATGGCATAGCTATTGGGATTTATTGAGACTTGCAAGCTCCCTCACCAACTCAAAATAATGAACACGAGGGGGTTGAAGAGAAAGGTGGCTGGGGTAAATGTCATCATAGTTCTGTCTTTTTTTTTTTATTGTAGACCATAGGACTGCAACTTTTGATCAAATCCAATAAATATTTTTAGCCATATTATTTAATCCCATCCTAGTGACACCAGAGGATCAGTTTGCTATTTAACTCATTTAGTCTTGGGCGTTGAAATATCAGACAGCATGGCAGTCACATTTTACCCAGCTGCCAAAAGATTGGCTTGTACATTGTTTTTCCTTTTTATCGCTATATTGTAACTTTTACACACACCAGACACCGACTTCCGTTTACTAAATACAAACAAGCGATGGAAGAAATTGACATTGCTGGTCGAAGTTTGTTAAAGTTTATCGGTATTTATACAAATCTTCAGTGCACATTCTACTGGATTTAGAATGAAAAAACAGCCTTCTTTCTGCCTCCATTTAACCTGGCATAACTATCAATTTTTTTAATGAAATCATGTTTACATTATGCATACATGTAATCTGCAGCCACTTACCTTTATTTTCGTATATAACAACAAATGTCTTTATATACATGAGCATCACAAGCATTCATTTACAAAGGCTAACTATTAACACACTCAGGGGTAGCCATTTTTTCTTGTGAGAGACCTGCTTTTCTGCTTGGTACTAAAAGAGTTAACTGGTCTTTACCATGTGCTTTTTCACATCTCCACTGTTCAAAAAGTAAGTGTGATGGAAATGAACTTTAATATTGGTGTTGTAATAATGTCATTGTTTCCTTACTGTATGCATATTTTTTAAAAATATTTTCAGGCTGGCAAATACCCACTTCTGCAATGTGCAGATACAGACTGTTATAATGATCATATAATGAAGGTATTAATGTATACACATTAAACTTTAGTTGGATAAGAGAATGTGAAATTGAGTTGAAGATAATTAAGAAGAACAATAGCAGCCTGGATGTGAATGTAAAGAACAATAGGTTAAAACATAGCTACACAAGAAAAAGGAACAATAATTACAGGCAACAGCAGTAACAACACAAATATTGGCATCAGTGACATAAATAAATACTAAACAATGTACATATTAAACACTAATTATTCATTAAGTAACTGGCTGTCTTCTAAACCAGTATAAAGACATGTTAATTGTTATGACAATTTCTAGGACACCATTTCTAGCCCCTTCCTTGTGTCATGATGTGAAGAGTACATTCCTGAAGAGGGCTGCTCAGTCACTTGGTCAGCCATTGAATCCTACTACTGTTCCAATCAGTGGGAGATGACCATATGTCATGCCGCTTCATTGCTTGATCACTGCTACAGGACTTGTCATGTTCATTAATGGATCAATGTATGAAAGAGTGACTCGTACTGTGTGAATTTGGTTGAAAGTTAGGAAGAGCTGTGCAATTGATCAACCTCACAAGTCGAGACAAATAATGGAGATAAAGTCAAGTATGGTGGATGACAGTCATCTTCTTCTTCTGCATTCGTTCTCAATCTTCCAATATCAAGCCCTGAATAGGGCTGTGCAAGTAGCAGGATGTAGTCAGGAGAACAGAATGCGTTGTGTTGCTAGTTTACAGCTTGACTGCGATATTTGCACCTTTCGGTCCGACACATCCGTCTTCGGCAGCATACAAGGTCTTAACACTTGCTTCGCTGTGCTCATTATACTCCCTATGGGGCTGCTGATACTTGTTGTCATACTTGTTGAACCAACAAGTGTTCTCCTAGGTGCATTTTGTTGAATCTAGGCTTCACATACAAGGGTGGGCAATCCAGATTCACCGAGGGTTAATTACCGTTCAGCTACGCTCACCTGGTTTAGTCAGCCTATGAAAGCCGTTGCCCACATGCTGACAGCTACAAGAGCCATTGATAGGAGCTGGATAACAGTTTTAGACTAAGTGTGAGTAAGCTAAATAGGGCCTGCCAGCTCCTGCATCAGAGGTACTACTAATATCTGACATCCCAAATCCCCAAGCATTTACAGTGGTAGTTTAAAATCCAAGTGAAAAACATAAGAAATCGTTTCCAAAAGTCAACACAAATGTCAAAATCGCCATTGTTTTTAATCCTAACATGACAGAAGTCAAACTCTCTACAATCAAATGAGCATATTAATCAGACTATTTCTGTGTAGCCTAGTTGAGTAGAACAGCCGTCGCTATGTAACGGCACCGTAAGTCGAGTACCGGTGACCTTAGCGGTATGATTTACATGACGTAATTTGCTTAGCTACAACGCATATGTGATAAAGGTAATTAAATAGCAAAGATGTTTAGTTTCTCAACCCATTCACAACCTTCATTAATTGCATTTTATGACATGCTTGGAAGGTTACAGTGGTCATATTCTTTTAGACCCAGAGGTCTATTAGTGTGATGAGTTTATTTCAATTTTTGAAAGCATTTCAGCCATCTGTGGAGCACATGTCGTTAACAAATATACCTTAACCCTTTACAGTCCAAATTGTCCAATGCAGTCAACTAGTGTAGCATCACTTACAATCTGATTTATCTGAAGTCACATGTTGCATATCATATGTTGCATTTCTTGCTATTTAGTTGAATTTGATTTAGACACAAAAGCTGTATCTTTCAATTTAAAAATCATATTAGTTTTAATGACTTTTTTCCGTTAACCATGAAACACATACAGTTACTGTTCTTGTCTTGAACATTAACAAAGAAACATTTGTTCAGTCAGAGAGTGGTGAATGCTTGGAATGCATTACCACAGGATGTGGTGGAGGCAGGGTCAGTTAATGCATTCAAGATTCATATTACAAAGCAACAAAGATGGCACCGTAGCTGGCTGCGGGTCTACATTGCTCTACTGTTTTAGTTCATTATGGATGCCACCAGACCACTGATTTGCCTGGAATTCACACTAGTCTACGACTTACACTTGTGTTCACGGGAACAAGGTGTTGTTTTCCATTTGGACTGGTTAATTCGTTCGTTTTTTGTGATTTCTTCCATCAACCTGTGTCATTTTTCACGGCCTAGTTCACACGGCTGAACTTCGCGAAATTGGCGTGTGAGAAATTTAGACACTACTATAATTAACTGAACACAGCCAGGGAGAGATGCCAAACTCACTCACACGCTGAGTGATGTCCCTACGACCTCTTGTGGTTATGGAAAAGGAACGACACACAATGTTAGACGTCATCCTCCCTTCGCTGCCTTACAGGATACCTGTTTACGGGAAAGGCTTCGGGAGTATACCCTAAGGAAAAATCTACATACTATGCTATCTCCAGTCAACCAGAGAGTGAGGTTGACAAAAGGCGCAGTTTCTTCCTCACTTTAATCCAAATCACTGTGCGAGTCAGCCATTTCACCGAACACAGCAAGAGAAAAGACTGTCCACACGGCTGATCAAAGAGAGTAGTCGTCATCACTTGTCATGGATGAACATCATCATTATCTCATAAATTAGGTTGGATTGTAAAATGTTAAGCCTTTCTGTAAGCCCAGGTATACACATCTAAACATTTGTGTCAAGATTGTTCATGAAAATTCTAGATTATTAAAAAATCAAGTTCAAATTTCTGCTGACAAACCACACACTATTTTGATTTTAAGAAAGTTGACTGGGATGTATTGTTACTTTAAAGGATCTGTATGTAAAACTATAGATGGAGAGATGGTCAGAGTTTAGATGGGAAGATAGCTAAAGTTTATTTATATGGGAAGAAAGCTAGAGTTTAGCAGGGGAAATGTCCAGAATTTATATGGGAAGAGGATAGCCTGAGTTTAGATGGGAAGATAGCTGGGCTAAGTGCCATTTTAATCCTGTATTTTCTATTACTATGAACCATAAGACTGCAGCTGTTGATCAAATACACTATTATTTTTAGCCATATTATTTAGTCCTATCCTAAGTGACACCAGATAATCATGTTTGCTTGTTGACATGTCTTTACCATGTGTTTCTTCACATCTCCGCTATTCAAAATTGAGTATTACTTAAATGAACATTAACATTGCTTTTGTAACAATGACATTATTTTATTACTGTATACATATTTTGTTTCCTATCTCAGGCTAACATATGGATATCTATACATAGTGATGATCAAGGCTATGATACTGTTCTATCAAATGAGGTATTAATATATACACTTTAAGTTTACGTCGGATAGAGATAGTATGAAATTGAGTTGAAGATAACTAAGATGAACAATCAAAGGTGGATGTAAAGAACAATAAGTTGTTGTTTAATGCCCACAAGAGCAAGTTTACTTGTTTGTGTGATTTGAAAAGGGTGATGTGGCAGGTTGTAGTAGCTTTTCTCACATACCAAGCGTGTTCATGAAAGTTTATTGCGGTCCTCCAGCGGGTTGTACTATGCTTGGCCTCATCTGCGGACGATCACTACTATGGGATTACGTCGATCCACATCTTGTCAGCCAGACTGTCTTGAAAACAGCTTGTTTCCAGGAAACACTACATGGAAGAGAGATAAGCGTCTTGGTTAGTATAATGTGCCTAACGCGACATCATGTTCAGTATGTTGGGCCTGATTGGACTAGCGTCTCAGTTCCCCTAGAACAATAAGTTATAACATAGCTACATAAGAAAAAGAGGAAAGAATTGGGGAACATAAGCACAGAGAAAAAATAATAACAAACAACGAAAACAATACATACATTTTCCTCATTGACAAAAAAAATAAATACTAAACAATATACATATTAAACACTAATTGTATCAGGTGAATTATTTGAATATTTTATTATGAGTGTCTTCTTTGGCAAACTATGGATGTGAAACATGGACGATTACAAAAGTAATAACAGCGAAGATCGGTGCGTTTGAAACACAGTGCTACAAAGGAGTTCTGAAAATCCCCTAGACAAAGAAAGAAAGAAACAAATCCATCTGGCAAGACCTGAATGTAGAGAAGAATAGGCTCATAAATGACGTAATGACCCGAAAACTTAGTTTTTTTGGACACGTCAAACAACACAATGGACTGGAGAGAGCGGTAATGGAAGGCATGGTCACTGGAAAGAGAGGAAGTGGCCGACTGAGAAGACAATGGACTCGGGACATCAAGGAGATGCTGGATTTAACCTTGGAGCAGGCCGGAAGACTGTCGAAAGATAGTTTCCTTCAGACACGCTGTCATGAGAGCGACGTTCTGCGCAGGAAATGCTACATGATGATGTCGTCTTTCTTCATGTTTTGTGTTCAGGAGTATTATGAACAAAATAGAAATCAGATTCATTGCCAGAGCTACAGGGGAATGTGCTGCAATGTCAATGCCTCTAGAAATTGTGGGTAGAGAGGATATATAAACTTAACTTAATTTTACATTAACTTGATTTTTAAAAACTATGCACGTCCAATATATTCTTGAATGCATTAATTGACACTGCCTCCACTATTTCCTGTGGCAATGCATTCCAAAAAATAGTTCCAAGCATCTAATCTGGGCCTTTCTTTAATTAATTTGTAGCTTTGCCCTTTTGTTCTTGTAGGCAGCTGTATTTTGAAAAACTTGTTTTAGTCTAATTTATTCTTTCTGTTGATTTTGTTATAAACTGTATTAAATCATCTCGAATTCTTCTCTTTTTTAGACACTGTGTGCTGGTTTTTCAGTCTTTTCTCATAACTATAATTCTGAAATCCCTTATTAGTTTTGTCGCTCTTCTTTGTATACTTTCCAGCATGTTTATATCTCCTCTATGATAAGGATTTACACCTGTACACAGTACTCCAATCTATATCTAACTAATGCTTATACAGTTTTGAAATCAATTCATATTCAATTACTGAATGATGATACCTGGGAGTCACTATAGCTGAGAGGTAAGGCACTCGCCTCTCAAGATACGAAAGCACGAAATGATAGGTGTTCAAATCCTACAAATTTCAAGCGTCCTCTGGTCTCAAGGAAGGTGAAATGAGTGTCTATTCCTATTAGAGATGGACGATAAACTCAACACTCCAATGTACATCATGTGCATGTAAAAGAACTCTTGGCAGTTTGAAATAGAACAGGCTGTCAGTCGCTGTAAAGGTCAAAATGAAGTGGTCCCTCTGGCAGCGCATGAGCTGCAGTGGTCAGCGCTGCTAGCATCAAGGCGAACCAGAGCTGCCAACACCCTTCTACACCTCCACGTGATGATCCTGGGTAACAGGCTGCAACAGGGCAGACTGGCTAAGGAGAAGGGATCGAAGAGGGAATGCTAACCCGGTACTAAAAAAATGCTTGCTAAAGTCAGATGTGTTGGACCGAAAGGTGAAAATAACGTCAAGCTGTAAACTAGGACACAACGCATTCTGTTCTCTGGACTACATTCTGCTACTTAAGCCCTTTCAGGGTCTGGTAGTGGGAGATTGAGAACGAACAAAGCCAAGCCAAGCCAAGTGGTCCCTCCAACCTGAAAAGACATGCCAATGACCTGTTTGTTAGCACACCCAATTGCAAGTGCACATAAAAAAATCTCTACAGCCCCAAGGGGTAGAAGAGGAGTGGTTAAAGGATGATGGAACTGCTATTGATGAATTGGTGAATTGTAGGAGTTTGAGCAAGGAAGGTCACCTTGGAGGATGTGACATGATTGTGTACATTCAGCAAGCTACAGAAACATTCAATTTTAATAGCATTTATACCATTTGTTGAGAAGTATTGAGCACTTATTGTTTTTTATAACATAAGATGATCATGAGATAACTTGCCTGACTTGAACTTATCTTCAAATCTGTAGGTGCTGCGTTTTGGGCAGTCTGACAGGCGATTCGATTGCCTCTTTGATAAGTTTGATGAACATCCTGATGTTTTCCGCAACTTCAACCTGGATAAAGGGTAAACAATTTTTTCTGGTCAGTTTGTCAACATATTTTCAGTTCTTCTCTTCTTAATATATATTTTTTGTTTGACAGCTATAAAAATGGGGGGGGGGTTTAAAGAAAAAGTGACTGAATGAAGAGGAAATGTTTCAATTAAGGCTTAATGACCAAATGTTTTTATTGGATTTGGAGGGAAGGCAAATGATCAAGCTATCATAGTAACTTTAGAAATACAATTGCAACAACATATCGACAAACTAAATACAACATGTGAAGAATACAGCATGAAAGTCAATGTAGAAAAAAACTGAGGTCATGAAAATATCTAGACAAGCAGGAGAAACCAATATCTTTCTTGAAAAGCAGCAAATCAAACAGGTGAAAGATTTCACATACTTAGGGAGCACGTTATCAGCAGACGGAAGAATCACAGCGGAGATCCAACAAAGATGCAATAAGGTAAATCAGATCATTGGACAATAAGCTCCAATGCTTAAATGCAAGCACATGACAATAACTACCAAAAGAGTATACAACAAAATTTTTGTCCCGACACTATGCTTTCAATGTCAAAACTGAACACTAACATCAAAATGAAAAATGTTACATTGTGAAAACAGAAATGAAATGCCTGCGAAGAATATTTGGTGTAACAAGAAGAGACATGATCAGAAACGATGACATCAGGAGAGACTGATGGAAACAACACATGTATTAGACAACATCAAAAGACAGCAACTAAAATGGTTTGGCCACGTTTCTTGACTACCACCACACAGCACCCCCCAACAAGCGTTGCTATTTAGATACAACGGATTCAAGGCCAAAGGTCGACCATGGAAAAGGTGGCATTAGGAGATATCTGAGGCAGTGAATGCCACTTTGCATGAGACACACAGTATGGCTCGTTCTAGAGATCTCTTCATAACCCAACGCTAAAAATCAAATTAGAAAAAGAAAGCAGAAGAAGCTAAATGTTGTCTCTCTAGTTCTGATTTTTAAGTCTATCAATGACCACCAATTGGATGACAACACTGCAATAGATGAATCAACAATTCACAGACTGCAGCATTTTAAAATCAAACGAAGGGGGTCCAGCGAAGTCAAGACTTATGAGAGAATGGAGTAGGAGTGTTTTCAACCAATCAGCTACAGAAACCATTAGTATTCACACTCTTTGCCATTACTTAGAGAGACTGGACACCTATGGGTATGCCCCCAGTGCAGTGAATTTGCTTCTTAAGAACAGATCAATTAAAGGCCCATTGAGATTGAAACATTGGCAAATACGTGCCACAATTGTCATGCAAAACTTCATTTCATCCTTGCTTGTATCTGAGTAATTATTGCTTTTCATGTTGTAATGTATATGAATAGATAGTGCTCCAATAAATTAATCAATACTACGCTTAGGGGACCAGAGCCCGTCGCATTGAATGACCACGTCTGATGGCTGCGTCCCTGGTGGCCTGCAGTTCTGTTGGGGAGGTGGCGATCAGGTTTTGCTAGGGCGGCCCCGAGGGCGTGTCCAGGATGAGCACGACTTCTTCCTGTGTCTCGCTCTCACAGCCTGTTGGAGCATCTCGTGAGTTGAGAAAGGCGAGCAACGTGACCGAAGAGGGAGAAACGACGGCTATCGATCATTGAGACAATGCCTGCAACTTGAGTACGTCGAACTACTTCACTGTTAAAAATCATGTCATGCCAAACGACTCAGAGGATGCGCCTCTAGTTGCGCAGGTGGAAGGCCTCAAGATGCTACCGGTCCTGCTGTAGATAGGAAATTTGTTATTTGTTGTCTAGAAATATATCTCTTTCTTCTAACAGGTTTAACTGTCCACTGCTGCCTGTAGCAATACCAACTTCAGCTGATCAGGCCAGAAGCCCTATTCCACTAGGCTTGTACATTATGAGCTATCTATCCGATGGTATGCAGGTTGTGAACCTTATGATAAGCCAGACAAACCCTCTACACCTAGAGGGTTTTAAAATTTCGGTAAGCTTTCTGGTCTGATTAGAAATACATCTTAATCATCATTCTGTATTGGCATGTTCCAGTTGTTTTATTTAAACCTTTGAGTGTACATTTCTAAGGAAGAAATGTTGTGTTAGACCAAATATAGCACATTTAAATGTGTTCTGGTCAGAAAAGATAGAATCCGTGCAATTTATACAATTCTTTGACATTAAATTTCAGTACATCATTATATTAGTTCTTTACTATCTAACCTAAAAGACATCTTTTCTCCTTAAGATCTTAGGCAAGAATAGAAAAACTATACAAATGTTTAAATAAACAATTTAAAAAAAAAATAAGTGTTTGCCTCTTTGTAATCTACTGGCAAACCAGGGCCGCAGTCTTTTAGGTAATATCAGAACGTATTAACCAGTGCTTTGATGCATGTGTATGTACCTATGCTAGTTAGGGCGCTATCAGAGGTCAACCCAACCTAAATGCAATGGAATTGTCTCACCATTAGAGTGCGTGTGAAAGTTGTGTAAGAGTGTGATTGTTGGACAGAGTCAAATGAAACAGAGTGTGAGGTAAGAAGGAAGAGTATGTGCAGGTGTGTAACCTATTTAACCTAAAAGTATAAGTATTAGGTTTAAAGGCATCATCATGTAGCATGTCCTTTGTAGAACGTCGCTCCCATCACAGTCTGTCTGAAAGAAACTCGTTCTCCTGCCAAAACTCCAGCTTCCGCCACTGTCATACTCAGGCATTCCTGGATATCTTGGTGCCATCGTCTTCTTGGTCTACCCCTTCCTCTTTTGCCTGGCACCATACTTTCCATCACCATTCTCTCAAGACCGTTGTGTCTCTTGATGTGACCAAATTATTTGCATTTTCTAGCCAAAATGGAATTGATAGACCAGTTCTCCTCTATGCTCAACTCTTGCCGAATGTCTAGATTAGTTTTTTTCTCTGTCCAGGGTATTCTGAGGATCTATCTGTAACATTTTGACTCGAAGGATTCGATTCTTTGTCTAGAAGTTTTGGTAATCTTGCAGAGCGTACTTCTTCCAATGTTGGTTTAGGTTCTTTCTCATCCTCTGGCAGGATTGTAACTGAGCGCTTTGTGCTATCACCATACATGGTTCTGCAGTACTCTCTCCATCTATTCAGTATGTCTTTGGTTTCTGCTAATGTGTTATCCTCTTTGTCATTTATGACATGTGGAACCAGACGGAACTCCCTTGTCAGTGTTCTTATTGCCTTAAAGGCATCTCTCTCTCTGCCTTGTTGCTGTAGGTTTTCTATATCCTTACATGTTTCCACTATGTATCTTCTTTTATCTTTTCTTATTTCTCTTCTAACTTTTCTTGCACAGTTTTTATATGCTGTGTTGGTCCCCTTAACTTCCCATTTGTTTTAATTGTTGCCTTTCTTCAATGAGTTTCTGTGTTTCCTCTGTTATATAGCTCTGTTTCTTGTGCGGCATAATTTCTTTCGCTGTCGAGATTAAAATATCCCTTGCATATGATGTCAACTCCTCAGATGTCATCTCTTCCTGGCATAGCATTTAATTATCCACCACAAAAAAGTATTCATAATCAAAGTATATATTAGTCTAATGCAATAAATATAATGAATATGCACAATTAATATGCAAAAATATTTTTACTCATATATCTAAAAAAAAATTGAAATTGCTGGCTGATTAAAAATTATTTTAATATTGTTAGCTGATTAATATTATTACTACTTTCCCTTTTGTAATTTTCATTGGCAGATCAACTTTATGAAAAAGCCTCTATGTAAAAAACTAATGTACAGTAAGAACAAAAGCAGAGTATTCAGAAAAATTCCATGTACTATCTCCTCTACTGTTTATCACATATATAGACAAAATATGTTTTAAAAAGCCAACATAAGTGAGGGAAACAACCTCAGTGAACACTTAAATGAACTTGCTTCTCTTTGCTGATGATCAAGCACTAATAACCACCTCAGAAAAAAACTGCAGGAACATATAAACAAGCTAAAATAGGTATTGACGGATCACAGTATGAAAATAAGTTATGACAATTGCAAGAAAAGGAATAGAAACAAACATATTCATACAAAACCAACAAGTAAAACGGGTAAAAAATTTCACGCACCTGGGTAACATAATCTCAGCAGATGGAAAAAGCGACATCGAAATTCAATAAATGTAATAAAATAAGTAAAATGATTGAGCAGATGTTCCCGATATTACAATGTGAACACGTGACAATGGATTTTTTAAAAACTGCTATACAACATGATATTCTTACCAACATTTTCTATCAATGCCAGAACTGGACATTAAGCAAAGATAAAAGAAATATTGTAAGAAATGCTTGCGGCGAATGCTTGGAGTAACAAGAATGGATCGAATCAAATACAAAGATATTAGGAGACAAGTAAGTACACAAGTCTAGACAGCAAACCAAATAGTTCACCCACATGACATGACTAACACCAGATAGTATCTCTCGGAAAGCAATGCTATACAGACACAATAGATGCAGAGCCAAGGCCGCCCATGCAAAAAAATGACAACAGAAATAACAGAAGCAATGAAGCTCCCCATGTATGAAGCACATAGTCAGCTTCGCACCTGAGTCTGCAAATTTCCTGGCCTAAAACCAAGATTCAAAGTCTTCCTGGGCAACAGACTGACTTCTGATGCACATAGTAACCCAGACATCATTCACAGGAGGATCGACCTTATAGCATCAATCATGATCTCTCTGCAGAGATCCCAACAGAGGCTCTGCCTTGAAACCAAGATGCTCCTCTATAGATAATGTGTCATTCCAATCTTGTACGACTCCAAAACCTGGACGGTGTTACAGGGAGATTGAAAGCGGCTCAAGGCCTTCCATATGTGCAACTGTACAATCATGAAGTGAGTGGTTGAGTTAATGGGAAATTAGTCTCTTATTCTGAAGACACACGTTCGATCCTTGGTAAGTCTAGGATATTTTTTATCAGGGATGAAATAAATTCGTAGCCAGCATGCTATGTAGCAACTGCTGGGGCAAACAACCTTGATTTTCCGTCCAAGGGCGGAGGAACTCAGCAATGAGAGAAATAGTGTAATCATAGTTTGCTGCACATCCATTTAAGTATTAATAACTTATCTTTCTTATGTTTGCTATATTTATGAGATTCTTTGAATTGCAGGGTGATGCGAATGTGCCTGCTGGAAATATTAGCTTCACCGTGTTTCTAGACAAACCAGTTGTACTATCAGAAGGTGATCAAGAATCTATTCCAGAGATTTTAAATGCAGATGAGCAGAGAACTGAGGAAAGCTTTGCCGAGCTGTTAAATGTTATTAGCAACAACCCTGACCTTCAACAACAGCCCTTTATTATACCTGAGGATTGCAGTGTCAAATTTCCGGGAGCTCCAAACACTTGTATGGCACGGTATGCTTCTGTTTTAGTGTCCTTTTTTTTTTTTTTAGCTAGTAAGCATGGGAATGGTTTTAGGACAAAGACTATGACAATCTCCATGGATAGGAGACATCCACTCTGTACAGATGCTACAGACGTAATGGGAATATCATGCAGTGCTTGGGCAGAGAAGACCTCTTCATGACTAACCACAGAATGGAGTCTTACTGGCATAAAATGACAGGCTACATCTGAGCTATCACTTTCGGCAGAGAAATGGACTAACTTAACTTAACGTCTTTATACTGGTTTGGGAGACTCTGCAGTCTGTATACAACCAGTTTCATTTACATCACCTTTTTCTAAAAGCTATGCGCATCCAATTTATTCTTAAATGCATTAACTGCCCCTGCCTCCACTACCTCCCGTGGCAATGCAATCCAAGCAGACACCACTCTCTGACTAAAAAACACTTCCTAATATCTAACCTGGACCTCTCTTTAGTCAGCTTGTAGCTATGCCCTCTTGTTCTTGTGGGTGACTGTATTTTAAAAATCTTGTTATAGTCATAATTTATCTATTTTTCTGATCATTTTATAAACCTGTATTAAGTTACCACAAATTCTTCTCTCTTCACTTCACACCACTCAGAGTACTCCTTATTTATGCCCACCCTCTGCCTTCTTCCCGTTAACCAATTTTCAATCCATTTTTCAACTTCCCCACATATTCCATGTGATTTTAACTTTCAAAATAATCTTTGATGAGGTACTCTATCAGTGGAGAGGATGTCAGGAGTGTCTACAACCAACGGACTACAGGCGCAATTAGTATCCATCCATACCCATCACCAGTTGGTGAGCGAGGTTGCACATATTAGTCTGCCAAACGTACTGTGATGTTGATTCTGTAAAACATGACTTTACATACCATGTAAGGATAAGCTAAAAGTAAGTCATACTTTTGTCAAGAGAATGCTTGTAGTAAAGATTTTGTACAAGTACACGAGGTGTATTAAAAAAGTATCCAACCTTAAATTTTGAAGCATGAATGTTGTCCTTCGGCAGGGAGGTGTACGGAAACGTCATGTGCAAGCGTGAAATTATTCACGCCCACAGATTGTGTCAGGTTTTCATTCACCACGAAATGAAGGAAAAAATTTACCAGCTTTGTTGCATCACATTTTGCCAAAAGTAGTCTGTTTTGGCTGTATTTAGTACTGAGTGTCTTCTCTCTGCGATCCCTATCTCTTAGCCAGACTACACTAGTGAGTAGTGCAGCCAGTTTCCAGGGTCGCCACTTGGAGGTGAAATAGGATATGGGTCAGCTGTGGTTTGCTAATCATGATGCAAGCAGCCAGCTATGAGTTACTGACTGCTGCAAGTTCATTAATTGCTGCATCTTCGGCTTCGCATCTGGACCCTACTTGCCAAACAAAACATGGAAGTCACTAAATAGACTCTGAACTGGTGTATGCATGAAGAACTTAAAGAGAATGGGATACAGGGATGATGAGACATGTGATTGTGGAGCAACACAAGACCCAGACCACCTGCTTAATCCTTCTGGAAACATCCAATATAGATGACATGTTGGGGGGAATGGCAAGTCAATCCAAGTGGCTGAACAGTGTAAACATGTCGTCTGACGTGGTGCCAAGGATATGAAAAGTAAGTGCCTATAACTGTTTTTTTAAAAACTTCTTTTATTTGATTCAATCATGATCTCTCGTGGAACTCATAGACACAATATGTGGCCCCATTAGACACCATATGTGGCTGAATTATACACCATATGTGGCCACATTAGACATTCTATGTGGCCCCATTAGACACCATATGTGGTACCACTAGACATTCTATGTGGCTCCATTAGATACCATTACACCTTTTATGACACCACTATACACCTTATGTGGCCTAGACTCATCAAAAACCTATTAATATTAAATTCTGCTCACTCTCACAGGTATCTCGGAATTGGAAGAATAGCCAATCTTCTGTTTGAGAACCCAACCTATACCAAGTTACATTTTATTAAATTTAGTGACACAAACTTTGGAGTGTTTTTGTTGGAATTATCTTATTTCACTTTTTTCTATAAGGTGGACACTGACTTTCCAATTTCATTAGTGAAATCTTAAAACAATCTCTCCACTGGACATGACTTGCCAGTAAAAGTAAAACTTTACTAACACAACTTCTGACATTTTGGTACTCAAATTAACCAGTAAATGTTGTAGTGTTGTTGAGCCGCCTGTGAGTGTTGATGTTTTTCAGCTTGTCCAGGTTTTACTCAGCTTGAAGCATAGGACCATAACTACAGTTGACCTTTACAGAAAGTCTGTGTCAAACCACTTTGTGTCTTCTTGCATTTATTGTCTCCGATAAATTATTTTACGCTGAGGTTGCTAGCCATATGTATAACACTTTTAGCAAGAGGTAATGTGCTTGCCTCTCAAGATACAAATGAAAATACAATGCAGTGAGTGTTTGAAACCCACCAATCACCCCTGGTCTCAAGGGAAGGTGGGATTTGAGTGCCTAGTTCTATCAGAGATGGATGATCAACTTGAAGGTGCAGTGTAAACGCTGTACATGTAAAAGAACCCTTGGCAGTTGAAAATCTGAAGGAGTAGGCTGTTAGCCGATGTCTGCAAACAAATTTGAAAAATGATGAAACTCTTACACAATTTGCCACCTACTTTCTCTGCCTAGTAAGCCACAGGAAGTAGAATCGCAAAAATGAAGCTATTGCCTTTGGATACCTGTCAGCAGGCATACTCCTGCCTGTTTGAATACCAGGATACCATATAGGGGAATCTTTAACCAATCTTTTCCAGTGAACATGTTTTGTCAGTGAAAGTACAACTATACTAACACAACTTCTGACATTTTGGTACTCAAATACAAGAAGTTTGCTCCAAGCCAAGTTAGCAGCACCATCTATTGGGCAGTATCACAGCCTTTTTTAGGAATGTATCTTCCCTGACCAGGAGTTTGAAATGCATGGATTAATACTTTCGTGAAATATTGTCAATTTGATGTTTCTTTTTGAAACGTCTTCATTTGTTCTTGTAATGATAAATTCTAACAATTGTTTACCACATTGAGCGGTTGTTAGTCACATGTACAACCTTCTGTAATGATCTTTTACATCATGTTTGGAAGGATGCTGGTCATTTTTACAACTGCTCAACCCATTGTTTGTGTCATTTTATTAAATTTAGTGATCTACAATGTTAAGTGATGTGATTAGGATTGCCTTCGTTCACCGAATTTTAAAAGGTGAAAAATGGCTTTCCAATTTGTTTACCGCAATCTACAAGCACATTCTCCTAGTGAACATACTTTGTCAGCTAAAGTAATGCTTTACTAACACAACCTCTTATACTTGTAATTTTACACTAAAATTAACCAATAAGTGTTGTGTAGTGTTTTTCATCCACCTTTGAGTGTTGATATTATGCTTGTCGCTGTTTTGCTCAATTTAAAGTATAGGGCCATAACTGAAGTGATCCCTTACAGGAAGTCTGCGTTGTATGTTCTTGAAATGTTTGTCTCAAACAATTTGTTGGGGCTGTTAGCTCGTTGGGAAGATTGCAATTGGCCTAGTCATTGCTCAGGAACCACACAAATGGAGTGTTGAGACGTAGGGGAGAATTATTTCTTAGGCAGATGAGATAGTCAAGATAAACAGCAAATAAATCGGGAAGAGGTTTGACTGATAGAATGTTGCTCCTCTTCTACCACGTATGTCTTATTTTCTTTTTATTGTGGTTTATAGTGTTTCTTAGGATGGGGCAACTGCTCAATTCTCTCTTGCGATCCCTAATTCTCTTAGCCAGACCACACTAGTGCTGCTTGAAGGTGGAGTAGGGTTTTGGTCAGCTCTGGTTAGCTGACCCTGATGCAAGCAGCCAGCTAAATGTTGCTGGCTGCTGTCAGCTTGTTCACTGTGCTGCATCTTTGGCCCCATACCCTCTATTCAACAAACTGAGGATAGTAAATACTGATGAATGTGTCTGCTGCAGTGATAAAATTACTGCTGAGAAATGTGTCCAACATATGAGGAACAACAAAAGTACATATGGCCATTACACGTACTATTTCCTGGACAAACTCTATGTAGAGATATCATTAGGCTAAGGCTAACAATGACTTTCTTAAGATATATTCAAGTTGACACCTGAAAGCATACAAAAGGATAGGCAGTCTAATGCTCAACTCTTCTTAGTTGCCTCCTATGACATGGCAGGCAGGTTAGTGTCAGCATTCTTTGCTCCCCTTCTGTGCTCCGGTAACACACGGGCGTATATAGAATATACACATGGAAATAATGAAATAGAAAAAAAAAACATCTTGTGGATGCTTGATTAGATAAACAGAGCTAGAGAGAGAAACGTCATAGACAGGAGATCAAGGATGGCTGGCTGTGAAAGTATATTTTGCAGTATAATACATGTTATATTTATTGCGCTCCCAAGGGGGCTTCAAATGAAAACCTTAAAATAGTGATATAAATTCTAAACATTGTGTCTTTTGTCATGTCATTTGGCGGTATTGTTGCCATGGACTTCAAGAGTGTCCTGCAGGCGGTCTCGGGTACAGATGAGCCACATGATGTTATAGTGGCCATGTAAAGATGGCCGCCCATATTAGTGACATGCACCAAGGAGGAAAAGTGTTCTTTATCTGTTTATTTTAGCAGTGAAGTGGTAAAATACATTCATCAGTGAATGAAGGTTTAGTACAGGGATGCATACCTGTCACCTCAGCAAGAGTATGACTAGAGTAGGAGGTTCCAAAATGGTGTGCGTTTTTCAACATACTGTTCTCAACCGAGTCAGACACACTTAGTAGTGGCAATTGCAACAGATTGTTTTTTTTTTTTTGGTGTGTGTGTTTGCCTTATTTCTCTATTTCCCAAGGTGGTGTGAGTTGAACTGTAGTTTTTATTTTGCACCTGTCGGCCCAGTGCATCCGACTTCAGCATTGCAACATGAACACATCAATACGAAAAATACAAAATCTCCACACTTCTGGTCATCAGTCAAGGTTCAGCACAGTTATCTTTTACAGCATGCATGAAGGTACAGTGCCTTTATTCTTTTAAAAGTGTCTGCAAGATGGATGCCACGTTTGCTGACTCCATAGTTGAAATAATGATGTGGTGCTACCAAAAGACTTTTTTTTCCAGGAATCCATGTACATTGTAAGTGCTGAGCTACTTAATGCTATAGAGACTGCATGGAAAAGTTGTGTGCTACTTTTTCCTATGTAAATTTGGAAGACATTTTTTGTTTACGGTTTTTATTTGAAGCTCTCTCGTAAATTTGTGGCAGTGAATATTCACTGCACTGCTAGTATAATTTCCTTTAATTAAATCCGTCAGTGGCTTATGTGCTAAACAGTTATCCTTAGTTGAAACAATGCATAAGATTTATCATGGTGCTGTCAATATAATCTACCTGTGACTCAATCCTTGCCCTGAAGTAAAATTTGCTATGAAAGTTTTTGCTTGGTGTAAAATAAAGAATTTTACAAGATAAATTCACTATTGTTTCATTTTATTTCTTTAATAATTGACAATTGTATGGAATGAAAATAAAGCGGTTTTTTTTTTTTTGGGTCTTGTTCCTTTTTCACTCCTAGTTGCAATACAGGCCCAATACAATAGTTGGCCTGGTTTAGGAAACAGCCCCAAAGAATTTTGCTTGCTTTTGCAGATATGGTTTTATGCAATGAGGTTGGCAATTCATGTACAACTCTCTTTAGTTATCTTTTACAGCATGCATGGAGGTATAGTGCCTTTATTCTTTTCTTCCCAGAATCCACTTGATGTGGGGGGGGCAGAAGAATAACCGTAATACAATCTAAAAGAGTGTATGTGTAATGAGTGTTAATTTGTGATTTATGAACTATTTACAGTTTAAAATTTATTACAATCAAAGCTCCATACTAACTGCTAGAACAGCTCACAAAGCTTGTTTGTCAATTTCTAGAATATAGAAAGTGAACACTCCAGTCATACTTATAGATCTCAGATTTAAAGACATATTATGGGTGTGAAGGCTAACCAGGGTCGGTGAAACATAATGATCATGTTCCCCATCTCGCATCCACCAGAATACAAGCTGTTACAGCAGCCTGACCAGCGAGGTGACTCAGGTCCATCGTCTTCAGTATGTCCCAAGATGTGGGAGGAGCCACCACATGCCTGCAACCAGAGAACATTCATCAAGAGTGAAGAACCAGTGGCTTCTAAAACAACCAGAACAAAGTCATATTCTTGTCAGAGGATGAGATTTAATTCTGTTCTTAAGAATGGATTTTTTGTAGGTACTGGTGGTTCCTGAAGCTTGCTGGTTGAACATACTCATACTCCATCATCTAGGCATATGCCCACTCTGATCGCTCCTTGTTTGATTTCAAGCTCTGCAGTCTGACTTGCTGATTTTATCTATTGCAGTGTCATCATCCAACAGGCGGTCATTGATAGACTTCAAAATGTCACCACTATGTATATACAAAATTGCTCATAACGGATGCTTGTGTAGCCAAGATGTTAGCTCTTACATTGTCTGGAGCCAAAGCATGACCAGGGCAGCAGATTCACACCAGCTACTGGAGGCTTGAGGCCTCTACAGCTGTTACCCCCTCATGTCTTAGCCAGCTCTTCTGTACCTTCTGAAATAACAATTGGGAATCTGACACAATAACTGCCCTTGTTAAAGATGGCTCAGATTGCCATCTCAGAGCTGAAGTAACAACTTCCATCGTCATTCTTATACTGGAGGTTGCTGTCCTGTATGCCATGCTCCACAACAACCTGACCTCTGATTCTAGCAGAGAAGCCCCAACCTGATTTTTCTATGCACAGCATGGGTCCATATATATATATCTAAATCCTAAATGAAGCAGGCAAGGTGATTGGCCTGAACATGGATAGAAAGAAGACCCAATGTCTACTGAACACTTTCTGCCCTACTGTCAAACTGCGATTGAAAAATTAGCACCTAAAAAAAAATGGATGCTCATATCTACATAGTGATAGTACAAGGCGTGTTCAAATGAAACTGGTCCAAACTGCAACAAGTTTGCAAAATTTCATTATCATCCGACTCATAGTCATAGTTTCCTCAGCAGACTGTTGAAAACATGGTGGGTGTGATACGGAATCTGTCCAGGGTTGATCAGCAAGCGGTGATTCTCTTTCTAACAGCTGAAGAATGTCGACCAGTTGACATTCATCACAGAATGCAGGCAGTATTTGGTGACAAAAGTGTGTCGAAGACAACAGTAAAGAACTGGACAACGATGTTTAAAGAAGCACATGAGTTAACGCAACCACATGTGCCTAACCTGGTCTTGGAAGATTTTTCATGTAGAGACCAGAATAGAAACATTAGAAGCTTTTGAAATGTGGTGCTATTGATGGATATAAAGTGCGATCCGAACAGAAAAAAAGGTAAAATAAACAAATGCTTAAAGATATAATATCACATAGTCAACTAATGACAAGTATACAGAAAGGTAGATTGTCTTGGTTTGGTCATAACATGAAACATGGAGACCTCTTATTGAAAATACAAGGCAAAATTTTGGGGAAAAGAGGAAGGGGGTGTCCAAAAAACAATTACATCTCACAGGCTTGTAAGAACATAAGGTTACAGATATACTGAACTGAAGAGATCTGGATAGAACAGAGGACAGTGGCGTGACATGATCATCGTCATCAATACTGTCTCCACAACAGAGGTTGACAGTAATGGATCTCCATCTGTCTCACGCCAGGCTGGTACACACAGTCAAACAGTGTCCCAACCACATCCTGATGTCTGTCCATCTATACCTCTGTCGCCCTTTTTTTTCTTGCCCTCTACTCTGCCTGCCCTTGACACGACCAAAATATTTTATTTTTCTGCTACTTTTTTCCTTCAGAAGTATCTGTTCCACCTGGAGTTGTTCCAGAACCTCACTATTGGTTTTCTTATCTTTCCAAGAAACTCGTCAATGTTTTCTGAATACCCACATTTCATTGGCTTCAAATGGAGACATAAGTGACATGGCTCACAATCCAAAGGTGCAGGGTTCGATTCCCATCATACCACTGTACTCTTGTAAAGCAAACCCTTAGAAAATGCAGAAGGAAGCAGATCCTTACATAAAATGCATGCTGAAGTCGGATGCACTGGGTCGACAGGCGCAAAATAAAAACTTCAGTGCAACGTACACCGCCGTAGGGATTTGAGAAATAAGGCAAATGCAAATAAACAACATTGGTCTCAATACGCTTCTCCATACAATAAAACTGAATGCACAAAGCATTTAATGATTCTCATTTTTAAGAAATGACAAGATCAGAAGACTTCAACACCAGACTCCCGACTGACAAACATGATGATGATGATGAAGGTACACCAGGGTGAAGGACAGATACAGATTCAGGCAACCGTGCCTGATTGAATACCAGGATTCGAGAAAAAACATATCCTAAACGCCGTTAGGGAAATTGGCTTTGACGGAAGATTCGGCAATTGATCCAGACTCTACGTCCTTGACACGAATGGTTGAATTGGGTTTAAAATGAGGGGCGGCGAGGAAGAAACCTAACACGGGGATACAAAGACGTGTGGTTAACCAACACAGGACCGGAACGGTCAGTCATTATGTGCTGACGGCAGACATACTGAGGATGAAATCTGAGCGCGAATGGACTTGTCGCGAGTGCGATGAAGATGATCCGACGACTAACTAACTAGGGATGATGAGGCTAATGTCTGGTCAGGCAAAACACACTGATCAGACAATGTTAGCCAGAGTCAGGAGAAATAAGACCAAGACACTCACCTGACCTCCTCGTTGGTCGTCCTGGTAACGGGCTGTTGTCGAAGACAACAGTTTGGCTAACAAGGTGAGGTTAGACGTGATCCCCGTAGTCATAGTAATGAGCAACACGCAGATGAAGCCAAGCATAGCACAACCGCCTGGAGGACCCGGTCTACCTTCATCACCACACGCGCGGGATGTGAGGAAGGCTACGACAACCCGCCACTTGACGCCCATTTTTGGGGCGTACAAAAGAGTAACCTACTCATTGTGGGCATTCGCAAACTAACTAACTAAACATTTCAACAGGTCTGGCAATTTTCTGGCAACTTTTAAAAATTGTTTGGCATCTTTTCAAAAGTTTTACCTGGTAACCCAAGTAATGTGAGCAGCAGACGACCTCAGAATCAGGACGATAAGTATGGATTTTCTAGATCTTCCAGCTGAACTTATTCAGTATGTCTGTTCCTTTATTACTGCAGAGTCGCTGTCCTGTTTAAGCCAAACGTGCAAGCAACTCAACGAAATAACGAAGCTAGATTCTCTGTGGCAAGGCCTTTCATATCAAGGTGAAGGTGACAACAACAAAAATAATTAGACCAGACAGAAATATTGAAATAAACAAAATTAGGTCGTAGTCTTCAGTTCCAGATTCATAGATAAAGCCATAAAGGTAGCAAGACAGATTGAAGATTATTATGTCGATTGATCCAGTTTCAGTTAACATATTTTTACATATTGTATTAGAGAGAACGAACATTTGACTTTGTTATCGAGCACACTTTCCTACGTTAAAAACAAATGAAAATGTGGAATACATTTTCATTTAATAAAATTAAATCAACCAAAAATTCCCACCAACAGCCTGGACGAATGCCTATAATACGGATGGCTCAGCCAAAGATGCCATTGGAAACAGGGGAGGATACATCACTATAAAACTAAAAAGCAAAGCCACTGGAAGCCAACTTCAGTGCCGAAGCCAGTGCCCTGAGACAAGCAGCTGAAACCCTTATAGACCATAAGGAGCAGGCAGAAAAGCAAGTGGTCATTTTCACAGACACCCTCACAGTGTTAATGTCGCTCAAGAACCAGCACAAAAACGAACTTGGTGCTCTGGCAGACTCGCTTGAAGGCCTGTCCCAGTGCTTCAAAAAAAAAGGACAGTCCAGTGGATACCAGCCCACTGTAGCATTCCAGGCAACGAGGAGGCAGACAGACTCGCCTGAGAGGGAGGAATGCTGCAGCAGAGTGATACAGAAATCACATACAATGAGACAAAAGCATTCATCAGGGCAAAGTACAGTGCAAAATGAAAAAAAGACCACCCTGGCCACATAGAAAACGATGCCTACCATCAACTCTCCAGGTGAGACCAGGTGATAGTTCTCCGACTACGCACAGGTCACAACAGACTTATATGCCATCTGTACAACAAGTTAAATATTGGCACTACAGACCTTGTGCTTGCGGCACAGCCCCCATGAAGGCAGAACATATTTTGCAGTCCTGTCCACTGTATACCGACAAAAGAAGTAGCATTTGACAACAGCCAATGTCCTTCCACGAGAAGTTGTACGGAAGTGTACAGAGCCTTGAGTCGATTGCTGCCTCTGTTAGAGTCATTGAAGTTGAGGTCTGAAGATGAACGAGGAAGAAGAAGAAGATTTAATAAAATACAAAAAAAGAAACAACATATGGTACTGAAAGAAGACACTAAAGTTCTTAACTTTCATTGCACACTATCACCACCATCATAATGAGCGTTCCCTTTTCCCTGCAAGTGAAGCATAGGGCTACCACTACTGTTGACCTCTTTACAGGAAGCCTGTATGATGAGGATTTTTTAAAATTTCCATGGGGCAGGGGTGGTTTAAATAACATTTGTTTTACACAATAGTTAGCTAGTAGGGGTGCACCAAATATTATATTTTTGATTCAGTGCCAAATAGTGCATTAAATGAACTGTTCAAATTTGATGGAATAGTGGCCTGCACTCGATTGTGTTTAGATCAAATAGTGCTGTTATAACTTGAGACCCAAATAGTTATATTCTTCTTCATTGTTCATCCTAAAAATACATTTTGTTAGTTGTATCATAGTTTACAGCAAGGCTGTCTAATTGGTGACACTGCTATTTGTGATGAGAACTTTATTGTGCCAAACTCAGGTATTTTAGCAGATAATTCATAGTTTAGTTTAGTTGAAGAATCAACATCATTGCACATAGCTTAACACATATGCTCTGTTCTTCTCTATGTTGTTGGAGAATCTCAGCACAGATAAGTTAGAGCAGAGGCTTTCTGACAACTATTTTCCATTTTTCTATCAAACTTTCCATCTTCTGTAAAATTGCCTCCCAGATATTTAACCCTTCGGGCCTGCTTAAGTTTGATATTGATTACACTTATGTTTGGTGGATGTGGTGTTCTACTAATCCTAGTAGTATCTGTCTTTGATGTGCTGATCTTCATATTATATCTTTCACAGCTTGTCTAGCACAGTCCTATGATTTTGCAGTCTATATTCATTCTTGTATATTATACTTTGGCGAACTGCAAAGATTGATTCATTTAGAATTATAGGAAATGTCGGTAGATGTATTGAAAACAACTTTTCATGCTAAAGTTCACTCACTATTAGAATCTGTAAAAATATTTGACGAGAGAGTTGTGCGTGGAACTAAAGACTATCAACTTCATCGCACAAAACTAATTGCTAGAAAAACCCAAACTCCAAAAGCAAGCAAAGTTTTTTGGCACATGCTTCATAAAGGATGCCAACTGTAGTGGTGTCTGTATGCTCTAACTGGAGTGAAAGTGTAACAAGAAGTATTCGTTACCATAATAGTTTTATTATCTTGTCTGTTATAATAAAAGGTTCAATTTCTCCCCCAGATTACCAAGTTAACAGTAACAAAGGATGGAATCTTTCATACAGAGACATCTACACAAAAGGTGTGTGAGATTATGCAGCATCCAAGGCAATTCAATGCAACATAACCTTTCTTTGTTTAGCTGACTGGGTTTTTCAATATTAATTTTGTTTTATTATGTTAAACACTCCATTTGATATAGAATCATCTTCATAGAAAACCATCCACCATCTTCATAAGACTTCAGACTTTGGTTTGTGACCATATGTGAATTAGGTCAGGTCTGGTCATCCCATAACTGGTGAGGTCGTTGGGGCACACATGAAGACATCCCCACAACATCACGCCATCCCTCTCTGTCTGCCGTCGCTGCCTGCGCCTTCTCTAGTCGGAGATTGGTCTATTCTTTTATGTTGTCCTCCCACCTCTTTTTGGGACGATCTCTTCCGTGCAGGATTGTTTTTGTGAGACTGTTTGATCTCGATATGTGCCTATACCAAACGAGTTTCGTTCTTTTGACAGTTGCCAAGAGGTCTTCAAAAGGCCCTATTGCTGTTGTAATTCTTTCTTTTCTCGCATTTCCTTATTTGTAACTCGGTCTTTGTACGTGACGTTTAGAAGTCTTCGGAAACATCTCATCTCTAAGACTTGTATCCTCCGCTGCAGGTCAGCTGTAATTGTCCATGTCTAACAAGCATAGAGGAATATTGACAGGACTAATGTACACATTAATTTGATCTTTGTACATATGGCTAACCGTTTATCTTGCCAGATTTTGTTAAGCCGTTCAAGAGCTGTTATTGTCTGTGCTATTCTATCCAAAACCTCATATTTTGATCCTTCATCACTGACAATCGAACCCAGATATTTAAAATGGTTGACCACTTCCGAGTTCTTGGTCATAAGCTTTTACCTGACTGTTGAAGCCTTTGCCGTTGTTGGTCGTTAATTTTGTCTTTCAAGCGTAAATCTCCAAACCATAGTCAAGAGCTGTTTCATCGAGCCTTCTGACCCATTTCCAGAGTTTCGTTTCTGTGCCCACCAACCCATCGATGTCATCTGCAAAATAAAGGTTGGTAATCGTTTGGCCTCCTATCTTGACAGTACCAACATGAACTCCAAGTACCTCACTCATAATTCACTGAAGGAATATTTTGAAAAGTGTTGGGGAGAGTGTACAACCCTGTCTCACACCGACCGATGTGTCAAACCATTCTCCCACCTCCCATTCACAAGAACTGTGCTGGACGCTTTGTTATACATGTGTTCAAGAACCTGTATACTATTTCCGTTGATTTTATACATCATGGTTGCCCATAGCACTTTGTGCTATACCCATATGTGAATGAATGTCACTAATTCAGCTACGATACTGTAATGTCTTTTACTCTGAAGATCAAGCCCTTTCTAACCTTTGTCAACGTGACGATCTTATGAAACTCACTGACAAGGTATGTTGTGAAAGTGGGTTGTACATGTGGGTAGCAACCTTATCATGTACAGTTAATTGCTACAGAACCACCATAGCAAGAGTAAATGTTTGATGTAGGCTTCCAGTAGCAGTTGTCACCTTATACTTCATGTGGAGTCAAAAGGAGGTGGAAGTAAATTTAGACTAAAGATACCTTTGCTATTGGGAGGCCCTATCTGAGGAATGTGACATACGGCAAAGAAAACCATTAAAGACCCACAGAGTTTTAATGCAATTTTGGTTAAATTCCTCACAATTACCTATTTTACCAAGTATATTCGTTTATTTTATTGAACTGTCAGTTGGTTTATTTACACAAGTTTTCCTTATTCCACCAATGTGTAACTTTGTGAGATAACCAAATAAAAACCACTGGTACAAGTTTTTGTGAAAAAGATATTGAAATGATAAAATAAAAAAATGATCCCATTTAAACATATTTTGTTATATCTAGAGAGTAATGTTATTTTTCATATTCAGAGAATAATGGTATTTCTTTTATATTGGAGAGATATTATTTTTGATATTTAGAGAGTAATGATTAGTGATAAAATATTCACTCTTCACTTCACTTAGTCACTCCTCTTCTACCCCTATGAGGATGTAGAGGGATCTTTTATCTTTTTGCATATACATGCAATTGAGTGTGCAGACAAATATGTGATTGTCCTGTTGTGATATACACTTATGACTCTTGTTATTTCTGTTCTTCCAGTTTTACACAAACTTTCTGGTATTCTTGGACTAAAACGGGTTGCAATAGTTCCTTATGGTGGATTAGTCAATGTTTGTGTAAGTACAAATTATTAAAATGAACATAATTTCATGTTTGCAGTTCAAATACAGTATTTCCAGGTATTGGAAACAAGAACAGCCAGACTGAAAAAGAAAGAAGAGACAGAACCCTGAGGTACAAAGCAGAAAACTACCCAAGCATGGACTGGACCCATGCATACACCGACGGTTCTGTAACAAAAACAACACAGAATGGAGGGGGAGGGGTATTCCTGAGCCTAACAAATGGTAGAAAAATAACACTGTCAGTGGCAACTGGAAAATTCTCAAGCAATTTCAGAGCGGAGGCCGAGGCACTGAAGGCTGCAGTAAAAGCAATGCTGAGAGGTGAAAGCAATGAAAGCCAGATAGTCTTGTTTACAGATGCCCTGGCCATGGTTACAGCACTAAAAAGCCAGAAAAATACAGAACTTAATGATTTAAGAGCAGTACTCTGTCAACTATGCCAGCAGTCTGCACCAAAAAGAGTAGTGGTACAGTGGGTTCCATCCCACTGTAACATCTAAGGCAACGAGGAAGCAGACAGACTGGCAAAAGAAGGTGCAAGATTAACACAACCATATTCTAGTGTGACCTACGAAGAGTCCAAAAGGATTATTAGGGCCAGATACATGGCCAAATGGGAAACAGAACATACTGGCTACACAAAAAATGATACCTATTACCAGTTGAACAGAAAAGAGCAGGTTGTGGTCTTCAGACTCCACACAGGCC
Organism: Ariolimax columbianus; assembly: GCA_036924085.1. NCBI lineage: Eukaryota > Metazoa > Mollusca > Gastropoda > Stylommatophora > Arionidae > Ariolimax > Ariolimax columbianus. The sequence goes on along the minus strand of JAVGWX010000016.1, from coordinate 5,828,799 downwards.
ACAACAGACTGAGGTACCATCTATTCAATAAACTGAAGATAGGTGGCACTGACGAATGCACCTGTGGTACAGGGAAAATGACCGCTGAACATCTGCTACAAAATTGTCCGACATACGAGGACCAGAGAAAGCACATGTGGCCATCACCAGTGCCAACACTAGACAAGCTCTATGGCAGTGTCAACAGTCTCAGGATGACAGCTGCTTTCTTAGAACAAATTCAAGTTGACGTCCGACAGCGTAAGAAGAAGACGAAATACAGTATTTGCACTGTTCAGACATCCACATCTGCTTTCAGTAAGTTGTTTTTTTCAGGTTAGCTCTTATTAGCCATTAGTTGCCACCAGACTAAAATAGCAACAGGTGGTTTGAGGTCTCCTGGATGAATTATCACATGTGGCTTACAGATTTCATCATCCCAGAGCATTCTGATTTTAGGGTGTTTAAGACTTGCACCTTGCCCCTTCTCCTGTTAGGGAGGGGAGATGTGGCAATGAATGAGCTGACAGCAGTCAATGACTTATAGCTGGCTGCTTGCATCATGGTCAGGGACCCATAACTGAGCAAGACCCTATTCTTGGGGTCCTGGAAACAGACTGCATCCATGCAGCCTGGCTAAGAGATTAGGGATCAAAAATGAAGGCAAAGCCGGTCCCAAAAATGCCTTGCTAAAATCCGATGTGTCAGGCCGAAAGGCGCAGATATCTTAGCCTTGCTGTAAACTGTGACACAACGTCATAAACGTCCTTTTCAGAATGATTGAGGAGACGAATACAATGGCAATATTTTTGACAATCTTGGATATTTGAAGATGGGCTCCTGAAATTCTCACAACCGATCACACAGGACCTGGGTAATGAACAGGAAACGAACTGACATGCAAGCCCTTGTTTCATGCAGACATGAGGACATAGAAATGGAAGGATGTTACATAGAAAAATAGCATGTGTAAAGGAGATGTTCATTTATACTGTGTCAGAGAGGCTGAGCAGTGTCTAAATGAGCTCAACGTAGTAGACCTTAGAGTTAATAGAAAGAAAACCTAATACATAATCCTTTTTGCCCACAAAGAAAACTCTAATTAGGAAATTATTCTGTCAAAATTGTGAATACATTTACCAGAGCCAAGAAATTAAACACAACATGAGATTTCATGTAGGTTCTCAGTATGATGTTTCAGCATCAAACCCATACTTCAATAGATAAGAAAGGACAAAATCACACATTCAGCGGCATTGTTATTCCAGACATGGTGTATGGCTGCGAGACATGGAACCTACGAAAAGCAGATGTAATGAAGCTAGGATAGGGCGTGCTTTGTGAAAAAAATCCAGATGACATTGCAAAACAGACACTGTTGTGGAACCCACAGGGTAAGAGTAGGGGCAGACCACAACACACTTGGAGAAGAGAACTGGAGTCTAACATGCGAAAAGCAGGACCCTTGTGGTCTGTCTACATTGGTGAAGAGGTCAAGGACACTCAGACCTAGTGATTGTAGGTTAATAGCCTATGCTCCACAGTGAGCTAAAGGGTTTTGATTGATTTATATGCATTAGAATATTCATTTATGTTAATGCTAAGATGAGTGCATCAATATGTTTTAGATGTACACAACAGCTTAACTAAGGGATTGAATTTCCTTGTTAACAGTGGACCGAAGGGGAGATTCAGGTCACCAGATACTTCCCTCAATTTGAACAAGCGGCATCAACCAAACTGTTATGTCAACCATTGTTCACCTTGCAGTGGAATGAATCACTACAGGACGTCCAGGTGCTTTGTGTTCAGTGTCCTTCAGGCCCAAGACCAGCCATACTTGCTCAGGTAACTGTTCAACTGGAATTGTGCCAAAATCTAGTGACATTTCTGCTTCAAAAAAGGTCATTATCTTCTTCACCTTTTGTCTTGAAAAGGACGTTTTGTTATGTTGTGCCATAGTTTACAGCTAGTCTGCGATGACTGTGCCTTTTGACCAGACACATCTGGTTTCAGCATGGCACATTTTTGTGACTCATTTGCCTTCTCTCTTCAATTCCTATTATCTCAGCCATATTTCCAAGGTCGGCACTTAGAGGCAGAATAAAGTCTTGGGCTGCTCTGGTTCATATCTCTGACTTGAGCTATGAGACCCCTACTGCTGTCATCTCATTGACTGCATCTTTGGCCTCAGATCATTCAATATCTGATCTTCTGACTTATGTCATTAGACATCGTGGGGAAGTGCTGTTTTCTTTCGTGGCTGCTATTTTAAATACTTACCTCTTTGTTTGTTTAACAAAATTAAGTGAAGCTGCAGCGTTATTGGGGATTAAAATAAAGGGCTAATAAATATGTGTACACATGGTCAGATAATGTGCTAGGATGAAAACAGGAACAAAACCTATGATATGACATAAAGATCTTCATAAGGAACAAAACACAATAATATGAGAGAACAAATTATAGAGAAGAGATATATAATATTCTTCGCCATGTAATCAAATGCCCATAGCTCGTGAAGGGAGCAACATAGCGGCTTGAAATAAGTTGTACTGATGTACAAATTGGCTATAGAAGGTTCAGTATATATTTCAGCTCGAAAGTCATTCCATTTCTAGTTATGACGTCTTCATACAAACACACAAATATATATACAAGCTTTTAGAAATGTAGAATGGATCCCTTCCTCTGTGATTTGTTAGCTCACATTTTTGTTGTTTGTTGTCTCTAGTATCTGAGATAATAATGAGGGCACATTCATCAGTCTGAGCTAGCAAGGAGGGCACTTTTGTCAGCCTCTGAGCGAGCTAATAATGAGAGCACATTCACATCTCTGAGCTAGCAATGAGGGCACATTCACATCTCTGAGCTAGCAATGAGGGCACATTCACATCTCTGAGCTAGCAATGAGGGCACATTCACATCTCTGAGCCAGCAATGAGGGCACATTCACATCTCTGAGCTAGCAATGAGGGCACATTCACATCTCTGAGCCAGCAATGAGGGCACATTCACCAGCCTCTGAGCTAGCAATGAAGGCACATTCATATCTCTGAGCTAGCAATGAAGGCACATTCACATCTCTGAGCTAGCAATGAGGGCACATTCACATCTCTGAGCTAGCAATGAGGGCACATTCACCAGCCTCTGAGCTAGCAATGAAGGCACATTCACATCTCTGAGCTAGCAATGAAGGCACATTCACCAGCCTCTGAGCTAGCAATGAAGGCACATTCACATCTCTGAGCTAGCAATGAGGGCACATTCACCAGCCTCTGAGCTAGCAATGAAGGCACATTCACATCTCTGAGCTAGCAATGAGGGCACATTCACCAGCCTCTGAGCTAGCAATGAAGGCACATTCACATCTCTGAGCTAGCAATGAGGGCACATTCACCAGCCTCTGAGCTAGCAATGAAGGCACATTCACATCTCTGAGCTAGCAATGAGGGCACATTCACCAGCCTCTGAGCTAGCAATGAAGGCACATTCACATCTCTGAGCTAGCAATGAGGGCACATTCACCAGCCTCTGAGCTAGCAATGAGGGCACATTCACCAGCCTCTGAGCTAGCAATGAGGGCACATTCACCAGTTTCTGAGCTAGCAATGAGAGCACATTCACCAGCCTCTGAGCCAGCAATGAAGAAACAGTTGTCAATTTTTGAGCTAGCAATGAGGGCACATTATCAGTCCCTGAGCTAGCAAAGAGGGAACAGTTGTCAGCCTTTGAGCCAGTGTGGCAGAGTTTAGGTTTCGGTTAGTAGTTACTTATCTAAAGTGTTACAACATGTATCTACACCACAACACGACTACACACAGTAAATAACACAGTAAACACTCTCCTGTCATACTAAAGACATTATAGTTTTATTATGCAAAACAACAAAAACAATATTAACAAAAATTAACAAAAATACATCTGAACTAAATAATCATAATATGTATATCTATATATACTGAACTATGACGGAGGTTTTAAGCACTAGCTTTTGACAATTCCTCCAACCAATATACTCAGTTTCTCGTCGCTTCACTCCCCCTTCTGCACACTCTACACACTCAAAAACTCGTCCTCATGATCGGATTACGTACTCAGTCGTTCTATGCATTCACTCACAATCAAATCACCTTCAGTCAGGTAATCTGCGCAGCTACATTCAATTGGTTCACATATGCTCAGGCGATCTGTGCATTCATATAAAATTAGTTCACGTCACTTATAATCAAAATCATATACTCACTTGTGGTCACACGCTCAGTCGATCTGTGCATACACATACCTCAGAACAAACATCGTTCCCAAAGTGTTCTGCACAATACCACAGACATTCAGATCTCTTACTTAGACACAATTACTTCGATCTCTTCACGTATTCTAACGTTCATATGTAACTAAATCATGCATCATTCACTAGGTGTCCTGCACGTACGACACACATTCAGATCTCTGACTGTTCACAGGGTGTCCAACACACACACACTTATAGAGCGATTGGCCAAAACTCAAAAGTGTATGCTGGTTCAGTCACCTTGCAAACTCACTCTCAACAGCCTATCAATCTCTCTCCTCGCCAGTCTCTCAATCTCTCTCCTCGCCAGTCTCCTGAGTTCATCTTTGTATTTTATAGCCTCAAGCAACATAATGGCTGTTCAACGGTCTCCTGTTGGTTGTCTGACTTAGCCATCACTCTAATTTGGAACTACCTCCAACTAGTTGTTATTGGATGATTTACCCCGAATCACTGTCACTCTCAATGTTGTAGCCGGATGTCGCGGCATTTGACTGTCACAACCCCCATTACGCTGATTCGGAATGCCAGAGTGGTCAGCTCCGAACCCCCACCTTAGCTTCAAACATTCTCCCACCTGTACCAAATTCTTCCCCCTAACCCCTCGTTTCCTTTGTCGACTTAGTGTCGAGATGGTGCTTGACGTTGGTACACATCCAGGCAACCTTTGTTCCCAGAGTCACCAGCCCAATCTCCCCTGCCCAAAATGCCGATGCTCCAGCTGGAACTGCTATACCAGCACAGTCGTCAGCAAACAGAATATCTCTGAATGAAGCTTCCTAAGGTTAAACATCAATACGATATTTGATGTGGATTTATATGTCTCTATCTCTGAAAACGTCAGTCAGCATACCAGAGAACATGGTATTGAACAGATTCAGTACAAGCACACACCCCTGTTCAACTCCGTTTGTGATAAGAAAGGATTCTATTCATCATCATTTATCCGTCTTACCCACCTTAAAACATAGGGCCGACACAAATGCTATCCGTCTGTTCCTATGCTGTGCCGTCTTCTTGAGTTCTGCCCACGAGACCCCGATTGAACTGACTTTACCCTTGACCATTTATCGTCAGATGTTTCTTGTCCTTCCCACAAGTCTTTTTCCCTGTGGGTTCCACATCAGTGCGTGTCTGGTTAAATTGTCCAGCTTTTTTCTAAAAGTGTGTCCTATACATCCTCAGTTTATCTCCCCAATCTCCTGCTGTATGGGCTGTTGCTGTGTTCTTTCTCGCAGATCTATGTTTGTCATTACCTCTGTCTATCTAGCACAAAGTATGTGATAAAGACACTTGTTAATGAAGGTTTGCAGTCCGAATTTGATACCCTTAATCACATGCCATGTCTCAGAGCCATATAGCAGTACTGACTTTACACTCCGTCCTAGACAGTCTGATCATATGATCCAGAAGATAACTAGAGTTTAGATGGGAATAAAACTAGATTTTATACATTGGAAGATAGAATTTAGATGGGAAGATACATAGAGTTTAGATGGGAATATGGCTAGAGTTTAGATTGGAATACAGTCAAAAGATTTGATGGGAGGATAGTAAGTATAGAAATGACTATAGCTAGAGTTTAGATAGGAGGATAGGGTTTAGATGGGAATTAGCTAGTGTTGAAGACCTATCATGATCCTGTCTTTTCTTTTACTGTAGACCATAGGACTGCAGCTGTTGATCAAATCCATTACAGTTGTTTAGCTATATTATTTAGTTACATACTAGTGACACCAGATGATCAGGTTTGCTCTTTAACTGGTCTTTATCATGAGTTTATTCACACCTCTGCTGTTCAAAAGTAAGTGTGATGGAAATGAACATTAATATTGGTTTTGTAACAATGACATTGTTTCCTTACTGTATACATATTTTTTTTGCTATTTTCAGGCTGGCAAATACCCACTTCTGCAATGTGCAGACACAGACTGTCATATTGATCATAAAATGAAGGTATTAATGTGTACACTTTAAACTTAAGTAGGATAAGAGAATATGAAATTGAGTTGAAGATAATTAGGAAGAACAATAGCAGCCTGGATGTGAAAAACAATAGGTTAAAACACAAGAAAAATAGGAAATAATTGGGAAAAATTATTACAGGCAACTACAGTAACAACACAGATATTGGCATCAGTGACATAAATAAATAAATACCAAACGTACATATTAAACACTGATTGTATCAGGTGAATTTTTATAATTTTTTGTTATGGAAATTTCTGGTCCACCTTTTCTAGCCCCTTCCTCATACCATGAACTAGGCTGTTCAATCGCACAGGCGTCTGTCGAATCTCTTTGCTGCTCCAGCCAGTGGAAGATGACCATATGTCTTCAGCCACCTGTATGTAGGTCTGCTGTTACTACAGCCAATGCATTTCTTGCCCATCGCTACAGAACTTGTCATGCTGATTAATTGATAAAGAGTGACTTGCACTGTGAATTGGTTCAAAGTGAGGAAGCATTGCGCAGTTAATTAACCTCACTCTCTCTTGCTTGAGTTCACCTGAATCCAGTGGCAAGACAAGTCTAGACAACTAGAAATGAAGTCAAGTACAGTGAATGACCAGGGCTTACCACATGCTTCAACATGCCCATTATGCTCTATATCACATTACTGATATTCACCATCATGCTTGTTGAACCAAGAAGTAGGTTCCTCTGTGTATTTTGTTGACCCCAGTCTTCACATGCATGTGTTAGTTTGGTTGGGTATTGATCCAGCAGCCTGGCGCAAAGATGCAGCAGTTACTGAGGTGACAGCAGTCAGCGACTCAAAGCTGGCTGCTTGCATCAGGGTAAGTGACCCATAACTGACCAAGACCCTATTCCACCTCCAAGTGGAGGCCCTAAAAACAGACAGCAACCATGCAGTCTGGCTAAGAGATTAGAGATCGAAGAGGGAAGGTATACCCATTCCCAAACATGCTGTGCTGAAATTGGATGTGTTGTGCTGAAAGGTGCAGGTATTTCAGCCTCGCTGTAAACTATGACACGATGTCACAAATGTCCTTTTCAGGCTGAAAAATGAAGAAGAAACAGATGGTGTGGGGATGTGTATCCAGCCAGCACTCTAGAGTTGTTGTGGTTGGATTCTGTTCAAGTGACTGTTAAGTTGTATGTATATGTTGGGTGAAAAGCTGGAAAATTGGGCTTTGATCTACCCTCTTGATGTTGTCTTTGAAATGTTAAAAATCAAGTTCAAATTTATGCTGGCAAACCACACACTATTTTATTTTAATTTAGGAAAGTTGACTGGACTGTGTTGTTACTTTGACTGATCTGTATGCGAAACTGTAGGTGGAAAGATAGTGAGAGTTTAGAGGAGAAGATAGCTAGAATTTAGATGGGATGATGCCTATGTATCTATGACAATAACCCTAAACCAAGTGCAGCAATGTTTCCACAGCGACCACAAAAATCTTCAACAGGTTGAGTTCAAGTACCTGAGAAGTGTTTTCACTGAAGATGGCAGAGAAGACATAGAGATAACGCATCGTATTCAGAAGGCAAGCAATGTTCACTACCAGCTTGCACCAATTTTAAAACATCCCAAAGTGCAAATTTCAACAAAGAGGAAGTTGATCAACATGCTTTTCATTCCTACTTTGTGTTACCAGTGTCAATCATGTTCCTAATTGGAACGTCACAAGAGTGGGATTCAGAGCTGTGAGATGTTCTGTGTGCGAAGTGCAGTTGGCAAGTTGATCTGAGACTGCATCCGAAACACCACATCGAGGCAGATGGTTGGAACGAACTCAGTAAATACCTACATTGAAGCCCAATGAATCAAATGGTTTGGCCACTTGGTTTGGATGCATAATAACCAACCAGCAGCAAGAGCCTATCACATGTAAGTATCAGGTCATCGTGCAAGGGGCCGGCCTCGTGCAAGGGGCCGCCCTCGTTGCAGATGGATAGAAGGTGTATCTGAAACACTCGAGAGGTTCCACTTGACAACCACACAAGCTTCTCACCTGGCCCAGACAAGAGATCTACGCACCCTGCCTCTCTGTGACGCCGCATGGCAAGAGCGGTAGAACAAAAGAAGAATAAGAAAAAGATGCCCAGAATTTAGATAGGAAGATAGCTAGAATTTAGATGGAGGATGGCTAGATAGGATGATAGCTATAGTTTAGATGGGAAGAGAGTCAGTTTGAATGGAATGATGCCCAGAATTTAGATGGAGGATGGCCAGATGGGAGGATAACTATAGTTTAAATAAGAAGATAACTAGAGTTTAGATCGGAAGACAGCTGCATGCTAGATGGGAAGATAGAGTTTAGATGGGAAGATGGCTGGGGTAAATGCTATCATAATCCTATCCTATCGTTTACTGTAGACTATAAGACTGCAAATATGATCTCACACATTGTATTTCTTTAGCCATATTATTTATCCCATCCTAGTGACACCAGATGATCAGGTTTGCTTGTTAACATGTCTTTACTATATGTTTCTTCACATCATCGCTGTTAAAATTGAGTATAATTTAAATGAACATTAATATTGGTTTTTGTAACAATGACACTGTTTCCATACTGTATACATATATTGTTTCTATTTTCAGGTTCGCACATCCGTGCCTATAATTGGTGATGTTGAAGACTATGATATTGGTTTTAGAGATAAGGTATTAATACGAGAGATAATCACAAAGTAACTTCTGTTTGGATTTTTTAAAATGTAGACATGTTCTGTAAGTGGTATTTTTTGTTTGTTTGTGTGTGTTCGCCTTATTTCTCTAATCGCCAAGGCGGTACGTTGCACTGTAGTTTTTATTTTGCGCCTGTTGGTCCAATGCATCCGACTTCAGCGTGCATGTTATGTAAGGGTCTGCTTCCTCCTGCATTTTCTAAGGGTTTGCTTTCCCGGGGTAATGGCCTGTGCTGTGATGGAGATCGAACCCAGCACCTTCTGGTTGTGAGCCGTGTAAGTGGTATTATTGTTTGCCCTTTATTCTACTTTTCAACTTAGCCTCCACCATTATCATAACAGGGCACCAGCTTTTGTATATCCTATTCCTAGAAAGGTGCCACCTGCGATGTTAGCCAATCCTGCACAGAATCAAATAAATATAATTGTCAAAACAATACCTAACAAGGAACCTTTTTTGAATGTAAGAACAGGTAAAAGTCACTTGGTACAAAGTCAGGGCTGTAAGTTTTCAGAAGACTGATGTGTAGGACTGAAAGGTGTAAATATCGCAGCAAAGCTGTAAACTAGTGACACAATGCATTCTGTTCTCCGGACTACATCCTGCTACTTGCAAAGCCCTACTCAGGGCATGGTAGCGGGAGATTGAGAACGAAAGCAGAAGAAGAAAGGCTGTAAGAGAGCTGGTTTATTTGTACGCATCCAAATGAGGTGATTTTGGTTTGAGTGTGTGCTGCAGTGTGTAACTGAACATGGTCATGAAGCAAACAAATGCCCGCACTCAGAATTCCATGCCTTTTGTTCTAAATTGCGTGTTTCACAGTAAACAACAGAGCTGATTTTTTTGGCCTTGGGGCATGAATTTTACCAGGAGAACACCTTGTCTATGGCAGAACACGGTGCACAAGATCTGCCTGTCTTCATTTTTTTAATGGAAGCAAAACAATATGCTTCCATTGTATAGACTGCTGTTTTGATTCAGGTGTGGTAAAGGACACCCATGTCTCATCTTCTGTCACAATATGGCTCACCATTTTGTCTCCTTTCTTATGAAAGTGTGTCAGAAATTTCAAAGGACATGTTTGTTTTTTTGGTCCTTTGTGAACACCCTTGGGAACCCAATGTGCACACATTTTTCGAAAATCTAAATAATTTCTCATAATGTCATAGAGAAGAGTCCTTGAAATGTCTGGAATTTGCACAGAGAGAGAGGAAATTATCAAATGTCTATCCTCACAAACTTTTCTGTCAACTGTACTCACCAAGTCATCAGTCACCAAAGACTGTCATCCAGTTTGCGGCTTATCATAATCATTTTTTCGCCCTAACCTTGGACATTCTTACCCAATTCCTAATCATGTTATCGCTCATTACATTTTTTACTGTAAACTTCACAGATCTTATGATGAATTTCAATTGATATAATTTTTTGTGTGCATTAAAAGAACTAATTACAGACCGTATTTCACAGCCGACGAGCCCTTCGATTGCACTAAACATATTGAACACCCAGTAACAACTTCATGCATAAAACAGAAATCACAAAATGTTGTCTATGTAATGCCAAGGGATTGAGGAATCAATTGCACATGTGCAATACTCTCGGAGATGCGCAATGGTCATAAACAAACAGAAGTTAATTTCTGAACATACATCATATATACACTTTAAACTTGAGAAGGATAGAGAGCATATGAAATCCAGTGAAAATGACTAGGAAGAACAATAAAACAATGGATGTGGATGGATGTAGAGAACTATATATATATGTTGTTTTTCCATTACGCGTGATGAGGACCTTTCCTTTTTCATTTTAGCCAGTCCTTCCAGTCTAGTAATCTGTACTTCCGGGTTGTGGATGGGTGCAGAGATGGCTGACAAGTCCGATTTGGTATCTGCATACTCGCAGGAAGTGAGGGCGTGGAAAGTTTGCTTTACGAGTCTGATATTTAACAGGCTTTTCTGGCCTTTCTCTGTTGTTCTGCTTCAGTCTTTTTAGAAGCCTCACATAACACTGCTCCTCTGCGGAGAGCTGTATGCCAGGCTGTATGGTCCTTTGCAGCATCTTCCCATGTTTTGAGGTTTATGCTGAAGGCTTTTAAAGACGTTTTTAGTGTGTCTTTAAAGTGCTTTTTTTGGCCTCCTTGGGAGCGTTCACCATTCTGCTTCTCGCTATAGATAATTTTTTGGCAACTGATAGTCTAGCGTGCGTATCACATGACCTGCCCAGGGAATCTGTGATTGCATCATGATGGTATCAATACTAGAGATACCAGCTCTCTCAAGACCTCAGTGTCCGCGAGCCTGTCTTGCCATTTGACATTCATCACCCTCTTGAGATAAAGTGAGTGAAAGTGGTTCAGCTTCTTTGCATGCCGCCTGTATACAGTCCATGTTTCACTTGCATATAGCAAGAGAACAATATATAGAGAACAATAAGTTAAAACAGCTACACAAGAAAAACAAGGAGGAGGCATGAGAAGAAAGGAAAAATAATAACATGCAGCTGCAATAACAATTAAACATTTGCATATGACAAAAATAAATACAGAACAATATACTTATTAATTCTTAGTATCCGGGGTGCTTCCTCAGAAACAACTTCCGTCATCTCCGTTTCCTGGAACTTCGCCTGAGAAACCAGACGACCATTGACTCAGTAAAACTCTTTTTATACATAATTTACAGAAAGTCTGCAGAATTTTTGTCCAGTCATATCAACACTAAAAATTGGCATCACTCTTTCTGGTATACTACGTGCATCCATTGCTTTTAAACTGGTCTGTTTTGTTGACATAGTTCAGCTGTTTCTGGTAAACATTACATTTTTGTTCTGAGAAATAGCTTCAAACACAAATGATTGCAAGCGACGATTCTCAGCCAAGAAAGTATCAGCACTTATTTTGTCATGAATTGAACTAGAAAATTATGATTTATTGAGTGGTGATAGTTTGTACTAAAACAATTATAGTTCGTGTCAGATTCTGACGACAGGGGGGGGGGGTGGGGGGGTCTTCCCTGACTGGACCTAGTATTTCGTGTAGCAGACTAACTACTAGAGGAACATATAAAGTTCCAATAACTGAAGTAGAAGATCAATATTGATCCGAACTTAGACATGTAAAATCAAGTACACCTGATAATTCCATCAATCAATATATATAGTTTTGTTTTTGAAATATGAAATGTAAATACTAAAATAGAAAGTGTATATTTGTAAAATATGATTTCTTCTAATTGTGACAACCAATTTCAAAATGCATGCAGAATGTTTATTTATTACAAGACACACATAAAACTTTCCTAACTTCTGTGAAAATGGATATACTCTACAATGATCCTGAATTTAGAAGTTTCTGTGTTGCTGAAGGATTTAAATATTATTGTAAGTACAACATTTTTTGTTCTGTTTTGTAAATTAACATTTGTTCTATTCCAATCTTTATATAACTTTAAATATTTAAAACTGTTTATAAGTTTAATTATATTCATTTAATTGGTTTTTCATTTCTGCACATTTTGACATATAACACTTTCATTTATCCTTTTAAATACATATACTAATATAAAATCAGTAACAGCAGCCAAGTATAAAAAGGAACTCCTTAAAATTAGCTTGTTAGAACATGGTTTTTGAGCGCATATACTTAGATTGAAATACTAATTATATCAGGCGTATTATTTTGTTGTGGGTATCTGTTATGGGTGCTTTTTTCTTCATATTTCATGTTTATAAATATTAGAAGTGAAATCAAAATCACATTCATTACGAGAACTACAGAGATTGTGCTGCATTTCAGATTAATCTAGCAAACATGGGTAGGGAAGACATATTGAAATGAATTTATATTTCCAGTAGCTGGATGAGGATACTGGGAAGTTGCTATAGCTGAGAGGTAAGGCTCTCGCCTTTAAAAAACCAAAGCACAAAATGGTGGATCTTCAAATCCTGCGAGTTTCAAGCGTTCTCTGGTCTCAAGGACAGTGAAATGAGTTTCTAGTCTATCAGAGATGGACAATAAATTTAAAGCTCCCATGTAAATGCTGTTTACATAAAAGAACCCTTGATAGTTGGAAATAAAAAAGAGCAGGCTGTTAGTCGCTGTCCTTGCAAAAATTCTAAAGGTAGCAAAATATCTACCCAATGGTGGCCATATGAAGGTCAAAATGAAATGGTCCCTCCTCCATCCTGCAAAGACACTCCAATGACTTGTTTGTCAGCACACTTGATTGTTAGTCTATATAATAAGATCTTTACAGCCCCAATAGGTAGGAGTGGAGGGGCTGAAGCATGATGGTAGTGCAATTGATAAATTGGTGATCCATAGATTGTAGGAGTTTGAGCAAGAGGGTCACCTTGGAGGATGTTACAGAGTTGTGTACAATCAGCAAGCTGCAAAAACATTCAATATTAATATCATTTATACCATTTATTGAGAAGGACTGAGCACTTATTGGTCTGCCCAGAGTGCAGTGATGCCAATTATTTATAACATAAGATGATCATGAGGTAACTTACCTGACTTGAGCTTGTCTTTAAATCTGTAGGAGGTGATTTTTGGACAGTCTGACAGATACTTAGATTGTGATGTTAATACATTTGATGAACATCCTGATGTTTTCTGCAACTTCAGCCTGGATAAAGGGTAAACAGCTTTCTTTGGTCAGTTTGTCCACATATTACCAAGTTTTTTTCTTCTTAATGTATAATTTTTGTTTGAAAGAGAGATAGAGAGAGGAGGGGAGGAAGAGAGTGTTTAAATTAAGGCTTAATGGCTCAATTGATTATGTGATTTGGAGGAAGGGAGGTAGGTGACTAAATTACCACTTTAATTAAGACAGCAAAAATTAATACTGAATTAAATATAAGAAAACAGCTTTCTGGTTCATGTTGATCATGGTTGAATCCCAACTGCCTTATATATAGAATAGAAAATGAGAGACACATTGAGAATGGGTTGAATGGTAAAAACAGAGAAATCTGTGGCTTAAAGTACTGAACTCTTAACAACTTCATTCCTCGACAGCAGTCTAGCTAATATGGAAGAAATCTATCTAGAAACAAATCTTTCTTCTAACAGGTTTAACTGTCCACTGCTGCCTGTGGCAATCGCAACTCCATTTGATCAGGCTAGAAGCCCTATTCAGCTAGGCTTGTATACTGGCAGCTATGGTTCCAATGGCATAGAGGTTCTGAACTTTATGATAAACCAGACAAATCCTCTTCACCTAGAGGGTTTAAAAGTGACGGTAAGCTTTCTTGTCTTATTAAAAATCAATGTTAATCATCATTCTGTGTTAGCTTGTTCCAGTTTTATTTCAACTTTGAGTGTAGAATTCTCAGGAAGAAATGTTGTATGGGACCAAATATAGCACAATCAAATACCGGTAGATCATTGTCAGAAAAGGTAGATTCAATGCAATATTTACCATTTTTTTTACAGTAGACTTCAGTGCATCATTATATTAACCTTTTACTATCCAACCTGAGACGATGAGGCTAACGTCTGATCAAGCAAAACACACTGATCAGAGAATGTTAGCCAGGGTCAGGAGAAATATATTGACCAATGACCAAGACCCTCACCTGACCTCCTCGTTGGTTGTCCTAGAAATGGGCTGTTATCGAGGACAACAGTCGGGCTAACAACTTGAATTCGACGTGATCTCCGTAGTAGTGAGCGCCACGCAGATGAAGCCAAGCATAGCAAAACTGCCTCGAGGACCCCAGACCACCTTCATCAGTAAACTCGAGATGGGAGGAAAGCTAGTGCAACCCGTCACTTAACACCCTTTTCATGGCGCACATACGAGTAACCTATTCATTGTGGGCATTCGAAACTGTCCAACCTAACTAAGTGACAAGTTTTTTTTTTCTAAAAGTTCAAGGCAAGAACATGAACACGGTAGCCAATGTTTTTAATAAATAAAAATCATTCAACCTAAACTATTTAACCTAAAAATATGATCATTAGATTTAAAGGCATAGTATTGAATTATCTACTACAAACAGTATTCATAATCAAAGTATATATTAGTTGCCCATCGCAAGCGATCATGGTGACACCATCAGACGGTTTTGTCTTTACGATGAAATTTGCGCTGGTCATCAACCTCACTCTCTGGTCCTGAACTACTGTGGGCAAGTGGCAAGACATAAGTCAAAGATGACTAGAAGTAATTCAGGATGCAGACACTGATCCAACCAGCTTTTTGAGACCAGGGGTCGCTTTAAACCTGCAGAGTTCGAACCCACACTGTTTCTGTTCATCGCCTTGAGAGACGAGTGTCTTACCTTCCGACCATAGCAAATATGGGTGAAGAAATTACTGCTGAATTTTGTAAGCTCATCATCATCCTCTGGTTGGTCAGTCGTAAAACTGGTTGTAAGGTTGTCTGAGCCAGTCTCTCCTTTTGCCTTTTGAACTTGTCCTCTGCAACTCTCTTTAATTCAGCATAGATTCAGACTTTGTCTTTGCATTCCTAAGATGTAATGGTGAGTCTAGGCTGCCACCTTCATTTCCCTGGATCTTGTCCTCTATTATCTACTGTAGAAGACTTTCATGTTCCAAATTTTGTCCCAGACAGATCAACCTTCGTTTCTGTATCATTTTCAATATTTCTCTTTGTACACCTACCTCAGTAAGAACATTGTCATTGGATTTTCTTTATGTTCAACTCACACGTTTCATTCTACCATAGCACCACATTTCAAACGCTTCCAAACTTGTTAAATCCTTCTTTGTTAACAATCCATGTTTCAGCTCCATACAGCACAACTGATCATACATGAGTAGTGATTATTCTATTCCTCCGTTCTGTCCCTTCATGTAAGTTAGCAATATCAGTTATTTTTTCTGAAAACCTTTTTTATCATTGCAATGATTGTCTTAATTTCCTTCTCATTGTAGACATGATTTGTGATTGCTTGTACTAAGTATGTCAACTTGTGTACTTGTTCAATTATTTCACCATTGATGATTATATTCATTTGCCTATGTTTCTTATCTTGTTACCATAGTCATTGTCTTCAATGCATTGATTTATTGTTACTGTATTGTTGTGTTTGCCTTTTTTCTCTAACGCACACTGCCTTGCACTGTTTTTATTTGTGCCTGTCAGCCCAGTGCATCCAACTTCATCATGCATTTATGTAAGGGTCTGCTTCCTCCTGCATTTTTTAGGAGTTTGCTTCCCCAGGGTAACGGCCGGTGCTGTGATTGGGGAGCGAACCCAGCACCTTTGGATTGTGAGCCGTGTCACTTAACCACTAGCTCACACCGTTTCCTTCCTGTTCAAATAATAAGTTGTCTCTGCAAGCCATGGCCAGGATCTTAGTGACAAAAACTTAACATCGTCTGGCGTCCACCAGAGATGTACACTCTCATATTCGCTGTTTTGTCGTGCTATGGATTGTATCTGTGCACAGGTGGAAATACGCAACTCAGGAGCCTCTGTCGGACACTTGCGTTTGACCGATCTCGATTATGTATTTGACATCATAAAACCAAGCTCACTATCAGACATTGAAGAACTTAGAACAGTCTGTTTTACACCTGGGTCTGAAAATGTCCTGGTCAAAGACTAAGATTCTAAGTCTGCGTCTACCTGGGCAGCAGACTGACTTCTGATATACGCAGTAACCTGAACATCACTCAGAAGATCAGCCTTATAGCGAGGATCAACCTGATAGCATCATCCATGAACTCTCTGCACAGAGTCTGATCCCAACAGAGGCTCTCCCTGGAAACCAAGCTGCTCCTCTAAAGATCCTGTATCGTTCCAATCTGTTTGTATGGCTCCAAAACCAGGACGGCATTACAGGGAGATCGGAAGTGGCTAGAGGCCTTCCACCTGCGCAGCCAATGACATATCCTTAGAGTCCTCTAGCAAGACCTAGTTACCAACACTGGGATCTCCTGATGGACACAACTTTAGAGAATTTCCTCAACCCTGTATTGGCGCTGCCTCTCTTTCTTCATCCATGTAACCCATCTCTCTCAGGTCATCCCATCTTGACAGCTTCTACACCTGTCCCTGGAAATCAATTGCGAGAAAAGACCATACCCTTCATGGAGTCATCCCGGATGAGACATAGTGTCTCCAGTCAGTCTGCTCTGCATACTGCCTGTGATTGTGCCATCATCCATGGCCATGGATGGTCAGCATGACGGACTCTGGTTACCTGGACAGATTACTTGACTTGACTTGACAGGTATTAAAGCAATGATTTCATCATTTTCAAATTTAAAAAGCCTTTTATTATCGATTGACATTCACATACTTCATATGACCTGGAAACTCTGTTGTGGATGTATCAAAAGTCTTTTATAAACCAAGTATAACTGTACAATGCCAAAACACAACGTGAGGGTTAGTGGGTAGCTTCAGATGATTTAGGCTGCAAGTCATGTTGCTCAGGCAGGCAATTCAAGCTGTAAAGAGCTAACCTTTTGATTACTTCATTGTAGGCAAATCGTGTGATGATTTGAGTACTTACTTTTACTGCATGTAGACTATAGAGCCAACAGCAGTTATAGTCTGATGCTTCGTGGGGAGCAAACAAGTATATCGGGTATTAATACATGCTTGAATAATGTAGAATTCTTAGAATGATCAAGTTAGATCTCAGAAAACTACTCCTTTTTCTGGGAAGATTTATTTACAGAATAGTAAAGTTTGAAAATCCTGAAATCTTTAAAACATGAGAATCTCAATCGGTAATAATTTGACACTTTGTCAGATTTTTCCTTTTTTAAATTGTTTAGTGTATACAAAAATTGTTTTTACAACTGTTTTCAAGAATTAGTCTTCTGTATTTCTTACTTAGTTGCTCCTCTTCTACCCTGGAGTATAGAGATTTACCAGGCCATTTTATCTGCTGTTGTAAATCGTGGTACAGTTTGTCATCTTTGAAATCCATCAGGTTTTTTTCTCTTCGTTTCTTCTTGTAATAATTTTGTAACAAACATGTGATTAGCGTGTTGTGTCATATCATGGTGGAATGGCTGCTTCCTTACAGCCTCCACACCTGCCAGCCTGTTTTTTGTTCACGGCTCCTTATTTGATATTTCGCAGCTAAACTTCAAATTAGAGGGCCATTCAGCAATCCGCAGTTCTTCTGATAGTGGAAGTGTAGACTTCACCGCCAGTGTTTTGTATTTCATGGTGACTAATTTATGCTTACATATTTTTTTAATTATTTCGTTTATTTTTCTTTTAAAATGTTCTTTCCTGTAAACTATTTAAATTTGTTGCATTTGATAGTAAATAAATTATGCTAATTGGTGTGTTCTTTTCTTCTTTACGCATCCTAAATTTGAATTTTGATGTTACCTCCTGTGAATCATGAAAATCTGGAAATAAGAACAACAAATCCCAGAGCAGTTGAGATTTTTCAACATTTACTATACAATCACAGAGCGAGTGGTCGAACTATTTGGATAATAATCAGTCTTTTACTCTGGATACACATGTTCGATCCTTGGAAAGTCTATTTTAGATTAGGGATGAAATAAAACCCTAGCCTGTACAATGTGTAGCAGAGATCTTTTATTTTTTATCCCAATAATTTTGCTAGGCTATAGTTTTCTGTACATCCATTTAAGTATTAACAGCTTCTCTTTGTTTTGTTTGCTACACTCGTGAGATTCTTTGTATTGCAGGGTGACGTGAGTGTGCCTGCTGGAAATATTAGTGTGACCGTGTTTCTAGACAAACCAGTTGTGCTATCAGAAGGTGATCAAGAATCTATTGCAGAGATGTTAAAAGCAGATGAGCAGAGACCTGAGGAAAGCTTTGCCGAGCTGTTAAATGTCATCAGCAACAACCCTGACCTTCAACAACAACCCTTTATTATACCCGAGGATTGCAGTGGCACAAATCTGGGAGCTCCAAACACTTGTATGGCACGGTATGCTTCTGTTTTAGTGTCCCCCTTTTAGCTAGTAAGTGTGAGAATGGTTTTAGGACAAAGACTATGCGAATCTCCACAGTTTGTAGGAACGCACTATATATGTATGCTGCAGACATCAAGGGACACCAGATGTAGTGCACAACACTGAAATATAGATGAAGTTTCTTAGAATCAACGGATCCTTTACAGACTAGTTCATGAAAACGCTGCGTGAAAAAATGGAATGAGCTAATGCAGGTGCCCTGGATCGAGGAGAACCCTGCGCCTGGATACTTCTTCAGCATTTATCCTGATAAGGAGGTTGTGATGTTGTATTGCAGTTTATGAGGTGGCGATATCTGCGTCTTTCGGTCTGACAATCTGATTTCAGCAGGCTGTTTGGGTACTGGGTTTACCTTCTCTCTGCGTTCCCCATCCCGTAGCCAGATTACATTAGTGAAGCCTGTTTTCAGGGTCGCAACTTGGTGGCGGAATAGGGTCTTGGTCAGCTGTAGTTCGCGCACACTGATGCAAGCCATGAGTTGCTGTCTGCTCATTCACTGCTGCATCTTCGACCCTACACCCGAATACCACATGGAAATCGCTGAATAGATTCCCAACTGGTATATAATGTACAAGGAACGTAAGGAGACAGGGATACAGGGATGATGAGAAATGCAGTTGTTGAGCAACATGAGACCCAGACCACCTAATGATCTGGCTAAACCTGAAAACATGCAATATAGATGACATGGGGGGGGGGGGGTGGTGTGAAAGACAAGGTCATCCACGTGTCCCAACAATGGAAACATGATGTCTGATGAGTGCCCAGAACACTGAAAGTAAGTTCCTATAATTATCAGTTCATTTCTTTTTTAAAACAACTTTTATTTGATTCAATCATAATCTTTTGTGGTATCCAAAGACACCTTATATGGTGGCACTAGACACTTTATGTAGAACCACTAGACACCTTTTGTTGTTGTACTATTAGACACTTATGTGGCACCACTAGACACTTAATTTATGTCATTAACCTCCAGCTATATTGGCAGTGTTCTCTTCCATACGCCTACGTCTGTTATTTCATCTGGTCATCATGTAGGAAGCATACAACAAAGACATCTGCTGGTAAAGGTCTATTCAAGCGGGGCTACCTGTTTCTATGTTTTGCTTGTTGAATTCAGCATATAAAAATGATAGAGGTAATCCCATAGTAGACACTGTCATCAGAGATGAAGTGCTGGAGACTTCACTGTACTAAGTCTCAACTTTTTGTGTGGAGAGTAGTGATCAGTTTCCTTCCTTGCAGTCTTGCCTTCCCTAACAGCAAGTCAGGTACTTATTTTAAGCTGGTTAAATTGAAGAACGTTGTTACTGAGGGGTGTTACTATAAGAAACAAGTGTTGTAGCCACTCTCCCATTCAAACATCAGACAGCATATGTTAAAACAGTTTAGACAGCTAGTTTGGTTGTAATTACTGCATGATACCAAACTAATCACAAACCTATCAATATTAACATTAAATTCTGCTGACTCTCACAGGTATCTCGGGATTGGGAGAACAGCCAGTCTTCTGTTTCAGAATCCAACCCATAGCAAGTTACATTTTATTAAATTTAGTGACACTAAATTTGGAGTGTTTTGGTTGGAATTCTCTTTTTTCACTTTTTTCTATAAGGTGGACACTGACTTTTCAATATCCTTAGTGAAATCTTAAAGCAATCTCTCCGCTGGACATGACTTGCCAGCAAAAGTAAAACTTTACTAACACAACTTCTGACATTTTGGTACTCAAATTAACCAGTAAATGTTGTTGAGCCGCCTGTGAGTGATGTTTTTCAGCTTGTCCCGATTTTGCTCAACTTGAATCATAGGACCATAACTACAGTTGACCTTTACAGAAAATCTGTATCAAACCACTTTGTATGTTTTTGCAGTTGTGGTCTCCAACAAATTGTTTTACATGTTGAGGTTACTAGACACATGCATAACCCTCTTTAGCACAGAGTTTTAAGAAACGAACAAAAACATGAAACAGGGAGTGTTTTAAACCTGCCAATTTCATATGACCACTGATCTTAAGGGAAGGTGGGAATTAGGTGCTTAGTCATATCAGAGATGGATGATAAACTCAGAGGTTCCATGTACATGCTGTACATAAAAAAAACTCTTGACAGTTGAAAATCTGAAAGAGCAAACTCTTAGCTGTTGTCTGGTCCAAAAATTTGAAAAATAATTAAATTTATACCCACTTTACCAACTACTTTTCCTCAGGCCTAGTAAACCGCAGGAAGTGAAATCACAAAAATTTCCTACTACAGATAGCCTTGGGCTGCCTGGCAGCAGGCATACACCTGCCTGTTTGAATACCAGGATTCCATCTTGTGGAATCTTCAACCAATCTCTTCTAGTGGACATGTTTTGTTGGTGAAAGTACAACTTTACTAACACAACTTCTGACATGTTGGTACTCAAATTAACCAGTAAATGTTATAGTGTTCTTGAACCAACTGTGAGTGTTGATGTTCTTATATTTGTTCTAGTTTCACTATCAACTTGAATTTATAGCCATACCTGCAGCGACTCCTTACAGGAAGTCTGCGCCAAGCCAAGTTAGCAGTGCCATCTATTTTGCAGTGACACAACCTTCTCTAAAAATGTATCTTCCCAGAGCAGGAGTTTAAAAAATTATTTTTTTCGTTCTCCTTATTTATCTATTCCCCAAGGCGGTGTGCGTTACACTGTGGTTTTTATTTTGCGTCTGTCAGCCAGTGTGTTAAACTGTGGTTTTTATTTTTATTTTGTGCCTGTCGGCCCAGTGCATCCGAATTCAGCATGCATTTATGTAAGAGTCTGCTTCCTCCTGCATTTTCTAAGGGTCTGTTTTCCCGGGGTAACGGCCGGTGCTGTGATGAGGATCGAACCCAGCACCTTCGGTTGTGAGCTGTGTCACTTAACCACTAGCCCACGCCGTTCCCGAGCAGGAGTTTGAAATGCATGGGTATTCGTTTTGTTAATTATTGTCAGTTTGCTGCTACTTCTTTGAACATCCACGTATACTCTTGTAATGATGGTCTCTTAACAATTTGTTTACCACATTGTGAGGTTGCTAGCCACATGTACAACCTTCTGTAGTGACCTTCTACATCATATTGGGAAGGATGCGGGTCATTTGTACAACCATCCAACCCACTGCAAGTGTCATTTTATGAAATTTAGTGATCTACAATTTTAAGTGATGTGATTTGGATTGACTTCATTTATTGTATTTTATAAGATGAAAAATTACTGTCAAAATTGTCTCCCATTGTCTTGTGGTATTTTTCATCTGCTTTTGATGTTAGCATGCTTGTCGCGGTTTGCTAAATTTAAAGTGTAGGGCCATAACTAAAGGGATCCCTTACAGGAAGTCTGCGTCCAACCAATTTGTATGCTCTTGTAATGATGGTCTCAAACAATTTGTTGACCCTGTTAGCCCGTTGGGAAGAATGCAATAGGCCCAGTCATTGCTCCTCAGGAACCACACAAATGGAGTGTTGACATAGGAGAGAATGATTTCTTGGGCACCAAAGACAGTCAAGATAAACAGCAAATAAATGAGGAAGAGATTTCACTGTGATAGAATGTTGGTCCTCTTCTACCATGTACAAGTCTAGTATTCTTTTTATTGTGGCTTATATTGTTTCTACAGGGTGGAGCAACTGCTAAATTCTCCTGTGTCTTGATTTAGTCACTCCTTTTCTACCCTGGGGTGTAGAGGCTGTCTTGACTTAGTCACTCCTTTTCTACCCGGGGGTGTAGAGGCTGTCTTGACTTAGTCACTCCTTTTCTACCCGGGGGTGTAGAGGCTGTCTTAACTTAGTCACTCCTTTTCTACCCTGGGGTGTAGAGGCTGTCTTGACTTAGTCACTCCTTTTCTACCCGGGGGTGTAGAGGCTGTCTTGACTTAGTCACTCCTTTTCTACCCGGGGGTGCAGAGGCTGTCTTGACTTAGTCACTCCTTTTCTACCCGGGGGTGTAGAGGCTGTCTTGACTTAGTCACTCCTTTTCTACCCGGGGGTGTAGAGGCTGTCTTGACTTAGTCACTCCTTTTCTACCCGGGGGTGTAGAGGCTGTCTTGACTTAGTCACTCCTTTTCTACCCTGGGGTGTAGAGGCTGTCTTGACTTAGTCACTCCTTTTCTACCCTGGGGTGTAGAGGCTGTCTTGACTTAGTCACTCCTTTTCTACCCTGGGGTTTAGAGGCTGTCTTGACTTAGTCACTCCTTTTCTACCCTGGAGTGTAGAGGCTATCTTGATTTAGTTGCTTTTCTTTTACCCTGGGGTGTAGAGGCTCTTGATTTAGTCACTCCTCTTTTACAGTGGGATGTAGAGGCTGTCTTGACTTAGTCACTCCTTTTCTACCCTGGGGTGTAGAGGCTGTCTTGACTTAGTCACTCCTTTTCTACCCTGGGGTTTAGAGGCTGTCTTGACTTAGTCACTCCTTTTCTACCCTGGGGTTTAGAGGCTGTCTTGACTTAGTCACTCCTTTTCTACCCTGGGGTTTAGAGGCTGTCTTGACTTAGTCACTCCTTTTCTACCCTGGAGTGTAGAGACTATCTTGATTTAGTTGCTTTTCTTTTACCCTGGGGTGTAGAGGCTCTTGATTTAGTCACTCCTCTTTTACAGTGGGATGTAGAGGCTGTCTTGATTTAGTCACTCCTCTTCTACCCTGGGATGTAGAGGCTGTCTTGATTTAGTTGCTCCTCTTCTACCCTGGGATGTAGAGGCTCTTGATTTAGTCGCTCCTCTTCTACCCTGGGATGTAGAGGCTGTCTTGATTTAGTTGCTCCTCTTCTACAGTGGGGTGTAGATGCTCTTGATTTAGTCACTCCTCTTCTACAGTGGGGTGTAGAGGCTCTTGATTTAGTCGCTCCTCTTCTACCCTGGGATGTAGAGGCTGTCTTGATTTAGTCGCTCCTCTTCTACAGTGGGATGTAGAGGCTCTTGATTTAGTCACTCTTCTACCCTGGGGTGTAGAGCCTGTCTTGATTTAGTCACTCCTCTTCTACCACATACAAGTCTTATTTCCTTTCTATAATGGCTTACAGTTTCTACACGATAGGATAGCTGTAGAAATAGAAACAATTGGTCAATAACATAAATGGCAAATATTGCCTGCTCAACAGGTGAGCATGTAGTAATCCTTGAACTCCACACCTGACATGATAGATTTTTCTGTACAGGCCACAAAATATTGAAATACCATCTATTATTCTTCTTTGACGTTCATCCTGAAAAGAACATTTTGATGTAGTTTACAATGGAACTGGGATATCTGCAGTGATATGTGAAAGGTTAAGAACAACTGCTGGAGATAGCAAGACTCCCATATTTTCCTGTGATAGCTGTTACTTTTGCAGTATAAGTTATGTTATATTTATTGTAATTTACATCTTAAAATAGTGATGGAAATTCTAAATATTGCCGTGTCATTTGACAGTATTGTTATATAATTCAGGATTATCTTCCAGTGACTCCTAGATCTGGAGTAAAATCTGCGTTGAAAGCTTTTGCTTGGTGTAAAATAAAGATTTTGAAAAAATTAGTTGTTTGTTGTTTAATTTTATTTCTTTCATATAAATAGTTTGAATGTTTGAGTAGCTGAGTGGTAGACAGTAGTTTGAATGTCTGAACATTTCCTTCTAATGGTAAAGGTACCGGGTTTCATACATTGCTACCACCGTTAGGTAGGGAAAGGCAGGAATGTAACTGGCCACACCCACCTTTTAAAAGGCTATGGCCTAATAAAGTGAAGGACCCTTAACACTTCGTCCTTGACAGAAACATCGGTTATGCGACTATCTTGACCTTCAATAGTTTAAACTTTCACTCTTGTCTCGCGTTTCTTCAATTAAAATAATTATTGTTTTATGAGCTGCAGAGGTCAGGGACCCAAAGCTGACTGCTAGCGTCAGAGCCAGCGAAACAGAGCTGCCAAGACCCTTTTACACCTCCACGTGGTGATCCTGGTTAACAGGCTGCAACAGAACAGACTGGCTAAGGAGAAGGGATCGAAGAGGGAAGGCTAAACTGGTACTCAAAAATGCCTGCTGTCATATGTTCCGGGCCGAAAGGTGCAAATATCGCAGTCAAGCTGTAAGCTATGACATGGGTAATATCTGCAATATCGGTGTGATTTGGGCCATTTTGCATCTGGCGGAGCCCATCCCTCTTCAGACAATGTGTCTCTCTACATTGTGAATTTTTCTATGATCTCCCTGCCTACTCAAGCATGGCGTCCCAGGTTCAATCTGAAGGTTTTGCCTTTCCAAATTCTTTTTCTGGCCTCGTTTTCATCTTGGCCATTTGTTTCAGTCTCTCTTATATATTCTGTGTTGACTTTATCAATATAATATGTAGATTGAAATACATGACGGGCACAAATCTAATTGGAAAAACGCATCTGTAACACTGCAATTGTAGACCCAAAGATCACACAAAAGCACACATGATTCAGGAGCCAATCAGATCAGCAGCCATGTTGGCGCGACCTGGAAGGACACTTCATGGACAGTCTTATAAAATTATGGAACGCCTGCCATGTGTGTCTTTCAATTTTCTATCCAAGGATCAAGAAACTTAGGTAGCCTGCAGATCTATTGTCTGATTTTAAATGAAAATGGTTTGCTTTCATCCACGAATACCAAGATATATATAACACAACTCAATGATGGACTAGTGACATCTTTATTAACACAAGAGTCATATAGAACTGAATGGAATGTTACATTAATCATAAATAATGCATAAGATAGAAGCAAACAATAATTGTTTGCTCATTGATACATATATTCCCAGAGGGAATCCCCTTACTGGGGAGAAAAGAATAGAATTCACTATACCTCTGTGTAACATGCAAGTAAAGAGAGCTTTGCATTGGGTTAACAACCTCATCATGTAAAACAAATTGCTACAGAAACACCACTGCAAAAGCATGCAAAGTGCTTTAGCGGAGGCTTGCTACAAGAGGTCAACTGCAGTGGTGGCCCTATACTCTGTAAAAATGGAAAATAAGTACAGGATCCAGCAACACTGAGCATTAAAATAAATAGTATAAAAACAGATAGAAATGGTTCATTCACAGCAATGAAACAAAAACAAGAATGAAACCTACGTTACGCTCAAAATACCATCAGGGACAACGGAAAATACACATAATAACAACTAACACATCATGGAAGTAGAGATGAATAGATCACAAATAGATATGAACACATACAAAAATGTGCAAAGCTCATGATTTGTGTTGACCAGCAGCAGTATAGATGTGTGACTAGAAAGTCTAGAGCAAGGGTTCTCTCAATCTGTTAAGATTACAAACACCATTCATGTGTAATATTAACCCTACCAGACCTAAGGCCCTGAACCCAACTGTCCCCCATTCCTGGGTTCCAGAGCATTAAAGAGAAAAAACCAACATGATATAGAAAAATGTTAGTTACATGCAAACAAGTGGTTAGAATAAGATGGAACTTGGAGACATTGTAGAAAATAGGTTTACCTTTCATCTAGCGCCAATATTCCACCTTTGTGTGCCAATCCACCCAGCAAAAGGCAAAGAATCTGTCTCGAGTCATAAAACATTTAGAAATCCGGGAGTAAACACAACATAGAGCCCTCATTTGTCCAATAATCCTGATAGCTGGGCTTTATACATGAGTATTCCATATAGATCCTCAGTCCAAGAAAAGCCTTCATCTCATCACTCGAGCTCTCACTGTCTGTTTCACTTGAACAGAGACTGAATCAACCAAATTATTGATCACCTGTTGGACTGTCATAAGCCTAGACTTACTTTGCTTTCCTGTTGAAGTACTTGGTTTATCAGCCGCTGGTTTCATTGTCAATTTTCCGAATTTGTTCACGTTAAACCCCACAAAATCAGTTCAAACATGGGGGCAGCCATTTGCAATGACTAATCACGAGGATTGACCACGATTGGTTGGTTATTTTTAGATTCTGACGCATTTTATGATGTACTATCCAAAATACCGAAAATTAGGTACTGCGGTTTAGCGGCAGTTAAGGAAATTACCGAAAAATGGGGACAGCGGTCTGGTAGGGTTAAGTGCCAGTAACATATGATTTAATGGGTTTAATTTTTGAAAAACAAAACATTTGTAAAACACTCACTGGGTTAATGACATCTTCTTTTGCAACATTTTTTTTGGTGTGCGTTCCCTTTAATTCACTATTCCCCATAGGCGGTGTGCGTTGCACTATGTTTTTATTTTGCGCCTGTCAGCCCAGTACATCTGACTTTGGCATGCATTTTATGTCTACATTCTGCTGCATTTTCTAAGGATTTGTTTCCTCAGCTTAATAGCCGGTGCTGTGATTGAGGAGCGAACCCAGCACCCCCGAGTTGTGAGCCGCGTCACTTAACCACGCATCCCCTTTTGAAACAAATATTTCAGTGTTAAGGAGGACTAGATATCTATCAAATTAAGTACCCATGATGCAGCACAACACTGACCAGCATCGGGGAAACCTCCGAATCAAGTCAGCAGTGCAAAATATTTCAGAACACAAAGCAGTAAATATGTTTACTGGCAAACAGTCAACTTGACAACTTTTAGATCACATAAAATATAATGGATGAATAGCAACATTATTTGTTTGGGTTTGCAAAACAAAGTTTGAATTGAAAAAAGGGCCTCATGAACGTTAGTCCGAGCGAGCACTTTTTTGCTTGCATGACGCGGACACTAAATGTCAATTAAAAGAGCACCATATTGCTTGCAAGCACCATATTGAGAACACCTGATCTAGATTACCAGTCATGCAATACAACTTTTTGTGCTCCCATTAACCTGATCAGCCACACGTGCACACACTCTCAAAGATGCAGTTTACACAGGATTATCAAGATGGTCCTCATCAACAGTGATGGACAATTAGGATGTTGCATCAGGGTCAGGCACAATATACTGATCAAGACCAGTATCTCTCTTCCACGTAGCCTTCCTTGGAAATAGGCTGTTTTCAAGGCAGTCTGATTAACGAGTTGTGAATTAATGTGATCCTCGGTAGTAGTGATCATCACGCAAGAGGGAGCCAAGCATAGCACACCCGCCTGGATGACCGTGTTCCGCCTTCATCCTCACACTGTGGATGTGAGGAAAACTACAACCCTTCACTTAACGTCTTTTTCAGGGGGCACAAAAGAGTGGGCAATCAACAACATACATAGGAAGGACAAATATAAATATTTAGAAGTGTCTCAGAAATTTATTATATTTTCTGAGCACTGAGACATACAGAGAATATAATTTCAGAGTATTTAGTAAATTAACATTTGGCAACAAATTATTTGCACTTTAGCTTTTTACATACACAAAATTGTGAACTAAATAAATAATACAGATTGTATGTGACACTGATGTACATTATTGTTGTTATTTGTATTGGCCTACTCTGTATGTGTATGTATATTGCTGAAACAAAGCTATGCATGGCATATATAGACACACACAGAATCAACTGTTTGGATGTATGACTAGAATGTTCCTAAACAGCCATACAAGTCTTTTACATCAAACATCATGTGGTTTCAGAGCAAGAACAAGTTGGATTGAAGGTGCTAAAGAAACACTACAGACGCATGGATTGAAAATAACAATTACTATACAGATGACAAAGCAAAGGCGATGACACCTTACCGCTGCATTTATATGCATTAGCGAACAGTGTTGAGATGGTTTCTAGAGCCATCTTTCAAACACAGAATTCTACTTCACACTTTTCAGGCTTATGGCCTGTGCGAATGGCGAGATGTTCAATCTATGATTTGTAGAGTCTTCTACCCAATAGGGATTAGACCACACTGTTAGTCGCCTCATACAACATGCTGTAAGTGTGGTAGTGTTATATTCCCATGTCTGCCGCACACAGAGCCTGTCCTGTAAACCACACAAGCTATATCATGACATAATAAACCAGGCAGTCATTTCACTATATCAAACGGTGCTTCAGTCTTGTTCTTAGTAGACCTGTACTTCTACAGAGGCAGATGCCCATGTGCAGGTCCCAGCTCTGGTATGAGCTGGATGTAGCTGGAAGGAGGATTTCCTTCTTAGCAGCCTAGGCTCGAGCAGCTTATTACTCCGCTACGTTGGGACAAGTGCCGCGGAGGGTGGTTAACTAATGTGCGAGTCCATCTTAATAGACTCAAACACTAGAGCAAAGTAGACCCGCAGCCTGTTAGACGCCATCTATGCTGCTCTGAACAAACCATGGCCGGTCTTATGCCTTGTCACAAAATTAGTGGTCTCTTATGACATGCTCTCTGTGGGGGAGTGGTGCTATTCTTGTCCTTGTTATAAACAAAGATCCCGGCGAACCACTCGAGAATTACAGTCTTGTGCTTTATTTTTATCACAGTTGTGCTTAAAGTGATCAGGCTACTGATACAGAAATGTATTATTTCAAATGGCACCAATGTAGGGGACGGCGTGGCCTAGTGGATAAGTGGCACGGCTCACAATCCGGAGGTGCTGGGTTCGATCCCCATCACAGCACCGGCCGTTACCCCGGGGAAGCAAACCCTTAGAAAATGCAGGAGGAAGCAGACCC
Source organism: Ariolimax columbianus (assembly GCA_036924085.1). Taxonomy (NCBI): domain Eukaryota; kingdom Metazoa; phylum Mollusca; class Gastropoda; order Stylommatophora; family Arionidae; genus Ariolimax; species Ariolimax columbianus. Next base: position 5,799,352 of record JAVGWX010000016.1, on the reverse strand, counting down.
TTACATAAAATGCATGCTGAAGTCGGATGCATTGGGCCGACAGGCGCAAAATAAAAACCACAGTGCAACGCACACCGCCTTGGGGATTAGAGAAATAAGGCGAACGCAAAAAAAAAAAAAAAAAAAAATGGCACCAATGTAGATTATAGATACATTACACAAATCAAGACTAAACACACTAATGTTAGTTCATTGCCCGAAATGATAAAAACTAGACAATAAATACACATCTTCCTTCTTTTCTTCTTCACGTGCCATCCTGACCAGCGTAGGTAATCAAGGTTTCTTGTTCTTGGTGCTGTTCAACAATTGTGTTGATTATTTTGTTCCATGTCATGGTGTTAACTCTTTGCATTCCCATGCATGTCATGAGAGTTTGTAATTTCTTAACCCAAATAGATGTACAAATTCACAATTTTGACAGGGATCATTATCAAGCCACATTTCCTTATAGGGACAGAAACTGTTCAACATGCATTGTGTCTTGTCTATTTATTTTTAAACCGTCACCCTTGCTTTGTTGAGCTTATTTGAGAACTGCTCGGCTTCCTTGATGCTGCAGCTAATGATGACTATGTCATCCATCCATACACCTACCCCACCCCATCCCACCCCCCGCATGCACGCACGCACACATACATATATATATATATATATATATCTCTCTCTCTCTCTATCTATATATATATATATATCCTAATAACAATATTAAATGTAGTAGCAAAAAATAAATTATCTGCACCAAATAATTTTTAAACAAAGTTTTGCTTTAATTTTAAAAGGCATATTAAAAAAAAACCTGCATTTCTTTCTGAGATCAGAATTAGTTAATTTGAAAAAGAAAAAATCTTTCCTACTTCGAACACACTTAATTGAAAAAGATTATTTGGTAAGCAGCCATCTTTGTTATAATTGTTGAAACCTAGTGATATTCAACAATGTCTAATTCAGGGACTGACAAAATTTTTAAGGATCTAGGCACCATGTAACAATATATAGGAGCTAGGCATAGCGCTGAATAAAAAGGGTTGTGTAACATGCCAGAAAGCATGCATGAATTGTTCTTGAAAATATGAATTCTAAATGCATGATTGTATGTTTATTTTCAAAATAATACTGACCTATTTCTGTAATTCCTTATTTGTGTTTGGCCTTAGATGTTGTATAAGAGCAACCTGTCCTTGAAAGTCAGTGGAAGGAGAGGAAATTAAGCGAGAAAGTATTATTTTTTGTGAGAAATATACACAATGAGGGAAATTGTGCGAGTAAATACAACACTGATCCTGAAATGTTAGATGTCACCACAGCATTTCTAGGTGACTTGGTCTAATAATAAATGTCCTATTCTATTTCAATTGGATATTAAAAACTCTCTGAATATCAAAGCACACTTCTGAAATTGGTAATCACAACTCTAGACACTTTTGAAATCAACATAGTAAAATTATATTTTCATTTTAAACTGAATGAATGTATAAAATATTTCTAGACATCAAAATTTCTTTGAAGTTAAACCACAGTATTTAAAAAAAAAAAAAGCAAAAAAAACTCCTAAACATTACTTAAAAACAAATTTTCCATTGTTTAACACAACAAATATGCTGCAGAATTGTTTAATACTTTTTATCTGAGTTTGGCAATCAAAATTAATGTTAATTTTTATGTTACATTATTACAAAAAATATGAAATAAGGGCATCCTAGGCCCTGATCTAATCCTGCAGCTAGTACTGACAATCTATTTAAAAATAATAAATCATTTTGTATTAAATATAATTAAAATATTATTATCATAGATATATTATTTGTTATCTTAGTTACATTATATTTTTTGTTATTTATTCATTTATCAGATACAGTTGTTGCAAATTTGTTATTTATTTTATGAAACAAGTCCGTGTTTATTTAGTGGTGTAACACAAAACAGAAAGGACAGACTCCTATGTGGCTTACTAAACAAAATTGATTGCCCATCCCTGATTTATATAAATCACCTAGAGAATCAATCAGTTGATTCTGAAGCTGCAACTTCATCACTTCCAGAATCTTTCATTACAGTGAAGTCAACATCTTGTGTGCTTTCTGCTTTACGTACAACAGTTTCACTGACTGTGTCCAGCACACCTCCATAACTTCTAATATCCCCTGAAGTTTCTGGAAAGCTATCTTCTTTTGGGGGATTATCACATACATTTATACTATCAGCCATGCTTTCATTTTCTTCTCTAATAACATCATTGCCTCTGTGACCACTCAAATCTTCAGACAAGCCAGAGATGTCTGTGTTTTGTGGATCATGCACATCTTTCTCGTAAACGTATCCCATGCCCTGGTTTTCCTGGTATATGTATTCCTCATCTTCGATATCCATATCACTAATAACTTTAGCACTGGAGTATTCGGTTTCTCCTAAGAAGTCTAAATCTTGTTTCATTGAGTAGTCTGTAATGTAGTCATCTTCAATATAAGCCCCTTCACCTGATAGTTCTAAATTACCTGAAATAGATAAATGCAATTTTGTAGCTAACTACAGATGCAAATAGTCAATTTAACAACTGTCACTAACCTTATAAAGACAATAGATGCAAACAACTATGAAAAAAATAAACCTTAAGCAAATATAAAGAAAATTAAAACAAAAAACCAAACAAAAATTACTTATTTGTGTTATGCCTTAGATGCTGCATAACAGCAGTCTGTCCTTGAAAGTCAGTGGAAGGAGAGGAAATTAAGTGGGAAAATATTATTTTTTTTGTGAGAGAAATATATACAATGATGGAATTCAGTGGGAAAATATTATTTTTTGTGAGAGAAATATACACAATCATGGAATTCAGTGGGAAAATATTATTTGTTTTGTGAGAGAAATATATACAATGAGGGAATTCAGTGGGAAAATATTATTTTTTTTGTGAGAGAAATATATACAATGGGGGAATTCAGTGGGAAAATATTATTTTGTTTGTGAGAGAAATATATACAATGAGGGAATTCAGTGGAAAAATATTCTTTTTTTGTGAGAGAAATATACACAATCAGGGAATTAATGTGAGTAAATACAACATTGATCCTGAAGTGTTAAACGCCACAGCAACAATTCTAGGTGCCAAGGTGCCCAATATTTGTAGTGCCCTGGTCTAATAATAAGTGGTCTATTCTATTTCAATGGGTGCACTGAAAACTCTCTGAATATCAAAGCACACTTCTGAAATTGGTAATCACAACTCTACACACTTTTGAAATCAACATAGTAAAATTATATTCTCCTTTAAAAATGAATGAACGTATAAAATATTTCTAGACATCAAAATTTCTTTGAGGTTAAACCACAGCATTGTAAAAAAAAAAGAGCAAAACTCCTAAACATTACTTAAAAAAAAAAGGTGTGGACTGCGGTGGGGAGTTAGAAATGATTACACAAGACAACTAAGAGATGGTTAAATGACATAAAAGGTCAGAGTTTTAAAAAGAAATAAATACACCACTATGACACATAAATGATTATGTCATACAATATCAACATCACTGAACTGCAGACAGACTCACAGGTGCTGCCTATCCTAGTAAATACCCATATACTTTATGGTTCCAGCAGATTGCTAGTTGTACACTTTTTTGCTGTCAATTGAGGCATCTATCCCTGTTTAGCCACAACTGAAACATCTATCCCTGTTTAGCCACAACTGAAACATCTATCCCTGTCTAGCCACAACTGAAACATCTATCCCTGTCTAGCCACAACTGAAACATCTATCCCTGTTTAGCCACAATTGAAACATCTATCCCTGTTTAGCCAACATCTATCCCTGTCTAGCCACAACTGAAACACCTATCCCTGTTTAGCCAACATCTATCCCTGTTTAGCCACAATTGAAACATCTATCCCTGTTTAGCCACAATTGAAACATCTATCCCTGTTTAGCCACAATTGAGACACTTATCCATGTTTAGCCACAATTGAGGCACCTATCCCTGTCTAGCCACAATTGAGACATCTATCCCTGTCTAGCCACAACGTAAACACCTATCCCTGTTTAGCCAAAATCTATCCCTGTTTAGCCACAATTGAAACATCTATCCCTGGTTAGCCACAATTGAGACACATATCCCTGTTTAGCCACAATTGAGACATCTATCCCTGTCTAGCCACAACTGAAACACCTATCCCTGTTTAGCCAACATCTATCCCTGTTTAGCCACAATTGAAACATCTATCCCTGTTTAGCCACAATTGAGGCACCTATCCCTGTCTAGCCACAATTGAGACATCTATCCCTGTTTAGCCACAATTGAGACACTTATCCCTGTTTAGCCACAACTGAGGCACCTATCCCTGTTTAGCCACAATTGAGGCACCTATCCCTGTTTAGCCAACATCTATCCCTGTTTAGCCACAATTGAGACATCTATCCCTGTTTAGCCACATTTGATTTCAAACTCCTACAGTGTGTGGATTGGTAATTTATGCAGTATCATGAACTAACAGCTGACCATAGACCATTTTAAGCAGGATTATGGACTTTTTCTTCTTTTGTTTTCAATCTCTCAATACCAATCTCTGAAAAGGGTGATGCAAGTAGCAGAAGGGAATGCATTGCATCGTAGTTTACAGCTTGACTGTGATATTTGCAGCTTTCAGTCAGACACATCCGACAACATAAGTCATATACAACAATTTCTATTATCTAGGCCACCAGATACTCATACAACAATTTTTATTTTCAAGGTCATCTTATTATCGCATGATTTCCATTTTCAAGGTCATCTTATTATCACATAACAATTTATATTTTCTAGGTCATCTAATTATCTCATAACAATTTCTATTTTCAATTTCCTCTTATTATCATATAACTTCTTCTTTTGTGTTGGTTCTCAATCTCCTATTACCAAGCCCTGAACAGGGATTTGCAAGAAGCAGGATGTAGTCCATAGAACGGTAGACGCTGTGTCGCTAGTTTATAGCTTTACTGCGATATTTGCGCCTTTCTGTCCTACACATTAGTCTTCGACAGGATCACATAACAATTTCACTTTTCTAAGCCATCTCATTCTTATACAACAGTTTCTATTTTCTAGGTCCTCTGACTATCACATAACAATTTCTATTATCGAGGCTTCTGATTCTTGTACAACAATTTAGATTACCTGAGCAGTCTGATTCTCCATTTTGACCAAGAAATGAATCCAGGGCTTCCCTATCTTGATCAAGCTCAATGCTGCTCAATCTAGAAACTACGGGGTATTCTGTTGGAAACCCTGCAAATAAGGTAACAAGAATGTAGAGACAAACAGATTGAGAATATGTGGAAGACAACTGAGAAACATTGGAAAACTAAATGAGTAATAAATTATTTCATAGTTATTCTGTCGTCCAAGTGAGTTAGAGAAGAAGAGAGAGAGGAAAGAGATGGGGAAGAGATGTATGTATGTATATATATATATATATATGCTAAGATTGGGATTACAGTGCGCACGGTTCAAAATCATGGGCGGACAGAAACAAATTTGAGTGTGGTTCGTACTTGGTACGATCCAGCTACAAATGGGTACCTGATGTATGAGTTGGGAAAGGTATAACAGGAACTAGTCACCTAACTGTGGAGCACACAAATCTTCAACAAAGACACACTAAGTTCTCCTGTCATGAACAATTCATTCCAGCTATCTACAGGACGATCTACAAACACTGCTAAATAAAATCAGCGAAATGACAAAAGACTTTTACATGAAATAGACAAAAAAATAGTCCAAGACAATGATCATAACATATCGAGCATGTATACCAATTCCAATACGTGGGTCATACCATAACATAAGATGTATGGTGTCATAGAGAAATAAGAACTATACTTGTGATAGCAAAGAAGGTATTTAAAGAGAAACAGAGAGTCCTGATATCAGGTAGCACTAGTATGATGCTACAGAAAAGAATTCTGACCACATATGTCTGGTCTGCTGCGTTGTACAATTCTGAAACATGGACAATAAACAGAATAGACAAAAATACTTCGAGGCTTTTGAGAGATATGGTGTTACCAGAAGGTGAATAAAGTGAGCTCGACAGAGAGGAAATTAAATGAAAGGGTGAAGCTATGCTGACAGGTGAAAGTAATGGAAACCAGGTAATCTTTTTTACAGATGCCCTATCCATGGTTACAGAACTAAATAGCCATAAAAATACAGAACTAAATGACCTAAGATCAGTACTCTGAGAACTATGCCAACAGTCCAAAACCAGAAAAATCGTAGCACAGTGGGTTCCATCTCATTATAACATTCAAATCAACGAGGCAGCAGACATACTGGTGAAAGAAGGTGGAAGGTTACCACAACCAGATTCAAGTGTGACCTACGAAGAGTCCAAAAGGCTTATTAGGGCCAGATACATGACCAAATGGGAAACAGAGCATACTGGCTACAAAAAAAAATGATGCCCATTACCAGCTGAACAGAAGAGAGCAGGTCGTGGTCTTCAGACTCCGCACAAGCTACAACAAACTGAGATACCATCTATTCAATAAACTGAAGATAGGTGGCACTGACGAATGCACCTGTGGTACCGGGAAAATGACTGCTGAACATCTGCTACAAAATTGCCCAACATACGAGGACCAGAGAAAGCACATGTGGCCATCACCAGTGCCAACACTAGACAAGCTCTATGGCAGTGTCGACAGCCTCAGGATAACAGCTGCTTTCTTCAAACAAATTCAAGTTGACATCTGACAGCGTACGAAGAAGAAGAAGAAGAAAGACGGTTACCACAACCAGATTCAAGTGTGACCTATGAAGTCCAAAAGGTTTATTAGGGCCAGATATATGGACAGATGGAAAACAGAGCATACTGGCTCCGTAACATCTGCAGCAAAATTGACTGACATACGAGGACCAGAGAAGGCATATGTGAACGTTACCAGTGTCAACAATAGACAATCTCTATGGCAGTGTTGACAGACTCAGGATGACCACTGCTTTTGTTTAACAAATTCAAGTCGACGTCTAACAGCGTACAAAGAAAAAGAGGAGACTAAAAGGTGTTGGTAAAAGTGGGTAAGAAAAGTAAGCTGCTACAAAAGATTTAAAAACAATGTCTGGCCTGTCTGGGTACCAACCTTCATCATGAGAGTCCAGTGAAGAAAGTCTTCGAAGACAGAACACAATGAAAGAGAGGAAGGGATAGACCACAAAATACCTTTGTGACACAAGCCTGCAGAGACATAGCGGTGAAGACTTGCTGAGCTGAAGACAGCCACAGATGACAGGCAGAAATGGAAGGAAATAATTCTGAGCTAGCAAACCTGTCCCAGGACTGACTGATTCGATGATGATGATTGGGTTGAGACCCCAAACCAGTCCCAGGACAGAATGGCTTGATGATGGTTGGGTCAGAGGTACCAAACCAGACCCAAGACTGAATGACGATGTTGACAATGTACACGTTTTCCCTGTTCCTTTTGTCTCAAACTCTCTACTCATTGTGTGTTTTGGTCTAACTCCAGTTCTCTTGACTGGAGGATTCTAGAACAGAGACTGCCTTCCTCTTCTTCTTCTTCTTCTTCTGCGTTCATTCTCAATCTCCCACTACCAAGCTTGAACAGGGTTTTGCAAGTAGCAGGATGTAGCCCGGAGAACGGAATGCGCTGTGTCACTAGTTTACAGCTTGACTGCGATATTTGCACCTTTCGGTTAGACACATCCGTCTTTGGCAGCCATAATCTTTAAATTTATATAAGTTTCCCTTAATCTTTTGAGGCTCTCCTTAATCTTTTGATTTCCATGTTCCCCTTAATATTTTAATTTCCAGAAGTCCCCTTTAATCTTTTAAAGTTCCCCATAATCTTTTAATTTCCATAACTTCCCCATAATCTCTTTATTTCCATAAGTTCCCCATAATCTTTTAATTTCTATAAGTTCCCCATAATAATTTTCATTTTCCGCTTAATCTTTTAAAGATCCCCTTATTAATCTTTTGATTTCCATAAGTCTCTGTCAATAATCCTTACACACTGGTCTACAAAAGACAACCAGTCCATAATTTTCAGTTCCTTGCAGAGCACAGGACTTCAATAAATACACACCAATTCTTTCTGTTCTGAGTTAACCATTTTCGCTCTCTTCAACATCATCCTTTTTGTATCTGTCTTGATCTCCATTTTTCATGTGTGAATTGGTCTGTCCTTATTTTTTTTTACTTTAATAACTTGAGAACAGAGACTGCCTTGCAATGCTATCACCTGGTTTCATTTAAGTGTGTTCTGCCCATCTACATAATTTTCTCTTAAATTCCTATTCCACTACTGTTTGTTAATCTGGTTCTTTCAAACAGTTCTACATTAGCAATTATATGGCTTGGCTTCGTTCATTCTCAATCTCCTGCTACCAAACCCTGAAAGGGCTTAAGTAGCAGAATGTAGTCCAGAGAACGGAATGCGCTGTGTCGTAGTTTACAGCTTGACTGTGATATTTGCACCTTTCGTTCCAACACATCTGACTTCAGCAGGCATTTTTAGAGTACTGGGTTAGCATTCCCTCTTCGATCCCTTCTCCCTAGCCAATCTGCCCTGCTACAGCCTGTTATCCAGGATCACCGCGTGGAGGTGAAGAAGGGTTTTGGCAGCTCTGGTTCGCTGGCCCTGGCGATAGCAGTCAGCTATGGGTCGCTGACTACTGCAGCTCATGCGGTGCTCAACATTTTGATCCCTAGCAATTATATCATACTTCTTCTTCTTTGGCGTTTGTCATAAAAAAAGACGTTTGTAACATCGTGTCATAGTTTACAGCAAAACTGTGATATCTGGGCTCGATACATCTGATTTCAGCATGATATTTTGGGGACTGGGTTTGCTTTCCTTCTTTGATTCCCAATCTCTTAGCCAGGCTACATGGCTGCAGTCTATTTTCAGGGCCGCCACTTGGAGATGGAGTAGGGTCTTGGTCAGATGTGTTTCACTGACCCTAATGAAAGCAGCCAGCTATGAGTCGCTGGTTTATGTCAGCTCATTCCTCATTCGCTGCTGCATCTTTGGCCCCATCTTATCATACTTCTTCTTCTTCGTAAACTTGAATTTGTTCGAAGAAAGCAGCTGTCATCCTGAGGCTGTCGACACTGCCATAGAGCTGGTCTAGTGTTTTCACTGGTGATGGCCACATCTGCTTTCTCTGGTCCTCGTACGTCGGGTAATTTTGCAGCAGATGTTCAGCAGTCATTTTCCCTGTGCCACACGAGCATTCGTCAGTGCCACCTATCTTCAATTTATTGAATAGATGGTACCTCAGTCTGTTGTGGCCTGTGCGGAGTCTGAAGACCACGACCTGCTCTCTTCTGTTCAGCTGGTAGTAGGCATCATTTTATGTGTAGCCAGTGTGTTCTGTTTCCCATTTGGCCATGTATCTGGCCCTAATAAGCTTTTTGGACTCTTCGTAGGTCACACTAGAATCTAGTTGTAGTAGTCTTGCACCTTCTTTTGCCAGTCTGTCTGCCTCCTCGTTGCCTTGGATGTTACAGTGGGATGGAACCCACTGTACCGCTACTCTTTTTGGTGCGGACTGCTGGCATAGTTGACAGAGTACTGCTCTTAAATCATTAAGTTCAGTATTTTTCTGGCTTTTTAGTGCTGTGGCCACGGCCAGGGCATCTGTGAACAGGACTATCTGGCTTTCATTGCTTTCGCCTGTGAGCATTGCTTCTACTGCAGCCTTCCATCTCATCATACAATTTCAATCCTTATATTCTTATATTTATTTCCTTTGTCAAACCTTAAAACATGAAAAATAACAAAATCGGGTGAAATGATACTTACGATCAGGATGTCCATGCGTGTGGTAGAAGTTTACATCATCGTGGAAAGCAGACATAAAAGCTTCGGCTCTCTCTTGTAAGTTCACTTTCTTCACTGAGTCTATCACTGCCACCTTTTTTGCATGCAAATGTGCAAGATCCCCTTTTATATAGTCAAATTTTGAGATAACGAAAACATGTTTTTACTTGAGTGAAAGGACATTGTTTTTTGATTGAGCAGAAACTGAACAATAGAGAAAAACAGAAAGACATGCACTTTCACTTAGGATAACAGAATTGAAATGGATATTGAGAAATGCACACATTAAACACTTGAGAGAGAGAGAGAGGAGTGAGAGATGAGAGATAGAGACTGGGTATTATAATAACAAATATAATATTCTGTTGCTGCTATAGCTGGACATGGTCAGTCAGCCTCCGAGAGAAATGTTATCAGAGGGTACAGTTTCTTTTGGGCCCCTTTCCCTTCTCTGTATGTCATCCTGTTTTGATCAACTATAGTTTTATTCTTTCATGTAGTTTTGAATTGGTGATTTGAAATTTTGGTGTGCTTCCTGGCAAAATGTGAGTGCAGGTATCTTTTGGGAATGTTTCGGGCAGAACGATGTAAACCATTAGTAAAATAGTTTTCTATTTCCTTTTGAGATGGAAACTCGATTGCGATAAAACCAATGTCAAGACCTACATTATGATTAATCCTCTAGTTTTCCACATTCACTTCTACGTGTACCTGTATGTCTGTTTCTATCTGTTTTCCATTTATTTTCATTTCCTGCATCTGTCCCTTCATCAAAATCTTATGCATGGTTACCAACATTAACTATTCCTTGTTTGGGAGTGAAGTTTCCAGCAGTTTCTTCTTGATTCAATTCTATAAGTAAGTTGACTTATATTTTTTTGAAATTTGTAAGCTGCCTGTAATCCAAATTAAAAGTGTTCATAGACTCCTTTTTTCATTTTCTGCTTATCCTTTCTTGTCTTTTCTTTTATGAGAATACATTTGATTTCTTCTTCTCCTTCTTTAGTGTTCATCCTGAAAAAGGAGGTTGCGCCATGCTATAGTTTACAGCGAGGCTAAACAATTTGGTCTGATACATCAGGTTTCAGCACAGAATTTTTGGGACCAAGTTTGTCTTCCCTCTTTGATCAATTCCTATTCTCCCAACCAGGATGCATGAGTGCAGTCTGTTTACAGGGCCACCACATGCAAGTGGAATAGAGTCTTGATCAGCTATGTTTCACTGACCCAGATGCACGCAGCCAACTTTGAGTTGCTTGCTGCTCTCAGTTTGTTCCCTGCAGTTTCGATCCCAGAAAACCTGCTGGAAAATATCTCACTCTATGGCCTATCTGGTATTCTTCTCTCTGGCCTTCCTTTTCTCTTTCTAAGCTTTTCTTCCTTTAGTTAAAGACATATGTAGGACTATTCCTTCTCATTGGTCTTCTAGCTTTCCCTCTGCCTCGAATTTATGCTTCTGTTCAGCCAGTCAAAATTCCTGTTATACGTGTCTTTATAATGCCATGTGACTCAATCCACGCTCCTCTTGTCATGTGTGCTCAAACAAAAGATCATCAATCTGCTCAATCCGCATCCAGCTGGTCCCACTAAGTCTACACCCCCAACTACTAATTTATCCATTCAGGGTCTAAGCTAGTCAACATATTCTTACTGGGAGAAGTCTTCATACAAGAATAAATAAGCATTTGCACTTCTACCCTTATATATTTTTACAGAGCCGATGTGGCTCTGTTAAAGTAGTATTACTAGTGACAGCACTGGTGGTAGACTAGTATTAACAGTAGTAGTAGAAATACTGCAATATTGTTTAATATAGGTTACAGTTAATACTTTGACCCTCATTGGATGCCAGATGTGGATGTAAAGTACCATTTGTATACCCCTCTCATAGTACCTGTGGTCAGCACGACTCATATTGGTGTAAGTGCATACATTATTTGGTTTATAGATATACTTATATATAGTACAGGTGGTGGGAATATAAATATTTATCGTTATAATAGATCAGGTTGCATAGCTGCATGTAGATGCAAGCTAATGATAATACATTTTAGCATGTTTATATAAATGTGTTTAAATGAATATAAATGTGTTTAGCTGAGGTATGAATGTGTTTAAATGAAGTATGATTATGTTTAAATACGATTTTAATGTGTTTAACTGAAGTATGAAAGTGTTTAACTGAGTATAGATGTATTTAACTGAGTATAAATGTGCTTAGCTGATGTATGAATGTGTTTAATTGAAGTATAAATGTGTTTGAGTGAAGTATAAATGTGTTTGAGTAAAGTATGAATGTTTTTAATTAAGTATATATGTATTTAACTGAAGTATAAATATGTTTAACTGAAGTATAGATGTTCTAGAATGAGGTGTAGCTACATCTAACGTAAGTGTGTATGTGTTTGATTCACGTAAAACTGTGTATGACAGAGCATTGCTGTGTATGAGATTTTCCAGTCTGCTTGAGATATATCTATCAATGTGGTGTAACTGTGCTTGAGTGATGTGTATCTGGCAGCTTGGAGCATGGTTGTCTCCAGGTAAGGTAATGTTTTCTTGATTGAACAACAATTGTGACTAACAAACCTCTGAGTCTTTCTGCATCTGCTTCCTTCTTTGCTTTATACACTGCAAGCTTCTTCTGTTCTACGAGTTGTCTGTTCTTTAAATCCTGCTCCTCACAGACATTCTCAAGCATATCTAACTCTTTCTCAGCTATTAGAAAATCCTGACGGAGGTTATCTGTTGCATATATCACAGGATAGTCAGACAAATACAGTATTCATTTTAAGCTTTGGTTATTAATGGAAAACATATATATATATATATATATATATATATATATATATATATATATATATATATATATATATATATATATATATATGATTCCTTTTTTCTCTTTTATTTGTTTCAGGTGACACTATAACTATGAAACGTCTCTGTAACCTGCGTTTTGCTGACAATATCAATCTTTTGGCTTGATTCAATCTAGAACTCCAAGAGTTTACCACAACATTGGAAAAAGTGATCGGAACATGTGGAATGGAAATCTCAAAATCCTAGTATTCAATCAGGCACGTGTGTCTGATGCCTGGTAGCAAAATGTTGTGTAAACTCATTTAGCACTTTTATCTTGGTGTACCATGTTGGACCCAGGACCTCCATTATGCCATCTTCGTTTAACACAGAAATTAACACAAAAAATAAAATAATGGTGAATGGTCATCACAACCAGGCTTCTTCCAAACATCATGGAAATGTCCAAAAACTAGAAGAAGTTCATTCTTTTCAATATGTTGGGTCCTGCATGTGTGGTGACAGAAGATCTAACAAAGAAATTAAGATAAGACTCGTATTGGCTGCAGATGCCATATCAAGACTGAATGTGATACGGAAAAGCAACATCATCACTGCAGCAAAAGTCAACCCTTAGAAAATGCAGGAGGAAGCAGACCTTTATGTAAAATGCATGCTGAAGTCGGATGCACTGAGCCAACAGGTACAAAATAAAAACATAGTGCAATGCACACCACCTGGGAAACAGATAAATAAGGCGATCGCACACCAAACAAAAAATAAAAGGGATAAAAATAGTTATAAAAATCAATAGTGCTGACTATTCTTTTGTACAGATGTGAGAGCTGTACGCTTACTGTTGATATGGAAAAAAGGAGACAACCTTTTGAATATAACTGTTAAAATGAAAATAAATTTTATGGCAGGTCAACGGGGACGACTTCTGTCAGTAGTGAAATGCCAAAAACCAACACGGTTAGGGCATGTAATGAGATATAACTCTATCTCAAAAGCAATATTGCAGGGAACAGTTGAAGACAGAAGGAAGCGAGCTGGCCAAAAAAAGGATGGATTGACAACAACAGTAAAAACCGAACAGGACATGATTTGTCCACAATCGTTCGCAGGGCTGAGGACAGAAAACTATGGAAGACTTTGTGTGTTGATGTTTCCATCATGACATCACTACGACCTAACAAGTTAAGGGTTTATTGACTGATTGATAGTTACAAAACAGTGGGTGTTCCAATCCCGAAAAGTTTTGGGCATCCCTTGATCTAAAGGTGAGGTGAGTTCATCAACTAGTCATTTTGGAAATAGAGGACAAACTCTGAAGTCAAGTGTACACGCAGCGCACATAAAAGAACCCTTGCCAGTTTAAAATTTAAAAAACCAGTCTGTTAAGACCACTGTCTGTGCAAAAATGGTAAATGTAATGCAATTCCTACCCAACAGCCACTTGATCATGCAAAGACAACAGGTCAATCACCGATTTGTCTGCACACTTGATAGCAAGTATATTAGTATTTTGTTAATGGGACCAATACATCCCCAGGGGTAGAAAGAAAGAGAGAGAGAGAGAGAGAGAGAGAGAGAGAGAGAGGGAGGGAGAAAGGGAAGGAAGGAAGGAGGGAGAGAGAGAGAGAAAGAGGGAGGGAAATAATAGTTTAATTATATTACAACAACATGCAAAAAGTATAGGTGATGCACACTATGTATCAAACATTATAATAACACGATTAACATCATGACAAATACAAACAGTTTTTACAGAATTTATAAATAGCAGTGGGGACAGCTACGATGACCTATGCTATTCAGCATGGCTTATTTTACAAAGATGAAGACATTAATGTAAGTGCAAAGAAAAGATGTCTTTCTTCTCATAATGTTACATAAATGTAACATCAGAAGATATAATGCATATCAATACATAAATGTAACATCAGAAGATATAATGCATATCAATACATAAATGTAACATCAGAAGATATAATGCATATTGTTTTTGGCAAACATACCGAGCAATATATGCAATTCTGTCATCGTCCCCAAAATGCCTGAGATGGCTTTGGTTTCTTGCTGAAGATGTGTGACTGATTCAGCATGCTTGTCATAGGTTTTGAACATAGTACTCAAAATCATTGTCACTTCCTATAAAAATAATTAAAATAAACCAGATAAAAGTGAAATAAAACATATATTTATTTTCTCAAAAAGCAGCACTAATCCCCATAAATCTTCCATTTTCTGGTACTATTTTCCTTTGTGACATTTTAAATCATGCTAGGTATAGTTATAAGTAGAAGAATAGTTTTTGGGTGGGCATAAATAAGGAGTATTCTGAGTGATGTGAAGTAAAAAGTGGAGTGCCACAGGGCTCAGTTTTGTTCTTGATATATATAAACGATTTGGACATTGATATCAGATCCATGATTGCAAAATTCGCTTATGACACAAAACTATGCAGTAGTGTCTCATCTAAAGCAGAAGGGGATATATTGAGGTCGGATTTAGATAAAATTAGAGAATGGTCTGCGAGCTGGCAAATGGAGTTTAATGTAGATAAATGTAAGGCAACCACATGGGTGGATCAAATAGGGAACATAATTACAGAATAGGTGAGAACAATATTAGAGTGATAGAAAAGAAAAGGGACCTAGGATTTATAATAGATCAAACAAGTAAAGTGAGTGAGCAAGTCCAGGTAGCAGTGAAAAAGGCATATACAATGTTAGGTATGATAAAAAGAAATATTAAACATATGAACAAGGAAGTGATAGCCAAACTGTTTAAAGCATTAATTAGACCTAGATTGGAGTACTGTGTACAGGTGTGGAGTCCTTATCAGAGAGGAGATATAAACATGCTGGAAAGAATACAAAAAAGAGCGACAAAGTCGATAGTGGGATTCCAGAATTACAGGTATGAGGAAAGACTCAGGAAAACTGGCCATCAGTATCTAGAAAAGAGAAGAATTCGAGGTGAATTAATACAGGTTTATAAGATAATCAAAGGAACAGATAAATTCGACTATAACAAGTTTTTCAAAATACAACCACCTACAAGAACAAGAGGGCATTGCTACAAATTAACTAAAGAAGGGTCCAGATTAGATATTATAAAATATATTTTTAGTCAGATAGTCAGAGTTGTGAATGCTTGGAATGTATTGCCACAGGAAGTAGTGGATGCAGAGACAATTAATGCATTTAAGAATAGATTTGATGCACATAGTTTTTAGAGCAAGGAAATGTAAATGAAACTGGTTGTATACAGACATTTTGCAGAGTCTTCTAAACCAGTATAAAGACGTTAAGTTAAGATGCCTGATGAAAACGCAGTCTCCGAAACCCTTATTGCCGCAAATGAAAGATCAGGCTGGGAAATGAGCTTGTCAAAGATGTTAGCGCCTACATATACTTGGGGCAGGAAATGAATGCCACCCACACCCTAGACCAGGAAATCCCCAGATGAAAAGCTGCAGCATGGTCTAGTTTCAATGTCATAACGCCTAAACTCCTGCAGCTGAAAGACACCATGACAAGGGCACACCCTTTCGATTCTGCGGTCATACCAGCCATGATTTACAGATGAGAAGTGTGGAATCTACACAACGCGGAAGCAGAGAAACTATGAGTTAACTAGCGAGCAATGGAAAAACGCATCCTCAGGATCTCGATCAAAGGTTGAACCGACAATGCTGAAATCAGAGAACACACTCTATTTCAAGATGTCGCAAAGGCTGTGTTGTCTCGTAAATACCACTGGGCTGGCCACATGGTGTGCATGCCAAACACCAGATGGACACCCAGAACAACGTTTTGGTGGCTATATGATTATACACAACCACGCGCCCACCCACCCATACAATGGCGAGATGGTCTGCTGAGAGACTTAGGTCCGAAATGGTACGACGCGGCGAAAGATCGGACTGCATACAGGACATTGTTGGCTACCTCGCATGCAACACATCAACTGGACTGAAATCAAGGATATTGTATTGTATTGTATTGTCATAAGTCAGTTTTTGAGACTTGTGTCATCAATATAATTATTTGTTCTGATTCATAATATGAAGTAAGTTCAAAACTAACCTCAGCCTTTTGTGCAGAATGACCAGTCTCGGTCTGAATTAAGGACCAGTTAATCTGAAATCTAGAATAATACAGCATTTATTACTTATTGAAACATACGACATGTATTTATCAATATAATGAAGCTGCGGTGGTACCGAAGATCAAAATTCGATTAAAACACATATGAGGTCAGTTTAAAATGTATCGGACCTTAACTTTTCCCACGCAAACAAATAGGCATGAGAGGTGTCCTCTGACAGGGAGGTGTAGAGAACCTTCATGCGCATGTTGCTGGTAGTCCGTCTGTGTAGTGAACACTTGTTGCATGAAAATCTGCTTGAGCAGGAGCCAGTATTCCATCAAATTTTGCAAAAAAGCTTGGCAATACGTAAGTCGAATCCTTTCAAAAGATTCAACAGACTTTTGGCAAAGATTTCATGAACATCACACAAATTAAGGAGTAGTATAATTGCTTAAAAGATGGCTGCACATCAACTTAGAACGAAACATGCTCCTGTAGACACCTCAACAGGCCGAAATGACGAGGTATCACCATCTAAAAACTTGTGGACGAGGTAGAAATAAGAATACCTTCAATGCACTTCATTTCGAGCAAGGATTTGACCATTTAGAGTGTCTGTGAAATCCACGAGGAACTAGCTAATGATGTAGCAGAAACAACGTCATCTGGAAATCTTGCAGGACTCTGCAAACGGTGACCCAGTCTTCCTGAACACCATGATCATTGATGATGAGTCGTCGGTATACAGATGTGACAAAGAAACCAATGTGTAGTCATCACAGTAGAGACATTCATCATCCCCGAGATAAAAGAAACCAATGCAGGTGGCCATTTTCTTTGACTCCTGTGAGTTGATACATCACGAGTACACACCACTAGAAAAAATATATCAAAGAGTACTACCTGAAGGTCAACTGTCCCCATCGTGATTGCTGTGCAATGCAAACAACTAGACCTGTGGGAAATGGGAACATGGCTGATATCGGGACATAGACCATTGCCAGACCTCCTCCAGCAGGTTTGGTCTTGAGCTGCCCTTTCTGCCTCTCTCCAATTGAGGTCGAGGGACCAAAGTTAGTTCATTTTCCCAGTTTCATCTCCAGGTGTTATTTGATCTACATCTCTTCTTCTTGTGGATTCCATGTGTCAGGGCCTATCTGACCCCATTTGATAGTGATTTCTGCAGTGCGTATCCTATCCAACATTATTTCCTATATTTGATCTGCTGCTCCACTGGTTGCTGTTGACTCCTTTCCCATAGGTCTTCATTCCTCACAATGTCTTGCTAGCATGTACCCATTATCGTCCATGAATATTAATTGATGAATGACTGGAGTTTTTTTATATATTGCCTTTGCCGTTCTCCAGGTTTCTGCTCCGTACAGGAGCACAGACCGGACATTGGAATTAAACAGTCTTAACTTGGTTTTAGTCTCTATTTTCCTGAATTTTAAGTGATCCCCGAATGAATGTCACCAAGTGCTAACAGGATGTACAGTACATGATCTAGTATTACCTGTGCTAACAGGATGTACAGTACATGATCTAGTATTACCTGTTCAAAAGACATGCTCCAGCATCAAGATTGATTTCCCTTGCTGCGAAACTGCTGAGCTGTTGATGGCGTGACTGACTGTCAATTGATGCGAATGATCGAAGACTGTAGAAGTATGAGCATTAGCAATGTTGCATTATGGTGTCCATTTATGAAATCAGTAAATTAAACACAAATTGTTTACTTCAAGTGAAATATTATTTATTTTTTAAATAGCCGAATAGGCAGAAATTATGTGATTATGGACAGTTACTCACACCTCAAAGAAGAGAATCGAGCCCTGAAAGGTCCTCGAAATATCGTCGGTATAAAAAAATAAGAATGCCGACATTTGATAAGAGTTGGTCATAGAGGAGAACTGGTTCATAAATTTCTTCATAACAGAAAATTGAAATACTTTGGTCGCATCAAAAGACACAACAGTCATGAGGGAACGGTAACCGTAATGACGGTAATGGAAGGCCTGACAAGAGAGGCAGGGTTAGACCAAGAAGACGATGACAGCAAGATGTCGAGGAATGCTTGGGCATGACTCTGGAGCAGGCTGGAGTTTTGACAAGAGATCGAGTTTTTTTCAGACGTGCTGTGATAAGTACGACGGGCTACAAAGGAAATCGAAATGCTACATCAGTACATGAAGATGCTGACATTGCCTTTTGCTTGGGCGGACGAGCCAATTACACAAAATGAGATAACAACAGACTACATACAATCACCAGGAATCCGGGAATGTTGAATTTATTGTATTAATGTATTTATATATTATTTTTATTGATTATATTATTATCTTACATATTCTATGATTATCATAAATAATTATTATACTAATACTACAATGAACAATCATTACAATGACTAAAGTCTACATCAACTACTGGTAAGTTAAGTAAGTAGTTTTTAGTAGCTAGTAAAACTAGTAGAAGTAGTACTAAGTTAGTAAGTA
Organism: Ariolimax columbianus; assembly: GCA_036924085.1. Lineage (NCBI taxonomy): Eukaryota > Metazoa > Mollusca > Gastropoda > Stylommatophora > Arionidae > Ariolimax > Ariolimax columbianus. The sequence continues at coordinate 5,780,131 of JAVGWX010000016.1, read as the reverse complement.
GTAGTAGTACTCAACTAGTAGTAAGTACTAGTAGTAGTAAAGTAGTAGTCTAGTTTAAGTATATGTTAATCAATTGTAGTTGTAACATATTTTCAGTCCTTTCTTACCCTTCTACTATGTCTTGTTGAGCATTGTAAAACGTGCCCCTAATCTTCTTGAACACACTCATTTTTGGCAGGCTAACCTCGAGCGACACAAGTAGACAATATGACGGAACTGTATTGTTATAAAACTGCCGCACTTTGTTTTGATTTCTGTTACAGTATCAACTTCCACCATCTTGTCTGTCACATGACAATATGTTAGCATGTGACCAAAACATAAAATCGAAAGGAAGATCAACAAAACTATTTATTCGCGTATGAGTTCTTTAATATTTTTTTCCCTAATAATAGTACATCTCATTGAAGATTACATGCAATTAGTTTGACCGATTTATAAATGATTTGTAAAGCAATAACGTTATATATATTTTGTACAACATGAAACACAAAATACTGGACGTACACAAATTGTAGCAAATCTAATTTCAGGTTGTGAGAAGGCCTTCTTAGCCTTCTACGGCGGTGCATGACATTAACTGTTGACAAGATAGGTTATTTGCTAAATGTCGTCCACGAATTACAATCCATTTCATTTCTGATGCTTTATTGTCAGATGTGACACATGCAAGTAAGCTCTGCCGAATATTATAAATCCATTTAGATTAGTGTTATTTTGATCAAGTTTTACAAACGCTAACTGTAAGTTACAGTGTAACGGACTAACGGGGGAAACTAAAAAAAACTGTTTTGCGACATAGTTAATTATGTTGTTTTTTAGAGGCGGTCTCCATTTGACATTGAAGCTACATGTTTAATTAAAATGACAATATGACCATGGATAAGCACTGAATTTGTGCTGAAACTATAGGGTTGGGATGATATAAAGGCTCTTTTATATGGTTCAGACAACACTATGTACACTGGGAATCTAGAATTTACGTTATTTAAAACCTTTAGTGCTCTTTAGTGGCTTACTTTAGTGTTATACAGTTATTATTGGACCCGATTTGTGAATACTTCTGAATAGAATAATAATAATAAATAAATAAACATCGTTAATGTTTCTAGTCTAACTATTTATTTATCTGTTAAAGTTAATGGTAATGAAATCTGTGTGTGCATAGAGTTAACTGTTTAAGTTTTATATCATGATAGTTTATGTTTATCATTATTAGTTATTAGTAATAATGTGATAGTTTATGTTATCATTATTAGTTTTCTGTTGCTATTATCTCCTAAGAATGATAATTAATATATAAATAAATGTTTCATATTTACCAGATATAAAAACAAGTCAAGGAGCTTGTCAGGATGTCTTCTGGAAGTAGTCTGGTGGTTCCCATGGTGCTTTGGGGTCGATATGCTCCAACTCACTGTGTTTCATCCATCCTGATGACACCAGATGGCAAATACATTGTTACAGGATGTAACGATGGTCAGATATGTATCTGGGATGTTTTAGAGCATTTTCAGGTAGTCTGTTAGCTTTTTTCTCACATACAATTTTGAATATTTAAATATTATCAAATCAAATCTTCTGTACCTGATGTTACTACGCCCTAATGCACATACAAACTTGTATACTCGTCACTACTTTATTGTGCAGAAACATGGACACTGAATAGCAAGTTGGAAAAGAAGCCTTTGAAATGTGGGTGTATGGAAGATTGGCTTGCATTTCTTGAAAAGAGAAGAAAACATGCAGAGGTGATGACAAATTTGGGGGGAGGGTAGAGAATTAATGACAAAATCAGGAGTTAGACAGTAATGTTGTTTTGGTCATATAACAAGACATACCTCCTTGTTGAAGACCATACTAGATGGCAAGGTGGATGGCAGTTGTTCAAGAGGAAGACAACGTTTTAAATGGATGGATAACATCAGGAGATGGACTGGAAAAAGCCTGTCAGATTGCACCATTACTGCAAGAGATAGAGTATACTGGAGATCCATTGCAGCCAACTTTCAATGCAGAGATGGCACTTGAACTTGAATGCACCTACATAAGAACTTTTGCATGTTAAATAATGGTATTACAATTGATCAATTAGGAGTCCTGAAACTGCAGTAATTTATTATCAAATATAAGACAAAAGATGGAGTGACACCCAAGAGGACTGATTAGTGATGTCTATGATCAGCAAGCTCAGGAACCATCAACATGTCTTTGCCATATACTAAGGATTCCATGTAGCTGAGAAGTAAGTTGCTCGCTTCTCGAAAAATGAACGAAAGTGCAAAATGGGGATTCAAATCCCGTAAGTTTCAAGCATCCTCTGCTCTCAAGGGAGGTGATGGACAGAAAACTCGGAGCTCCTGTGTACACACTATGCATGTCAAATAACCCTTGGCAGTTGAAAAGAGTAGGCTGTTGGCCAATGTTCAGGCAAAAATGATAAAGGTAACTAAATTCCTACCCAGTCGTGGTCTACATGAATGCCAAAAGGAGGCATCTTTCCCATGATGCAAAGACACAACATGCGAATCACCTGTTTGTCTGCACGCTCGATTGCAAGTACCTTCAAAGGCCTTTACACCCCCTGGGCAGTTGAGGAGTGTATAAGTGGAACCATACCATATGTCGAAAGAAACTGATCACTAATGGTTAATAGACTGTGAGTCATCCCAGAGTCCAGCGACGTTTGTTCTATTTAAATGTTGTGAAGCAGTGTTCAGTTTCAAGAAACATGTTTCTAAATAAAATTAAGTTCTTTGTAATCAGTTACATGTAAGGTTCGTGTCACGAACGTAGAAATAGGACGAAGAGTGGAAAACACAATTGGGTCTTTTGATGATCTGTTCACAGCTATCAAAAGGCGAAAGATTGCTTGGTGTAAACATGTCACAAGGTCCAGCGAAATTAAAAATTCGATACTGCATGGTTTCTGAACCAGGAAAGAGAGGGCGGGGACATCCAAGGAACAGATGGGCAGACATCATCACTGAGTGGTCAAGCCTTTGTCCTGGTGAGGCACGACTGGCGGCATCAGATAGAGGGAGATGGCGTGGGATTGTGGGAGTGTCTTCAAGTATGCCCCAATGATCTGATGGGTTATGGAATGAACTGAACTGAGACAGTCACCAGAGAGGAGATACAAAATGATTGTAATGAACTAAAAAGAAGCACACGCACACACAATTGTTATAATTTTGATTCATATTAATTGAAGTTTTGTTGTCTCAATATATGTTCAGGTTGCTGCTAGGAATATGTTATTTGGACATACAGCTGCAATAAGCTGTCTTGCTATGGGAAGTGAACATAAGGAAAGATGTTATATTGTCAGTTCCTCAGAAAATGGGTGAGCAATTCATTTTTACATAAACTTTTGGCTAGTTCTACATACATCACTCTTTTCATAATTTATCTTGGGAAGCTACTCTCAGAGAGTCTATGTGGTTTCCAAGCTGGTCGAGGGGCGGTTTACATGATTTTTACAGCTCGTCAAATCCAAGAGAAATGGCAGAAACAGCATCGTGATCTATATGCAGCTTTTGTTGATCTGACAAAGGCCTTTGACAGGGGTGTATTCTGGAAAATCATGACGAAAATTTGAAAATTTATCACACTTGTTCGCCAGTTTCTTGATGGCATGTCGGCCCATGTGCTGAATGATGGTGAACTTTTTTCAGCATTTCCAGTCATCAGTGGAGTCAAACAGGGCTGTGTGCTGGCACAACGATCTTATTTGCAACCATGATTTCTGATGCTACACATGGATGTAACACTGTATCTCAGATACATGACAGATGGACAGCTGTTCTCTCTGCATCGCCTAAGGTCCCTCACAAAGGTGAAAGAAGCAACCATCTTAAATCTCCTCTTTGCTGATGACTGTGCCATAAACACATGCTCAGAGCAGACATGCAGACCTCCATGGATGAGTTTTCCACTGCGTGCACTAACTTTCGTCTTACTGTAACGACCAAGAAAACAAAGGTAATATTTTTACCTGCACCTGGAAAGTCCTACCGCGAACCAAACATCATTGTACAGCGCCATTGCCTACAAGCAATTGATAGCTTTACTTACCTTGGTATTACCCTCATTACAGAAGCGAATATTGACACTGAGGTCCACAACAGGTTTTCCAAGGCAAGAGCTGCTTCTGGAAGACTACGAGCAAAGGTTTCGGACTGGCAAGGAATCAGTGTTGCCATCAAGACCAATGTGTATCGTGCTGTTGTACTAACTACCCTTCTGTATGCATGCGAAGTAGCAGGAGAAGTAGAGGTAAACCAAAACACACAATGAGAAGGGAGCTTGAGACAACATAAATAAAACGAAGGAGGTGGCAACAGCTGAAGTTGATAGCTCAGAACAGGAGGGCTTGGTGGCTCATGACAGAAGGACTTGTTGGCTCACGACATGAAGACTTGGTGGCTCAGGCCAGAAGGATGTTATATGTTTTTGTTGAAGAACTAATTTTAACAGGTAGCTGAGAAGATGTTGATTGTTAATTTCTGTCCAATTTCTGAATTGTAAATAATACTTAAGGAAGTAATTATTATTTTCAATGCTTTTATTGTTATTTTTGTGTCCAAATAATATTTGTAGAATCAAATGAGTGTTTTCAATTCAGTAAAATGTTTTTTTGCAGGGAAATGTGTCTATGGGATGTGAGTGACGGGCGCTGTATTGAGAACAATAAAATGGATAAAGTTCATTCTGATATTGCAGTAAGTATGCTAACGGTAGCTAAAACGTACAGGTATGGCTCAGGTACAGCATCGGTACAAAAACAAAATAGACCCACTTTATGGCCAGAAAGCTAACACGGCTCTCTGTCAATGTGATATCTTGATTGTACCTGTTATTCTGTTTATAAAGTATTGTGGAACTCTGACCGTCCTCCCCTTCTTTAGATTCTCACTTTTCTTTTCTGTTTCCTATATGGGGTGTACGTGGCTGAATGGTTTCGATGTCTGCTGACAAGGAGGGCAACGGACCAAATTCTCAGTAAGGCATATGTTGTTTTTCTGTTAGGAGTGAAATAAACATACATAGCCAGCACACGTCGCGACGGCAGCAGTGGTGAAGCGTTTTAGTCCTCAGCCTAAAAACTCCTTGACATTCCCAGTAATGGGAATAAAGTTGTATGACAGTTCCTTTTTTTATTATGGGAAATTGATTCAAAATTTAAGAAATAGAAGATGCCTACCAGGAACAAAAATACACAGTAGCGGTTTGGGTGGACCTAGAAAAGGCATTTGACAAAGTCTGGAAAGAGGGACTTGGAGTCAAGATACGAAGAAGTGAAGTTTGTGGGAAAATGTACAAATGGATAAGTCACTACCTCAAAAACAGAACGGCCAGAGCTCAAGTACAAGGGCAGATGAGCAAAAAGGTGACACTTGAGCAGGGAGTACCCCAATGGGGAGTACTGTCACCCATACTCTTCCTGGTGAATATAAATAATATAACAGAGAATATACCAAGAAGAGTCCATAGCTCAATGTTCGCAGACGATCTGGCTATGTGGACCTCTGAAAAGAATCTCACCATAGCAAGAAATCGTATGCAGCAGGCCCTAACATCGCTGGAAGAGTGGGCGAACTCATGGCTGGTCAAAATAAATGAGGAAAAAACCACATGTACAATATTCTCGCTGTCAAACAAACCCCAAAACACCAAATTAAGTCTTAACGGCAAATACCTGCAGACAAACGACAACCCAAACTACTTGGAGTCACATTTGATCGGCGCATGACATGGAAAAGTCAGATCGAGAGAAACTGAATGAGAGCCAGAGAAAGAATGGCAATCATGAGGAAACTTGCTGGCACAAGCTGGGGAGCAGACGAAAGTATACTAAAGAAACTGTACACTGGAAGAGTGAGACCAGTTCTCGAGCATGGCATTGCGGCATGGACAACAGCAGCAAAGGCGAACTTCGACAAAATTAGCAAACTCCAAAACCAAGCCATGAGAGTTATAACAGGAGGCATGAAGTCAACGCCAATTGTAGAACTTGAAAAGATTACAAAACTGCAACCCATGACCGACAGAAGAGACTGCAGAGCCCAGCTGCAATCAGAGAAACTCAGAAGACTGACTGACCATCCAATGCACCAGAGACTAAACAATTTCGGAAATGGGAAACTAAAGCGGAGAAACTTTGCAGAAATAGCCAAAGCAAAGATGCACGAAGAGCCCATGAATGCACTAACAACACCAAAGCCCATCCCTACAGTACGAAAACCTATCTGGAGGCAGCATATATTTCCAGAGGTGGTAGAAAATATACCAGGTATTGGAAACAAAAACTGCCAGACTGAAAAAGAAAGAAGAGATACTACCCTGAACTACATATCGAAAAACTACCCAAGCATGGACTGGACCCATGCATACACTGACGGTTCTGTAACAAACACAACACAGAACGGAGGGGCAGGAGTATTTCTGAACCTACCAAATGGCAGAAAAATAACACTGTCATTCGCTACTGGAAAATACACAAGCAATTTCAGAGCGGAGGCAGAGGCACTGAGGGCGGCAGTGGAAGAAATGGTGACAGGTAAAAGGAATGAAAGCCATATAGTCCTGCTTACAGATGCCTTGGCCGTAGTCACAGCACTGAAAAGCCAGAAAAATATTGAGCTTAATGTGTGTAAAGCCCAGTTTTTGCATAACTGCATTCATCATATCCTCGATGGACACCTAGCCTTTGGAGTTAGAAGAATCAGCTGTCCAACACTGCAATTCAAAGATGTTTGCAAGAGGGACATGAAGTCATGTGACATCCCATCCGAGGGCTGGAAAAAAATTGCTAAGGATCGAGCTGTTTGGAGACAGTCAGTTGGAGGTGACATAGTGACTGCTGATACTTATAGAGGCCTTCTGGCTGCAGACAAATAGAAAGGCTGAAGAGATCAAGGAACAGCCAGGTGAGCCAGCCTCAGCATGGTTGTGCGATCTGTGGCAGGGACTGTCACTTGCGGATCAGATTTTACAGCAATAGCAGAGAGGGTCGAAATACAGGAGACAGAGCTGGACAAAACTCACATGGTGCTTTGCACAGGGACTATAGAGACTGAGACGCCTATGATGATTCATCATACTTATGCAATACATACTGTAGTTGCAATAAAAATGTAAAACTGCCACTTAATCTTGTAATTTTCAGCGTCTGTCGGTGTTCAGTTGTGCTGCATTCCCTCTCATATCTGTAACGTAGTTTACAACTGATTATTCGTATTATTATAGTTTTATTTAATCAGTGCACAGCTTTTTGCTGAGTAGTATTTGAGTAGCAATGTAATTCAGAACTTTGTACCAGATACATGAGTAATATTTCTCAAATTGAAATCTTAAAATGTTTCAAGGTCAGATTTGATGCCACAATCATGTTTAAATCCTGCATTTTAACACGTTTGGATAAGCTAAAAAACTTTTGTTTGCAATATTTTAACAAAACAAATGAAAACTAAAAGGCAAGTTTAATAATAAACTTGTCTTTGCTATTGTTTTTGCTACTTAATTTGTTGTAATATTTTAGTAAGATTGTAGTAAAATCATCTGATATTATTCATATCAATTTTTGCTGAAAATGTCACATTATGGTCAATTTAATTTCAGTCCTACCATCTGAAATCAGCAAAGTCCTTGCGTTTGGTGTGTAATGGTTACTATGACGAAATTGTGGTCATTGATCCTCTGAACCTGGAGATTGTTTACTCACTTGTAGCGAGGGTAGAGTCTGATTGGATCAGCGCATGCTGCATCATTTCTCCACAAACTAGAGATGGTGAGTATTCAGATTGAGGAAATCATAGAAAGAAGAAAAACAACTTTGAATACTTGAAAGAAATGCTTGACTAAAGGTAAATCTTTAAACAAAATTGTTAGGTTATACTGATTGTATACTCTCAAGTGGTGCTTAGGTTGAAAAAAATTAAGACCACTGTAACCATTCAAGTATGTCAAAGGTGACTAAAGAGGGTTGTGCATGGGGACTAGCAACCTGATCATGTAAAAACATTGCTATTGAAGCTGCTAAGATACCGTTTTCCTGCAGAAGGGTAGCAGTAGTCGTGACCCTATGTCTGTCAAGAAACGAAAGGCAAATCATCATTGATTGTACTACTAAATATATCAGAAACAAGTAAACAGCAAACACGTATTTTGACTGCCTAATTCCTTGTTAGGAGCGTGGGACTGAGCAGTTAGGATACCAAGCTCTTAGCCTTGAGACACAGGTTCAAACTACCCCCCCCCCCCCCCCCCCCCCCCCCACAATTTCTTCCAGCAAGTTTTTTCATGATTGCTATCCTCTGCCTTGAACATACCCGGTAGCTTTCTACCTGTTTTCTACATCAGCCACTGATCAAAGGTAATATCACAATACACAGTGCTTATCAAGGTACAGATTTTCCCCATTTGGTCTTAATTTGGAGCTCTGTGGTTTGTTTGTGAGATAAAAGATTGGCCCACTCCTCCAATGATGATAGAGCGTGCTGCATCCAAATGCTTGCTGTTGTAATATTTTCTTCTGAGATCCACAAGACCAAATCATCTACAAAAAACAGAGCTGTGTGCACTTTTTGAAATACTCCCTGTTAATATCATTTATATATATGAGGAACAACGTGGGCGACAGGACACCATCTTTGGTGACAGGACACCACTTTGGGGGACAGGACACCACCTTGGAGGACAGGACACCACCTTTGGTGTCAGAACACCACCTTGGGGACAGGACACCACCTTGGGGGACATGACACTACTTTGGGGGACAGGACACCACCTTGGGGGACAGGACACCACCTTTGATGACAGAATACCACCTTGGGGGACAGGACACCACCTTGGGGGACTTTGTTCTAATGTAATTTTTTTGCTAGTCTGTCCTTGAACTTGAACTCTAGCTGTTATGTTTTCATGATAGTGACTGATCCATTTGTACATTTTTCCGCAGATTGACTTCTACGCAGCTTGACTTTAAATCCCTCTTTCCTACAGACTTGGCTTCCACGCAGCTTAACTTTCAATCCCTCTTTCCTACAGACTTGGCTTCAAGGCTACTTAACTTTCAATTCCTCTTTCCATACCACATCATGAATTCACATACCATGAGAGTTCTTTTTCATCTGATGGACGCAGTGCACCTGACATGTTAATGCGGATTGGGCTTGCTGCCTCCGCCATGAATGACCTTCGCCGGGTGTGGAATAATGGCAGACTCTCTCTCGGATACAAAGTTCGTATTTATCAGACGTGTGTGATTTCTGTCCTCCTGTTTGGTTCAGAGACTTGGATCCCGTTTAAACCGGACATATCAAGACTCAAAGTCTTCCATATGTGCAGCCAACAACGCATCCTCAGTATCCGGTGGTTCGATCTCGTCCGCAATGTCGAGGTGTCTGCAAAGACAAGTCTTCCCTCCATCTCAGACACTCTGGGCTGCTGTCGCCTGTCTGTGTAAATTTAGTCACGTGGTTCGACTGGATCGGGAAGTTCCGGCTCATCAGATAATGTCCAAGTCAGCTATGTGTAACAACAGTCTCCCACAGGCCGGCTGGAGGGTTCTACATGCCTCTGACAGATAGCAGTCTCTCCTTCGGCATTGAAGGAAGTTTGGCTACAAGCCTCAGCTGTTGGTCATGGTAGCGGTTGATCGGTGCAATGGGCTCTAGATGCTTAGGCGAACATTATTATTATACCTTATGAAAAGTTTTTTTTCTTGATACCCAGAATGCAAGTAAATTTTTTTTCCTCAGAATGCGAGTCTAGTTTCTTACAGCTTTTATGCTTTTTTTGCAGCGTCTTGTCATCGAGTTTTCAGTAGAGTTGTTGTTCTCATAGTGTCCTTCTATAACAGTGTTTGTTGAACAGTTTGATGCCACACTCATCTAACTTGAAATATTTTAAAGTTTACCATTCAAAGTCTGTTTTGTTTGTTAGTAATCAAGTAAAGTAAGAGGGATCTTACAGCATGAACAAATGATCAGTGAAATGAAAATGTTGAGAAAAGTTCAGGGGACAACGTCTTCTTTGTTCATATCACAATAAGAGAGGCCCTTCCCCTTTGTCCATATCACAATAAGAGAGGCCCTTCCCTTATGTACATATCACAATAAGAGAGGCCCTTTCCCTTTGTCCATATCACAATAAGAGAGACACTTGCTCTTTGTCCATATCACAATAAGAGAGGCACTGATACAAAGTTAACATTGTTTCAAATTATCCTCTTGTCTTCAGATGATGTGATACTGGCCATCACCAACTCTGGAACAGTCAAAGTTTGGACACTGACCTCTCCTGAACCAAAGGTCTATTTCCTTCATTTGTTATCCTTATTTGCCTCATTTTTACATGAATTCTTTTTCATGTTAATTTTTGTTTTAAAGAATCTTTTATAAAAAATTAAATTTTTAAAAAACTATTATTGCTTCCTAGAATCTTTAAGAACTTTCTTTGAACTTTGTCATTACTTACCCTTCTTTCATTGTTGCTTTAAATCCCTCATAAATTTATTTCATTTTTATTTAGTTTGCACATTTCTATGATTTTGTAACATATATTTTCACACATTAATGTCATCATAAATTTTGTTCTTAAGAAGGATGATAAAATACATCATTCATTCATGGGGCCGAAGATGCAGCAGTGAATGAGCTGCTTGCACCAGGGTCGGTGACCAAGACCATATTTTGCTTCAAAGTGGTGGCTCTTGAAACAGACTGCAATCAATCAATCCGACTAAGAGATTACGGAACGAAGAGGAAAGACAAATCTGGTTCCAAAAATGTTGTACTGAAATTAGATGTGTTTGGCCAATAGGCGCATATATCACAGCCTCACTGTAAACTACAACACATGCCACTAATGTCCTTTTCAGAATGAACGCCAAAGAAGAAGAAAAAGAAAACCTTAATTTAAATTAATTTGTATACATTCAGGGAAGCAAAATCCCAGAAGATGAGTCCAAACAAATACGCTGCCTGAATGCACAAACACTCAGATGTTGTCCTGGCAATCTGCGGACAGTCCTTATTGTATGCAGCAAGTATTGGCAGGTAAATATGTTTATATTGGCTTTCAGACCATCGAAGTGTAACAAATTAATCAGAATGAATAAATACAATTCAACATTGAGATAATTCATTTGCAGTTTTAAGCTTTTTTTTTGTGTGTGGGTTTCTATTTTTCAATGTCACTGGAGCTATACCTGAGTATGAAAAAATATGCCCACTATATCTTTCCAGACATTTAGTTAAAGATGATAGAGAGAATTTATCAGGTGCTGCCAACATCATCATGTAAAACACATTGTTGCAGAAAACCATTACTAAAAGAGCCCACAAAACTGCTTGAATACAGGCATCCTTAAAATGGACCATCTGCAGTGGTAGTCCTATGCTTCGTTTGAAGCAAAAAGTAGATAAGAAGAATTTTTCTTTGTGTTTCAATTGCTACATATTGTTTTATTTCATTGTTTTATGTGTTAAGCATTGCAATAATCAATTTCCACTAGATGGATCAAGCTAGTAGTCCTTATAAAAAAGGAGAGTTGATTAGAACAAAATGGGATAATAATTTTGCACATTTGCAATTAATTTGAATTAATTTTTGTGCTGGTGATCAGAAGTTCATACGAAGATAGAAGTAGATTAAATAGAGTAGAAAAATAGTTTTGTGTAATTTCACAAACGAGTAATTTATTTTTCCTAGTTATATATACATTCCTACAGCATATTTAGATTGACACAATAATCTTGAGTACACACATACATATGGGGATGAAATAAACCATGAACAGTAATTTATCACAGATTATAATCTGCTCTGTTGAAAAGCTTGATAAGGAAAACTCTACATAAATTAGTTTGTACTGAATTGTTGTTTTCCCAATTTGTTTTAGCGATATTTGTTGTATTCAAGATTTTAAAATCTAGGCTTTTTGTAAGTCCTACCCATTCTCTTATGTTCATATCAGAGGTGGTTCTTGCATTTTGGCAAATAGGAACATGCTGAATGATTCTACAAAATATTACAATATTCTAAATTGAGATTTACAAAAGGATAAAATAATAAAACAAACTGCCCTATTTTGCCTGAGAACATGTCTCTGCAGACTACTAGAACATATGTGCAGACTAAAGATCTCGCACATCAATAAATTCCCACCAGGAACAGGGGTCCAGAATCCAGAGCATATTCTACAGGACCGCTCACTCTATCGGGAAATGAGATACCAGACCTGGCCAGAGGGTGCAGAGCTGAGACAAAACCTGTGGGGCAGCCACTGTGACCTGGTGAAGACTACAAACTTCATCATGGCGACTGGCCTCCAGTTACAGCATGACCAAAGATCCTGAATGCAAAGATGAAGACAAAGGGATAAGCAAAAGCAACTACCAGTGGATGGTCTTGTAGTACCAGCTCTATTGTAGTGAATAAAAAGTGAACAATTTGACAACAGAATTGTGGTCCATGAGGAAAATCCTGCACATATTGGCAGCAAAGAAATCAAATTTTAAAATGCTGAATGAAAATAGTATTACAAGATCAAACAGAGATACAAAGTAGAAGGCCAACATTCAACATTCACAGTCTTAGAAAGGAGAGCCGTTACAACCTGTTCTCAGTGGGAACAGTCTGGAATTGCAACTAGAAAAACGGTGAATGACTGAATTCTTGAAAGTAAAGATTGGAGGACGGGGAGGGAAGTCGATCAAGAGACAACCTATATGTTCTTTACTGGGGAGGGAACAACATAAAGACCCACTGTATCCTGCTAAATATGTTTTTATAAAGATAACTAAATACAGGTATGTATGAGCCAGACAACCACCTCATGTGAAACTACTGGAAACCAATACTACAAGAGCACATAAATGCCTTGGTACATGCTTCCTGTAGTGGTAGCTCATGCTCCTATTGGTTTGTAAAAGCAAAAATGGGGATGATGAATCATGACACTCAGTGAAAATGAAAATCGCATGTGAATCCATCAAGCAAGAACCCACTTAACATGTAGAATAGATAGTTCTGTCGTAGATAAACACTTCAGCTGTAACACAAGACATGTTTTGTAGAGTCACTCAAACATTAGGGATGTTTCATGTTTGCTGATGTCTGGCCAACTCTTTCTGGGGCATGTATCATACATGGTTGTGTATGACTCTCCACCTTTCCGATGCCCCATCTTAGCACTAGCTAAGTTGTTGATTGTCCTTGCAGTCAATATTTACCAATTTATTAATTATGTCAGAATTCTGTTCTAAACTGGTCATTTATTTTGAGGTGCAGCTCTGTTCAAATTCCAATTATTTTATGTGCCATACAATCCAAGTGGTACCTAATGAGGAAAGAACAGGACCACTGTAACGTTCCAAGCAAAATGTAATAGGTGACTAAAAAGGGCTGTGCATAGGGCTAGCAACCTCATCCTGTAAAACAAAATTCTTCAGGACCTTTGCTGCAAGAGTGCAGTTAAATGCTTCAGCACAGGTTTCCTGCAGAGGTCACTATATACTTCTTGTGGAGACGGTAACCAGAAGTGATATTACTTGCTTGATTTCTTGATGACCTGTTCCTCAGTGACAGTTGTATCGCTGCTGGTCCCAACTTCATCTCTAACTATCTCTATCCCAAGCTATGGAAGTCCAGTGGACAATAAGTTTTTCTTTGAACATCTCGTGGATGCTGTAGTGGAGTGCAGAGGTGTCTGACCAACGCATTAGAGGTATATCCCGCAATGTTTTTCCAACTTGAGAAGACTGACCTTGATGTGCTCCATCATTCGTCATTTCGTCAGTGTTTGTAGCCAATTCCAAAACAATGAGAAGGCAGCTTTCTTCTTCTTCTTTTGTTTGCTTGACAATATTGTCTATCTCTGCAATCTTGTCTCATGTATAAACTTCTTTGTAGTTCACATACAGGTCCATACAGTTTCTCTTCCAGTGTTGTTTCTATGGGCTAGTGGGATTTTCTCTGTATATCATATTCTAGGCAGTTCTGTAGTATGTGCTCTGCGATCTGGGATGCCTGTCCGCATGTACACGCAGCTGAGTTGCCAATCTTCAATTCTGTGTACATATGGCTGCGGAATTTATTGTGTCATGTTCTAAGGCACAGCACAACAGTTTTTTCTTGTCTGTTCATCTAATGGTAACCATCTTGGTGTTACTGTTAGTGGCTTTCTAATTGATTTAGTCATCCTGAGGAGGCAGCTCTTCAAGAACATACTAAATATGTTGATCGCGTTTTTGGGTATTTCTAGTATACAGCTCTGTTAAATCTTTTCCCTTGAGTATGTTTCAGTACTGGTTTGATGTTTTCTTACACCACGAGGTAGCTGGCAACACACCCAGCTATGCTCAGCTCACGAGGTAGCTGGCCACACGCCCAGCTATGCTCAGCTCACAAGGTAGCTGGCCACACGCCCAGCTATGCTCAGCTCACAAGGTAGCTGGCCATACGCCCAGCTATGCTCAGCTCATGAGGTAGCTGGTCTCATGCCCAGCTATGCTCAGCTCACGAGGTAGCTGGTAGCTGGCCACACACCCAGCTATGCTCAGCTCACGAGGTAGCTGGCCACATGCCCAGCTATGCTCAGCTCACAAGGTAGCTAGCCACATGCCCAGCTATCCTCAGCTCACGAGGTAGCTGGTAGCTGGCCACACACCCAGCTATGCTCAGCTCATGAGGTAGCTGGCCACACACCCAGCTATGCTTAGCTCACGAGGTAGCTGGCCACACGCCCAGCTATGCTCAGCTCACGAAGTAGCTGGCCACACGCCCAGCTGTGCTCAGCTCATGAGGTAGCTGGCCACACACCCAGCTATCCTCAGCTCACGAGGTAGCTGGTAGCTGGCCACACACCCAGCTATGCTCAGCTCATGAGGTAGCTGGCCACACACCCAGCTATGCTCAGCTCACGAGGTAGCTGGTAGCTGGCCACACGCCCAGTTATGCTCAGCTCACGAAGTAGCTGGCCACACGTCCAGCTATGCTCAGCTCACGAGGTAGCTGGCCTCATGCCCAGCTATGCTCAGCTCACGAGGTAGCTGGCCACACACCCAGCCATCCTCGGCTGTTTTGTGACATACCTTGTTTAGGGTGTGTTGGGTGAGCTATTTTTGACCATATTCAAGCTGATTTATCCATATAGGAATATGTTGGTTACAACTGCTCAGTGGTTTTCGGGACAAACAGAATAGGACCACTGTCCTTGCATGTCATAAGATGTGACTAAAGAAGGTTATGCACGGAGGTGGTAACATCATTATATAAAAATAACCATTGCTTTGAAACGACACTGCAAATGACTGAAATCAAACTTTCCTAAAACGCTGGTTAGTCAAAACCTATACTCACCAAGCGGAGTGGCAGGAAAAGATGAAGAAAGCCTGGTTGAAATACAGGTAATTGTGCAGCCAAGAGGCAGCAGTGAATGGGCTGACAGCAGTCAGTGACTCTAACTGACCACTTTCATCAGGGTCAGCAAACTATAACTCACCATGACCCTATTTCACTTCCTCATGGCAGACCTGAAAACAGGCTGCACTAGTGTATGGCCAAGTGACAGGGATTGCAGCTAAAAGGCATATCTGGTACTAAAAAAACCCAGCTGAAATTGGATGTGTTGGTGTGGTAGGTCAAAAGATGCAGATATCACGACACAACATCACACATCCTTTTCACGATGAATGCCAGAGAAGAATAAAAGGATACAGATAAGCAAAATGGCGATGACAGCAGCAACTATAAGTATATTTTAAACGCTCTGAAATCATTTATTTTTGCTAACTATCGAGGCACAAGTAAAATGCAAAGTACAGTAAAAGATCATTTTGCCGTAGCTTTGCAGCTAGGGAATAGATAACAAATAGTGAAATAATTGATCATGAACATAGGTTAAAGATTAATTTTACTTAAATAAATCTACCAGATCTTTTCACAAATAATCTTCATTTCAATTTCGCCAAATAATTAAAAAGAACAATTTTTTTGCAGCTGCAAAAATGTTTTTCATTCCTTTTTTTTTGTTGGCATGATCTGCTTCCAGTTTTGTTGAAGAAATGCAGGCGCCAATTTGTTGTTGCAAATGTTTGTTGTGTTGTAAAAAGTGTGTTGTTAAACTTGTCTGATATAAAGAAAGTAATCGGATGCGCATAGCTTTTAGAGCAAGGAGATGTAAATGTAACTGGTTGTATACAGACTCTGCAGGGTCTTCTAAACCAGTATAAAGACGTTAAGTTAAGTTAATTGACTAATATTTTCATTAATATTTATTTTTTCTGTAATGGATTATTAAAACTCTTCACAATTTATCTTTAATTTCGTCCTCTTCATTTGTGCTCTGTTAAGTGGAATTCAAATTTGCTTAAATAGATCTGCATTTCCCACACTTTTTGTGTTCACTGCACTCAATAAAATAATGAAAGGTTTGCAGCACTCTGATTCCCTTCCTGAGTGCACACTATGTATACATAGTTTCCAATGACTTTGAAAGGTAATTGAATATATTAAAAATCCGCCCACAGTGACAAATATTTTTAATTTAGTTTATGGGTAAATTTTTAAATTAATTCAACCTGGAAAAAAATTGTTTTTAATATACTAATGTAAACAAATTTGAGAGACAGTGAAATAGATGGTGTATTTTTAAACAAAGCTTCGGCAGAAAAAATAATGTTTTTTTAAATAAAGCTACCAGAAGTACAGTAATATGAGTTTGGCAAACATTGCATTGCTGTAAGAAAATATTTTCAAATTCTGCCAGATTTCTTTTTGTGCGGTGAGCCACATTGTTATTAGTGTTGTGAAATGAAAATGCAAAATAATATATATTTAATTTAGTATTGTAATTGTTGTAGATGTATGTATGCAAGAAATATATGTATTACAATAAGGTGAATATTGCATTCAGCATTCATACATTGCACTTGTCTGCAGGAAATGTTAATGTATTTAAACGTGCATAAATTGATTTGTTTGCAAGAAATATAAATATATTCAAACAATCATAAAGATTGCACTTGTTTGCAAGAAATATATTTAAACATGCATATTGGATCAAGATGCTCAGCAGTGCATGAGCTGTAGTGGTCAGTGACCTATAGCTGACTGCTAGCGTCAGGGCCAACCAAACAAGAACTGCCAAAATCCTTCTACACCTCCATGCGGTGATCCTGGATAACAGTCTGCAACAGAGCAGGCAGCTAAGGGAAGGAATCGAAGCGGGAAGGCTAACCTGGTACTAAAAATGCCTGCTAAAGTCGGATGTGTCGGACTGAAAGGTGCAAATATTGCAGTCAAGCAGCAAACTACAACACAACGCATTCCGTTATCGGGACAACATCCTGCTACTTGCAAAACCCTTTTCAGGGTTTGGTAGCGGGAGATTGAGAATGAACGAAGAAGAAGAAATATGCGTCTATTGCAATTGTTTGCAAGAAATAAAAATATATTACATCGATGTGATATATATTACATATATCTGAAACATTGCTTTCTTGAAATAGCAGCAGAACAATATAAAGTCACCTTTTAATGACAAGCTCAAAAGGTTGCAGTGGTCCTAATCATCTCTTGCCATAGGCCACTCAATGATGAAGTGTATATGTCTTGCATAGATGTGATACCACTAAAAGATTGCTTCATTCCTATATAAATTTAGCTTTGTTAACTTTTGTAACATTTTCTCAAGTCTTTTTCACGTAACATTTTCTCAAGTCTTTTTCACGTAACATATTCTCAAGTCTTTTTCACGTAACATTTCCGTAACAATCTCACATTGGCTGTCTAGTACAACCATAATTCTGTATTATAACTTCAAGAATACCATTTCTCTTTTATATATAGTTGATGTTCTCAATGTAATTAGTTGCACTTGATGTATATATGCCATTGAAGTTAATGTTTCTCACGCTTTTAACAATTTGTTACTAAGGAAATTCCTGGCATTAATGTGTAATTATGATAGAGAATTATCTATTACTTTTAAAATAAAGAACTATATAAATTTGCCTTTTAAATATAATTTGTCCACTTTATTTCATGTCGTAGTCACACAAGTATTTGATATAATCATGTGTTTAACATAAATATTGTTTCACACGACACTCTGCTGTAACAGGGAAACGCATTGTGCATTTAGCTCCTAATCTGGGGTGAAGAGTAACACCAGGGTCAGGTGAAACAGTGACTCATTCTTATTGTGCTCCCTCCTGTGTCGGAAACAGGCTTTGTTATAGCAGTAAGGCTAATGAGGTCGGATCAACACTGATCCCCATAGTGGTGATCTTACTGAGTAGCCACACATTGCACTACAGCCTGGAGGGCTTCTTTACACCTCAGGATGTGCGAGGTGGAGTAAAAAAAAATAACTTGAATATGGCAATACAAATTCAAAATCATGTAGAAGGTTTTGCTGCAGGCATGTTATGTCCTACCCCTTGAGGTACCACTGTGCGAAGACCTATGATGTCAGCAAACCATAGCCAAGATGGCCACATCCTTGGATGCATGTATGAGAAAGGAGCAGTGTGCAGTTGTTGCATTTTGGGTACTGAGGCTGAGAAATCAGCAGACGTTTATTGAAGGATGGAGAGGCATTATGGGACATGTGTCGCTTCAACATGTGTATTAGTGGTACATGGAGTTTAAAATGGGAATGTCAACTGTGATGACTAATACAGCTCACTCTGGCAGGTCTACGTCTGATGCTATCATTGTAATGAAGCGAGTGATACTGGAAAACTAGTGACGACAATTTAAGAATCAGTCATGACTTAGGGCACCACATTATTCATGACATGCTACAGTGCCATATAGTCTCTGCTAGTGGGTGCCAAAACAACTCACCCTTAACTGAAAGAATATCATGAGGATGTTTGTGAAACACTGCTATGACGTCAAAACATTGCGGCTTGCTCAGTTCTGCTTTCTTGTTACAGTAAGATCATGTGCGACTGCACCAAGCTCGTGTGACAGAAATGACACTCACAAATCTGTATTCTGAGTATTTCCAAATTATGCATATTCATTGAGTGATTATCGTGTATTTGGACCACTGAAGAAGACACACGGTGGCCAGAAGTTTAGTATAGATAATAGGTGAAATAGACAGTGGATATGTGACAACGCAGTCAGTCATAAGTAATGGGCTGGGACACTTATATTGAACATGGTGGGAAATATGTTGAAAAGTGATTAAGTGCTTTTTGTGTGTACATATTCTGTGAATAAAAACATATTAAGGTTACTGTTTGATTCCTCCCCATAAGAAAAGCCACTATAACCCGCTACCAAAGAAACATCATCATGAGTGAAGAACACAGTGCACATAACTTTGAAAACAACAAATAACTCCTGATCTGGTGGTTATATAATTTTTTATTTCTGAAGTTTACATTTCTTTCTCAAAAGTCACAAATTTTTATACTGTGGTTAACTATACAAAGACACCTACCACTTTATTGTTTGGATATTTTGTTATCATACTTATTTTTGCTGTATTGATCCTACAGGTATGTAACAATTCAGTTCTCGTCTCATATTCATTTTTATTGATCTTTTTAAAAAAAAAATATATAAAGAAAATTAATGCAAGCACATTATAAGTAAAAACTGCTTATAAGGTAAAATATAAAAAAATTGTTAGTTAAAAAAAAATAAAGCCAATTTATAAGGAACAATGATGTGAAACTGTATGCTTTGGTGCAAAAATATGTTAGATTTTAGTGTTTAATTTGGAATGATATTAAAGAATCTTATTTTAAACACGCCCCATACACGCAGAGGCATGTACACACTGACACCACAGATTAGTTGTTGTCCTTTATGTTTACTTTATTTTATTCTATAGTTTTATCCCGAGGTTTATATTATATAGATACGGATCTGAAATTTATAATGTTCCTCATCTCGTATTTGTTTAAAATAAAAATGTAGTTATTTATTGAGAAACTAAACAGAAATAAATATAAGGAGCAGTTTTTC
This sequence comes from Ariolimax columbianus, assembly GCA_036924085.1. Taxonomy (NCBI): domain Eukaryota; kingdom Metazoa; phylum Mollusca; class Gastropoda; order Stylommatophora; family Arionidae; genus Ariolimax; species Ariolimax columbianus. The sequence continues at coordinate 5,760,133 of JAVGWX010000016.1, read as the reverse complement.
AAAATCACATGAACTTTTTTTTTGTTTTGTTTTTGCATTCGTCTTATTTCTCTATTCCCCAAGGCAGTGTGAGTTACACTACAGTTTTTATTTTGCGCCTGTCGGCCCAGTGCATGACCTCGGCATGCATTTTATGTAAGGGTCTGCTTCCTTCTGCATTTTCTAAGGGTTTGCTTCCCTGGGGTAACGGCCGATGCTGTGATGGGGATCGAACCCAGCACCTTCGGTTTGTGAGCCGTGTCACTTAACCTCTAGCCCACACCGTCTCAAATCACATGAACAAAATGTGAGTGTTTCACTGGTGAAGCTTTCCTTGAACATGTCATACTTACTGGCAGACATTTTTTGTTCATGTGTCTTTGTAAAACTGCTCATTACCATATTTGTATTGGCATCAGATTTACGACCAGTAATTCTTGTTAGTGTATGTTGAATAATAAAATCACATACAAGAAATATGAAGAAAACTAAATTCAAAACTCAAAGGTAAATCTTTTGTTTTTAGGTATTGGTTTTTATTGTTTTTGCTTACTTACATTTTTTTCACTTTTTTGGACTATGTTCATCTCTTATTGTGGATTCTGTTACTCCATTCCCAAGGTGTATAATTTTGCCAGCCGAAAAGCAGACAAACAGGATGTGGTAAGGCAGGTGTGATGATAGCATTCGTGTACAGTAGCCAGAGATACATTGATGAGGCCATTTCACAAAGTCTTGTTTCTCCATTATGTTTTAATTTTAAACAAGAGCATTTTTGCATACATAAGCAGATGTCCTTTTAAAAAAGAAAATTGCAAAGTATGTTGAAAACGGTATGACACCATAATAAAAGGCTCTTGATAGAACTACTCTGGATTTATAGTTGAAACAAAGCAAACACTATGATGGTTTCTGGCTTGTGAGTTAATCTAAAAATGTTTAAAGTGCCAGTGCTTACATTCTGTTCTGCTTTCATAGTTTGTTTTTTCTTTGTAGAATAGAAGAAAAAAAATGCTTGTGACTTGGTCAAAATCTCAGCCAGACGTGGCATCCTAGCTGTGGGTTTTTTGTAAACACTGGCTGGCTGACATCCTTTACTCTTACTGTAACATAAGCTTCTGCCACAGAGCTACTTGCACTTCGTACTGCAAGATTGACCTAATTTGACAGGGACAATTTCAAATGTTTTTAATTTAATTTGTTTCTGTGTTTTTATAATTAAACAAATGTACATCTTAGTTTTGGAGCAGTAATAACAGTTATGCCTTCCAAAGAATAATTTGCTTTATCATTTGTAGTTTGTTGTCTTTTGAGATTAAATGCATTTGCTTGTAAGAGAAACAAATTCATCTTAACTCAACACACGGCTTGTGCACCAATCATGTTAACAGTTTTATGGTTTGCTCACAATGCAACCCCTCTCAGGGTGAAGTGTACTTAATGCTGCTCAGGGGTTTTAGGCATTTGATGTAGACTATGTTTTGATGGCTCACATGTCCTAACATAACCAAAAGGACTGTCTGTTGTTGAAAGGATCTTTGTTCACCAAATGAAGGTTAAACTTTATTCATGAACAACCAAAACAACGTTATCTCTATGGGCATAGCTAGGTGAAAAGGGAAAAGTCCTAGCAAAGTGGCATGTAAAAATGAATTCTTCTAGTAACTTATTAGCAAGTAGAAATGAACTGTCCTGCTGCATCAATAGGAGTAATCTTTATTTTCCATTGACAAAGTTTGTCGCACGCAAACTTTTTGCTTCATAGGAAGCGTAAGGTGAGTGCTTGTAATGTATTGCCACAGGAGGTAGTGGAGGCAGGGATAATTAATGCATATAAGAATAAATTTAGAGCAAGGTAATGTAAATTAAACTGGTTGTATAGAGACTCTGCAGAGTCTTCTAAACCAGTATAAATATATTAAGTTTAGTAAGATGGCCCCCATAGTTTGTCCCCTTACAGAAAGTCTGTATCAAAGCATTTATGTGTGCTCTTCCAACGTTGGTGTCTGTAGTAATTCATTTTACATGAGGAGGTTTGCTAATCCCTTTGCACACTTTCCATTAGTTGCTTTTATGATATGCTTGGAACTTTACAGTGGTTCTATGGTTTCCGTCCATAACACCACCCTGGTGTACATAGAATTATAACTAATTTGATTAAAAATGTAGTTCCTGGGGTAAAAGATTGGTGGTGGGGTTAACAGTTGACTGTGCCATCTTCAGAGGTGCCATCTTCAGAGGTGCCATCTTCAGAGATAGGAGATAGGGCTGTAATCGTGTGAATGTCACATCACCTGCTCTAAGGTTGTGTCTAACAGACTATCTGTGTAATCATATATAGTAATAAACACATAAAGTTCCACATATTCACATTTATCAACAATAAACAAGCATGGACAGAACATATATGCCATTTGATAGCTGTCATAAATATGAAATTGAGTCATTGTATGTTAGCTTAGGGGGCACTTGGGTGGGTCATATTAACTAAGCTGGTCTCTGTAAAGTAGATCATTAAGACATGTGCTAGTGAATTATTCTTAGATGTGAAATGATCTGCTAGCCTGTAAATGTTTGAATTTATTTTCTCAACCCTTCAAGAATTAAATATTTGTTGACTAAGCTAATCTGTAACATCAGAACACAAGCACAAGAATATATCTCTTGCAGCTCACAAATAACATATGCTGGAAATATTAATAGTGTAAAAAAAAACTATGTTTTTCACAATATGGGAAGACATTATATATAAGCTAAGCAAACAGCATAATAAAGTCTGGTTCCAAAATGCCAGTGGGCTATGATCCAGACCACCACCACCACAAGTCAAAATCTGCAAAATGAGGAACATTACCCTTTTTTTTTTTTTTTTTTCACTGTGTCATGTTTGCAAAAGTGCTAGACCTAAAAAGCATTATACAAAAGTAAAGTGAATAATACAATACATCAATCAAAAGCCGTCACTTTTTTATCGATGCATAGTCCATTGACAGCATGCACGGTCCTGGGCTGCTCTTACTGCCTCTCTCCAGGTCTGCTCTTTCTGCCTCTCTCCAGGTCTGCTTTTTCTGCCTCTCTCCAGGTCTGCTCTTTCTGCCTCTCTCCAGGTCTGCTCTTTCTGCCTCTCTCCAGGTCTGCTCTTTCTGCCTCTCTCTCCAGGTCTGCTCTTTCTGCCTCTCTCCAGGTCTGCTCTTTCTGCCTCTCTCCAGGTCTGCTCTTTCTGCCTCTCTCCAGGTCTGCTCTTTCTGCCTCTCTCCAGGTCTGCTCTTTCTGCCTCTCTCCAGGTCTGCTCTTTCTGCCTCTCTCCAGGTCTGCTCTTTCTGCCTCTCTCCAGGTCTGCTCTTTCTGCCTCTCTCCAGGTCTGCTCTTTCTGCCTCTCTCCAGGTCTGCTCTTTCTGCCTCTCTCCAGGTCTGCTCTTTCTGCCTCTCTCCAGGTCTGCTCTTTCTGCCTCTCTCCAGGTGTACTCTTTCTGTCTCTCTCCAGGTCTGCTCTTTCTGCCTCTCTCCAGGTCTGCTCTTTCTGCCTCTCTCCAGGTCTGCTCTTTCTGCCTCTCTCCAGGTCTGCTCTTTCTGTCTCTCTCTCCAGGTCTGCTCTTACTGTCTCTCTCCAGCTCTGCTCTTTCTGTCTCTCTCCAGCTCTGCTCTTTCTGTCTCTCTCTCCAGGTGTGCTCTTTCTGTCTCTCTCCAGGTCTGCTCTTTCTGCCTCTCTCCAGGTCTGCTCTTTCTGCCTCTCTCCAGGTCTGCTCTTTCTGTCTCTCTCTCTCCAGGTCTGCTCTTACTGTCTCTCTCCAGCTCTGCTCTTTCTGTCTCTCTCCAGGTGTACTCTTTCTGTCTCTCTCTCCAGGTGTGCTCTTTCTGTCTCTCTCCAGGTCTGCTCTTTCTGTCTCTCTCTCCAGGTGTGCTCTTTCTGTCTCTCTCCAGCTCTGCTCTTTCTGTCTCTCTCTCTAGGTGTGCTCTTTCTGTCTCTCTCTCCAGGTCTGCTCTTTCTGTCTCTCTCTCCAGGTGTAATCATTTAATTTAGTTCCTTCTCACATTCTCTTCTCCGCTAATTTTTTAGTCTACCTCTCTCTATTCCCTTGAGGATTCTATGTAAGAGCCTGTCTGGCTATGTTGGACTGTGGCTTACGCAGCATATATCCTATTCAGCCCCATTTTCTTCGCTTAATTTGTTGTTCCAATGCATGTTATTGGCTCCTTTTCCATAGGTCTTCATTCTTCACCATGTCCTGCCACTTTATGAACACAAGTCTTCATTCCTCACCATGTCCTGCCACTTTATGAACACAGGTCTTCATTCCTCACCATGTCCTGCCACTTTATGAACACAAGTCTTCATTCCTCACCATGTCCTGCCACTTTATGAACACAAGTCTTCATTCCTCACCATGTCCTGCCACTTTATGAACACAAGTCTTCATTCCTCACCATGTCCTGCCACTTTATGAACACAAGTCTTCATTCCTCACCATGTCCTGCCACTTTATGAACACAAGTCTTCATTCCTCACCATGTCCTGCCACTTTATGAACACAAGTCTTCATTCCTCACCATGTCCTGCCCCTTTATGAACACAAGTCTTAATTCCTCACCATGTCCTGCCACTTTATGAACACAAATCTTCATTCCTCACCATGTCCTGCCACTTTATGAACACAAGTCTTCATTCCTCACCATGTCCTGCCACTTTATGAACACAAGTCTTCATTCCTCACCATGTCCTGCCACTTTATGAACACAAGTCTTCATTCTTCACCATGTCCTGCCACTTTATGAACACAAGTCTTCATTCCTCACCATGTCCTGCCACTTTATGAACACAAGTCTTCATTCCTCACCATGTCCTGCCACTTTATTCCCAATTATCCTTAGTAGGCATTTGTTAACGGAGGACTGGAGTCTCTGTCGTATGGCCTTGGTCATTCTCCATATCTCCGCTCTATACAGACTTGATAATAAGATGTCTACACTGTCATATGGTATGTGCGCAATAGTGCTAGGCCTAAAAGGCATATTACAAAAGAAAAGTGAATTATACAATACACACATTGCTTACCTAAAAATATTTTAATCCGTCGCTTATTGTGACAAGTAAATGTCATTATCCACCGCTTATTGTCACTGATAAATGTAATTTTGAAAAACATTTTGTATTTATTGCTACTCCGTACTTTGTAGCCTTGAAACCAGGCATTGATTCTCCTCTTCAGCATTGATAGTCCAAAATGGCATCTTTTTTCAGTATAGATCTGGTATCAAGATGCTGAGCAGCGCATTAGCTGCAGCAGTCAGTGACCCATAGCTGACTGCTAGCGTCAGGGCCAGCGAACCAAATATGCCAAGACCCCTCTACACCTCCATGCGGTGATTCTGGATAACAGGCTGCAGCAGAGCAGATTATCTAAGGAGAAGGGATTGAAGAGGGAATGCTAACCCGGTACTAAAATAAATGCTTGCTGAAGGTGGACCGAAAGGTGCAAATATCGCAGTCAAGCTGTAAACTATGACACAACGCATTCCGTTCTCTGGACTACATTCTGCTACTTAAGCCCTTTTCAGGGTTTGGTAGCAGGAGATTGAGAATGAATAAGCCTAGACAATATAGGTCTGCTTCGTACACATTAAATATCTGCCGCTTAGTGTAATTTTTCTATGACCTTAGAAAAAAATCGACATTGACAACTTTCTGCAGTACTAGCTGCTGCTTCACCCTGTACTTTGGTGTTGTTGAAATTGGTTTTTACCTTTTTTGCATTTGCGAATGCCCACAATGAGTAGAGGTTACCCTTTTGTGCGCCCTAAAAAGAATGTTAAGAGGCGGGTTGCAGTAGCTTTCCTCACATCCTGAGTGTGTGGATGTAGGTGAACCGGGGTCATCCAGGGGGTTGGGCTATGCTTGTCCTTCTCTGTGTGTCGCTCACTACTACGGTATCACATTGACCCCTCACCTTGTTAACCAGGCTGCCATGAAAACAGCCCGTTTCCAGGGAGGGCTACTAGGAAGCCGAGGTGAGGGTCTTGGCCAGTATGTTTTATCTGACACTGACTAACATGTCTGATCAGTATGTTGTGCCCGACCAGATGTTAGTCTTCCTCCTCTGGTTCTTACCTTAAAATTATTAAACCATCCTCTGGTAGATTCTAATGTTACTGCAGAAGTTTTCTCACCTTTCTCATCTTATTGACCAGACTTAGGGACTTACCCTGAATGATGGCTCTGCTTAAAAACACATTTGTGTCTAGTTCGATCCTTAATCCACGACAGTTAAAGTTTTTCCATGTCAGCAATCAGGCTATAATGTTTTCTTATAACTGTAGTATTGACAGGTCTAGCATTTTTATTTCCTTCAACATATTCTCCTTATCATTTACAATTGTACTAACTGTATAGTTGGGCCCTGCTGAATATCTTCTCATTGAGTCAGATACACAATATCTTCTCATTGAGTCAGATACACAATATCTTCTCATTGAGTCAGACACACAATATCTTCTCATTGAGTCAGACACACAATATCTTCTCATTGAGTCAGACATACAATATCTTCTCATTGAGTCATTAAAGACACACAATATCTTCTCATTGAGTCAGACACACAATATCTTCTCATTGAGTCATTAAAGACACACAATATCTTCTCATTGAGTCACTATAGACACACAATATCTTCTCATTGAGTCATTAAAGACACACAATATCTTCTCATTGAGTCATTAAAGACACACAATATCTTCTCATTGAGTCAGACACACAATATCTTCTCATTGAGTCAGACACACAATATCTTCTCATTGAGTCACTATAGACACACATCTTTCCGTTGAGTCAGACACACAATATCTTCTCATTGAGTCACTATAGACACACAATATCTTCTCATTGAGTCATTAAAGACACACAATATCTTCTCATTGAGTCACTATAGACACACAATATCTTCTCATTGAGTCATTAAAGACACACAATATCTTCTCATTGAGTCACTATAGACACACAATATCTTCTCATTGAGTCAGACACACAATATCTTCTCATTGAGTCACTATAGACACACAATATCTTCTCATTGAGTCAGACACACAATATTTTCTCATTGAGTCAGCATATGTACGCAATATTTTTCATTGAGTCACTATAGATACCAAATATGTTCGCATTGAGTCAACATACACACACAATGTTCTCATTGAGTCACTATAGATACCCAATATGTTCTCATTGAGTCAGCATAGACACACAATATGTTCTCGTTGAGTCAGTATAAACACAATATGTTCTCCTTTAGTCAGTATAAACACAATATGTTCTCATTGAGTCATTATAGACACACAATATGTTCTTATTATGCCCAAAATGTATCCTACACACTACATGGTGACTGCAAAGGCATGCAAACTTTATTTCTCAACTTTATAAATCATCACAGTGTACTCTAACAATGGGGATAAATGCAGTAATGATAGTTTTGACAGTTATTAAGCCAATGTAGACACATACCATATGTGATCCTTGAGACAGTATAGACACAACACCATATGTGATCCTCGAGACAGTATAGACGCACACCATCCTTGAGACAGTATAGACACAAACCATCCTTGAGACAGTATAGACACAAACCATCCTTGAGACAGTATTTACACACACCATACGTGATCATTGAGACAGTATATACACACACCATATGGGATCCTTGAGACAGTATAAACACACCATCCTTGAGACAGTATTTACACACACCATATGTGATCATTGAGACAGTATAAACACACCATCCTTGAGACAGTATAAACACACACCATATGTGATCCTTGAGACAGTATAGACACACACCATATGTGATCCTTGAGACAGTATAGACACAAACCATATGTGATCCTTGAGACAGTATAGACACATACCATCCTTGAGACAGTATAGACACACACCATCCTTGAGACAGTATAGACACAAACCATATGTGATCCTTGAGACAGTATAGACACACACCATATGTGATCCTTGAGGCAGTATAGACACATACCATCCTTGAGACAGTATAGACACACACCATCCTTGAGACAGTATAGACACAAACCATCCTTGAGACAGTATAAACACACACCATATATGATCCTTGAGACAGTATAAACACACCATCCTTGAGACAGTATATACACACACCATCCTTGAGACAGTATATACACACACCATCCTTGAGACAGTATATACACACACCATCCTTGAAACAGTAAAGACACACACCATATGTGATCCTTGAGACACAATAGACACACACCATATGTGATCCTCGAGACAGTATAGACACACACCATATGTGATCTTCGAGACAGTAAAGACACACACCATATGTGAACCTCGAGACAGTATAGACACACCATATGTGATCCTCGAGACAGTAAAGACACACACCATATGTGATCCTCGAGACAGTATAGACACACACCATATGTGATCCTCGAGACAGTATAGACACACACCATATGTGATCCTCGAGACAGTATAGACACACACCATATGTGATCCTCGAGACAGTATAGACACACACCATATGCTCTCTTCAAGTATAAAACAGATTAGAAATATATGGTAAGATGATATTTAACTCCAGAAACATTGATAACAATGGATGCCCATTATCCTTCTGACCACAATAAGGTAGACACCGAGAACCAGCGTCTTTGTGGACCACCACTGTTTACTTAGATAATACATTACTTTTCCCTATGTTACTGGTTTCTGCTTCTGCATATAATTTTGATCATTTCTTAGCCATGGTTCAAGTAAAAATTGAGTTATTTTTTATTTCTGCTAATTAATTAATTATTTATTTTGTTCTTGCTTGTTTTAATATGCATTCTGTTCTGTTCTGTTTGCTACAGACTGTTGCTTCTTTTAATGCTTTCATTGTTTACTGTTATTGCTTGACTAAATTCAACTGTGTTCTGTCATTAGAAGATTCTTTGACTAGATAAAGACCATTCATAATTTATGAAGCTTCTTTCAAAGCAGTTCTCGTACTCATATTTAGTTCACCATATATAATTGTTTGTGCTGACCTCTATTGTGTTAGCAAAATATTTGTTGGTTTAGGTAAGTGTCTTAATTGTCAAGCTTTGACTGGTCACTTTCAATTCATTACCACACATTGAGCATTTTTGCATTATGGTTGCATTGACACAATGACAGATATTCAAAGTGGACACTTTGGTCAATGTTTTTACATTTAATTGTATAATTATTTATAAGATTAGTTCATTTAAAGTTCAAATCATTTCTATGTTTCTTTCAATTTTAAAAATAAAGCTAGCAACATGCAGTTTGATAACAGTTTTTGCTATTTTTTGCATGCTTGTAACTATTTTTATTTATATTGGATGAAATAACATTTGAGGTAATTGTAATCTTTTTATTTTGTTGCATTTTTTTGTTTTTTTCTTCTTTTCATTTCATTGAACAAACAAAAGCAATTATTTTGTTCTTAGTGTAAGAACAAATGTTGGCCTTAAACTAGATGAAAAGCATATTACAATTATTGTCAAATATAATTGGAATCAGTGTCATAGAGCATAGTAATTTAATTATTACAATTGTTATAAAATAGAATATGTCCTAGAGCACATTAATTTAATTATTCTAATTGTCAAATAATATCGTAATTTGTCAGAGCACAATAAATGCCTTATTAACATTGTTATCAAATAGTGCCAGAATCTGCAATTATGCACAATAATTTAATAATTGTAGCCATTCATATAAATATTTAACTAAAAAAAGCTATGGAAAAAAAAGGGAATTCTTTTGGGTCAAACTTTCCATATTTTTCTTTTTAATACCTCAAATGCTTCAAACTTTCAAAATAAACCAGTTTGTAGAAAATTGTAAAGATTTTCTGAGAAATTAAAGACAAGTTTGACAATAGAACCTTCTATGGCTTATGCTTCAAAAGTTGTCTTCTTTTATAGCTATTTCTTCTCAGTCATATTTGCTGTAAATATATATGCTGTTTGTGAATTTGCTTGCACCCTTGAGCCAGAATTGATGTTTTTCAGCATTTTCTAAAGAGCAAATATTAAGAAATGTTGCTTATGTCTTTGCAAAACTATTTATCTGCTTCTCTTGCTGCTTTAAGAGGCCTCCTTATTGCTGTGATCCACAGATATATGATGCCAGCGACTTCACTTTGCTGTGTTCTGAGTCAAACCGCAGAGGAGAGAGGTGGACTGGAGGTGACTTTCTTGGTGTGGATCGGGTGATTGTTTGGAGCAACGAAGGACGAGGTTATCTCTACAAACTACCCACAAAGTAATTTTTCTCATTTTTTTGTTTGTTTGTTCCCTTCCTTTGTTTATGTAAGTTCACAAAATAAAGTCAAATAAACTACTATTTTTTTCTGTGTATGTTTTCAGACCTCGGTTTGAGTGTTCAGAATGTTATTTTTGTACAACCATAGAGCTTGTCTAGGAATGGTCCCGATGAAGACCATATGTGTTTTCTCTGTTCCTCATATGTTGGATACCTTTATAGCAAATATTCAGTAGTCATTTTATCGGTGCCGCAGACACATTCCTATGCATGTTCTATCTTTAGCTTGTTGAATAGATGGTATCAAAGTCTGTTGTGGCCTGTTCAGTTCTTTTGAGCTGGTAATACACATCATTTGGTTGATGGCCAGGATGCTCTGTTACTCATGTATCTACACCTGGTAAACCTCTTGACCTCTTCATAAGTTATACATACATCAGGATAAGATAGCTCTCTACCTCGCCTTGACAGTCTGTCAGTCTCTTGATTAGCAAGAATGCTACAAGGAGATGGAATTCACTGTATCACTGCTCTCTTGAACCGGTGAAATAGTTAATAGAATAATACTTTCAGTTCCTTTAGATCCTTATTAGTAGAGGGGCAGTAGAGCCTAACAAGAAGCTGACCCTATATATGACACAACACAAATAAAATCAATCTACACTAGACACGTTTTCCATCTAGAAAAAAACAGCACTCCCCAGAGCTGATAGAAAAGATTCCTGACAATGTGAACAAGGAACAACCAGATAATAGCAAACAATTGCAAAAATTTGAATTGCTACTGTCAGACTCGCAGGGCATGCTCCGTAAGATAGAAAGATGAATTCTAAGAAAGGAGTGGGCCTCTCTTCTGAGCAACTCTGGTGTACAAGTTGTCATATGGATCTACTGCCTGTGACATGCAGGCATCTGGGACAACAAATGAACTGATGCAGTGTCGGGATGAGCTGTGTTGAACGACGTGGTGATGAAGAGAGACAGGGTTGAGTTGATCAGGGCAGTTATGGACACTCTACAAAATGACGAAGAGACAGAAGATCACAGAAATCCAGAGGATGATATATTTGGGAGTGGCAAGGGGAAAGAGGAGAAAGTGTGTTCTGTCTGGAAAGATCCGAGGATATAAAATTAACACCTGACTGGGACTGAGTATATTTACGCTTGTCTGGCTGCTTGGACGAAGATTGGAGCACATGGGAATATCCCCTGTGTGATGATGTTTCTAGAATAAAGAACAGTCAGACAGAAACATAAAAAAGAGCCATAACTGTAGAACGCATAGAGAATCACTATCCAGGCAGCATCTGGACCCATGTGTATACAGTTGAGTCAACAACAAATCTAACAGAGAATTGAGGTAGAGAAATATCTGGACCCATGTGTATACAAATGAGTCCACAACAAATCTAAGCGAGAATAGAGGTAGAGAAATATCTGGACCCATGTGTATACAGATGAGTCCACAACAAATCTAACAGAGAATGGAGGTAGAGAAATATCTGGACCCATGTGTATACAGATGAGTCAACAACAAATCTAACAGAGAATGGAGGTAGAGAAATATCTGGACCCATGTGTATACAGATGAGTCAACAACAAATCTAACAGAGAATGGAGGTAGAGAAATATCTGGACCCATGTGTATACAGATGAGTCAACAATAAATCTAACCGAGAATAGAGGTAGAGAAATATCTGGACCCATGTGTATACAGATGAGTCCACAACAAATCTAACAGAGAATGGAGGTAGAGAAATATCTGGACCCATGTGTATACAGATGAGTCAACAACAAATCTAACAGAGAATGGAGGTAGAGAAATATCTGGACCCATGTGTATACAGATGAGTCAACAACAAATCTAACAGAGAATGGAGGTAGAGAAATATCTGGACCCATGTGTATACAGATGAGTCCACAACAAATCTAACAGAGAATGGAGGTAGAGAAATATCTGGACCCATGTGTATACAGATGAGTCAACAACAAATCTAACCGAGAATAGAGGTAGAGAAATATCTGGACCCATGTGTATACAGATGAGTCAACAACAAATCTAACCGAGAATAGAGGTAGAGAAATATCTGGACCCATTTGTATACAGATGAGTCAACAACAAATCTAACAGAGAATGGAGGTAGAGAAATATCTGGACCCATGTGTATACAGATGAGTCAACAACAAATCTAACAGAGAATGGAGGTAGAGAAATATCTGGACCCATGTGTATACAGATGAGTCAACAACAAATCTAACAGAGAATGGAGGTAGAGAAATATCTGGACCCATGTGTATACAGATGAGTCCACAACAAATCTAACAGAGAATGGAGGTAGAGAAATATCTGGACCCATGTGTATACAGATGAGTCAACAACAAATCTAACAGAGAATGGAGGTAGAGAAATATCTGGACCCATGTGTATACAGATGAGTCAACAACAAATCTAACCGAGAATAGAGGTAGAGAAATATCTGGACCCATTTGTATACAGATGAGTCAACAACAAATCTAACAGAGAATGGAGGTAGAGAAATATCTGGACCCATGTGTATACAGATGAGTCAACAACAAATCTAACCGAGAATAGAGGTAGAGAAATATTCCAGAGCTTAAAGAATAGGAAGACATGAAAATTATCATTGACAACCTGAAACACTGTCAAGTAACTTTAGGGAAGAGGCCCTGAAAGCTGCAGCAACAGTCCTAATGATAAATAAAAACACAGAAGGCCAGGTTGTGCTTTTCTCAGACATGCCTATGGTTAAGGTACTGATATGAAAGGAAGCTTTTCTGTGTAATAGGGAAAAAACTGGACATATCAATACTTACAAGGAAGAAGAGAAATCTAAAATCAAGATGAAGTAACTCTTGAAGAGAATCTGGGACAGCGCAGAGACTAGTGAAATCATAGGTCATTTGCTCTGAAGGATGAAGTTGCAAACAACACAATGACTATCATCATGTGTTCAATAATGATTTGTATTGTTCTTACAGTGTAGTTTTTGCTAGATGATCGCATTAGTTGCATTGTTTTCAGATATGTTTTTCAATAGGGATGGCCAAATCTATTTTCACCAACATGAGACATATATTGACATTTAAACAAGTAACCTACAATTAACAATGATAATGTATACTTATCATTATCATATGGCGTAAAGATGATCAAATCAATCAGAAAGCCACCAACAGAAGATAAGGATGATCAAATTAATCAGAAAGCCACCAACAGAAGATAAGGATGATCAAATCAATCAGAAAGCCACCAACAGAAGATAAGGATGATCAAATCAATCAGAAAGCCACCAACAGAAGATAAGGATGATCAAATTAATCAGAAAGCCACCAACAGAAGATAAGGATGATCAAATCAATCAGAAAGCCACCAACAGAAGATAAGGATGATCAAATCAATCAGAAAGCCACCAACAGAAGATAAGGATGATCAAATCAATCAGAAAGCCCCCAACAGAAGATAAGAATGATCAAATCAATCAGAAAGCCACCAACAGAAACACCAGACGATTACCATAACATGAACAGACAAGAGCAAACTGTTGTGTTGCGCCTTAGAACAGGACACAACCGACTCCGCAGCCACATGTACACAAAAATGAAGATTGGCAACTCAGCCATGTGTACATGCGGACAGGCGCCCCAGATAGCAGAGCACATACTGCAAAACTGCCCCGAATATGATATACAGAGAAAATCTCACTGGCCCATAGAAACAACACTGGAAGAGAAACTTTATGGACCTGTATGTGAACTACAAAAGACAGTGAAGTTTATACAAGAGACAACATTTCAGATATAGACAATATTTTAAAGTCAAGTTTATACAAGAGACAACATTTCAGATATAGACAATATTTTAAAGTCAAGTTTATACAAGAGACAACATTGCAGATATAGACAATATTTTAAAGTCAAGTTTATACAAGAGACAACATTTCAGATATAGACAATATTTTAAAGTCAAGTTTATACAAGAGATAACATTTCAGATATAGACAATATTTTAAAGTCAAGTTTATACAAGAGACAACATTTCAGATATATACAATATTTTAAAGTCAAGTTTATACAAGAGACAACATTTCAGATATAGACAATATTTTAAAGTCAAGTTTATACAAGAGACAACATTTCAGATATAGACAATATTTTAAAGTCAAGTTTGTACAAGAGACAACATTTCAGATATAGACAATATTTTAAAGTCAAGTTTGTACAAGAGACAACATTTCAGATATAGACAATATTTTAAAGTCAAGTTTATACAAGAGACAACATTTCAGATATAGACAATACTTTAAAGTCAAGTTTATACAAGAGACAACATTTCCGATATAGACAATATTTTAAAGTCAAGTTTATACAAGAGACAACATTTCAGATATAGACAATATTTTAAAGTCAAGTTTATACAAGAGACAACATTTCAGAAATAGACAATATTTTAAAGTCAAGTTTATACAAGAGACAACATTTCAGATATAGACAATATTTTAAAGTCAAGTTTATACAAGAGACAACATTGCAGATATAGACAATATTTTAAAGTCAAGTTTGTACAAGAGACAACATTTCAGATATAGACAATATTTTAAAGTCAAGTTTATACAAGAGACAACATTTCAGATATAGACAATATTTTAAAGTCAAGTTTATACAAGAGACAACATTTCAGATATAGACAATATTTTAAAGTCAAGTTTATACAAGAGACAACATTTCAGATATAGACAATATTTTAAAGTCAAGTTTATACAAGAGACAACATTTCAGATATAGACAATATTTTAAAGTCAAGTTTATACAAGAGACAACATTTCAGAAATAGACAATATTTTAAAGCGAATGAAAGAAGAAGAAGAAGACAAGGCGTAAAAACATGTACAGTGAATAAATAGCTGGAGAAGAGAATTGACGTCTCTAAAATATGGATATTTATAGAAGATTGAGGCGCATCTCATGGTAAGAATATATCACAAATAAACAAATCTTGGAGAAACTAAAGGGTCAAAGAGTATAGATTAATGAAGTCAGAGAGTATTGATTAATGAAGTCAGAGAGTATTGATTAATGAAGTCAGAGTCAGAGAGTATAGATTAATGAAGTCAGAGAGTATTGATTAATGAAGTCAGAGTCATAGAGTATTGATTAATGAAGTCAGAGTCATAGAGTATTGATTAATGAAGTCAGAGCCATAGAGTATAGATTAATGAAGTCAGAGTCATAGAGTATAGATTAATGAAGTCAGAGTCAGAGAGTATAGATTAATGAAGTCAGAGTCATAGAGTATTGATTAATGAAGTCAGAGTCAGAGAGTATTGATTAATGAAGTCAGAGTCAGAGAGTATTGATTAATGAAGTCAGAGTCATAGAGTATTGATTAATGAAGTCAGAGTCAGAGAGTATAGATTAATGAAGTCAGAGTCATAGAGTATTGATTAATGAAGTCAGAGTCAGAGAGTATTGATTAATGAAGTCAGAGTCATAGAGTTTTGATTAATGAAGTCAGAGTCAGAGAGTATAGATTAATGAAGTTAGAGTCATAGAGTATTGATCAATGAAGTCACAGAGTTACGATATTTTGGTCATATAAAACGATATTGAAAACATTACTGAAAAGAAAGGTGGAGGTCAAACGTGCCCCAGGGATCAAGATGCTGAGCAGCACATGAGCTGCTGTGATCAGCGACCCATAGCTGACTACTAGTGTCAGTGCCAGCGAACCAGAGCTGCCAAGACCCTTCTACACCTCCACGCGGTGATCCTGGATAACAGACTGCAACAGAGCAGACTGGCTAAGGAGAAGGAATCGAAGAGGGAATGCTAATCCTGTACTAAAAAAATGCTTGCTGAAGTCGAAGGTGCAAATATCGCAGTCAAGCTGTAAACTATGATACAATGCATTCTGTTCTCTGGACTACATTCCACAGCTTAAGCCCTTTTCAGCGTTTGGTAGCGGGAGATTGAGAACGAAGCCAAGCCAAATGTGCCGTAAATAATGATATAAATAGGAGCATAACATAAAAAGATGGACAGATGTTGGGAAAGCATTGAAGCTGATCTTTGCTCGCTCTGGAGATGGCACTTGAAGTGAACATAGTACTTTGTGTACTACGCCTTGCTGTAGAAAAGAAAAATATATGAGCACAGTTTTGAATTTATAGTGGGTTTAATTGCTTGTTGGGTAATGGTAGTACAGTGGTTAGTGCACTGACTTCCCAGTCAAGCGAGCAGGGTTCAATCCTAAGTTGGTGCAGGATTTTTTTCCAATCAGCATACCGGCTCGTTGACCCAGCAACAGAAATTGGATACCAGAAAAAATCTGGGACGTAAAGGCAGCCAGCTTGATGCTGACCACATCATCCACTATGTGCTGTGGGGCACCTAACGCCATATTTCCCCATACGCTGCATGGCATTAAATGGGATCTTTACTTTACTTTTAATTGCTTTTCTTTTTGTTTCTATAATTGTGGTTACTTCCAGTTTTAAGCTTTATGTCATTATTGTAATTTAGTCATTATGTCCTCCATTCCTGTTGAATCTTCTTCTCTTTCTGCTCATTTTAGGCTTTTTAACCTCTCGTAGTGGTTGACCAGTGTGCTTCTTGTAAAAATAAAAATAACAGTGTATGTTTCCCAGTCTTATCATGCTGCAGTTGATCCTGCTTTGAAATATGACCTGGCACTGTTAGAGTTAGGGAAGACAAGATAATGAGAAAGGGAACTAGCCACATACTTGACTAAAGCTGATGACTTGTACAATAAAGTCTCTAACACTTCCTCCCTAGCAGCACCAATAGCTATGGACTAGTTTAAATTTCTGGATGTTGCACCACTATATAAACTAAAGAGTTATGGTAAAAATAACTAACTTAACTTAACTTAACGTCTTTATACTGGTTTAGAAGACTCTGCAGAGTCGGTATACAACCAGTATCATTTATATTACCTTGCTCTAAAAGCTATGCGCATTCAATTTATTCTTAAATGCATTAATTGTCCCTGCCTCCACTACCTACCGTGGCAATGCATTCCAAGCATTCACCACCCTCTAACTAAAAAAATATTTCCTAATATCTAATCTGGACCTCTCTTTAGTTAATTTGTAGCTATGCCCTCTTGTTCTTGTGGGTGGCTGTATTTTGAAAAACTTGTTATAGTCTAATTTACCCATTTCTCTAATCATCTTATAAATCTGGTCTGTATTAAGTCACCTCGAATTCTTTGTAGAGACCGTCTTCTTCATCATCTTAAACTTTGCCATCTGTGTTTAATTTGCTGAGTATTTATATAATACCTTAATCTTGAACTTTATCGAACATTTTTGTAATGTCAGTTATCATTGTCATCAATGTCTATCCACTTAACTTAACTTAACTTAACTTAACTTAACTTAACTTAACTTAACGTCTTTATACTGGTTTAGAAGACCCTGCAGAGTCTGTATACAACCAGTTACATTTACATCACCTTGCTCTAAAAGCTATGCGCATCCAGTTTATTCTTAAATGCATTAACTGTCCCCGCCTCCACTACCTCCCCTGGCAATGCATTCCAAGCAGACACCACTCTCTGACTAAACTAATATTTCCTAATATCTAACCTGGACCTCTCTTTAGTCAGCTTTTAGCTATGCCCTCGTGTTATTGTAGGTGGCTGTATTTTAAAAAACTTGTTATAGTCTAATTTATCGATTCCTCTGATCATCTTATAAACCTGTATTAAGTCACCACGAATTCTTCTCTCTTTGAGACACTGTAGGCCGGTTTTTCTGAGTCGTTCCTCATAACTGTAACATAACTTGTGTCAATAGACCTTGTGGGGGGGGGGGGGGGGGGGGGGGGGTGTAGTTTTCTATTACGTGTCAGGTGTGTCGTCGATGATGTCTTTCCGGGTTTTTTCAGTGTCTCACTGACACCGCTTATCCATCTTTTTCTTGGTCTCCCTCTTGCTCTGCAATACCGGCGTCTGGTGTTGTAAAGCAAAGATATAGATCTATTTGTAAGTCAATGGGTTCTGTCTGATTCATCTCTTGGTATATTGCATTGTTTTTCCTTTCACGGGTCCAGCTGTTGTGCTAGTAATTCTCACTCACATTTAATTGTATTCTTTTTCTTCTTCTTCTTCTTCGTTCGTTCTCAATCTCCCACTACCAAACCCTGAAAGGGCTTAAGTAGCAGAATGTAGTCCAGAGAACGGAATGCGTTGTGTCATAGTTTACAGCTTGGCTGCGACATTTGCACCTTTCGGTCCAACACATCCGACTTGAGCAAGCATTTTTTGAGTACCGGGTTAGCATTCCCTCTTCGATCCCTTCTCCTTAGCCAGTCTGCCCTGCTGCAGCCTGTTATCCAGGATCATCGCGTGGAGGTGTAGAAGGGTCTTGGCAGCTATGGTTCGCTGGCCCTGACGCTAGCAGTCAGCTATGGGTCACTAACCACTGCAGCTCGTGTGCTGCTCAGCATCTTGATCCCAATTGTATTCTAAGCATGATTATTCACATTATAATTTGTATAATATCATTTACGTTCTATAATTTTTTCATTTTATTCGGGGGGAAGAGGTGTTTCCTTGGCGGTGCTATCTATATTTTACTAAGCTTGTCCCGTCTTATAAATGTAGTTTCAGATATCTGTGGCCATATCTAACCCTAGTTCTTTAAGCAACTTTAATATCCTTGAATCTGATACAGTGTTATTCTTATTCTTGTCCTTGACATTACAGCTTGACATACTTTAAAAAAATCACACATTATTAATATTATGAACTCATAAACACAGATGTATACACAGTAACGCATACGCATTGATTTCTTAGTAGTTTTAATACTGATGTTCACTGCTTATGATTTGTATGAAGAGTTCATGTTAGTCAGATCGGTTTCCATATTGAACATAATTTCTTTTCACTGACCTGAATAATTTAATTGTATTGTAACACATGGTGTGTGCGCTTGCACTAAGAAATGTATATATATTTAATTTATTTCAATTCAATTAATTCTGCACTTATCATAATGGGTTGATAGTATACACAATTAATGATTTGGTGTATTGTTATGTGGAGATCATGTGTACTTAGTAAGAGAGAACAATTATTGTCAGCCATATGTTTAGTTTTTTTGTTTTAAAACTAGCTGTTAATAGCTAATATTTTGTGATGAAATATATTGTCTGTGTCACTTTATCTTTTAGTGCAAATTAATATTAGTGGAGGAAGATTTTAAATTTAAATGTCATTTTAAATGTCATTTAAATGTCAATTTACCATGCAGACAATTCTCGTGTGAAACTAAAGCCAAATTTACAAACATATTTTTCTCAACCCCATGAATGGATTATAGTTTACAGTAAAAACCACACAAGGATTATGTGTTATATTTCTGGAAAAGATTTAATTGATTTAGTTATGGAGGTTACACAAAAGACATACAACCATCCACAAGAACAAGAGGGCGTAGCTACAAATTAACTAAAGAAAGGTCCAGATTAGATATAAGAAAATATTTCTTTAGTCAGAGAGTCTTGAATGCTTTGCCACAGCAAGTAGTGGAGGCAGGGACAATTAATGCATTTAAGAATAGATTGGATACACATAGCTTTTAGAGCAAGGAAATGTAAATTAAACTGGTTGTATACAGACTCTGCAGAGTCTTCTAACCCAGTATAAAGACGTTAAGTTAAGTTAAATATCTGTCCTACTTCTGCCATTGACCAGGTGTTCTTCTAAGATGAATGTAACAAATCCTTTACCATAATCAGCCTTCGTTTACCATAAATATATTTGTTTAATAATGATCATTTTGCTAATAATTATGCTTAATAAATTTTAACTGATAAAATTAGCCTGAAATATTGTAAATAAATGTATTAAGTTTACATGTACCAATTTGCACTTTTTGAATTGGGGGAACTGAAACGTTAGTTCAGTCAGGCACAACATACTGACCAGGACGTCGCATCAGGGTCAGGCATAATATACTGACCAAGACCATTATCTCTCTTCCATGTAGTGTTCCCTGGGAACAGGCTGTTTCTAAGGCAGTCTATCTGACAAGGTGGTGATCGGTATGATTCCCATAGTAGCGAGCGTCACGCAGATGAAGACAAGCATAGCACAACCTCCTGAAGAACCGCCGTCCACCTTCATCAGCTCGCTTGGGATATTAGGAAAGCTACTACAACCCACCACTTAATGCCCTTTTCAGGATGCACAAAAGAGTAAACTTACTCATTGAGGGCATTAAACAACAACAACAACAACACTTTAGTTATCACAGCAAAGAGTAGTTTGTAAGTTATACATCAGGAAGCATTTCTGTTCACAACTTTGATTAGTAACATGCGAAGTACAGCAGAGATATTTATAGCACTATCTTACTGACTCAAGGAGTATTGTATTCTAACAGATGTCTGATTTGAGTGAGAAAAGTAAAATAAAATGTCTTTCGATGGGAAACATATTTATGCAAAATAAAATAGTAATCTGGTGGAAATAAATTAAGTTAATTAATTTAGCTGGATTATTTTATGGATTACGCGAGCAATTGTGAGGAGATTAGCATCCACATCAGTAATGGCCATCTCACCATAGGGTCATATCTGTTAGTAGACGCCTGTTAATGGGCCTGAGCTAAAATATGAACTTGTAAGCACTTTACGTACAAACTTTTGGGCTGGAAGAACCCTTGCACACAAATCATTATACACACAGCTCAACACATGTTAGCATAATTATTATGTAATAAACAACTTAATCTAATAATTATTGTCTTTGATATTTGGATTGTTTTTATAGACATTTATATAAGGAAAAAGTAAAGGGGCATATTGGGAATATGGTGTTAGGCCCATATTTTCTTAACCAGCAGCATACTAGTAGTGATGTGGTCAGTATCATGCCGACCACCTTTACTTCCTAGACTTGTTCTGGTACCCGTTTTTGAGTTTGCGTAATAAAAATATCTTGCATCACTTGGGGATTGAAACCTAGATCATTCAACTGGGCAGCCAGTGCACTAATCACTTTGTTATCACAAATTGTATATACAACATAAAAATATGGAACAGTTAAACTAAAAACAATAAAAGGTCAAATTATTAGGAGTTAAATAATTGTACATGCAACTATGAGCTAAGTTTAATTAATTTGTTAATACTTAATTTATTCAATCATGATTTCTCATAGAAACCATAAACACCTTTTATGGAACCATATGATAGGGATCCAAGTTTTTTTTAACCAAACACCATCAAGCTTTGGGTGATCTTACTGTATATAGTTGGGGTGAAAGGTGTTTAAACTGCACAGGATGTCTAAGTTTTGTCACACATTCTATGTTATGTGTACATATTTGAGGTATATGCACTGCTATTTGTTGTTTATAGCTCAGAACTACACTTGTCAAATGGCGACAAAACTTGTCTTAACATTTATGTAGTGTCTTAGTTTTAGTTTGGTTCTGCTTTTTATGTGTCGATAATTTTGGCTGCAAAAAGTGTGGCCAAAAATTGCAGAAACTGAATCACTAGCTTATTTTCACCTTAGCTTGCTTAAAGGAAAAGCGGTAAACAGGTAAGATTTCCAGTGGCTGTTTATATTTGTGTGGTGTTCATTTATAATTCAGACACTGTATGATACAGGTGTCATCAAACTATCAGCATATTAATAAAACAAGAAGGAATTGTATAGCAAATACATTTAACATAAGTAAAGACTTTTAGTACATTTGCAAAAGGATTATCTTTAGCTAACACTACCTTTGCATAGACACACAATCTAACAAAGTAAAATGCTGAATACTTTTATCATATCCTGTGTTTTATGCACATTTATGAGGCCTTCTTTACGAGAAGGACGAGCCCCCAACACTTATAACATTAACCCTTTTCAGTCCAGCCTACTTGATTAGATTTGTTTCTTGAGACACAAATCTTATGAATTAGGCCGTACTATAAAAGGTTGAGACACTAATCTAATTAATTTAGACTGGACTGTAAAGTGTTGAGACACAAATTTAATCAATTTGGGATGGTGTAAAGGGTCAAGACACAAATCTAATCAATTTGGGAAGACCTGTAAAGGGTTAAGACACAAATCTAATCAATTTGGGATGGACTAAAGGTTTAAGACACAAATCTAATCAATTTGGGATGGACTGTAAAGGGTTAAGACACAAATCTAATCAATTTAGGCTAGACTGTAAAGGGTTAAGACACAAATCTAATCAATTTGGGATGGACTGTAAAGGGTTAAAAAATGTCATTAGCTAAGCTTCTTTTCTATTAGTGCGACTCAAATCACAATGAGGCTGATTCGCCTGTATTGTTTGGATTTGTTGTTTGATTACAACATGCTGTGAAATATGTGATCAGCTTTAGATAGGAGAGCAAGGGTGCCACTTCGAACGAGTCAAAATATCTAATATCTTCATACACTCTGTTATGCTTAGCCATTACAACAAGCACACAAATAGATCACATTACGGGCTAAGGAAATGACATTTAGGAGACCTACTTTTTTGTGTGTCAACCCTACATTATATATTTAAAGAATAGTGTGCAATATGTTTGACCTAAAGTATTTTATAGTACACATGTGTCTACGTGCATGTGGACTTCAAAGTAAAATCTGGAACATTTGAGAAAATTGATCAAAAACAGCTTTCAATTTAGCAGTTATGGCATTTTGTTTCACATTCACTTAACTTAGTCGCTACTCTTCTACCTCGGGGGTGTAAAGATCCTTTTATACTTGCAATTGAGTATGCAGAAGAACAGATGATTGGCCTGTTGTGTCTTTGCATAATGGAAGGGGCCGCCTCCTTTTGGTCTTAATGGTGGCCACTGTTGAGTAGGAATTTAGTTACCAATTGGAATATTTGCTCTGATAGTGGCTAACAGCCTATTCTTTTAGATTTTCAACTGCCAAGGGTTCTTTTATGTGCACTGCATGTACACAGGAGTTTATCGTCCGTTTCCAATAGAACTAGGTGCGGATCTCACCTCCCTTGAGACAAGGAGACACATGAAATTTGTGATATTCGAATCACACACCGTTTCATGCCTTTATTCTTAACTATAGCGACCCCATTTTAATTCCCATCAAACTTGAAATAGCAATGTTTCATTTGATACAAAATGGAAGACTTGTTTGTGTGTAACACAAAATTTATCATGTAATGTATGCTATATTTTGTCCTGAATTTTGTATGGTGTTTTTTTGATAATTGAATGAGAACTTTTTTAACTTAAAAAAACGTCACGTATTTATACTATAAACAAATTGAGCTTGTAATAACGAAATCGGACTTCCACTGCCATAAAACTGATGTCATTGACATAGTTTATATGGCCAGTTTTCAAAGGTGTTCTTGTCTGCTTCATATTCTATCTGCAATGCCTGCAACGTCTTTCTCACTTGTTTTTTTAATTCCTTCATACTTTTCCGTCCACCTGTGTCATTAAATGTTGTGTGGAGCTTAAGTTGCCTTTCTTTCGTCAAGTGTTCTGTGTTGGTTATTGTAAGTCCATTTTGTTGTAGGATTTCTCTTATGTCATCTATCCATCTGCTATGCGGTCTTCATCGTGCCTTGTAGTCAGATATTGTTTGTAAGTGTGCTGTGGTAGTTGATCAAGTTGTGTTCTTATGAGATGACCAAACCTTCGTATTTTCTGTCTGGATATGTATTCAGCACAAGGAGTAATTCTGACCATATTTCTATGTCATCAATCCCTAATTTATCTGTCTTGGTGACACTAGTGACCTATCTTAGACATTTCAATACACTCGCTGTAATTTTCCTCTACTGTTCCTTGTATAAAGATGAAGTATGGCATTAACAGCACTATAGTTGGTATAAATATACTGTTTATCAGTTGTTTTGTTGCCAAGATGAGGTTTAGATGTTTAAGTAGGTGTGACAATTAATAGCTGTCCATCGTTGTCGATGAGGACCGCCGACATCATCCTTGTCACAGATTTCCCTGTTGGGTGTGGGTGCGCATGTGGCTGAACAGGCCAATGCGAGCACGAAAATATCTGCTACATATCGGGCACATGAGGTTTGTAGAAGGGGATGGTGTTCCCGCTGTTCGGGATTTCCGCGTCTCTCGTCTGTTCTGTGCTTTCACAACACGGTCATCTTCACCGGCAGCTACACCCGATTTGACTGCGCTTCTCCAGTCAGATCTGTTTTGCGCAAGACATTCCCAGGTGTCGATGTCTATCTGGCAACTTTTTAGTGAGTCCTTCAGACCGTCTTTAAAACGTTTCTTTGGGCGCCCTCTCTCGCGCCATCCCTCTCTCAGCTCGCCGTAGAGAAGCTTCTTTGGGAGCCGCTCGTCTGACATACGGACGAGGTGTCCGGCCCATCCTAGTTAGCCCTCGAGAGAACCTCGATGTCAGTGACACGATCTTGCCATCGGATGTGGAATATTCGCCTCAGGCAACCTGTGTGGAAGTGGTTTAACCTCCTTGCATGTCCAGAGTATACAGTCCAGCTTTCGCAAGCGTATAGTAGGGTTGGAATGATGGTTGCACGGTAGACTTTGAGTTTGGTCTTGACGCTGATGCCACGACGTGCCCAGACCATCGAGCGCATTCTACCAAAGGCTGTACTGGCCTTTGCTATTCTGCTTGCCACCTCATCGTCTAGGCTGACAGATCTCGACAGCGTGCTGCCCAGATATGTGTGACAATTAATGTTTTTTAAATACATTTAAAAAAACAGTTAAATATAGTAGTAATCCAGCATAACCACCCATTGTGTTTCTGCTTCGTTTATGCCACTCATGGTCATTTCCTTGACAATTTTATCCCCTTTTTGTTTTCCTCAAATGTGACTACAGTCTCTTGAAAATAATGTGTTTTGAAACTTGCTTTCACTTCTATTGGTCATATTCTTTTTATACTGTATATCTAATTTATTTAGCTTCGCAAGTTCAGAACATGGATTTTTCTGCCATTTGCCGGAGAATTCACCAGCATTATGTGTCTTCCGCTGCTTATAACTTTTATTGTGTGACAATTTATATATGAACCCTCCTGTGATTTTTGTTAACCCTTAAATCGCTTATCTCATTACCTTTTTCTTAGAGCCAAGCAAAAATTAAAACTTGAGTAAGTATGAGGACATTCTGGCCACATGGTTTCGTGTTGCCAGGAAGGACTCCTTGTTAATGCTCTAAAAACAAAAATAAGTTGCAGTAGATTCCTTATAAAGTTGAATAACATCTCCACACAAATAAGCATGGCTCCAAAATGGTTTCAAGGTCAATATTTTGTTAATATTTTTGTGCGAGCTATTATTTTGTGAAATACATGTCTTACATTGTGTTTATCATTATCCTAATCCATTTCTAATATTACTTTTTTAATCAAATAATATCATTGTTAAAAGTGCTACTGCTCTTTTACATAGCTGTATTAAATTGGGAAATCTTGTGCAACAAAACCCTCTCGCTGGAATTAAGGAAAAGTACTGGATACTACATGGAACCAGTACAGTCATGTGGCAGTGAATCATGGACAATCAGCAGGCAAGTACAGGGATCATTGGAGGCAACGGAAATAGAGTTTTTTAGAAGACTTGATAATTCCATGGACAACAAAGAAAGCTAATAACGTGGTTCTTGAGCAGACAAAGACAGCTTATGGCGAAAATCAGCACAGTACAGTCATGGGGCAGTGAATCATGGACAATCAGCAGGCAAGTACAGGGATCATTGGAGGCAACGGAAATAGAGTTTTTTAGAAGACTTGATAATTCCATGGACAACAAAGAAAGCTAATAACATGGTTCTTGAGTAGACAAAGACAGCTTATGGCGAAAATCAGCACAGTACAGTCATCCTTTTTCAGTCATATCATGAGAAGAGGCGGTTTGAAACACAGGATGACAATGGGCAGAGTCGCAAGGAAGAGGGAGGCGATGTGAGAAAAACCGGACAGCTTGAAGGCATAGCATGGAAGGCAATCAACAGCAGAACTGATAAATGATACATGTGAAAAGAGGAAGGGCAGGTCCATGATCACCAGCGACAACTGGCAGGACACTTGATGATAATGATTAAATTTGAACTCTCGACATAGACTGGCAAATATGCATAATAAAAAATAGGTCAAGATAGAACCACCGAAGACAAAGACACTACCATCAGGTATAAAGTAGCAGAGACTTCATTGTACAAGGTTTTAGCATTTTATGAAGTCAGGCAGCCTATTTGCTTCCTTGTCTTTCGTAGTTAAAAGTTAGGTACCCATATACATCTCAGTATACTGGTACATGTGGAGTAAGGATCGAACCTTAGTTCTTTGCCAAAGCAGAGACAAGCACTTTGTTTTGTAAATTAAGGAAGTGGATGATTTCTTTCAGTTTTGATTAACAAACTAGATGTTTCAGGATATAATTTTGACTCAAGAAGTAGATTTGCTATTTTTGCAGCATTTAAAACTTGAACAATCTTTGATTTAACAAAAACATGTTCCTCACCATGTTCTCTGATGCTGTTCTATTTTGTCTTGTCTACATTATTTCTGTTTCTTGTCACTGTATTATTTTAATTTTACTTTATTTGGAGAAAATATTATGATGTGTAAGTTGTGTATATAATTTAAAAAATCAATGTTCTTTTTTGTGTTAGTATTTTTGTGTGTATATTTTCGTTTGCCTTTGTCACAGTGAACTAGGACATAACAAGAGGAAGTACAGATAACTCTCACTTGTGTTTGTCTAATTTATTGCCAGAGTTGCCTTATTCTCAACAATGGAGAGACTAATCAATTTTGTGAAGTTTACGCTTGTTTGTCAAAACTTTGAAATTTCTCCTACCATCTGCTGTTTCTAATGTTGTCTGTTCATTAACATTTTTTTAATCCCCATTCTCAAGTTTTCTAAGTTCTTTTTCATATGTTGTCAAGTGACTGCCTGTCGATATTGTGTGGCTGTTCACACAGAGTACTTGTGAACTGTTGCTTATTCCAATGTTTTAAGTGTCTACATATCATCTCAGAAAGTATAGATAGGTACAACGTTAAAGCTAGTTAAAAATACATGTATAAATGGGATGGTATAAATGCATATATAAATAGGGTGGTATAAATGCATATATAAATGGGCTTTCAATAAATACATATCTAAATAGGATTTTACCAGTAAATAAATACATATATAAATGGAATTCCAATAAATATACATTTAAATGGGATTCCAAAATATATATATATATATATATATATATATATATATATATATATATATATATATATATATATATATATATATATGAAATGGTATAAATGCATATACAAATGGAATGACAATAAATGCCAATACTAATGAGATGACAATAAATACATATTTAAATAGAATAACAATAACTACACATGTGAATAAGATCCCAATAAATAAATATATATATATATATAAATGGGATGACAATAAGTACATAGGATAGCAACTCAAAATTTAGCACATCTTAAAACTAAGGTAAATGTATTTTTGTGTGTGCATAAATATAAGTAATTATTGATATATATCCAAGGTTCAGGTGTAGTTTCACCCACGATTCAGGTGTAGTTTGACCGAAGGTTCAGGTGGAGTTTCACATACGAATAGTGACAGGTGTACCAACGTTTCAACTTTTATGTTTTTATCAGGGACTGACAAGCAAAAATGCAGAAATGAAAACACTCAACGAATATCATTACAAGGACAAAGCAAAACCTAAATTAGGTTTTGCTTTATGCTTAAAATTGAAATTTCTTTAGGATGTGCTGTTTTATTTCTCTGTTTTAAAAAAAAATAATTTTTTAATTAGAAGTCTTTAGAAAACTTTATTTGGAAGATACAAGTCATCAACACAGAGAAATGCTCATTCACATAAGGTTTGCTGATGACATAGTCACCTTCAGTTAATGTCCAGAGAAGCTGAACAATGCTTAAATGAGCCTAATGAAATAACCATGGCATTTGGCCTCAAAATTGATAGAAAGAAAACCCAGTTCATACTGAACACTTTACCTACAAAAACTACTACGGATAGGAAATTGTCCTGTAGAAAATGTGAATTCATACATTGACCTTGACAACAAATGGACGTAAAAGTGACGTCCTGGTGGCCTTTCAACGTTAAGCATCCAATTAGATGTCCACAATTGAGAAGGCGAAGTAGCCTCAATATAACTCTTGGTCCAACATGGTAATCCAAGGCAAAAGACAGAAATGAGTTTAAACAACATTTGGCTACAATGCAGTACTATCTCTTCATGGAAACTACCATTTGCTCTGGGGTCAACAACAGGATCTTCAAGACCAGTGCTCCTTTTGATAGGCTGCGTGACAACATGTGGGATCAGAAGGGACTTAGCCTTGATAAGACACTTGAAGTCTACCACATTGTAGTGCTCAATACCCTTTTGTATGCCAGTGAGACATGGACTGTACAGCAGGTGTGCCAGAAAAAATAAACCACTTCCACGTGGTACCTTGTAGAATGTTGAGAAAACAATGATAGAATAGAGCATCAGATGTTCCTGAATGCCAAATAGCAGATAATCCACACACTATTGCAGAAGGCCCAGATCAGGTTGGCAAGCCAAATTGTGTGCATGCCAGACAATTGCATTCCCCAAACAACTAAAGTATGAAGAGCTGAAAGTGGACTGGTCGAGGGACAATAGAAGCGCTTCCAATGACTCTTCTTCTTCTTCATCGTACGCAGTCAGACAGCAACCATTATTTTTTCGAAAAAAGCAGCCGTCATCCTGAGGCTGTCGACACTGCCATAGAGCTTGTCTAGTGTTGCCACTGGTGATGGTCACATCTGCTCTCTCTGATCCTCGTTTGTCGGGCAGTTTTGCAGCAAATGTTCAACCTATCTTCAATTTGTTGAATAGGTGGTACCTCAGTCTATTGTGGCCAGTGCGAAGTCTGAAGACCATGACCTGCTCTCTTCTGTTCAACTGGCAATAGGCATCGTTTTTTGTGTAGCCAGTATGTTCGGTTTCCCATTTGGTCATGTATCTAGCTCTAATAAGCCATTTTGACTCTTCGTATGTCACACTAGTATCTGGTTGTGGTAGTCTTGCACCTTCTTTTGCCAGTCTGTCTGCCTCCTCGTTGCCTTGGATGTTGCAGTGGGATGGAACCCACTGTACCACTACCCTTTTTGGTGCGGACTGCTGGCATAGTTGACAGAGTGCTGCTCTTAAATCATTAAGTTCAGTGTTTTTCTGGCTTTTTAGTGCTTTCCAATGACTCAAAATATCTCTAACATACTTCAACATTTATGTAAACTCATGGAAGTATCAGGCACACAGCTGCCAGGCGTGGCGTAGAACCACCACCAGAGGTGCCACCATTGCTAAGGAATGTTGGACCACCAAGCCTGAAGAAATAATTTGCTCTGATATTGTTAAATTTGATTTTCTTGATGCTGAAAATTAACATTTAACTGACATCCACATGTTCAATTCTGACCTTATGTCCCACATATACTTAACAAGTTTTTCAAAATACAACCACCTACAAGAACAAGAGGGCACAGATACAAATTAACTAAAGAAAGGTCCAGATTAGATATTAGGAAATATTTTTTTAGTCAGAGAGTGGGGAATGCTTGGAATACATTGCCACAGGAAATTATGGAGGCATGGACAATTAATGCATTTAAAAATAGATTGGATGCCCATAGCTTTTAGAGCAAGGACATGTAAATGAAACTGGTTGTTTACGGACTCTGCAGTCTTCTAAACCAGTATAAAAACGTTAAGTTAGGTTATATGTAAAAGTGGATTCAGTGCTAGAATCGGACTACACAGCCACCTCCAGACTCACCAGTATAGTGCAACACAACATA
This sequence comes from Ariolimax columbianus, assembly GCA_036924085.1. Taxonomy (NCBI): domain Eukaryota; kingdom Metazoa; phylum Mollusca; class Gastropoda; order Stylommatophora; family Arionidae; genus Ariolimax; species Ariolimax columbianus. Next base: position 5,729,967 of record JAVGWX010000016.1, on the reverse strand, counting down.
TAGGACTGTTTTTGCCATCATCGCCCGCAATGGCCAGCTATTATTACCTGACATCAGACACTTATTATGCCTGATTAAATACCACGATTAAAGATTAGTTTTATCTGTAATTCTGATATTCGTTTAACTCAGTTACTGCTTTCATTTCTGTTTTCATAAATACATTCCCTGATAAATATCTTTAGGTTAAAACACCTGTCCCCATCCTTCATGTTAAACTACATTTTAACTTTGTTTGTATTTCACCCATTATTGATAATAGAGTTTTTCTGCAGTCCTACGGTATTAAAGATAGCTGAAAATAGAGAATTCAAATAAGAGGCCTATATAAACAGTAAGATGATATGATGAATGGCTATCTTTAAAGAAATAATGTGCTCTGAAATTGTTAAATTTGATTTTCTTGATGCTGAAAATTAACATTTAACTAATAGTTTAGTCAACATTTGAAATTCTACTTCTGTCAGACTGCCATAGGGGAACAATATAAACACTCACAATATAGATATTGTCTCTATATGCTATCACTTGGATTCTCAAAAGGGTCAAATGTTGCCTATTTGAAGCTTCACCTGTATGCACATTTGCTAATTATTTCTGCCACTAAAAAATAAAATAATTGAACGTGTTCCATAAAAGTGATGCAATTTACTCTTGCAAAGTAATATGTTGTTATTTATTCAGGTCAGTAAGGTAATATATATTATTTTTAAGGTCAGCATATCTTTAATTAAGGTACATTATGGCAAATATTTTTTTCACACTTTCGTCTATTTCTAACGGTTATTTATTCTATCATTTAACATTTTTAACTGATTCATGTTTTCCCCATATGAAAACAGTGATGGTACTTTCTAGACATTTCTATTTGCAAGTGTAATGCATTTGAAAAATATAATTTAATGGACAGACACTTATCTAAACATTTGTATTTCATTCTTATTTGAATATTTTTGTAATTCCTACTACTAAATCAGACGTATAAAAAATAAATGTCGTTTAGTTCATTTTTCTACATACACATGACAAAATTCTTACTTTCATTTGTGTCATCTTATCTTTGCTAAATTATGTTTTGACATGTTCGTATTGATTCAAATCCAATTTATGGCCAGCTCTGATTGTAAGCTCTGTTCATCTTCACGTGTTGCCCATCTGTTTTTGTTTCAGTGCTAATCCTGAGCATAGTGATTACCACAAGGCCTACACACAGACTTCGGTCCATGCTTACTATGTGCTAGACATTTTTACAGACCATGTGAGTGTAATGTTGTTGATGGGTTTGTGCTGATAGCCTGTATTGTAAAGTTAGATAGATTAATTCGAGCATATGGATTGAGTGAAGGAGGCAGGGACAATCTAACACAAGCACATTGATTGAAGGAGGCAGGGACAATCTAATACAAGCATATGCTGATTGAGTGAAGGAGGCAGGGATAATCTAATACAAGCATATACTGATTGAGTGAAGGAGGCAGGGATAATCTAATACAAGCACATTGATTGAAGGAGGCAGGGACAATCTAATACAAGCACATTGATTGAAGGAGGCAGGGACAATCTAATACAAGCATATGCTGATTGAGTGAAGGAGGTAGGGATAATCTAATAAAATCATATGCTGATTGAGTGAAGGAGGCAGGGACAATCTAATACAAGCACATTGATTTAAGGAGGCAGGGACAATCTAACACAAGCACATTGATTGAAGGAGGCAGGGATAATCTAATAAAATCATATGCTGATTGAGTGAAGGAGGCAGGGACAATCTAATACAAGCACATTGATTGAAGGAGGCAGGGACAATCTAACACAAGCACATTGATTGAAGGAGGCAGGGATAATCTAATAAAATCATATGCTGATTGATTGAAGGAGGCAGGGACAATCTAATACAATCATATGCTGATTGAGTGAAGGAGGCAGGGACAATCTAATACAAGCATATGCTGATTGAGTGAAGGAGGCAGGGACAATCTAATACAAGCAAATGCTGATTGAGTGAAGGAGGCAGGGACAATCTAACACAAGCACATTGATTGAGTGAAAGAGGCAGGGACAATCTAATACAAGCACATTGATTGAGTGAAAGAGGCAGGGACAACCTAATACAAGCATATGCTGATTGAGTGAAGGGAACAGGGACAACCTAATACAAGCATATGCTGATTGAGTGAAGGGAACAGGGACAATCTAATACAAGCATATGCTGATTGAGTGAAGGGAACAGGGACAATCTAATACAAGCATATGCTGATTGAGTGAAGGGAACAGGGACAATCTAATACAAGCATATGCTGATTGAGTGAAGGGAACAGGGACAATCTAATACAAGCATATGCTGATTGAGTGAAGGGAACAGGGACAATCTAATACAAGCATATGCTGATTGAGTGAAGGGAACAGGGACAATCTAATACAAGCACATGCTGACTTGGATACAATATTAGAATATGTAATGTTAGAATGTCCTAAACAGATAAAGGTGACATGGATACAATATTAGAATAGGTAACTGTGAGAATGTCTTTATCAAGTAAAGGCATTTGGATACAATTTTAGAATAGGTGAATATTTTAGAATCTGTTAGAATGTCCTTAACAAATAAAGCTGACGGATACAATATTATTGAAAAGGTCACAGAAAAAGGGCTTGACTTTACCCATCTGGCTCATCTTGGAGCGGAAGGTTCTTTTCACTTATTTCTATTGTGGTCTGTCTTGTGCTGCACCAATGAGCCACCATTGTTCATCAGGTGTTTATTATTTTTACCTCCCCACTATTCTCTTCTCCTGTTGGTTCCAATCCAATGCATGTCTGGTTACATTGTTAGGTTCCTTTCTTAGAGTGCATCCTATCTATCTCCACTATCTTTCACCACTCTTCAACTATATTTGTTGTTGTGTTCTTTGCCACATATCTGTCCTTATTACATCAGACCATTCAACATGAACCATGTGAAAGAGACATGCAGATTAAAGAGACTATTCATAATCCTCACCTTTTCTGCATGTCCACCAATACTGTTGACCTCCTTACAAGAAGCAAGCACCAAAGTATTTATATATTTGCTGGTTGTGGTTTCTGTAGCACATTCTTTTACACGATGAGGTTGCTAGCCCCATGTACAACCTTACTTGGTTGCCTGTTACGACATGTAAAGTAGGTTGTAGTTGACCTATTCTTTCTTTCCCATTTAAGGATAATGTATCCACACATAAAGAGTATTTTTTAAACAAATTTATGAAAATATGAACTTACAAATCTAATACTATTAATCTCAAAGTTTGTATATTAGTCTGAGGATGCTATAACTCAAGAAGCGAAAAGACATATCGAGCTGAAATTTTAACTGAACATAGAATGTATGTTTTGTAGATCAATGCAACTCTTTTCAAGTCACTATGTTATTCCTTTCTTGAGTCATTGGCATATGATCATTTCTCTATATTTCACACAATTTTGGAATTGTAGTAAGTATTTGAAAAAAATTCAAGTTTTCTCCTCAAAAGCTTGGGTACTTGAATTATTGCTATTGTTAACGGGGGTGTGGGAAGAGATTTGCTTTATGGTGGAAAGATCGACAGAATGAGAAAGGAAGAAATCGGCAGAGAGATTGGTGGGGTAAGGGGCAAAGCGATTAGATGATAAGGGCACAGGATGAGAGTGCAATGGTGATATGACGAATAGGTAGTGTGTGAACAATAAACTGTTTTCATTATTATCCCAAGCAACACCGGCTAAAATACAAGTATATTATAATAAAGACATGTGATGAAGACCACTCTCTTTATTAAGCCGTGTGGACAGTCTTTTCTCTTGCTGTGTCTCCTGAAATGGGTGACGCGCAGTGATTTGGATTAAAGTGAGGAAGAAACTTTTGTCAACCTCACTCTCTGGTCCTGAGCTACCCTTGGCCAGTGGCAAGATATTTATAGAGACGACTGGAGATAGCACAGGAAGCAGATTTTTTCTCAGAGTTTACTCCCGAAGCCTTTCTGATAAACAGGTATTCCGCAAGGCAGCGGAGGGGGGATGACATCTAACGTAGTGTGTCGTAAAAAAAATATTTTTCCGATCATGCCATGCGGTGCATAGGATTTAAGGTGTTAGGCCTATATTATATTGTAACCCACGGCACTTGGTGGATGATGTGGTCAGCATCACACCGGCCGCTTTTACTTCTCAGACTGAACTGGTACCAATTTAAGGCTGGGTCGACCTAGGAGGCGTTGTGGTGTGAAAAAACATCTGCCTCAACTGGGCAATGAACCCAGAACCACTCATGCAAAGCCAGAGTGCTAACCACTGCATCACACAACTCCCATTGTGTGTCGTGCCTTTCCCATAACCGCAAGAGGTCATAGGGACATCACTCAGCGTGTGAGTGAGTTGGTCATCTCTCCTGGTCTGTGTTCCAGTCCATTATAGTTGTGTCTAAATATCACACACCAGAACCGATACTGTTTGCAGCTATGGCGAAGGGCGCTAATCTCGTGATGTTTAGCCGTGTGAAATAGACCGTAAATGCGACACAGATTTAAGTGTAGTGCTATTCATAAGCCGATGTTAGTTCCAGGATAATCAAACCGAAGAAAACACAAAAAACGAGCGAATAAACCAGTCCAAATGGAAAACAACACGTTTCCATGAACACAAGTGTAAGTTGTCGTCTAGTGTGAATTCCAGACAAATCTGTGGTCTGGTGGTATCCATAATGAACTAAAACAGCACAGCAATGTAGACCCACAGCCAGTTACGGCGCCATCTTTGCTGCAGCAAGTAAAGGTACAGAAGGCTTAATACTCATGCTTGCTTGCACTGCTGTTGTAATCAATCACATTGGCAAGTCATTGGTGCTCCTCGATTATCCAGGGCCCTTGATGGATTTTTAAACAGCCTCTGCTTTCCTTCATCCACTCCTTTGGTCATCTTATTACCATAGTTTAAAAAAAAAAATATTTGCCTTCTTTCTGGAAAGCTATGGGCAAAGTATTATGTTTTACGCCTAATGACACAATGTATCTGACCTCATCTTACATTCCAAAAAAATTGTTTTCATTCCCATAGAAGCACGTTCTTGCTGTTTGATGAATCTAAACCCAGCAAATTTGGGTTGGGAGTCGTGTTACTAACCTATTCGTCAAACATTCAAAACCCGTTTCCCACACCCCCTACATTTATTATTTTATTTTATGTTTCCCCATTTAGTGTGACATTGACCTTCACAGGACTACACAAAATGACACAATTTCTCACGTAGCTGCACTATTTTTCAGCACGTCACATTTTAGTATGGTTACTAACTTTGAGAGCCTGAAACCTTTTTGTTAGTTGGTCTCTATATTTATATGCGTCTCAGTCTTTGCAGACCATGCACGTGGCACCATGTGAGTAGCCTCTCAGGGCGCAAGCCTGGGTGCTGAATATGGAGACCCTGCACTGCCCAAACTGCAGGATCCCCCTCTTGGCCTCGCTGGTGAAATCCAAAGGAATGCAAAGCATGACAATTTGGCACCAGCTCAGCTGCAGGAGCTGCCTGAATGAGTTTGTAATTTTGAAACCATCTGCCTTAGGTGCTACCCCTCTAGATTTTCTGTCTGGGTTTACTCCTGTAGCCTTCCCTCTCCTGAGGTTTCCACAAGGAAGTAGAGTCGTTGCCCGCAGATGCTAGTTACTCAAGACATCTGATGATACTCTCATCATCCCAGCACTCTCTGGGACTTGTGGGTTTAAAATCATAGTTCCTCCTCTTCTAGGCGAACTGCTGTAACAGTTCTAGCCGGAGCATGAGCATTTAGGGCAGGGGAGATGTGGTTGGCGACTCTGAGAACAAAGGTACCTGAATGTGTGCCAAGGTCACTCTCCGTCTGGACACTACGCCAAGGTCACTCACCATCTCAACAAAGGAAATCAGAGTTGGGATAAAGAATTTGTACAGGTAGACTAGGAACTGACCACTGGCGTTCCGATTTGGGTAGTGGGGGATGAGTGACAGACGGGAGGGCAGCGGAGCTTGCTGCGATAGATGAGTGACAGGTGTTCAGAGTAATTCGTTCCAATAACGACTGAATAGAGCCATCCCCTAGAGATCCATTGGATAGCGCTGATTCTGCTTGAGACTATAACATACTAGACAAAGTTTAGCTCAAGCAGACTGGCCAGAGAATGTGAGCGAGAGACTGAGAATTTAGATAGGAGTCTGTTTAGCTCACCGATTTGATAGAGGAGTGATTGATAGGCTGTTGTTACGAATGTGTGAGATAGAACAGGAACGATGAACCAGAATACGCCTTGAATCTTGGCTAGTCGCTCTAATGAGATGTGTGTGTGGTGTGGGAACGAGGTATGTTCTAGAGTTGTGTGAGGGTACAGCTGTGTCTAGGAGAGATCTAGATGTGTGTGTGGTGTGGGAATGAGGTATGTTCTAGAGTTGTGTGAGTGTACAGCTGTGTCTAGGAGAGATCTAGATGTGTGTGTGGTGTGGGAACGAGGTATGTTCTAGAGTTGTGTGAGTGTACAGCTGTGTCTAGGAGAGATCTAGATGTGTGTGTGGTGTGGGAACGAGGTATGTTCTAGAGTTGTGTGAGTGTACAGCTGCCTCTAGGAGAGATCTAGATGTGTGTGTGGTGTGGGAACGAGGTATGTTCTAGAGTTGTGTGAGTGTACAGCTGCCTCTAGGAGAGATCTAGATGTGTGTGTGGTGTAGGAACGAGGTATGTTCTAGAGTTGTGTGAGTGTACAGCTGTGTCTAGGAGAGATCTAGATGTGTGTGTGGTGTGTGTAGACACCAAGGGAACAAGGTATGTTCTAGAGTTGTGTGAGTGTACAGCTGAATCTAGGAGAGATCTAGATGTGTGTGTGGTGTGGGAACGAGGTATGTTCTAGAGTTGTGTGAGTGTACAGCTGTGTCTAGGAGAGATCTAGATGTGTGTGTGGTGTGTGTAGACACCAAGGGAACAAGGTATGTTCTAGAGTTGTGTGAGTGTACAGCTGTGTCTAGGAGAGATCTAGATGTGTGTGTGGTGTGTGTAGACACCAAGGGAACGAGGTATGTTCTAGAGTTGTGTGAGTGTACAGCTGTGTCTAGGAGAGATCTAGATGTGTATGTGGTGTGTGTAGACACCAATCGAACGAGGTATGTTCTAGAGTTGTGCGAGTGTACAGCTGCCTCTAGGAGAGATCTAGATGTGTGTGTGGTGTGTGTAGACACCAAGGGAACGAGGTATGTTCTAGAGTTGTGCGAGTGTACAGCTGCCTCTAGGAGAGATCTAGATGTGTGTGTGGTGTGTGTAGACACCAAGGGAACGATGTATGTTTCAGAGCGTGTGTATACGCAGATCGACTGAGTTGAGAGATCATATGTGAGTATACGTAGAATATATTGAATGCATTATGTCCAGATCGCGCGCCTGAGGGGATTTGAGTGAGGAAGAGTTTTTGAGAGTGTGTTGAGGATGCAGATAAGGGAGGGGTGTGTGCGGCAAGAACTGGGTTTGATTAGTGGGAGCAACATCAATAGTTTATACTAATAACTCCTGAGTATATAATTAGTTAATGAGCTTCGTCTACTCTGGTTTAGAGTCAGAGTTTACCTTCTCTTAGATTGGCTGCCAACCAAGGCTAATGAGCTCAATCTGCCAGTTATACCGTCTGGTACTTAGTTGCACCCCACAGCAGGCTCTGTAAAAAAACAGGGAGCCACTCATGAAGGTGCTGCTGGGGACACAATAATGTTGGAGAAGCCATTGGCATGGAAACTCCTGAACGGCAATCTGAACAGTGAATCCAGCTGGGATCTCTACACCTGGAAAGGAGAGGCTATATCAGACGCTTCATTTTCCTTTAACAAGCGGGACATACAGCCCAGACCTCGCTACCCCTTGGTCTATATATATGATTGTTATATGTAGAGACATAAATAAATAAAGAACTTGTTGGTGTTTTTGTTGTGTGTGTGTTAGTGTCTGAGGTACAAGAAAATAAAGGTAAAAATTTATAAAACAAAGCACAAAAATTTAGACTCACCAATCAGGTAACATACCTCCTCAATAAAATCATTTGAAATCACCACAAAGCACTGATACTGTTCTTTTATCAGATCAGCATATCTATTAGCTTCCAAACAAATTTTATTTCATCTACATAAACAAATAGATCAATCTTACAAAGATTGTTTGTAACAAGTTACCTACACCAGTCTCAATAAGCGCTGGCTCCAATCTGTGTGACGAGAACAATAAAGTGTCTCAAATGAATTTGTAATTTAATACAAAGACTTTTCATGGTTCAATCCTGTGAAGAAGGAAGTGACATTTTTGGCAAACGAATAGCCTAAATTTCAGTTCATTTCTATGGTAGCCTGTTGACTATATATGATTAAAATGGTGTATATTTGGCCGTTGCTTTGACGTGACTTTGGCTGTTATGCTGACATTTTGTCAGTCACATAAAAGCAACAACGGCACGACAACAGTTAAAGTAGAAAACAAAAATACTGAGTGCATATAGCCAAAACATAGGACTGAGCATTAATGCCAAGAAGACAGGAGTCATGACACTAAATATATTAAATCCTGCACCGATTAAAATAGGAAACGAAGAACTAGAAAGATTGAAAATATTTAGATGCCTTGGGAGCAGTAGTTACACCAGACTGTGGAATAGACAAAGATATCTACTAGGGTAGATCCAATATGGAGTATGATTACAGGATGGGAGAGAACAATATTTGGAAGATAGAAAAGGAAAGGGACCTAGGGGTTATAATAGATAATACAGGTAAGGTGAGTGAGCAAGTCCATATCCATTTAGACAAAATTAATCTAATTAGAAATAGTCAGCATAGGTTTACTAGAGGGAGATCATGCTTAACAAATCTATTAGAATTCATGGAGGAGGTTACTAAAATGATAGATAAAGGGGAGCCAGTGGACGTTATTTATCTAGATTTTGCAAATGCCTTTGATAGAGTACCTCATCAAAGATTATTTCGAAAGTTAAAATCACATGGAATAGGTGGGGAAGTTGCCAAATGGATTGAAAATTGGTTAACGGGAAGAAGACACATGGTGGGCATAAATAAGGAGAACTCTGAGTGGTGTGAAGTGAAAAGTGGTATGCCACAGGGCTCGGTTTTGGGACCAATTTTGTTCTTGATAGATATAAATGATTTGGACATTGATATGGGATCCATGATTGCAAAATTTTGCTGATGACACAAAACTATGCAGTAGTGTCTCATCTAAAGCGGAAGTGGATATATTGAGGCCGGATTTAGATAAAATTCGATAATGGTCTGTAAGCTGGCAAATGGAGTTTAATGTAGATAAATGTAGTCATCCACATGAGTAGATCCAATATGGAACATAATTATAGAATGGGAGAGAACAATATTAGAAAGATAGATAAGGAAAAGGACCTAGGGGTTATAATAGATCATACAGGAAAAGTGAGTGAGCAAGTTAAGGTAGCAGTGAAAAAGGCAAATACAATGTCAGGTATGATAAAAAGAAATATTAAACATAGGAGCAAGGAAGTGATAGTCAAACTGTATAACATTAGTTAGACCTAGATTGGAGTACTGTGTACAGGTGTGATTCCTTATCATAGAGGGGATATAAACATGCTGGAAAGAATACAAAAAAGAGCGACAAAGATGATAGTGGGATTCCAGAATTACAGTTATGAGGAAAGACTCAGAAAAACCGGCCTACAGGGTCTAGAAGAGAGAAGAATTCGTGGTGACTTAATACAGGTTTATAAGATGACCAGAGGAATCGATAAATTTTACTAAAACAAGTTTTTAAAAATACAGCCACCCACAGTGCATCCGACTTCGGCATGCATTTTATGTAAGAGCCTGCTTCCTCCTGCATTTTTAAAGGGTTTGCTTCCCCGGGGTAACGGCCGGTGCTGTGATAGGATCGAACCCAGCACCTTCGGATTGTGAGCCTTGTCACTTAACCACTAGCCCATGCCGTCCTCGTTCTCCTTCTAAAACTTGTTCTAAGTTATTTCATATTACTTCTCTCGTAATTTGTATACTTTTTTTCAGTATTTATTTTTTACATGTTTAAATTTTCATGCTATATTTTTCTCACATTTGTATTCTCACAGAAACCCTTGGATTGTTCACCAGCATTGACATATGTCAGTTATGGTGGAGGAGAGAAAGCTACTCACTTAATGCTACGAGGTGATTCTGATGGTCGTGTCACTGTATGGGCGTTACCTCAAGTCTCAGAGAAGCAGATGACTCTGGTCAGACAGGAGAGCTTTGACAGGTTGCCAGGTTTGTTTCGCTCTTTTTGTGTATTACCTTTTTGGTTTTCGTTAATGTATTATGCTGTTGTTATGGATGCAGTAGTGCCATAGTCTTTGCTCTTTGACCCATCAGTGCTAGAGTCTTTGCTCTTTGGCCCATCAGTGCTAGAGTCTTTGGTCCAACAGAGCTAGAAATTTTGCTCTTTGGCCCAACAGAGCTAGAGTCCTTGACTTATCAGTGCTAGTTGGGGACAGCGTGGTGGGCTAGTGGTTAAGTGACACGGCTCACAGGGAAGCAAACCCTTAAAAAATGCAGGAGGAAGCAGACCCTTACATAAAATGCATGCTGAAGTCGGATGCACTGGGCCAACAGGTGCAAAATAGAAACCACAGTGCAACGCACACCGCCTTGGGGAATAGATAAATAAGGCTAGTGTCTTTGACTCATCAGTGCATATAAATATTGACAGTTGTAAACTTGGTTACCTAAATAGACATTATAGGCCGAGGTAGATATATGTTGGCTTTGTATCGTTTTACTCCTCTCATGGAGCTGACAGGTATGTGTCCATCTGATTTTTAATTGATAGATATTGAGTTTGCAGTGGTCTGTTAACATACAGTCTGAATATTGTTACTTTTTCATTATTTGACAAGGAGTAATGTTTCTGTGCTTCCATTGTTTATGACAACAAAATACAAAATAAGTCAAGAGTTTGGATTAGACATAAACATAAAGAAAACAAAGACTATGATAATTATAAAAAGTGGCAAGAAACTATGTATGCAGATAAAAATAAAAGATATACTGGAACAGGTGCAGAGTTTCTCCTATCTAGGTCATATAATAACAGAAGAAGGCAGCTGTGAGAAAGAAATCAGAGAGAATAGGTATGACCAAGATAGAATTCAGCAACACATACTGACATCCAAACAGATAGTTTATCATTTTAAAATGAGAATTGTCAGGTGTTATGTATACTCATCATTACTTTATGGCACAGAAACATGGACACTGAATAACAAGTTGGAAAAGAGAATTGAAGCCTTCGAAATGTGGGTATATAGAAGATTGGGCCGCATTTCTTGGAAAGAGACGAAAACAAATGTGGAGAATTGGAAAAGTTGGGGGTGAAAAGAGAATTAATGACCCAAATCAGGGTTAGACAGTTACATTATTTTGGTCATATAACAAAACATACCTCCTTGTTGAAGACCATAATGGAGTGTAGGGTGGAAGGCAATCGTTCAAGAGGCAGACAACATTTTAAGTTGGTGGATAACATTAGGAGATGGACTGGAAAAAAACCTCTCAGATTGCACCATTACGGCAAGAGATACAGTACACTGTAGATCCACTGCAGCCGACCTTCCATGTGGAGATGCCACTTGAACTGAACTAAATTTTTCTGACTTATTGAGTTCTCTGTGCCATTTGTCTCTGATCCATACTTCACCAAGAACAAAATTTGTATATGCTTAATGTTTTCTTTTTCTGCTAGTTTGCTAAAACGAGAGCTGATGCTTGCCTGTCTCCAGCTTTCCTAAAACATGAAAAGTTAGCAGTGGCCTTAATCTTTTCTTTCTCATATAAAACAGGCGGAAGGCTAACGTCTGGGCAGGCACAACATACTGATCAGACATGTTAGTCAGGGTCAGGCACAACATACTGATCAGACATGTTAGTCAGGGTCAGGTACAACATACTGATCAGGCATGTTAGTCAGGGTCAGGCACAATATACTGATCAGACATGTTAGTCAGGGTCAGGTAAAACATACTGATCAGACATGTTAGTCAGGGTCAGGTAAAACATACTGATCAGACATGTTAGTCAGGGTCAGGCACAATATACTGATCAGACATGTTAGTCAGGGTCAGGCACAACATACTGATCAGACATGTAAGTCAGGGTCAGGCACAACATACTGATCAGACATGTTAGTCAGGGTCAGGCACAACATACTGATCAGACATGTTAGTCAGGGTCAGGTAAAACATACTGATCAGACATATTAGTCGGGTCAGGCACAACATACTGATCAGACATGTTAGTCAGGGTCAGGTAAAACATACTGATCAGACATGTTAGTCAGGGTCAGGTAAAACATACTGATCAGACATGTTAGTCAGGGTCAGGTAAAACATACTGATCAGACATGTTAGTCAGAGTCAGGCACAACATACTGATCAGACATGTTAGTCAGGGTCAGGTAAAACATACTGATCAGACATGTTAGTCAGGGTCAGGTAAAACATACTGATCAGACATGTTAGTCAGGATCAAGTAAAATATACTGATCAGACATGTTAGTCAGGGTCAGGTAATATATACTGATCAGACATGTTAGTCAGGGACAGGTAAAACATACTGATCAGACATGTTAGTCAGGGTCAGGCACAACATACTGGTCAGACATGTTAGTCAGAGTCAGGCACAACATACTGATCAGACATGTTAGTTAGGGTCAGGCACAACATACTGATCAGACATGTTAGTCAGGGTCAGGCACAACATACTGATCAGACATGTTAGTCAGGGTCAGGTACAACATACTGATCAGACATGTTAGTCAGGGTCAGGTACAACATACTGATCAGACATGTTAGTCAGGGTCAGGCACAACATACTGATCAGACATGTTAGTCAGGGTCAGGCACAACATACTGATCAGACATGTTAGTCAGGGTCAGGTAAAACATACTGATCAGACATATTAGTCGGGTCAGGCACAACATACTGATCAGACATGTTAGTCAGGGTCAGGTAAAACATACTGATCAGACATGTTAGTCAGGGTCAGGTAAAACATACTGATCAGACATGTTAGTCAGGGTCAGGTAAAATATACTGATCAGACATGTTAGTCAGGGTCAGGTAAAACATACTGATCAGACATGTTAGTCAGGATCAAGTAAAATATACTGATCAGACATGTTAGTCAGGGTCAGGTAATATATACTGATCAGACATGTTAGTCAGGGTCAGGTAAAACATACTGATCAGACATGTTAGTCAGGGTCAGGCACAACATACTGATCAGACATGTTAGTCAGAGTCAGGCACAACATACTGATCAGACATGTTAGTTAGGGTCGGCACAACATACTGATCAGACATGTTAGTCAGGGTCAGGCACATCATACTGATCAGACATGTTAGTCAGGGTCAGGTACAACATACTGATCAGACATGTTAGTCAGGGTCAGGTACAACATACTGATCAGACATGTTAGTCAGGGTCAGGTACAACATACTGATCAGACATGTTAGTCAGGGTCTGGTAAAACATACTGATCAGACATGTTAGTCAGGGTCAGGTAAAACATACTGATCAGACATGTTAGTCAGGGTCTGGTAAAACATACTGATCAGACATGTTAGTCAGGGTCAGGTAAAACATACTGATCAAGACCATCACCTCAGCTTCCTAGAAGCCCTCCCTGGAAACGAGCTGTTTTCATGGCAGCCTGGCTAAACGAAGTGAAGGATTGACGTGATCCATAGTAGTGAGTGACACGCAGATGAAACCAAGTATAGCATAACCGCCTGGAGGACCCGGTCTACCTTCATCAGCATGTTCCGGATGTGAGTAAGTTACTGCAACCGGCCACTTAATGTCCTTTTCAGGGCGCACAAAAGAATAACCCTACTCATTGTGAGCATTCGCAAACGAGAACAAAAAAGGCATTTCTGTTTACATATTTATATATGCTTATATATATCTATTTGTGTCTGTAATCCACAGCTTTAAGTCCTAAATCTAGCACAACCCTGCAAGACTCTTGGAACATCTTGTCTACTTCACCACCTGGAATTGTAGATGGGCTGGTAAGTAATAATGTTTATTAACATGCTTGTGTGGGGTGAGTAAGAAAAAATGGAGCCAATTCATCATAAAATGGTTATTAGTCGACAAAATTTTATAAAAATTCATTTTTGTTTCCATTTAAAAAAAATTGATTTCATTTGCATGATTTTTGAATGATGTCATCACTTGTTCTCAGTACGTGCCAAGTTGAGGATTTCACATGTTCTGTAGTTAATAAGCAGAGCTGTATAAGGTGTCTTTGTTTGTTTGGGAGCCTGATATAGCATTTTTGTTTCTGTGGTCAATCCTGTGCAAGAAAGCAGCTGGTTTAAGATACTATCTTGAGTGAATGTGTGTCACTAGGATTGTGTACATGGTCTAACTTGTTTGAGTACTTGTTGAGTCTGATATATCTGCTCTCAGTTGGAAGATTATGCCCCGTTCTCTGTGTCACTATGGGTTGATGCTGTACTTTCTGAAATTTACAAGCCCTCCTGTATGGGTCCTGCTATCCCACATTGAGGAGAAAAGAATGATGATATCACACCTTGCTACACATGTCATGGCAGGCATCTAAGGATGGTTGTGAATGAGACAAAATAAAGTGCTACAGAAAAACCACTACTGCAAGAGCTTGTAAATTCTTCTGTGTATGCCTGCAAGTATACCAGCTGTTCTTCTGCGTTCGTTTTTAATCTCCCACTACCAAGCCCTGAACAGAGCTTTGTAAGTAGCAGACTATTTTTTTAGTCAGAGAGTGGTATCTGCTTGGAATGCATTGCCAGGGGAGGTAGTGGAGGCAGGGACAGTTAATGCATTTAAGAATAAACTGGATGCGCATAGCTTTTAGAGCAAGGTGATGTAAATGTAACTGGTTGTATACAGACTCTGCAAGGTCTTCTAAACCAGTATAAAGACGTTAAGTTAAGGTGAAAGGAATGTGTTGTGTCACTAGTTTACAGCTTTGACTGGGTTCGGTCCGACACATTGTGCCGTCTTCGGCAGGGACACCAACTGTACTTATGGTCCATTGCAGTGATAAAAATAAAGTTGGAGGTGACGATACATTACTTTCTTAAAATAAATATCACGTTAGTGAGTTTCATTATTGCTTATTTTGTTTGTCTTTAGTTTGCAGACAACCCCGAAGAAAAGGAAGTTTATATAACAGCCACCATCTTTATCCCATCACAAGGAAAATTGGTTTCTGGGCGGAGCAACGGTACAATCATCATTGTTCCGGCTATAGACTGCATCAAGCAGCAACTGCTAGTACTGAACAAGCCTACAAGTATGTTATCTAGGATAGGCTGACCATTAGTGTACACGGTCATTTATTAATTTGTGTATTATAGCTGGAATTGAAGCTTTATTTCCTGGATTCATGTTTTACATCTGGAATTGAAGCTTCATATCCTGGATTCATGTTTTAAAGCTGGAATTCATGTGCTAGTCTTAACGTTGTTTGAAGAAAATAAACCTAATATCTTGTTTTTAGAATTCATATTCAAGCATCTTGAAAACCAATTTTAAGACATGAATTCATGTTTTTGTGCATGGATTCATGTTTTAGAACCTGAATTCATGTTTTACATACTGAATTTATGTTATGCAACCTGAATTCATGTTATACAACCTAAACTTATGTTTTAGAACCTAAATTCATGTTTTACATACTGAATTCATGTCATGCAACCTGAATTTCATATTATTCAGCCTAAACTCATGTTTTAGAATCCCATATTCTACAAGTAAAACAAATATGATGTTTAGAAGGAGAATGTATCTGTACAATAATGCCTCATTGAATATCACATTTGTTTAGAATTCATGTTTTTCAGCCTGTATGTATGTTTTACAATAGCATATTCTACAACCAAAATATGTCTGTAATATTTTCCAGATATTTCACCCAAGATCCTTGCTGGCCACCATGGACGTGTGACCTGCCTTCTCTACCCATTTAATGAGTCCACTCGTTATGAACCCCATCATTTGCTGTCGGGTGGTGCCGATTTCTCAGTCATCCTTTGGGATGTCAACAGCGGAAACAAGATCTACACATTCACGGTGCATGGAGGCAGTCTTACCCAGATTACTGTTCCTCCAGCTAATTGCAATGTAAGAACTATATACAATGTATCACAGCATAGTCTTTTTCTTATCTCTTTCATCTGGGATCAAGGTGCTGAGCAGCGCATGAGCTGCAGTGATCCATAGTTGACTGCTAGCGTCAGGGCCAGCGAACCAGAGCTGCCAAGACCCTTCTACAGCTCCACACGGTGATCCTGGATAACGAGCTGCAGAAGGCGGGCTGGCTAAGGAGAAGGGATCGAATAGGGAATGCTATCCCGGTACTAAAAACAATTGCTTGCTGAAGTCAGATATGTTGGACCGAAAGGTGCAAATATCGCAGTCAAGCTGTAAACTACGACACATCGCATTCCGTTCTGCTACTTAAGCCCTTTTCATTGTTTGGTAGCGGGAGATTGAGAACGAACAAAGCCAAGTCAAGCCATCTCTTTCATCTATAATTCCTGACTTTTTTTTTTTTTTTTTTTCTTTGGACTTCCATATTTTATGTTGCTCAGACATATGAGGTGTGTTCAAAAAATATTCGACCTTAATTTTTTCGCAGGAAGAAAATGAAACATGGGTGTTGTCCTTCAGTAGAGAGGTATAGGTGACTGTTATGTGCATGCATTAATTTTTTTCTCACAGATTGTGTCAGTCGCTGGCACTCAGACTTTCAGTGTTCAGTGCAGTGAGCAACCGTTGGGTTTTCATTCACCACAAAAGCACAGAAAGAATTGAGATATGTTGACCATTTTCTTTGACTCCCATGGGGTTGTGCATCACGAGTACACACCACATGGTCAAAACATTACCAAAGAGTACTACCTGGAGGTCATCCGTCGCCTGATGCTGTTCCACGCAAACGACCTGACCTGGAGACAACAGTAACCTGGCAGCTCTATCATGACAACGCACCCACCCATTCTTCACATCTGATTAGACTTTCTTGGTGAAACACAACATTCCTTTGGTTCACCAGACTACCTGTTCTCCCGACATAGCTCCTTGCCATTTTTGGCTACCAAAGCTGAAAACTCTGCAGAAAGAGACCCGATTTGACTCAAGAGAAAACATTATGTGGAATTCGATGACTGCTCAGTTCTATAGGACGGATCATCTTCAAACTCTTTTCCCATCAAGAGTGGGGTGAAGCAGGGATGTGTGCTCGCGCACTAAGAAAACAGTATTCTTGACTGATGCCGCGTCAGTATTAGCAGCGCTAAAAATGAAGATCTCGAGCAATGTATGTTCTCCCTGACTCAGCTCTCTGCAGAACACCCAAGGTTGGTCATACAGTGGATCCCATCCCACTGTAATATTGAAGGCAATAAAGCTGCAGACAAACTAGCAAAGAGTGGAGGAGCATCCCCACAAACAGACCTGAGTATCACATATAATGAGGCCAAGAGACCTGACGTATGAGTTGGGGAAGGTAGAAAGAGCAAGGAAGGGAACATAGGCTGCGGCTTAGTACATGAAGAATTATCTTCATCACCGATGGCAATTGTTGCCATGGAACTAACTTTTACCTACACTCTGCAGGGGGTCAGTGAAGAGCAAGCAGGATCAGATGAAACATACTGATCATGACCACCACCTCACGTCCGTGATCATGTTCCCTGTGTTAAGCAGTCTGGCCAACATTGTGGGGATTGAAATTGTATTGTCAATTGTGATGAGATTACTGAGGAACTGCACATTGCACTATAGCCTGGAGGAACCATCTCATGTATGCTTCAAGATGTAAGAGAGCCACTGTAACCTGCCACCAAAGAAATGTCAAGAGTTAAATTAACTCAAGTGCAAGTGACTTCTTCAATGTGAACTCTGCATCACATATTCTTTAGCTGAATTCATTAGATTGGCCTTTAGCCTTGATTATTAATGAAGTTGCATATATTAATTTCCACAGCCTCGTATACTCTCATGTGTATGCTCTGTTGCTGGAGATCACTCTGTTGCTCTCCTGAGTTTGAAGGAAAGAAAATGTCTGCTACTTGCTTCACGTCACCTGTACCCTGTGAAGATGATAAAGTGGCGCCCCCTAGATGACTTCATGCTGGTACAAACCAAAGATGGTGTTGTGACTGTATGGCAAATGGAAACTGGTAAGGATACATTTAAAGTTTGTCTGATGATAATTCTGCTGTAACTTCCATCCATTTTTCTTCTTCTTCTTCGTTCGTTCTCAAACCCCCTCTACCAAGCCCTGAAAAGGGCTTTGCAAGTAGTGAATATGTTTTCCGGAGAACGGAATGTGTTGTGTCGTATTTTACAGCTTGACTGCGATATTTGCATTTTTTGGTTCAACACATACGACTTCAGCAAGCATTTTTTGAGTACTGTGTTATTCCTCTCTCTTCGATCCCTTCTCCTTAGCCAGTCTGCTCTGTTGCAGCCTGTTATCCAAGATCACCATGCGCAGGTGTAGAATGATCTTGGCAGCTCTGGTTCGCTGGCCCTGAAGCTAGCAGTCAGCTATGGGTCGCTGACCACTGCAGCTCAAGCACTGCTCAGCACCTTGATCCCCAATTCAACTCATTTCATTGAATGTGTCTTCTTCTTTACAATTATCTTGAAGTGCTTAGGCAAACTTATCCTCTTCAAGCAGTAGTGTGCAACGGTTCTCAACGGAAAGAAAGGAGTTTGTTCAACCAGTTTCCTCTCAGGTTTAGCTATCCTGCGTCGTTCAAGTGGCCTTTCTCTTTCAAGGACTGTACTTTTGAGTAAATTGATTGCTGTTTTTGTAACAGAAGAAAATATTTTTGTTATTGCAAGCTGGTCCAATCTGAACTCTTCTCCTTTCTCATCCAGGCTTGAGTTTTGACATCGGGCAGTTATTGAAAGTTTAATGACCCATATATTTCCTAATTGATGTTTAAGCCTGGTCTTTTCCCATAGGCTAACTGAAAACTGAACTCTGAATTGAAGAAAACAAGCTATCAGTGATTTTCTCTCTCAGACTTGGTCTTAGGCCAGTCATTTTTTTCTTTCTGTTCAACCTAAGGGAAATACATTTTTAATCCAAAAAATTTGAGGGAGCTTTTTCTTTTCCTTGTTTAATTCTAGCATTTTGATAATTCACCTTAATTTTAATTTTCTATAATTTTTAATACTCTTGAAAGCTAGTTGCAAAAATGATTACTTGTACTTTGGGAATCCACCAAGATTAAAGTGAGCATTAACCTTTAGCGCACGGCTGTTTAAATTATTTTGACACACTCGGCCTACAAATTTTTTTTTTTCTTTTACGTAGACCCTACCCATAGCCATTTTTTAAATGCTGAATACGTCACGTACATCTAGATAGGTTTTTTTGCTGGTAAAAGTATCGTATGTTAGATTACAAATTGATTTTGAATGATTTATTTTCCCATTACGCCGATTGTAGCAGGCCGACTTTTTACGAAAGGTGAAGTAGGTTATTGGGAAAGATCTTTATCGAGTAGATCTGTTTATTTTGTTTGTTTAGATGTAATAACTATGTCTGAATTGGAAACTAACAGTTGTGTCGATATTATAAGCACATTATCGATATGATGTGGTGTCCATGGATTTCTATCAAAGCGACTAGCCTAGCGGTTGAGTCAAACATGAAAAAAACAAAACAATTTCACTTTCATCTTTTTGTATTTCAGAAACTAACAAACACAGAACAAAAATAATAACACCAACAAGTTCTTTATTCAATTATGTTTCAACACGCAAGAAAATCCCATTTATTGACCAACAAACAGACAAGTTAAAAGATTTGAAAGTCAACTGAGATAGCAAAATATAAAATTGTGAGCATTTTTGTAAAAAAAATGTAGCGTGCTAAAGGTTAAATTTATCTACATTTTCAGGTCACCTTGATCGAGTGATTGATGGTAAAACAGCAGAAGATGTTCTCAGCAACTGTGATGAAAATGCAACCCCTGTGGAGGCTTTGACCAACCCCAGCATTACTCTTGCTCAGGCTCTGAAAAGAAGGAACTTGGCAACATTCAGAAATCTGGCACAACAAAAACTGACTGTAAGCTTGAAGGCTTGAAGTATGATAAAAGTCATGACGTAGGTTATTCTTCTTCTGCAATCAATGCTCATTTAGACTGGGACTGCAGATTCTTCAAAAACGTCTTCTGTCTATTTCAGGGTCTCAGTACCGTCATACAATTTCACTTATATGGCACGAACCAGAACCTCCTCAGTCCTGTGTGTTGGGGGCTGTTCTGAAGTACATGTGCTGCTGTTATGCCTGCCAGGCCGCTGTATCATAGACTGGGGGTGCCTATCCTGAATTTGGTATGCAGTGCCAAAGATGTAGCAGCCAGCGACATATAGTTGGCTGCTTGCGTGAGGGTTAGGGATCTGTAACCGACCAAGACCCTATTCCGCTTCCAAGTGGCAGCCCTGGATACAGACTGCAACCATATAGCTAACCTGGCTGAGAGATTAGGGATTGAATAGGGAAGGTAAACACTGTCCCAAAAAAGCTGTGCTGAAATCGGATGTGTTGGACTGAAAGGCGCAGATATCACAACCTAGCTGTAAACTATGACACAACATCACAAATTTCCTTGTCAGGATGAATGCCGAAGAAGAATTTGCTGCACAGGTGGTGTCTCATTTTATTGTGGCTAGTTCGGAGACGAAGTACGATAACCTGGTCTTTTCTGTATAGTTAACAGTATCCATCAGCTGCGTGGTGCCTGGGGTGTTGTTACTGCCACTGTACAGTGTTCTGCCTCCTTTAATGTCTTTTGCTTCTTCATAGTTGACCAGGTATTCTTCCTGTATCAGTTTTTGTTTCCTGTTAGACTAGACTGTTGGCCTCCTAGTTTCCCTTGATGTTACAGTGTTGTGGTATCCACAACATCACTGCTCTCTAGAACCTTTTAGACATTTTTGCCAAAGGCTGCCCTCAATTCAGTTCAGTGTTCTTGTGGGATTTGAGTGCCATTATGACTGACTGTGCCTCAATATCACGATTTTCTCATATATATATATAAATATGGTTTTTGTGTTGTGGAGCCATTTCGGCTGTGTTCTTGATTCCATTTTAGCTCTGAATTTGCTTGAGAACGTGTCTGTGGCTATGGACAGGATTACCTTTTCTCTGTTTTTATATCTGATCACCACTCCTCCTCATCCATCCCATGTGGCATTCATAGCTAAGCCATCTGTACAGACATGTGTCCACCTGTCTACTGGATAATTAGTGTCTGTGTACTCTTTTGTAAAATATCTTCTCTCCAGGTCTGTCCGCACTCCTTTTTCTTTGAACCGTTCTGTTTATTCTTTCAGCTCTGGGAGTTCTTAAAGGAAATTTATGGTATATCCTCTATGCTTCTGACCATATGATTATTCTATAGAGATAGCATGTTAGATGCCAGTACATATTCTTTTCTCTCTTTTACAAAAAATCTTGCTTATTGGGTTTGATAATTTTGCTAATCTAGATAATCTAAGGTCAACTTTCTAATCCAAGATTCAGGCTCAGCCAAACCACCCACATCAAGGGATTAAGTCAGACTTTATCAAGCCAACTGGGTTTCCCCTTCTGATCCAAGGCGTAAAGACCAACACACGGGACCCAGATGCTCATGTCCTATTTTTTGACACCGAAGCTTTGATCGGTAAGTAGTATTTAACACTTTCACTTTACCTACCATCTTCTTGATCTTCTTTCATGAGACTTCTGGCCATTGCTCCACAGTTCTTCACCAATTGCTCTCTGGTCTTTTCTGCCACTGTATTGGTACATTCTAAACAGCACATTACACATTAACGTAAATACAGTGTAACCATGTTTAAATTAACAAAATACACTCAGCCTCAGACGTGAACATCTGGCCATTGCTCCACAGTTCTTCACCAATTGCTCTCTGGTCTTTTCTGCCACTGTATTGGTACATTCTAAACAGCACATTACACATTAACGTAAATACAGTGTAACCATGTTTAAATTAACAAAATACACTCAGCCTCAGACGTGAACATCTGCAAAAACTTCAAAAACTAAGTGTTTACATCAAGTGAATGGAGCTTAAAAAGCCATAAACAATAATCGGGCAGGTTTTCAGTCTCAGTTATAGCAACAATGTGTAAGTATTTCAATCCATCTATCAAAATATTCTTCATCTCCTTATGGAGCATAGGCTTTCAACAAATACTCGCCATGTCTTTCTGTTGTGTGCCATCAATTCCAGCTCCCTCCAAGTTTTTCCTGCCATTTTCAGGTTTGTCTCGACTTCCCTTCTCCGTGAGTGTTTAGAAATGAATTGATGTGCATTTTTAGGAATTTATTTATGTGTATTTTTAGGAATTCATTTATGTGTATTTTTAGGAATTCATTTATGTGTATATTTAGGGATTCATTTATGTGTATTTTTAGGGATTCATTTATGTGTTTTTTAGGGATTCATTTATGTGTATTTTTAGGGGATTCATTTATGTGTATTTTTAGGGGATTTATTTAAGTGTATTTTTAGGGGATTCGTTTATGTGTATTTTTAGGGATTCATTTAAGTGTATTTTTAGGGGATTCATTTATGTGTATTTTTAGGGGATTCATTTATGTGTATTTTTAGGGGATTCATTTATGTGCATAAATGTTCATTTTTGTGTGTCAGTTCACCTGACAAGTTTAAGAATTAATCTTCCTTTTGCATTTAAAAAATATCTTTTCATATTTCTATTCACTTGCTGTTTTTAGGAATTTATTTTCCACTATACGTTTCAGTTCACTCGCTTTTTAGGAATGAATTCCCATTTTGATATACAAGTGTATTTTTATATTTCAGTTCACTTGCTTACTGAGGAATATGCCATGCTGTCTCCTGCTGAACTGGAAGCAAGGGGCATGAACATACCTCAAGGAGAGAAAACCTCTTTCCAGTCAGAAATTAGTGAGGCACAACAAAAATTGGCAGGTCAGGAAACTATTAAAATATATTGTCACATTTACTTACCTGTCTGTCAGGTCAGGAAACCATTAAAATATATTGTCACATTTACTTACCTGTCTGTCAAGTCAGGAAACCATTAAAATGTATTGTCCCATTTACTTACCTGTCTGTCAGATCAGGAAACCATTAAAATGTATTGTCACATTTACTTACCTGTCTGTCAGGTCAGGAAACCATTAAAATGTATTGTCACATTTACTTACCTGTCTGTCAGGTCAAGAAACCATTAAAATGTATTGTCACATTTACTTACCTGTCTGTCAGGTCAGGAAACCATTAAAATGTATTGTCACATTTACTTACCTGTCTGTCAGGAAACCATTAAAATGTATTGTCACATTTACTTACCTGTCTGTCAGGTCAGGAAACCATTAAAATGTATTGTCACATTTACTTACCTGTCTGTCAGGTCAGGAAACCATTAAAATGTATTGTCACATTTACTTACCTGTCTGTCAGGTCAGGAAACCATTAAAATGTATTGTCACATTTACTTACCTGTCTGTCAGGTCAGGAAACCATTAAAATGTATTGTCACATTTACTTACCTGTCTGTCAGGTCAGGAAACCATTAAAATGTATTGTCACATTTACTTACCTGTCTGTCAGGTCAGGAAACCATTAAAATGTATTGTCACATTTACTTACCTGTCTGCCAGGTCAGGAAACCATTAAAATGTATTGTCACATTTACTTACCTGTCTGTCAGGTCAAGAAACCATTAAAATGTATTGTCACATTTACTTACCTGTCTGTCAGGTCAAGAAACCATTAAACTGTATTGTCACATTTACTTACCTGTCTGTCAGGTTAGGAATCCAAGTGTGCGTCTGCTATTGCGTGCATAATTAGAGAACAAGACTTGGACTGTTTGCAAATGTTGCACTGACAAATGTGGCTGTTTTTGTTGCTAAAATACTGTTGAATGTCTGCATATGTTTCCAAATTATTAATCTCCGAGAAATAAGAAAAAGTGAAGATTACAAATGTTTGGAATCTTTTCTCGCACCTTGAACTCTTGCTTTGCATGATGCCTAACAACTGCATTTTTGGTGGTATTTTGTTTTCCACTTTCTTCTTGGGTACTTTGAAGATTGCTATACTCTGCGACTGTCAATTCTCATTGCAAAATTTGTTTTAGTATATTGTTTTAGCTGATAATTTTATTTGTTTTATATTATGTGTACATGTGTTTGTATACATGCTTGTCAGTCTATATCGCATGTGACATAATTTTAAAAGAGAACAAAAATGAATTTGGTTTGATAAAGTGTTTTCCACTTTAATACCACAGTGTCGGGTAACTGGGTTGTTGTGTAGCCACCAAACAGATCTACTACTAATACAGTTTACGTATTTGTGATGGAGAAGGCTATTAGAAGATGAAAAACAGCTTTCGGTGTATTTTATTTCTCTATCCCCACAATGAGCTAGAGAATGAGTTTGCGGCTAGATTTCTTGCCGCTCAATCGCACTGATTGTTTGCAGATCCTTGTTGCATGATGCAACAGTTTACCCTGCCGCAAATTAACACCTGAAGGATGACAGCTTGTTCTCTTACTTCACCTCAGCTCAGATCTGGTACAATGAAGTATCTGGTACAATGAAGTATCCGGTACAATGCAGTATCTGGTACAATGAAGTATCCGGTACAATGCAGTATCTGGTACAATGAAGTATCCGGTACAATGAAGTATCTGGTACAATGAAGTATCTGGTACAATGAAGTATCTGGTACAATGAAGTATCTGGTACAATGAACTATCTGGTACAATGAAGTATCTGAACAATTCGTCCACTCTGGCAGTATCTGCTATGAAATTACCATTATCCTATTTTGTTCTTGAGTTTCCGAATGGATTAATATTTGCACTGGTTGCTGTCATGTAGAGCTGCTTTATTGTGAGTGTCTTTATTCATCTGAGTGGTGTATTTTGCAAGTTACAATGCATTTTGTTCAAGGTCTTTGCATCGTTTAGTAAAAATATATGGCCATTTTTGGTAGAACATTTCTTATCTCTCAGTCCATGAAATCGAGGCCTACATGACAACACTCGTTCCGCTTGCCTGTGTCAGGCCAAGAAAAGATATTGTTCTTTACAGCTTGATGTCAAAAAAAAACACCCCCCCTGTATTCTATATGGAGAAAGAATTTCATCCCCTCGCAGGAGGAATACATGCAGAGGTGGAGCTCGAGAACAGAATCCGACAGATTCTGACACCGGTTCGACACTAAGGAGGAGGAGAACTTCTTAAACACTCCCTCCTCGCGCCCCCATCCCAAGGCAGTAGAGTACCTGGCTCCCTCCCAGGAGCCCACAGGGATCGCGGTCAACACCCCCTCTGCCCAGTCAGGACGCGGCATTGGTCCCACTGGCCTGGCAGAGAGCAGTTTTGACTGGTCTTGGTGGCGTCTGACTGAGACAACGAGCCTCAGATGCTTAGGCGAACATTATTATAATATTATTATTTTATTCCCTCAGACTTTCTAGAAGAATCTGTGTGGAGAAAGTGATTATGCCCATTTGAGAATTGAAAGCAAATGTAGTTTAATATGTTTTTCTTGATTGCTTCTCCTATGCAGACCAATCTGTCAGTTCAAGAGGCTCGACTCTTAGTGTTTTTGACGGGGAAGATAGTATTGTATTTTCTGAAGAAGGAATAGAATTATCTCTCACCATGGAACAGAATGAGGTAGATTCTAAGTCGCCCCCCTCCTCACCCCACAAGCGGTCTCGTAAAACCTCTGGATTATCTCTGCTCACAAACCTGCGGAAGATCAGTTCGTCTTCTTCAAAAGGTTCTATAACTCCACCTTCACCTGTGTCCAATGTATCTCCCTTTTCACCTAGTGGCAACTTGTCACCTCCCCCGCAGCCTGAGCAGGTGAAAAAGAAAAGTATATTATCTAAGCTAAAGCTGAAATCCAAATCCATCAAAATGACAAACTACCCAGAAGCTATACCTGCTCCCGGTGACGTACATTTTCAATTATCTGTGGAGGAAGTCACTTTGAGGACATCGAAAAGTGCAACTCTGTACCGCGCTATGAGTGTCCCAGCACATTTGAACACATCTGCTCAGACTCTACCATCCAGATTCCATCACGAAAGTGTTCATGATCCCTTTCCTACCCCTACCCACGCCACCCTCCTTCATTGGTCAGACCAACCAATGGGCTTGGAGAACGAACAAATCATGAAAAGCAGCAGCGGTGAGAAGAGTGCTTAATTTTCTTTTCAGCTTTTACCATTGGCCAGTAGCCAGCTGTCCTCTCTTCGTATGTTTAACATAGAGTTATTTATTTTGTTTAAAACATATATCAGGAGCTTTTTTCTTTATTTCTACCCTCTATATTACACAGTGTCTTATCATTTGATAATTTTCAACATTAATTATTGAACCCAGCATCATTTACGTTTACCATTTTACTGCCGTTGTACAAGTTCCGATATTTAGTAAAAAATTATCACGTTCCATGGTTTAAAAAAATCTTAATTGATCTTTTTCACTCTGGAATATTTTGACCTCTGGACATGTTTACTTTTTACAATATTGAAATATTTGTAAGAGCTACAAGTAAATGAGGAAAACATTTAGGAAAACTTGGTAATGAGAAACTGTTATAAATATATATATAAATCATTATGAAAACCAAAATATCAGCTATATGGCATTGTAAGAAACGTGAGGTGGTATATCAGCTCTACCCGGTGAATCAATTAACAACTCGAAAGCAAAAACAAAGGGACAAAACAGAAGATTATAAAAAAGAAACAAAATAAAATAACTAGTCCTAATTATTATTTCTTTTCTTGTTAAAATAATGTATTTTAAAGTATTACTTACATAATTAGTTTTATTATACGCTCAATAGTTGTCTCTCTAAAATACCATCTTTCTTAGTTTAAAAAAAAAGGGGTTTTGTTTGTGAGATATATTGCGAAGCAGGTTGACTACAGACAGGTAATTATTGGAATCTTAAGCTTGAGTCCAATATATATATATATATATTTATATACTTTTATCAGTTATGTGTGTGATATTTATTCCAATAACCAAGAGATTCGTAGAACAAAAATGTATGTTAGCATTGATGATTATAATATGCACATTATTTGTCTATGCCTTCATCATGTACCATGCTGGCATATTGATGATCAAAGATATCCAACATTTTATGTGCCTTGTTGTTTATTAGTCCTAATGTTGACTCTTTTTCATGCTATAATGTTAAACTTTTTTTTAAATTGCTATAATGTTAAACTATTTTTCATGCTATAATGTTAAACTATTTTCCATGCTATAATGTTAAACTCTTTTTCATGCTATAATGTTAAACTCTTTTCCATGCTATAATGTTAAACTACTGAGTATCCTCCTCCTTTATGTTGTTATCCTTTGTCTATTTTTCCTCCCAAAAATTGTGCCTGTTGCCATTGTGGGTTATAATCTTCGTTTTCTCATGCTAGAACTGCAACTTTCAAATGTATGATATTGCGTACAATGAAGAAGAAGAAGTGCGTATGATGAAATGTATGTTATCAGCTTTCTTTGAGAAAAGGCATCTTTTGCACATTCTTTAAGGTGTTTATTATATTTGAATATCATTCTTCAAGATCTAGAAATATAATATCCACTGACTCCCCTCCATCTATCATTTTGGTAACCTCCTCCATGAATTCTAATAGATTCATCATGAATTCTAAGCATGATCTCCCATTACTAAACCCATAATAACTATTTATGGTTGGATTAAATTTGTCTAAATGCATTACAATGTTCTCTTTGATTATTGGCTCTAACATTTTGAAGAATATGCTTGTTAAACTTCTTGGTCTATAATTTCCTGAGTCTTTTGTTCATTTTTGAACAAGAGAATCACTCTTTCATTTTTCCAATCCCCTGGGAAAATCCCTTTTGCAAGGGATTGAGAACATAATATAGCCAATGGTTTTGCTAACAGGAGGTCTCTAATTTCAAACTGCAATTTTGGATGTATACCATCTTGACCCAAACATTTATCCACTTTTAGCCTCTCTTATTGTTTAAGAACCATTGCCTCCATAATACAGACTAATCTTAATTCCTCTGTATCCATTTCCCTTTGGAAAATATCTATAGGCTCTGGAGATCTTGGAGCAGTCCTCTTTTGTGTAGACTCTGCCATAGTACTGGTTGAGTAGATTAACAGGATCCCAATTTTCACTTATTATTTTTCTTCTGCTATCTTTGAGAGGGCCTACTTTGTCTTTCGTTTTCTGTTTATTTCTAACATAAAAAAAAAGGAGTTCTCGTTATCAGTCTTGATATTTTTAGCACGTTATTTTTCTAAGTCAATTTCTGCTTCACTTTATGGGCAATGCTTTGCTTCTCCAAATATTTTTAATATGTTTCTTTTGATTTACCTGCACTATATATTTTTTCCATGATTTATTTTTAGCTTTTCTACATTTAACTACAGATCTAGTTATTCACTTTTTACGCTTGGGGTTTACCTCCCAACATGGAACACATTCCACTTTTAGATTCTCTAGAATTGTTTTGAAACTCTCCTACTTTTCTTCAACATTTGTTCCATTTACACTATCTTTCCAGATTATGTGACTCGCTGCTTCTTTCATTTTCTTAACATCTGTCTTAAAGTAGTTGTATGTTCTTGTACTTATGTTTTTTCCTTCCTTGCTATAAGATCCCAATGTATGATCTGATGGTTACTTGAGTCAAACAGTTCTCCAACAGTAACGTTATCAATCATATTTCCTCTGTAGTAAATACTAGGTTGAGTGTGTTTTTTGCCTCTGGTAGTTTCTTCCACATGTTCTTTCATAGCACTGAAAGGCCAAGTCTGCACACTGCTACATTAGATCTTGTAGACATCACTGTATGATGAACCATTCTCTATATTTTGATTTAAAGAATCCCTATGTGTTGCAATACAGCATATGTCTGGATATATTATTGAGTTTCTTTTACAATGTGTGTCCTATCCATCATCATTCTCTCATTAATTTCCAGCTGTTTTGGTTGCTGTTGTGTACTTTGCCGCTAATCAGTATTGCTGATCATTTGATGTGAAGTGTATAACTAACGTGACGTGAACTGAAAAGTTGAGATTGATTGCTTGATGTAACGAGACATCTGTTGATGAATATCTGCAGACTGGATGTGCTATTCTTAGTTATTCGCCTTGTTTACCAGCCACATAGAAGAACTACTTTTAGATTCGTATTAATCCTGACGTCCTAAGAAAACGTTTCCAAATTCTATTTTTGGATGAAGAGCATTTAATGCAAAAAGCAACTGTCCTTTTCAATTTTTGTTTCTAACTTATCACCGCTAAATTACCTAACCCCCCTCCCTCCTTCCTTCAATCCAAACCAAGCATGATCCTTATTATTAATTGAATGTTTTTTCTTTGAGGTTCTTTTTTTTCTTGCTCCATTTGCAGTGCAGTGCATGCAAAAACCATCATATATTTGTCTCGATAACATACCTGTTACTGCAACATCAAACAATTGGTTGTTATTTCAACACTTGTATCAAATTTCTTCATCAGCTATCTTACTGTCCAGACATGTCTGAAGGGATTTACAAACATATTATGCAGTACAATAGTTTCTATAGTCATTTGTAATGTATGCATATAAAGTCATCAATGTTGATATGCCTTCATGGAAGTGATGTTGGAAACCCCCTGTAGCATGACCTACAATGGTAGCTTAACAGTTACCTGCACTGTCAATTGCAGAATGCAGATCCTATACTGCTGGGTGGGCTAAGTGATTACAGGGAAATTCAAGATGGATGCTCCAGAGCTCCTTACCCAAGTCTAATCAGCCACACGATGAAACCACCCTCAAACCGTTACATGTCTTGTCTTATCCACTTGTGCCATGAGGCGTCATGTGGAGTCGTAGTTTTCTGTCCAGGGCCAGACGTGTCGCTGAAGTGGTTGTCATCCCATGACGATTTAGAATATCCGCAACATTTCCTATCCATCTAGTTCTCGGTCTGCCACTGTTGCGAAAACCAGAACGTTGTGCGTTATAAGCTCACAGGGGTAGTTGGTCAGGATGCATTCTCATTAGGTGGTTGAACCAATTGATTCTCAATTCATCGATATATTCTGAGCAGGGTCTCGCTTCAACTATTCTTCTCACATCTTCATTGCGCATTCTGTCTCTCCTAGTTACGTTGATTGTTTTCCAAAGGATGTCATCTCACATGTCGTGATCTTTTTCTCTACAGTTTTTGTTAAAGTCCATGTTTGGCACTGTTAACAGAGAGTTGGGCATGAATATACTATTTATTAGCATTCTTTTTGTGGACATGTTTATGTTAGGGTGTTTCAATAATGGTGACAGCTGGTATGACATGTTTATGTTAGGGTGTTTCAATAATGGTGACAGCTGGTATGACATGTTTATGTTAGGGTGTTTCAATAATGGTGACAGCTGGTATGACATGTTTATGTTAGGGTGTTTCAATAATGGTGACAGCTGGTATGACATGTTTATGTTAGGGTGTTTCAATAATGGTGACAGCTGGTATGACATGTTTATGTTAGGGTGTTTCAATAATGGTGACAGCTGGTATGACATGTTTATGTTAGGGTGTTTCAATAATGGTGACGGCTGGTATGACATGTTTATGTTAGGGTGTTTCAATAATGGTGACGGCTGGTATGACATGTTTATGTTAGGGTGTTTCAATAATGGTGACGGCTGGTATGACATGTCTATGTTAGGGTGTTTCAATAATGGTGACAGTTTTTATGCAATCGCATTTGCTTTTTGGCACCTGTTCATGTTTTCAGGCGATCTGCTTATCTGCATAATTTCTGTTTTGGATGTGTTAATTCATGCTCATACTGTGTCATTCATACACAGTTGAGCGCATTCAGATGTTGCTGTAGATTATCTTCACTCTCATAAAGTAGACATTGATCATCTGCAAAAAGAAGTTAATTTAACTGATCAGCCTCTGTCCTTTCTTCCTCTGCATTTCTTAGCAAATGCTTCAATTTTTCCTCCAGCGTTATTCTGTCCATATATGTGTTGAAGTGTAGGGGCGACAATACGCACCCACCCTTGTCTCACCCCGGTTGTTATCTCCCTTGTTTCGGTCAGACCATATGTTGTTCTTACTATACTTCGACACCCTCTGTACAGTGCTCTAATATTTTCTAATAGCTGCCCCTTTACTCCCTAGTCGTCTAGGATGGCCCATAGTTTATTTCTGTCTACTCTATCAAAAGCCTTTTCTTGATCTATGAAGGCCACAATGAGTTTTCGATCGTATTCGATGTTTGTTTCGCTTAGTTGTCACAGGGTGAATAGAGCGTCTGTGCAGCTCCTACCTTCGCGGAAACCAAATTGAACCCCACTCAGCTGTGGTTCTAGGATAGGTTGAATTCTCGGCTCCAGGATTTTCGCGTACAATTTTCCTGTGGCTTAGGAGCGATATCCCCCGGTAGGTATCGCACTCTTTTTTTGTTGCCTTTGTTTTTCCAGATAGGTGCTATGATAGCTTTCTGCCAGTCTTCAGGGACTCTACTTTGCTCACAAGCTGCTGAGAATATTTTATGTAACCATTTTTCTCCTAGGTATCCACAAGCTTTCATTGTCTTGCAGGTTATTCCGTCCGCACCTGCAGCTTTGGGCTTTTTTTTAAGGATTTCCTCATTCTCCTGGATTAATATTTTGGGCTCTGTTTTTCCTGTCTTTAAACTCGTATGAGTGGAGTGCCTATGCATATCATTTGGGTTTAGGAGTTCTAGGAAATATTCTCTCCATCGTGCATTCCTTTTATCTGGATCGAAAATTGGTGTCCCATGTTTGTCGTTTATAATTGTGGTGGGGTTAAAGCTGTTGTCTGTAACTCTCATTGCCTTGACACTTTTAAAGAAATCTCTCGGATTCTTGCGACACATTAGCGCTAATTGTTCACCATGTTTATTCCATGCGTCAGCTTGATTACGGTTTTCTAATGCGTTCTTGCGAGTCTGTAGATTGTTTAATCTTCTCGTGACTTCGATTTCAACCACTTCTTGTATAATTTTTTCTTAGCTTGTATTGTTTCCTGTACCTGTTGATTACACCACACTGTTCTTTTCATTTGGAATTGTTAAAGTTTCTCTCTACCGCATTTTGCGTTCACTGTGTTCATGAGTGCTGATTTGAACCACTGTCACTCATTCATTACATTGCCAGTTGTTACTGGCAGGGCCTCGTACATGTCTTTCATTTCACGTTGTATATCTTTGCGGATGTCTTCCTCCTAAAGTTTTGCCATATTTGTAGCGTATATCTGTCTTTGCAACTTTTTTTTGCCTTGGGAAGTAAGTAGATATTTGAGTTAGTACAACAATAGTCAAAAGAAAGCCTTATAGTAAATCAAGAAAGACATACGACAACTCCTTCTAATGACAGACTAAATAGATTTGCAGAATGAAAAAATATATGGCTCTAAAACTTGAACAGTCTTGCAAAGAGATCAGAACAGTCTTGAAGCCTTCTATATGTGTAGTCAGAGGTGCATCCTTGGAATCCACTGGTATGACCTGGTTACCAATGCCAAGGTCATCCGACAAACACATCTCGAGAGTATTGTTTCTATGGACCATCACTGCTTCTCTATTTTTGGTCATGTTGCCTGCTTCTCTCAGGATGGTTCAGCTCGCCAGATCCTCCACCTGGTTGTTGAAATCAAGGGTGGGAAAAGACCTTGTCCCACGTGCTGCAGCAGCACCTGTGGTCATCTCCACACAACACCTGGCTGTGACAAATTGCCTTCAACCCACCAGAACTTTCACCTCTTGGACCTTGGACATCTATTGTGGTCACAGATGATTGACCCTTGGTCGTCTAAGTGTATTATTATAGTACAATGTTTTTGTTCTGAAATGCACGCGTCCATAAACTGCACTCAAACAAATAACCTTTAATATGGAACAATTGGTAAATAAAAATATTAAGATGACTATTTGACCCCCCCTTATCTTGTATTAGAGATAATTTATTGGTCATGTGAAGCATATTAAAATCATAAAGGTTGCAACGTCTTACGAGCATGTGCTATATTTTTTAACAATCATTATATACATGCACACAGAAACGGCTTGTTCAGACAGCTCATACTTTACTTATAATAATATATTTAAGACAATTCATACATTAAAGAAAAGATTTGATGCACATAGCTTTTAGAGCAAGGAAATGTAAATGAAACTGGTTGTATACAGACTCTGCAGAGTCTTCTGAACCAGTATAAAGACATTAAGTTAAGTATTTCCTCCATTAAAAAAAAATAATTAAATAAAGACTAGATAAATATTTCTCATACAAATAATTGACATCTGCAGAAATAACATTTCTTATAATTACAATTTGTTTTGTAAGTTTCAGTGTATATAAATTTATATTTTTACATAAATCAACTCAATGTTTATTGCATAAAAGTTTTACAAAAATATAACTTTCATTTGTATAAAATATATTATTCAAGTTGTTGATACTCCAGTATCTGAAGGGCCTGTGGACACCGCAGCAATACTGTTTTCAGTTCCAGTTTGTCTAATGACAACAAAAGTGAAAAACATGGATTTGATCTGGCTTACACTTTAATGTATCTGCTAGAAATTCCGCTAATGTGTTTACAGGCCTTTGATATGAGCATAGTTGAATTATACTTAATTAATTCGAAGTTTTTATATTTCTTGAGAATACATTTAATCCAAAACAGTTACATTTCTTCACAACTGTTATTTCTTGTCAATGTTATCTGTAATATATATCTAATTTTTGTGTGTAGATGTGCAAATCATAATCAAGATAACTTTTTTTAATGTGTGGAGCCCAGGTTTCTCCATTTTTATGGAGAAGAAAAAAGGTCCACTGTACCTCACAGTGCATGTCGCAAAAGATGACTAAACAGTATTGTGAATGGAGATGGCAACATCTTCATGGAAAACAAAATTCCGCAGAATCCACCACTACAGATGTTGTTGTTTGTGAATGCCCACAATGAGTACGTTACTCTTTTGTGCGCCCTGAAAAGGAAGCTTCATGACAGGTTGCAGTAGTTTTCCTTACATCTCGATCGTGCTGATGAAGTTTGACCAGGGGCCTCCAAGCGGTTGTGCTATGCTTGGCTTCATCAGCGTGTCACTACTACTAGGATCACATCGATCCCTCACCTCATCAACCAGGCTGCTATGACAACCTCCGTTTCCAGGGTGGGCTGCTGGGAAGTCGAGGTGAGGGTCTTGGCCAGTATGTTTTGCCTGACCAGACATTAGTCTTCCTCCCCACCACTACAGATGCACATAAATGAGGTGACCTCAAGCTGCTAATGGGGCCCCGCAAGAAATTATGATTATTATTCATGAATCATTGATTGACATCGTTATTATTGTTGTTAGAGCTGATATTTAATTATTTTATTTGCTTTTTGGGGGAATTATATTTTGGTGGGTTTAATTTCCATTTTAGCTAGCTCCATTAGTTTATATTCGGTTTAGGAACAGAAATTTTATAGTTAAGCTCTTGAGCAAAAATTATTTATTATTTATTTATGGTGCCAGGAAAATATTTTGGGATTTTGTTGTTGTTGTCTGAGCAGATTTAGTTTGTTGGAACTAGCAGAATGAATAAAACAGTTATTATGATGGTAATATCATGGTAATGTCATACCACAAAACAATGAATATAATCACTGACTTGTAAATGACGACAGGACATATTCAAATATGATTGAAATCTGTTTGGATCTAGTACAAATATGGCGTAATAGATTGTACCATAAGCATTTAAATTAAAGTTGACTAAAATCATGCTTTTTATATATGGACAGTTTAGTAAATTCTATCATGAATGTATGGGTAATTACGAATGAAGGCAAGTCAGTAAATAGGTCACAAACCGATATAGGATAACAGAAAATGGTAGTTTCTAAAAGTGTCATTAGGTGGCAGCAACATCCAGCTTTTGTATGCTAGGTGTCGCATGCTTGTGCCCAGTACAAATACAAAATGGCGTCCATGCTCACAGAATGTACATAGAACAGCTTGCTGTTGTGTCTTATTTATGGGCTAAAGGATATTTAAAGCGGGTTGATAAATTCTCTCCAAGGACGCTAACAAATTGCTGATAAAGTCTGACCTAGTCATCCTGTTCAGATTGCTACAAACGGCTCGATTAACCTATGAGAAAATTAACCAACTAGGGTGACAACTTTTTGAACATCCACTTTGCATCCCATACTTAGCCTCGGGCGATTTCCACCTGTTTGGTGCACTAAAAACCCACCTTGCAAGGAGATGTTTCTGCGAATGACGAATAGGCTGAACGTGAAGTGCAAATGGGACTCAGACTGCAGACCAAAGACTTCTATGCTGCAGGTTTTGGTGTACTGACAGAGCGATGTGATAAGTGTATCAATGTTGGTTGAAATTATGTTGAGAATTAAGGAGCAATGTAAGTGTAATAATAAATGGTTTTCAAGTTCGTATCTCATTTAGTTTTTAAAAAATAACCATGTGTGACCTATTTACTGACTTCTCATTGTAGATTGTGTCTAGGTTGTTTGGATAACTATATAGATTATTTTTGTGCTTTATATAGCACACTTAAATATGACATTATGCTACCATGTAGCACATTGTTTTATGCTATATATAACACACTTAAATATGACTATCTTACCACTATTTTGTTGAACCCTACAGCTCTGAAAGACTGACTATTTTGTTGTACACTATAGGAATATAGATTATTTTTTATCTTCCTCCATAGCACTTAAATTTGTATTTTATTCTACTTTATAGTACTTACAGCTGTTTATGTTCTAGCCATAGAGCATGTAGACTGTTTTGTTCTTCCCTATAGTACTATATATTAAATTGATCTATCCTGGGACGGCGTGGCCTAGTGGATAAGTGGCACGGCTCACAATCCGAAGGTGCTGGGTTCGATCCCCATCACAGCACCGGCCGTTACCCCGGGGAAGCAAACCCTTAGAAAATGCAGGAGGAAGCAGACCCTTACATAAAATGCATGCTGAAGTCGGATGCATTGGGCTGACAGGCGCAAAATAAAAACCACAGTGCAACGCACACCGCCTTGGGGATTAGAGAAATAAGGCGAACGCAAAAAAAAAAAAAAAAAAAAAAAAAAAAAAATTGATCTATCCTATACCACATTTACAGAGTATTTTGTTCTACCCTAAAGCACTGTAAACAATTGTTGTTCTTCCCCCATAGAACTTAAATAATATTTTGTTCTACTTTATAGCGCTGATAGATGTTTGTTTTCTACCCATGGGGCATGTAGACTATTTTGATATTGACTATAGCACCTAAAATTATTTTGTTCTAGATTAGTTTAGTCTACTTGATTGCTGTTACAAAAAAAATCAATCTTTTTGTTCTATTTTTTTTTAACTTCATTTTTATGATTCTTAAGTGGCTAGTACAAAAACATTGAAAACTTTCATGTCCTAGTAATATTCCTCACTTAAGCATAAGTGAACATCTTACTAACTATGTTTATACATAAATATTTATTAGGTTTGCTAGCTAAGGCTAAAGAGAAAGCTGAGACTATGGGACAGAAGTTACAGGGTAAGATGGACAACGTCACTGGCCCCAGTGTTCAGACCACCCAATCAAGCAATCCCATACAGACACAGCCATCTAGCACGCAGAAGAGACCAGAAACCATTATCATGCATGTGAGCATTTTCTTTAACTTTTACGACAACGCTAAAAATTGACGTAATTTTCTCTGCAGCTGCATTATTTTTCAGCACGTCACGTTTTACTATGGTTGTTGACTTTGATAGTCTGTAACCGTTTTATTAGTTGGTCTATGGATATGATGATGGCGAAAATGATTAATTAACAGCACAAACATTTAGACTTATCTGTTTCGGAGGGTACCTGGTCCTTCGAAAAATGTTTAAATTGCCACAGAGGATGGATAACAATCTTTTACATTGGCATATGTTAGTTTCCACTACAAACGTATTTATTACATCTATATAAACTAACTAAACAGATCTTCCTCAGACAAATCGGTTGCAACACCTTAACTTCATCACTCTCAATAATGAGATAATCTTCAAATCTGAATGGAAAGGAGAATAAATTGTTTCAAAATTCTCTTTAAAATCAATTGAGAAAAAATAAATTTAAAAAAAATGTTTAAAGTTGATTAAAATTAAATTTAATCAACATTTTTTTTAATGGGTATGGTGAGATACCGTACCGAGACGAAAACACAAATGAAACCTACGTTACGACCAATAGACCTTCGTTAGGGAAAATAAATAACAACAATGCTGAACTAGCAAATCATAGAAGGGATGAATACATGTATGGGAGATGTCAACATGTAAGGAAAAAATAGTGTACTTATCTCAAATTCTGTCTCACATCGCGACTTATCAGGTCGTCGGCTCGGCTCCATAGTCTCTTTAAAATCAAACAATCCATTTTCCCCTGGTTCAAAATAAAAAGGGCGAAAGTGGTCTATTTTTAGATTCAAATATCTTTATGTCCCGGATTCTTAATCATGATAAACTGATGACTATCCATAACGTCGCCGTGCAACGACACATTGGTCGTGAAACGTAAATTTTTGTCAGTCGTGATTTCGCGACGATGGCATGGTAAAGGTATCAGTCTATAATTTTTTAAGATGGTCCTGTCCAACTCCGAAGTGTGCTGCTGCACTCCCAATTTGTAATTTTTCATCTCTTTAGCAGGTGAACAAGCAAAGATCTGTGGCGAAGAAGATGACAATAGCCAAGTGGATATGGATAGGACACATCCTCCAATTTTGAATCTCACAATATATAAGACAAGAACTGGATTGTAGCCAATAGAGGAAGAGAAGATAGTTAGGTCAAAGAAGAATGGTAGAAGATGAGGTCAAGGCAGATGGAGTGTCATTGTCTGAGCTCAATCTTCTTCTTCTTCTTCTTCTTCTTCATACGCTGTCATACGTCAACCTGTATTTTTTCGAAAAAATCAGCGGTCATCCTGAGGCTGTCTGAGCTAAATCAACCTTTACACTACAACATAAAAAAATAAGCAGTTTCTCCTGCTGCATTATTTTTCACCGCGTAACAACAACTAGGGTTGTTGACTTTGAGAGCATGTAACTTTTTAATTTGATGGTCTATTGATATGATTTGTTTGTGTGTAGAGAAATACATGAATAAAGAACCTGTTGGTGTTATTGCTTTTGTTGTTTGTGTATGTTAGTTTCTGAGATACAAAAAGATGAAGGTAAAAATGATGAAAACAGCACAAACATAGACTCACCCACTTTCAGCATTTCTTGGTTGAAACAATTTTTTTTAAATCCCGAAAACGGTCTTTCGATGTTTACCGTAATTCCCCATAATGGCCATATCTGTCACTTTGACTATAAACGTAATTATTGTATCTACATAAACAAACCAAATAGATTTACCTCAAAAAAATCTGTTGCAGAAACTTAGCTTCCCCACTCTCAATATTGGGTGAATCTTCAAATCCAAGCGAAAAGCATAAGAAATCATTTCCGAAAGTTTAAAACAAATAACAAAATCACCATTGTTTGTATCTAACCATACAAGGGGGAAGTCGGAACTCTCAGTATAACCATGTCCATGTCTGATGGTCGCGTCCCAGGCTACCTGCAATTCTGTTGGGGAGGTGGCGATCTGTTTTAGCCAGGTGTTGCGAGGATGTCTCCAGGATGACCACTTCTTCTCGCAAGTCATCTCCACAGCCTTCCATATCATCTCACACCTTCAACAGTGTGGTTATTCCGGCCTTGATATATGGCTATGAGGTATGGAATCTATGGAAAGCTGATGCAGATAAGACTCCACATTGCACAATGAGATTTGGAGTGAAGAACATTGAAGATCTCCATTTGAGACCAAATCTGCAACATAAAGAACAGGCGTCGAACTTCCTTCTCTGACATCATAGATGTTGTGCTGTTACGAAAATACAGATGGGTCGGCCATGTGGTGCGCATGCTGGATAACAGATGGACACGTAGAGTTACGTGGTGGTCATACAATTTTAGCCGCCCTCTCGGGTGACTAAGGTTGAGGTGAAGAGATGGCATAATGGAGGCCTTGGGCCCAACATGGCACACCAAGGCAAAAGAGCAAAATGAGTTTACTCAACATTTGGCTACCTGGCATCAGACACATGGGCCTGATTAAATAACCAGGATTTTGAGATTGAAACAATGCCCCGTACACATTTTTTCGTCAATGGTTACGTAAATAAATTTATTTGTGCTCAATTATTTATTCCAAATTTTATAGGAATCACTGGGTATGGCTATTGGAGAGCTCTTCATGTCTTGTCTTCATGCCTGGAGCCTTGACCCTCAGCTAGATGACCTTTGCCTGAACAAATTGGGACTTCATAAACCTAAATGTCCAATCAGCTTTGGCCTTCTGTCACACAGAGGTCACATGTCACTCATGTTGCCTGGCTGGCATAGACACCAAAACCTGGTTGGAGGTTTGACCAGAAAGAGTTCTGTTTCCAGTACTTCTGGTGGTAAGTCTTTGACATCTAAATCATTGAACATTATTTTGTGTTTGTTTTTCTTCAAGTAGAAATCTTGTGTTTGTTATTATTTTTTTTCTTATCCATTCCTTAGCTCATTTAGCCTCATTTTCACATGAAAAACACATGCAAAAATGGTAACATAAATTTTCTACAAAACTACTTAGCGCTTAGTCAAATGACTTTTCAAATTAGAAGTCATTGCAATAATATAAGGTAAACACACTCACAAAAGTGACACCACTGTGGCAGAGTACATTTTTCTTGAATGATGAGCTTTTTTCGATATCAGCGATGCAATAGCTGGGCTAGTCAGACTCGAGATCAACCATTTTTGCATCGGATTTCATGATGGGTGCCACTTGGAAATTAACATTAAGGACGTTAATTTGGCACCACCTTGCTGAAATCCTGCACTACTGCACTTATTTCTTTTGTTAACCTTTACCATGCTGCACTAATGTACTTAATCTTCTCTTTAATTTGTGTTTTTGTTACCAATTTGTGTACATGATGAGGATGTTAACCTCATGCACATTTCAAACATAAAGCTAAGAATATTCAAGAGTTGTACACATTCTGTACTTCAGAGTGCTAGAGAGTAGCAGAAACAGAAACGTCCAAGTTGTCATCTTTCCACACAACTTGTTTAAGGAAAATTCATCAAATTTTCTGGCAGAATCCGCATCAACCAAGAACTACAAGTTGTGCTACGAAAATGATGCCTCCTATTTTATTTCATGAGAACCATAACAGATATAAAGAGCACAATAACACCATTTGATAGAGCATGTCTTGTCTACAGAAAACTTTGTTTCAACATTGTCACCACACCACATATTTTCTCCAACGATAAACAAGAGCATATATGCCGTGCTTGTACAAATTTGCACCAGCGGAGGTGGCCCATTGTTTTACAGCTGTTATGATGGCATCGTTGCTAGGAAAATGTTGCATACGCAGTCCATCTTTCATTGACCCAAACAGATGGAAGTCAGAAGGCGCCAAATCTGGACTATAACAGTGGGTGTGGTAGTACAGTCCAACCAAGATTGACAATTTGCTCAACGGTCTTCGAACTGGTATGGGGCCTGGCGTTATCGTGTTAGAAAAGGCAGGTTGTTTTCTTCTCTGGCCTGACCCCCCAGAAATTCGAGCCTTCAGCTCAGTCAGTAAGTATCACAATGTAACGGTCAGAGTTGATGGTTTGTCCTGTTTCCAGGAACACAAGAAGGATTACCCCTTTCCTATCTCAAAAGACAGTGCACATCACTTTACCCGCCGAGGGCTGTGTCTTGTGCTATTTCCTCAATGGGAAATTCACATGTCACCACTCCATAGACTGCCGTTTTGACTCAGGATCGTAGTGGTGACACCACGTCTCATAACCAGTGATGATGCAATCCAGGAAACTGTCACCTTCTTCCTCGTAATGGTTCAAGAGGTCATGACAAACTTGTGATGTTCTATCTGTTCCTGTGTGAGCATTGATGGGACCAACCTGGCGCAAACTTTGTGATATTCCAACGTTGCCACCATCGTTTCCGACGCATTGAAGCCGATATCTGGCTCCATAGACAGTTCCCTGGTTGTAATCCTCCATTTGCACGGATGAGCTGATCAAGACATTCTTCATTGCATGGTGTGGCAGCTGTGCATGGCCATCTGGAACATGACTTGTCCTTCATATCCCTTTCGCTACTGCTGGAACGCACAACCCACCGCCTCACTGTGTTAACATCTACTGTTGGTCTCCGTAAACGTTCAGCAAGCTTCAATGAATGTCAATTGGTGCAACTTTTTTCCACACGGAGGAATTCAATAACGCACCACTATTTATAACGTACTTCTACGACAGACACCATTTTGCCAGACTGCTCTTCCATCTATTGGATGGAAACAAAATTTGACGAATATTGACGGGAAGTTTCGAACTTTACTGCATACTGCCAAAATCCACTTCGTCGTCGTGCAACATCATAATAAAATAGGAGGCATTACTTTAGGATTGTCCCTCGCTTTCTGCCTCTCTCCAGGTGTAATAATTGAATCTTAGTTCCTTCCAATATTCTCAACTCGATGTATTTTTTGGTCTACCTCTGTTTTGCTTCCCTTGAAGATTCCATCTAAGAACCTGTTTGGCTATGTTGGACAGTGTTTTTTGCAGCGTAGCGAAAGTTGTATTCAGTTCTGTAGAGGCAGACATTAGAACTACAGAATTATGAACCAGAGCGGAGTCACTCAAGGAAAAGATTGTCACAGACCTTGAGAATTGGAGGACATTTGTTGCTGTTCATTAGATGTGGTTTATTATTAACTTCTTTGTCAATCATCATCCAAGAATCCAAAAAGATGATTTTTCAACTCCATGCACAACCCCCAGTATTCATCTTTTACAGTTTATTTTACTTGGCAAAACACACTGGTGTTATTCTCTCTCTCTCTTTCTCTTTCTGTCTGTCTCTCTCGCTCTCTCTCTCTCTCTTTTTCTCTCATTCTCTTTCTATCTCTGACTATCTCTCTCTCTGTCTCTCTCTGTCTCTCTCTATCTTTGTCTCTTTTTTTCTCATTCTCTCTCTCTTTCTCTCTCCCTCCCTCCCCCCCCCCTCTCTCTCTCTCTCTCTCTCTCTCTCTCTCTCTCTCTCTCTCTCTCTCTCTTTCCCCTATGCACTACGGTTTTTCAATATTTACCGTAATCGACATTAGGGTGGTCAAAGTTAAATACACAACCATTTAATCAATGACCAAATTCAGTCCAACAATACAGTTCCTTCTTTACTCACAGAGAAATGAGTAGTTTATTCTTTTATATTCTGTATTATACTCCATGTGTTTGTGCTACTGGGGCCCTGAAGGGGAACACAATATTAACACCAGCCTGCCAGAAATATGATAGAATGCTGGGGTTGGTTTGGCATGGGGGTCTGTTAACTCATCCTGTATAAATAAAGAAAACACAAACACACAAAAAGGAAAAACACTACACCCCTTGGTAGAAGAGGAGTGACTTCGTCAGATTTCTGGTATTAAATTATTGTAGGGGAGACTAGAACGTTTTGTCAAACCACTTGGCTACTCTGCAAATAGCAGCCCTTTGGCCTGTCAGAATTGTGGGGCATTCGCAGCCATGAGTCAGATATTTAATGAACACATTACTTCCAAACTTTTCTAAGTACAAGTCTTTCTTCTTCATGTAGTGTCTTATGTCTGTTCCCTTCTATAAAGATTAATATATTTGCTGCCCTCTGTGATATATCTCTGTTTTCTGCCCTCTGTGATATATCTCACGTTTTCTGCCTTCTGTGATATATCTCACGTTTTCTGCCTTCTGTGATATACCTTATGTTTACTCCCCTCTATGAAGTGTCTTTTGCACGCTGCTCTTTTTGAAGTGTATTTTGTTTCTTTCTTAATAATTGTTTAAACTATCTATAGAGGCTGCACCAACTCTTCTGCACCAAAGAATGGGCACAGTGCCGTTTGACGGTGACACACTAAGTGACCATGAAAATGAGGGCAGTACTGTCAAACCTTTGGATGCTACGATAACCACTGCTGGAACAAGTGATTTTGCAAGCCGCTCACCACGACAACTACCATCTCGTCGGACTTCCAGTGTTGTATCCTATCAGCAACAGGCTCGTGATTTCTCCACCAAGGTCAGTAGATTGGGCAGAGTGTTTTGAAGATGTGCCATGTAAGATCAAGGTCATGATATTTGTTTTAACTCTCTCCTCTTCCCTGCGTCCACCCTGAATGTCACTATGACCACAAAAGATAAGCCACACTAACAGTCTCCAAGGTGGAAGGGTACGAGCCAGACACGACAAGACACCAACACAAATCTATTTCCTCGTGGACAGCCTCCAAAAAGAAATGGGCTACATAAACATGTGCAGCTACGTACAGGCTTTTTTTCTTTTTTTTTACAGCTTTGCTATTTAAACATGGGAATTTTCTTTTTTCCACGTCCTGAGTTTCTGGGGGACATTTAGAATCCATTAGGGCTTCCCCCAAAAATAGATCAATGCAGAACACAGTATGTCTTCCTTTTTTATTATTATAATTTAAAAATTTTTTTTTGGTCGTTTGCTATATTTCTCCATTCCCCACAACGGTGTGCATTGCACTATTTTTATGTTGTGC
The DNA here is from genome assembly GCA_036924085.1 of Ariolimax columbianus. Taxonomy (NCBI): domain Eukaryota; kingdom Metazoa; phylum Mollusca; class Gastropoda; order Stylommatophora; family Arionidae; genus Ariolimax; species Ariolimax columbianus. The sequence continues at coordinate 5,686,132 of JAVGWX010000016.1, read as the reverse complement.
CCGTCAGACCAGTGCATCAGACTTTGGCATGCATTTTATGTAATGGTTTGCATTTTCTAAGGGTTTGCTTCCCTGGGGTAACGGCCGAGGCTGTGATTGGAGAGTGAACCTAGCATCTTCAGATTGTGAGCCGTGTTGCTTAACCATTAGACCGTGTCGTCCCCTAAAACAAAGTAGGAAATAAATGTCATATATTTTTTACTGAAAAATGGGACATAAATACATGTTACTGATAATTTTGAGATAAATATATTACTGAAAAATAGGACATATATACATATGTTACTGACAATTTTGATATAAATGTATTACTGAAAAATGAGAGAAAATATTTATTCTTACTGGGAAATGGGACATAAATACATTTAATGTTATTGACAATGGGAGATAAACATATAATGTTATAAGAAAGGGGGAGACAAATTTCATATATATTTACAGAAAAATAGGGCATAATACATATTGTTACTGGGAAAAGGAGATAAATACATATAATGTTACTGAAAAATAGAACATAAACACATAAATTGTTACTGAAAATGCACTTTGAATGTTCACGAAATAAATGGACACTCTGGCAGCCTAGCAGTAATACATGACTTGATATTTGTGTCACAGCTGAGATGGCAGATTTCCAGTGCCGTGACAACTCAGCACCTCTTAAGTGTTATCTCGGTGGCCAACACTCTGATGGGAATGAGCAGAACTGTGTTTCTACCAGAATTACTGCAACCCGAAAGGTAAGAGGAGTCAGTGACCAGCTATTTTACTCGTTTTACTGGGCTGGTTTGTGTCTTTCAGTTCGGGAGAAAATTCTGGAATTCCGTCCGTCAAAGTTTGATTCTAAATAAAATTATTATTATTATTCAAATTGAGCCAAAATTATTATCTAAACATTGTGAGACACATAATTAAACTATCTATGATATGGTGTATTCAAAATGAAGATTATATATTAGTATGGTGTGTTAAATTACTTTAATGCAGAGGTGGAAATTTGAGATTTTTTGTGTTTTTTTAGGCTAGCGCTTTCGATACAAGTTTTAAAGAGTTAACCTTCTTCACACCAGGGTCTAGACTGGTTGGACAAAAATCGGAATTCTGTAAAAAAAAATTAAATTTTGCACGGCGACCCTACCCATAGCTATTTTAAAAAATGCTGAATACGTCACCATCTACACATGATATTTTGCCAGTAAAAGTATCGTATGTTAGATTACAAATGGATTTTGAACGATTTTTCTTCTAACACCTCTAATACGCCAATTGGGGCAAGCCGATTTTTTGCGAAAGGTAAAGTAGGTTGTTGGAAAAGATCTTTATCGAATAGATCTGTTTATTTAGTTTCTTTAGATAAAAGAACTACGTTTGAATTGGAAACTAACAGCTGTATCGATATTATAAACACAGTATCGATACGTTATGGATTTCTATCGGAGCGACTAGGCTTAGCCGTTGTCTCAAAATTTTTCAGAGATTTCCATAAATCTTCAACTTCATCTTTTTGTATCTCAGTAACTAACAAACACACAACAAAAACAATAACACCCGCAAGTTCTTTATTCAATTGTGTCTCTACACGCAAGAAAATCATATTTATTGACAAACAAACAGAAAAGTTACAAATTTTGAAAGTCGACTACTATAGCGAGATATACATTTGCGCAAATTTTCATTAACCTTAGGCACGCTACATAATTTATGAAAAAAATTTGACCTAATTAATTTTCTTAATTAGTCGCTGTGGTAGTCGTCTTTCAAAATTTGTAACTTTTATGTTTGTTTGTCAATAAATATGATTTTCTGGCGTGTAGATACACAATAGCATAACGAACATGTGGGTGTTATTGTTTTTGTTGTATGTTTGTTAGTTTTTGAGATTTAAAAAGATGAAGTTGAAAATTTATGAAAATCTCTGGAAAAATTTGGACTCGACCACTAGGCCTAGTCGCTTCGATAGAAAACCATGGAAACCACAACAACGTATCGATACTGTGTTTACAATATCGCCACAACTGTTAGTTTCAATTCAAACGTAGTTCTTTCATTTAAACAAACAAAATAAACAGATCTACGCGATAAAAATCTTTCTCAACAACCTACTTCCCCTTTCGCAAAAAGTCGGCTTGCTCCAAACGGCGTATACAAAATTAAAACTGTTCAAAAGCCATTTGTAATCGCACATACGATACTTTAACCGGCAAAATATCGTGTATATATGGACGTACTCAGCAGTAAAAAATGGCTGTCAGCAGTGACTCCGTTCAAAAAAAAAAAAATTTTTTTTCCGCACACCGTTTTTGCAGGCCGAGCTGGTTAGAAGGGATCGGACAGTGGAGTGCTAAAGGTTAAAATACCGGTTAAACGCTGGTAGGACACTGATTTTTCTATCATCAGAAATATAAACCGCTTCTGCAAACTGTGCGGTGACTGCTGGGATAAGCAGTCTGTCTTCCTCAGCTCTGTAGATGCTCTAGTTGGAACCAAGCACAAGTACAGCGAGTTATTATATTTCTTTTAGTTGGTATAAAGGTATACCTTCAACAGGTTGTTGCTTATATAATGAAGTACCTGACAACCAACTTGTTTCTTTTATTAGTGACTAGATTCATGGATTTTTGTGCTTTACTTTGACTGAACAGCTCTGCAGGTTACACATGTACAGAGAAAATAAAGAATGATTTATACACTTAACTTTAAAACTTAACTTCTTTATACTGGTTTAGACGACTCTGCAGAGTCTGTATACAACCAGTTTATTCTACTCCAATTGATCTAAAAATAACTGTGTGCTAACAATCTATTCTTGAATGTATTAACTGACTCTGTCCTGTTTATTAGATAAATATATTCAAAAGTCTCCTGTCTATTAGATAAATGTATTCAAAAGTCTCCTTCTGTTTATTAGATAAACTCATTCAAAAGTCTTCTTTTGTTTATTAGATAAACCTTTTCAATCCTGAATTCTTCGAGCCTCTGGTTGCATTTATTTTTCCAGTCACCACAATATCATGGATTTGAGACCTATTTGTATTCAATAATATTTCACGTGTGCCGATGGATCTGTACTGCTGAGAATACTCTGTTAGGGTGAGAAGCAGGGTCATGTTCAGTTTCACAAGGATCTCACGCTGTCTGTGCACCATGAAGATCAAAATGTTTAGACATCTGGTATTAAGGACATTTATAAATTTATAAAAACTACGATTTGAAAAAATGTGCATTTTTTGTACAATTACCAAAGCTGAAATTTGCTCAGCAACATTTTAAGAAAATTCCAAGATAAATTGTTGGTTTGACATAATGAATGAATTTAAGAACAACAATATGTTAGCCCACCAGGCCACATTACAGGCACTGGATTAAAACTAATTAATGCAGCTTTGTAGAATGTGTCGTGGCAAAAAAAGTTCCACACCAGAAGCATATATAGAACATGGTATTAATCTGAATGAGTTGCATGGAGCATTGGTGATGATATGCTGCAGAGAATAATATTAGAATGATAGAAAAGGAAAGGGACCTAGGGGTTATAATAGATCATACAGGTAAAGCGAGTGAGCAAGTCCAGGTAGCAGTAAACAAGACAAATACAATCTTAGGTATGATGAAAAGAAATATTAAACATAGGAGCAAGGAAGTGGTAGTAAAACTGTATAAAGCATTAGTTAGACCTAGGTTGGTGTACAGGTGTGAGTCCTTATCATAGAGGAGATATAAACATGCTGGAAAGGATACAAAAAAGAGCAACCATAAAGCTGATAGTGGGATTCCAGAATTACAGATCTGTAAAGACTCAGAAAAACCGGCCTTCAGTGTCAAGAAAAGAGAAGAATTCAAGGTGACTTAATACAGGTTTATAAAATAATCAAAGGAAAGGATAAATTAGACTAACAAGTTTTTCAAAATACAACCACCTACAAGAACAAGAGGGCATAGCTACACATTAACTAAAGAAAGGTCCAGATTAGATATTAGGAAATATTTGTTTAGTCAGTGAGTGGTGAATGCTTGAAATGCATTGCCACAAGAAGTAGTGGAGGCAAGGACAATTAATGCATTTAAGAATAGATTGGATGTGCATAGCTTTTATAGCAAGGAAATGTAAATGAAACTGGTTGTATACAGACTCTGCAGTCTTCTAAACCAGTATAAAGATATTAAGCCCAGAAATGATTGTCCATTATCTGCAGAAACAGGCAAGGATCTGCCAGCAGCAACTATGGTTTTGATAGCCTAGAAAGTACCGGACCTTCAGAGTCAGAATCTGCAGAAGCCATGGCCACATTGCAAGCCCAGATCAAGCAGGGTTGGAGTCTCCTAGCTGCGCTCCACTGTGTCTTACTGCCAGAGTTGGTTGGGCCTGACCACTACCAGTGTCCTCAACTTGAAATGTTGGCTCGGAGATGGCAGGACAGGTGCTTGGAGGTACGATGTATTTTTGTTTACTCTCTCTCATTTATCATAGTTTTAATAGTGTCATATTGTATGTATGGCTAAGGAGAAGGAATTAAAGAGGAAAGTCTAACCTGGTACCAGGAATTGGATGCTAATGGAGAAGAGCTGGAGAACTGGGCAGAGCAGAATGGACTGCAGCTCTTGCATGACCCAAAATTGCCACCATCTTTTAATAGCTGCAAATGGGGAAAAACTTACAATCCTGACAACATATTTATTAGTGACAGGATCATACACCAAGTGGCAAAATCTGTAGAGGAGCCCATACCACTGACGCAACACAGGCCCATATCATGCACCGTCACGACAGTTGTCAAGCCGGAAAGCGTACCACTCAAAAGACGCTTCAACTTTCAACGAGCCAAATGGGGTCCACTCTACTAAGACCTAGACAAAGAGGTGCATAAATTAGAACCAACCCCTGCAAACACCCTGACCTTGGCTTCCCCATAGCCCTTCCTGAAAACAGGCTGCTTTCATGGCAGCCTGGCTAACAATGTGAAGGATCGATACGATCCCCATAGTAGTGAGCGATATGCAGATGAAGCCAAGCATAGCACAACGCAAGTAGGACCCCGGTCCACCTTCATCAGCACGCCCGGATGTGAGGAAAGCTACTGCGAACCGCCACTTTTCAGGGCGCACAAAAGAGTCAACCTGCTCATTGTGGGCATTGGAAACAAGAACAATAAAGTCACTGGGATGGGTGTCATTTGATCACACTTCATACCTTTTATGTATTACCTACAAGGCAGTTATCTTCTATCAATGCTTCTGTAGTGTTTTTTTAACACTTTCAATCCTTCATTGTCTTGCTCTTCCTCTTGCTCTAAAGTCCTCTTGTGTGACATTATAGACTTGCATGACTTGCAGGACATTCCTGTTAGATTTTCTTACCATTTTGTTCTGACTATGTATATTGCATTGCTCACCCTACCTGTACTGATAACACAGATCACTTTTAATAAGAAGAAAAAAGAACTGATTGTTTATTAGAGAAGAAACAGTGGATGTGCATTGTCATTAAAAATTGAACTATTTACAGGGGGAAAAAATGTACAAGTTGTTGTAATAGTGAAGAATTTATTACAGAGAAAGTTTGCTATAAAGTTTTGTGAATGTGATGGTTAAAAGAATTTATTACAGAGAAAGTTTGCTATAAAGTTTTGTGAATGTGATGGCTAAAAGAATTTATTACAGAGAAAGTTTGCTATAAAGTTTTGTGAATGTGATGGCTAAAAGAATTTATTACAGAGAAAGTTTGCTATAAAGTTTTGTGAATGTGATGGTTAAAAGAATTTATTACAGAGAAAGTTTGCAGTAAAGTTTTGTGAATGTGATGGTTAAAAGAATTTATTACAGAGAAAGTTTGCAGTAAAGTTTTGTGAATGTGATGGTTAAAAGAATTTATTACAGAGAAAGTTTACTATAAAGTTTTGTGAATCTGATGGTTAAAAGTATTTATTACAGAGAAAGTTTGCTATAAGTTTTGTGAATGTGATGGTTAAAAGAATTTATTACAGAGAAAGTTTGCTATAAAGTTTTGTGAATTTGGTGGTTAAAAGAATGGATGGAGACGAAGATGCAGCAGCGAATGAACTGACAGCATTGAGCGACTCATAGCTGGCTGCATGCATCAGGGTCAGTGACCCATAACTGACCAAGACCCTATTCCACCTCCAAGTGGTGGCTCTGGATACAGACTGCAACCATCCAGCCTGGCTAAGAGGGAAAGCAAACCTGGTCCCCAAAATAATGTGCGTAAGTTGGATGTGTCTGTCCGAAAGGCGCAGATATCGCAGCCGCGCTGTAAGCCATGACACAACGTCACAAACATCCTATTCAGGACGAATGCTGAAGAAGAAGAAAAGAATTTATTTTAAAATGTGAATGTTGAAGTGGTATTAATAGTCTCGTCACATCTGTGGATCTACAGATTCGAGAAGCAGCTCAGGCTCTACTGCTTGCTGAGCTGCGCAGAATTAAAAATGAGGGCCGTAAAAAACTTCTGGACAAATGGGCTCCTTTTCTTCCATCTTATGTGGACCCAGAGTTGTCGCTGCTGAGTAGTTCTGCTGGAGGCCATAAAGAAGGAGATAATGCTGATGATGATGATGATGATGAGGAAGGGATATTGGCAGGTACATATCCGTTTTAAATTTCTTCTCATTGTTCACTAACACCGGGGGAAAACGAATTATTCACATTGATATTCTTTGATTGGTTGGTTTGGTTATTGATCCAGCGACCTGTGGGCTCCTGCCCATTGTCCCAATCTTATATTATGGTATCTGCAAGTGTTTGTAAGCTATTGTTTAGTTACATACAGTGTTCCATTTGTCTGTCCTTGAAGGAAGAAGCTCTTTCCTAACACCAGCGAGCGCCAGACATTCACAAAAAATTGACATTCTTTGAATCATATAATGTTTGAGGATACATTCTTTGTATCATATAATGTTTGAAGTGTTTTTTTGAGATTTGATAAAACCCATTAGGATTTAAGCAGTAGCCAAGGTGTACAATGCCAAGTGTTGGAAAGCATTCTGCCTGAGTTTTTTATGAAGGTGGGATATGATTATACACTTGCATTTTTTATATGAGAACTGGATATAGATAAGCATCTATTATTGTAAGAGTATTTGTCTCTCGTAGCAGTGATCATGACTAGGGGTTAAAAGTCAAGGCCCGAACTTGATCCCTGGTCTTAGTATTTTGTAGTCAATCTAGGCTGTAAATCAGCGAGAAAAAGAACTAGTCACCCCACCCCAAAAAGGCAAAGACCTTGTACATTTAAGTCTCAACACTTCTTCCCAGACTGCAGCATCTGATATGAAACAACCTGTACTTGCTTACTCAATATATTTGAGCTGTTCATTTGGGAAGATTGTTTCCAGTATATCTTTGTTTTTAAGGCATCATTTTTCAGTATATCTTTGTTTTTAAAGAATCATTCTTAAGTATAAAGTTGTATTTGAAGGCAATATTCTTCAGTATAACTGGTTTTTAAAGCAGCATTCTTCAGTAGATCTTTGTTTTTAAGGCAACATTCTTCAGTATAAATTTGTATTTAAAGGAAACATTCTTTAGTATAACTGTTTTTAAAACAACGTTCTTCAGTATAACTGTTTTTAAAACAACGTTCTTCAGTATAACTGTTTTTAAAACAACGTTCTTCAGTATAACTGTTTTTAAAACAACATTCTTCAGTATAAAGTTGTATTTAAAGGTAACATTCTTCAATATATCTTTACTTTTAAGGTGACATTCCTGCACACAAACTGTCCATCTCATTTGAGAGCAGACGCAAGCAGGCCACAGCCATTGTCATGTTGGGAGTAATTGGGGCAGAATTTGGACATGAGATGGAACCGAGTCGAACAAAACCTGGAGAAGAGACCAAGAAAATCAAGGGCAAGGGCACCGTTGAAGGTTTTAGTCTCACAAACTATTCTTTGGCCAGGCATACAAGTAAGTTGTTTTTGTGGGTTTGGTATTGTCTTTATTGATGTTCTTTGTGTGGGGTTGAGTTGTTGATGTTCTTTGTGTGGGGTTGAGTTGTTGATGTTCTTTGTGTGGGGTTGAGTTGTTGGTGTTCTTTGTGTGGGGTTGAGTTGTTGATGTTCTTTGTGTGGGGTTGAGTTGTTGATGTTCTTTGTGTGGGGTTGAGTTGTTGGTGTTCTTTGTGTGGGGTTGAGTTGTTGATGTTCTTTGTGTGTGGTTGAGTTGTTGATGTTCTTTGTGTGGGGTTAAGTTGTTATATTATCTTTATTTATGGTTGAGTTGTTGCATGTTCTTTGAAATGCTAATTTATATGACTTTTGTGGTAATTGGGACTATATATGGCAATTGTGCAATATGTCTAAATTTTGTAATCTGAAATCGACCTTGATCTGTGACATTTGTCAGCCATGTTTAATTTGACGTATAGTATTTACGAACACATCTATTGGGCAGTTTAACAGGGTGAAATAAAATGTTCTTCCCTGTGTTGATCCCGGAAAGGATACTGGGGTAAGAAGGCTAGGATCGCTGCCCTCTACTGTGTATGTCATAAAAGATAATAAAGGTTGATCATGAGGCTGGCAACCTCGTTGTGTAAAACAGCAAGGGCACGTAATGTTTTGACAGAAGTATACCAAGGGAAATCATCTGCACCAGTGGGCTAATTCAAGAAACCATCTCAGAACAGTAACAGATAGAGAGTATTCTTTGAAACCTAGGTTCAGATGAATAAACAAGGTCAAGATGTAGCGGTGAATGAGTTGACAGCATTCTTCTTCTTCTTCTTCGTACGCTGTCAGACATCAACTTGAATTTGTTCGAAGAAAGCAGCTGTCATCCTGAGGCTGTCGACACTGCCATAGTGCTTGTCTAGTGTTGCCACTGGTGATGGCCACATGTCCTTTCTCTGATCCTCGTATGTCGGGCAATTTTGCAGCAGATGTTCAGCAGTCATTTTCCATGTGCCACAGGTGCATTCGTCAGGGCCACCTATCTTCAATTTATTGAATAGATGGTACCTCAGTCTGTTGTGGCCTGTGCGGAGTCTGAAGACCACGACCTGCTCTCTTCTGTTCAGCTGGTAGTAGGCATCATTTTTTGTGTAGCCAGTATGTTCTGTTTCCCATTTGGCCACGTATCTGGCCCTAATAAACCTTTTGGACTCTTCGTAGGTAACACTAGAATCTGGTTGTGGTAGTCTTGCACCTTCTTTTGCCAGTCTGTCTGCCTCCTCGTTGCCTTGGATGTTACAGTGGGATGGAACCCACTGTACCACTACTCTTTTTGGTGCGGACTGCTGGCGTAGTTGACAGAGTACTGCTCTTAAATCATTAAGTTCAGTATTTTTCTGGCTTTTTAGTGCTGTAACCACAGACAGGGCATCTGTAAGCAGGACTATCTGGCTTTCATTGCTTTCACCTGTGAGCATTGCTTCTACTGCAGCCTTCAGTGCCTCTGCCTCCGCTCTGAAATTGCTTGAGAATTTTCCAGTTGCCACTGACAGTGTTATTTTTCTACCATTTGGTAGGCTCAGGAATACCCCTTCCCCCTCCATTCTGTGTTGTGTTTGTTACAGAACCGTCGGTGTATGCATGGGTCCAGTCCATGCTTGGGTAGGTTTTCGCTATGTACCTCAGGGTTATATCTCTCCTTTCTTGTTCAGTCTGGCTGTTCTTGTTTCCAATACCTGGTATATTTTCTACCACCTCTGGAATGATATGCTTCTTCTATGTGGGTTTGCGTACAGTAGGGATGAGCTTTAGTGTTATTATGGTGTTCATAGGGTCGTCTTCGCTCATCTTTGCTTTGGCTATTTCTGTAAAGTTTCTCCGCTTTAGTTTCCCTTTTCCAAATCTATTTAGTCTCTGTTGCATTGGATGGTCTGTCAGTCTCCTTAGTTTCTCTGCTTGCTGCTGGGCTCTGCAGTCTCTTCTGTCGGTCATGGATTGCAGATTTGTAATCTTTTCTTGTTCTACAATTGGCGTTGACTTCATGCCTCCTGTTATAACTCTCATGGCTTGGTTTTGAAGTTTGCTAATTTTATCAAAGTTTGCCTTTGCTGCTGTTGCCCATTGACAGCATTCATTGAGGTCCTATATTCAGGTGAATGAACAGGGTCGAAAGATGTACCGGCGAATGAGTTGACAGCAACTAGTGACTTATAGCTGACTGCTTGCGTCAGGGTCAGCTGACCAAGACCCTGTTCTGCTTGCTTCCATGTGGCGGCTCTGGAAACAGGCTGCACTAGTGTAGTCTGGTCAAGGGATAGGAATTGCAGCCGGAAGGCAAATCTAGAACTAAATTAAACCAACTGAAATTGGATGTGTGGGGCCAAAGACGCAGATATCACAGCCTCACTGAAAACAACGCCCCAGTGTCCTTTTTTGAATGAATGAGTGACAACCAAAAGTCTATGTTGAAGTAACACATGCCTTGGTTACTATGATTCTTAAACCTATTCAAACATTACCATTGTATCTGTTACCACGCCTGGGACGTACCACGGAAGCCGTACACCACCTTCACTTTTTATTTATGAATGACCAAGCACAGAGACTGTAGAGATAGACAATTTTTTATGCTGACTACGCCATGCCCATCTACACAGGTTTTATGCTGGTTAAAGTATTGTATTTTAGATTACAAATGGATTTTGAATGATTTTTATTATTATTACGTGGATTGAGGCCAGTCAATTTTTGTTTAGAAAGGTGATGTAGGTTGCTGTAAAAGATCTTTATGGGGTAGATCTGTTTATTTTGTTTGTTTAGATGTAATAACTATGTTTGAAGTGGAAACTTGCGTACGATGAAGAAGAAGAAGAAGTGGAAACTAACAGTTATGCTGATACTTTATACACAGTATCGATACTTTGTTGAGGTTTCTATGGATTTATAGAGGAGCGGGTCTAGCGGGTCAGTTCAAATATTTTTGGTTTGTTTAATAAATTTTCACCTTCTTCTTGTATCTAAAAACAATGAACATACACTCAACAAAAACAATTACACCAACAAGTTCTTTGTTCGTTTATGTCTCTACGCACAACAAAATCATATTTATTGACCAGCAAACAGAAAGGTTACAGCATCTCAAAGTGAACAACCATTGTAAAATAGGAAATTACGAAAAATTATTGCGGTTGGGTAAAGATGAAAGAGCTGCATAATTTTTTTAATTTTTTTTTGCGTTCGCCTTATTTATCTATTCACCAAGGCGTGTGTGCATTACACTGTGGTTTTTATTTTGCGCCTGTCGGCCCAGTGCATCCGACTTCATCATGCATTTTATGTAAGGGTCTGCTTCCTCCTGCATTTTCTAAGGGTTTGCTTCCCCGGGGTAACGGCCGGTGCTGTGATGGGGATCGAACCCAGCACCTTCTGGTTGTGAGCCGTGCCACTTAACCACTAGCCACGCCGTGCCCGCTGCATAATTATTATGGTTCTTTTGTGATAAATTAATACTTATATTTGCAGGCAAGGCATTGACATTTCTACTTCTTCAACCACCGAGCCCAAAGCTTCCTGCACACACTCCCATCCGTCGTGCTGCCATTGATCTAATTGGTCGAGGTTTCACAGTGTGGGAGCCTTACCTAGATGTGTCATCTGTGCTGCTTGGACTTCTGGAACTGAGCATTGACTCGAACAAGTTAATACCCAGGTATGGTTTGTAGTATGCCTCTGATACAGTTGTCAACGTGAGTGAGCCTTTGGTTGTAGAACTTTGATGGTCTTAGCTTAATTGTACTGTGAAAGTTAATTTTCATCTAGGTTGTGTCCTAAAGCTGAAATCTGTTTGTCACCTAACATTTTTTAAAAGTTTGTAATCAAACAAAGGGTAAAATAATAATTTGTCTGACTTCATTTTATCTAAAGTTAATCTTTGGCTCGGAGAGCAAAGTATAGAATCACTGCAACTTTAAAACATGTTGCAAAAAGGGACTAAAGAGGGTTGTGCATGGGGCTTAAAGCCTAATTACGTAAAGCATTACAGCTAGAACACACAAAGTGTTTGGGCACATACTTTTAACTACAGTTGTGGTCATACAAGTATGTTTTAAAATTAACAAAATGGAGATGAGTACAAATGGAAAGAAAGTGCAAAGAACTTGAGTACTTTAAAACTAACTTGTTTCTTGCCATGATTGTCTAAACATCATTTACGCTTCACAGGCCTAGCGTTTTCCAAGTTGTCCTTTTTATCAAGACATTGAGTTTACGTACTTTTGTTTAAAGTCTGTGTTTGGTGATGTGAGGATGTTGTTGTGCTTATGTTTTTGCAATGGCAGACAGTGCTGTGTGGTGCATTTCTGTGGTACTTGAAGGCAGGGCTACATCTAATTGTATGGTGCATTTCTGTGGTACTTGAAGGCAGGGCTACATCTAATTGTATGGTGCATTTCTGTGGTACTTGAAGGCAGGGCTACATCTAATTGTATGGTGCATTTCTGTGGTACTTGAAGGCAGGGCTACATCTAATTGTATGGTGCATTTCTATGGTACTAGAAGGCAAGGCTACATCTAACTGTATGGTACTAGAAGACAAGGCTACATCTAACTGTGTGATGCATTTCTGTGGTACTAGAAGACAGAGCTACGTCTAACTATATGGTATTAGAAGGCTGGGCTACATCTAACTGTATGTTGCATGTCTGTAGTACTAGAAGGCAGGGCTACATCTGACATTATGATGTATTTATGTGGTACTATTAGACAGGGCTATATCTAGCTGTATAATGTATTTATGTGGTACTATTAGACAGGGCTACATCTAGCTGTATAATGTATTTTTGGGGTATTGTTAGACAGGGGTACATCTAGCTGTATAATGTATTTTTGGGGTACTGTTAGACAGGGCTACATCTAACTATGATGTATTTATGGGGTACTGTTAGACAGGGCTACATCTAACTATGATGTATTTATGTGGTATTAGAAGGCAGAGCTATATCTAGCATTATTGTGCATTTCTGTCATATAGCTACGCTGGGTGACTGTTGTTGACAGTATTGTAGCAAACTCAATGTTGTATCCATAGAGCTGAAACACTGAGCACGGCTTGAAATATTAGATTGAAGAATTGAAAAATGGCTTGAATAGCAGTATTGTCATAAATCTGGCAACTGTAGATCTGATAACATTCCCATTGTAACTATTGCTAAATCAGTACTCATTTGTTGGGTAGGTTTTGTAGTCAAGATATTCGTCTTCAGTTTGAATTGAAGATTTTTTCAGAATGTAGATTATACTGCTAGCTCATATATATATAATGAGATGCAGCTAAAATGCTTAAAAAGGCTTGTAATAGGGTGGGACATGAGGCCTAATGGGAAACTGTGCAAGTACAAGATAAGATGGCGGCTCACGCACGTCATTGAGAAACTATACTCCGATGCCATTACTGGTCTGGCTGGAACAGAACCTGAAATTGCAAGGCTAGTCACAAACCTGGACAATGCTGCCCAGAAATATTGGATGGAAATCAGTGCAGAAAAGAGTAAGAAAACGGTCAACGTCCCAGTGTATTTTAAACCCGATTTTGGTCAAGGGTGAACATCTGGAAAATGTTACGTAGTTCAAATATATGGGAGCAGAAATGAATGCGGAGGGGTCTAGAGCAGAGATCCAGTCAAGAACAGCGATGGCCATGGTTGCCTTGACCAGACTGCGAATAATCTGGAAAGACAAGAACATTAGCCTTAAATCGAAGCTGACTTTAATGTAAACAATGGTCACCTCGGTATACCTCTACGCATGTAAGACTTGGACTCTGACGACTGCACTAGAACGTACAATTTGAGCAATGGAAATGAGATGCTTGTTAAGAATTCTTGGCATTTCATATCTGGATCACGTTACAAATGAGAGTGTTCTTGAAAGTGTTAGGAAGGAGTTAGGCCAGAAAAAAACCTACTGACTATAGTAAAAACACAAAAATTGATATGGTATGGACATATATCACGATCACGGCTGACCAAGACTGTCCTGTAAGGCACTGTGCCTGGGAAGCGTGGAAGAGGTAGACAAAAAAAGAGATAGGAGGACAATATAAAATAGTAGACGGGAAAGTCTATAGCTGAAACTAATATCCTGGCGAAAATTCGAGACGTATGGTGTGAACTGGTTCGACAAACTGCAATAACGGTGCCTCAACGACCTTCTAGGTACGGGACTGATGATGATGATGATGATGAGATGCAGCTCAGAATCATGATATTATATTGAAAAAACAATTTACCACTAGGGATAAAAAAAACTTTTTTTTCATGAGAATGAAAATATTTTGTTAGAATTTTCTTCAAATTTTGTAATGTCTAAATCTCAAGATGACAAAGGTGAAAAAAAAAGAGTGGCATCGTCATTGATGTCTGTGATATCATCAGTTAAGCTCATACCTTTTTTTAAAATCCACTATGCTCTCAGTTAACGAGAAAATAGGTTCTTTGATTTTACTTTATTTCTGTAATCCAGTTTGTTCTGTTATAATCTAAGATCTGCAGCAGTAACCATGTGGACATTTTCTTGTTTCAGAAATGAACTTGAATACAAAACTCGCCCAACTGTTGTAGGCTATGAGTTTCACCACTCAGCTATTTTTTTAGTCATACTTTTTAGTGCAGAGTTATTTTGCTTGATGTTTTCACTAACTGTGGGCAGCAGCGGAGTACTTGCTGTAGCGATACTGTTTTTTTTGGTCAGGTTTTGGAGAGAAGTATAGGAACAAGAGTTGGTGATTACAAAGAAAAAGGGGCCATAATTGCTATATTTTTCCAATATCTGTACACACCAGGAGGTGGGATATTTATTGGACTGAGAAATATAGGTCACTTGTCCTTGCAATTGCAGTACAATGTGAAGACGAGACTTCTATTTCTGTGTGACATTAAAAAATAAAGGTCCTTACCTGAGCTTTAATCTGTGTGCTAGTTAGAGGACAAGTTTGTTGTTCACATGCCTGATGAGTGCCTCACAAAGCACTTGTTGTATGGTGAGCTGAGAACATGCAAGCACTCATCAGACAGACAGAAGAAATGATTCAAAGACTCTGAAAGTATATTTGAACAATGAAGTTGTCGTCTCCTTGGAGCTGCTTGCTCCTAATCACTCAACTTGATGCACCACTGTCACACATGGTGCTCACATCGCCAAGAAGAGAATCATTGCTGAGGCGCAGAAAAAACGAGCTGCATGAAAGGACAGAATGTTAGATAATCCGATTACTAATGCTGTCGTCCATGTGTGTCCCACGTGCGGTAGAGTTTGTGTCGCACGTGGATGTGACTGTACGGTCATGCAGACACATCTGAATACATATGTCTGCTGATGTTGGCATCATCGCCTTCGATGGGCAACTATTATTCTAATTGAACTGCTCCTTGTGATAGGGGTCGGTTGTAATTCCCTCTCCCTGTGAAATAAAAAGTGGTGGGGGGGGGGTTATAAGTACCATCACAAGGAGAAAAATTTAAAGGAGTCCAAGAAATGCACATAGGGTTAATGCTTGGAACTTAATTGGAATCCTGGTATTCAAACAAGCAGGTGTATCTCGGCTGCAAGGTAGCCAAAGGCTGTCTGTAGTAGGTACTTTTTTGTAATTTTACTTCCTGCAGCTTAATAGACCTGGAGTAAGATAGGTGAATATTTTTTAGTAGGAAATTTATTTTTTTCTCCCTAAAATTTTTTCCTGGACAGTGGCTAACAGCTTGCTCTGTTTTGATTTTCAATTGCAAAGAGTTCTTTTAAGGTCAAGGCGTGAACACAAGACCTCAAGTTTATCGTCCATCTCTGTTAGGACTAGGCACTAGATCTCACCAACATTTTCCAAACAAATGACCAGAGAGAATGGTCTTCATCATTTGTGATGGACGAACATCATCAGATCTCATCTCACTTGAGACAAAGGTTTTTTTTTTCAAAACTTGTGAATTTCAAATATCCACCGTTTCATGAATATATTAATTTCTTTAGAGATTAGCACCTTTCCTCTACGATATTTTGTCCCCCAGGAAGGATAAATATATTTACGTTATTCACCGTAACTTCATTTTCTGCAAACATCTTCTTCATTTATCACTAACCTTAACACAAACTCTGATAACATGCTTCTTTTTACCAGTCTTTTAAATTCTTGTGTTAGTCATAAATTATCTGGCAGTGCATACATGTATATATAACCAGGTTTGAAGTAGAGATATATAGAAGGATATCTGTAAGCTGGTTACAAGCAATGTACAGACTCATTCTGGCATATCTGGAGAGAAAAGAATAGAACATCTGTACCTTCCATCGTGTTCAAAAAGACGACTAAGGAAAGTTATGCATCGGACTAGGAACCTCATTACGTAAATTAAGTTGCCAAATATACCAACGCTGTAAGAGTGCTAGGATACAGGTTTTCAGTAAGAGGACCAGCTGCAGTAGGTGCCTTATGCTTCATATTGAAAGAATTGACCTCCAAGTGTAGAAAACTCATCCATTTAATAAGTGTGGAGGTCTGAGTGGTAGTTCTTCCTACTCATGGAAAAGGTACCAGGTTCAATCACCATTATCGAAACACTCCAGTTGCCCCAGCTGTAAATGGCTTACTGTTAGGGAAGAAAAGGCAGTGAGAAAGAAATATATATATATATATATATGGACAAATCTTTTGAGTATCCCTGAATGAATGCAGTGTAGGGCGTTGGTGTCCCAGAGTCGTCATGTCCTGCCAGGAATGTAGCGCACACATCTGAGTCGGGCATTTCATCATTTCTCAGTCAGCCATGGCAGCTCATCTGTAGTGACGGCACACCTGACGTTCTCCACAATCTGAAAGATTGTCACAAAGGGATAGAGGTGCAATGTCCTCTTGCCTGCATCTCTTCATCTTCCGTGCAGATAATTGATAGAGGACAAAGAGCACAGAATGAGACATGAATGCATCTAATCCATGGAATGTGAGTGGATTGGTTGTGCAGCCCAGAGCGTATACTACTCGCCAATGGGGTCAGTAACTACACCCATAGGGCTCCATCTGCCCCTCAGCCCTTTAGTCTGGCCCCTCTCCAAGGACCTGTTTGACCTTGCCATGAGCTATACTTAACCGGCATAGCTCCCGAGATCATTGAAGCATGCAAGCTCTCCAACATGGGCAAGGTAGGCTTACATGTGAAGAGAATTCATCTCATAACAAGCTGTGACTGGCACATTGGAGTCTCGAACAATTGGTCGCTGACAGCAGTGTCTGCAAGGAAACCGCTTTGACCTTGACTTTAATAGAATAAAGATAGGCCACCAGAACGTTACTTTCCATCAGCAACCTCGTCAACCAATAACGAGATATAAACGTTACATTCCATCGACAACCTCCTCATCCAAGACAAGATGTAAACGTTACTTTCCATTGGAAACCTCCTCATTCAAGACGGGATGTAAATGCTACTTTCCATCGGCAACGTCCTCGTCCAAGACGAAATGTAAATGTTACTTTCCATCTGCAACCTCATCCAAGACGAGGCGTGAACAAGACGTTCCATCGACAACCTCCTCATAAGGTGTGAACAAGACATTCCATCTGCAACCTCCTCATCCAAAACGAGGTGTGAACAATACATTCCATCGGCAACTTCCTTATCCAAGACGAGGTGCTATAGAAACGGCCACAAGAGAACATACATGCTTTGACATAAGTTGAGACCAATTTACTTTGGTGGCGCCGTACTCCTTGTAGTGCAAAATAGGAAAGATCTGTTTAGAAATATCCATTTCGGATCAGTTGTGGGGAGAAGAATTTTCATTTCTCCGTTTTATTCCTCAGAGAAGATTTATAAAGTTGATGAATAAAGGCTATGTGAAAAAAATAACTATGCTATACCGATGCTTTGAACCTGTGTCACGTAGGTTATGAGATTAGCCTGCTAACCACTCAGCCAGCTGGTCTGCTGTTTAAATCTCCATCTTTAATACAAGATTATCGTAGGTCAGTCAAATGTTACATATTGCTTACACATTTGAGTGACTGTCAAAACGCATTCATGTAGTCTATTCTCTGATGACTGCTTGGCAGAAGTTTGATGTAAGTATTTCTGATTTCAATGACAGACCATTTCTACACGTAACTTATGAGTAGATTATTCATTTAAATTGATGATCTAAGTTGTCTTAGCTTTCATGTGTAGAAGATCTGTTGTAAAGTACATATGTGGCTTTACTTGTGACCATTCTATGTTGTTAAATCGTATAAAGGGATTTAATGGACCTTCATACATTTATTGATATGTTGTATGTGTGTGTCTCTCTCTCTCTCTCTCTTTAATATATACATATATATGCTGGTTCTACTAACCAACTTCACACAGGATTTAGATGTTCTCTACCGACGGGAAACAATAATTGAGGCAATCAGTGTAAAAGTGGACACCATAGAATGCATGATGAGGAAGCACAACGTCAGAGCACATTTTCTCCAGTCTATAATTAAGTTTCTTTGGCTATTCCGATGTCACAGGCTTGGAAAGGGGCTGACACAACGAGCAGAAAATAGTGCTTGCACCTAGAAATTCCAGACAGAATGAGATGTGCAATTTTCATGCAGATAGAGTTGCACTTTTATCAAGACGGACAAACAGACGCACGTATTTTCTGTCTTCTGTATATATATATATATATATATATTCTGTATATATATATATATATATATATATATATATAGAGTGAGGATCGCGTGACCAAATGATTTCGATACCTGCCTGCCAACAAGGAGGGCAACGGTTTGAATCCCCAGTACAGCACATTTTGTTTTCTGTTTCGGGTGAAATAAACAAGCATAACCAGCACACGACGTGGCGACATAACAGCAGTGGTGAAGCGGCCTGCAGTCCTCAGTCTTAAAACCCCTCGACTACCCCAGCAATGGAGAAAAGCCGTAGGACAGTTTTGTTTTTTTCTTTATATATAGAGTTTCAAAAAATAAGACAAGTATTTGGATGGTAGCATTGTTTATTCATCTTTGCTTATTAAGACTAAGTCTGATATAGAAGCCATAATATGTCCGTTTAATCAGTGTATGTTCTATGGTGGTATTTTGTACGTCAACATTTTTCAGATATATTATAGAAACCACAATATGTCCCCTTAGTCGTTCAATGTTCTGTCTTGATGTTCCACACCCCAAGTTTCTGCCCACTTGTGTTTTGTATATCTTCTTCATCTTTGATCACAACAATATGTACACACCAATGACTCTAACACAGGTAGAAGTAATCTCTAGGCTCCTGACATTGCATACAGCTTCTTATGCAGGAATACAAGTTGTAACCTCTCGTTTCACTAGTGAATGCTTGGTTTACAGTTAAGGTCCCAAGTTTTCTTCCTCGCCATATTTTCATCCCTAACTGTAAGCCAGTACTCATTTACAGCTGGGTAGATTGAACTGGGGATTCTAGCCCATCCATTTGCCGCAAGAGACAAGCATTCTAACAAATCAGTAAATCAGTCACTCTTAGTGTGGTTTCCAATTGTTCACCAAACCCAGTGCAATTTTTTGGGACCGATTGATGATAAAATGATGTAGATACAAATTATAAAGGGATGCAGATACAAATTATAAAGGGATGCTGATACAAATTATAAAGGAATACACAGATACAAATTATAAATGGATTCTGATACAAATTGTAAAGTAATTTTGATACAAATTATAAAGGGATAAGTAATTCAATCGATAAAAACCTTTAAACTGCTTGTGGAGCACAGGTCTTCAGCAAATACATGCCAAGTCAGCGACTCATAACTTGCATCTTACGTCAGAGTTAGCAAACCAGAGCAGTCCAAACACTATTCTAACTCTAAATGGCAGTCCTGGAAACAGACTAGCATCCCTACAACCTGGCTGAAAGATTAAGGATCGGCCCTGGAAACGACTAGCTTCTCTACAACCTGGCTGAAAGATTAAGGATCGGCTCTGGAAACGACTAGCTTCTCTACAACATGGCTGAAAGATTAAGGATCGGCCCTGGAAACGACTAGCTTCTCTACAACCTGGCTGAAAGATTAAGGATTGGCTCTGGAAACAGGTTAACATCCTTACAACCTGGCTGAAAGATTAAGGATCGGCCCTGGAAACGACTAGCTTCTCTACAACCTGGCTGAAAGATTAAGGATCGGCCCTGGAAACGACTAGCTTCTCTACAACCTGGCTGAAAGATTAAGGATCGGCTCTGGAAACAGGTTAACATCCCTACAACCTGGCTGAAAGATTAAGGATCGGCTCTGGAAACGACTAGCTTCTCTACAACCTGGCTGAAAGATTAAGGATCGGCTCTGGAAATAGGTCGACATCCCTGTAACCTGGATGAAAGATTAAGGATCGGCCCTGGAAATAGGTCGACATCCCTGCAACCTGGAAGCCAAGATTAAGGATTGAAGAGACAAGTCAAACAAAGTTCCAAAAATGAACCATGCTGGAAACAGAGGTGTTGGGCTGAAAAGCGGAGATATTGCAGCCTCACCGTAAACTTCGACACAATGTCACAAAAACGACTTTTTCAGAAAGAACTTTGAAGATGATGAAGAAAACTTCACTCGTTTATTTTTGTCTGGTGGAGTTACCAGCTCCCATTCCTGCTATCTTACCTCCCCCTAACGGTAAGACAGAAAGTCTGGTCAAATTCACAGCTAGATAGACTTGAGTGTTTCAATGCCATCGAACGAACCCAGTAATGCAGCATGAGATGCTAACAGTCTAACTACTTTGCCACTGAGAAACTTACACTTGTGTACAATATATGTATTGAGAATTTTCCATTTGTTTTTTGTTTTTAAATCAAACTTTTTTTCAAGCTATTTTTTTAGGGATTCTGTTTAATTATAGATTTCAGCATTACGTAAAAACATTTGACGCTTGTTTATAGCCTCTCGTGCTTTGCTTTTATTTTTTTTTAAAGAACCGTAATATATGCCATGAATTAAGCTACAAATATGCATAATGTTTCTTTATTTACTTTGTGTTTTGTTTCTATAAAATATTCTAGACACTTCTTTTACCTTGTCTTCTTGATTTTCTTTACTTAGACAAACAAATATTTAAATATTTTATGCAGATAGTTTGATCTGGCTAGTTTTTATTCTGTATCTCTGTTTGCGGACAGATTTGAGTGGGTGTACTGTTATTTTTAAGAATCGTAATTGATACCCAGATTCAAGCTACAAAGTTACATTTTTCTTCAAGTAGTAATTGCTCTTTGTTTCTGTAAAATAATCAAAATAATGTTATTTCTTCTTTTTTCATTTTACTTAGACATGCAAATATTTTAATATTTACACAAATAGTTTCATTTGACAAGTTTTTATTGTATGTGTGTTTGTGCGTGCGTGAGCAAGTGCGAGTGTTAGAAAGTGTGAGAGTGAGTCTGTGTGAGTGTGTGTGTGTGAGTGAGAGTGAGAGTGTAGGAGTGATTGTGTGTGTGAGTGAGAGTGTGAGTCTGTGTGAGAGAGTGTGTGTGTGAGTGGGAGTGATTGTGTGTGTGAGAGAGTGTGTGTGTGAGTGGGAGTGAATGAGAGTGTGAGTGAGTGGATGTACGGAGCAGCTCTATTTAATGATTACCTGCTCTTGATTCTCAAACCCACGATTCATAAGAGTGTGTGTGTGAGTGAGTGAGTGGTACTGGGTGAATGAGAGAGAGTGTGTGTGTGTGAGTGAGTGAGTGGATGTACTGAGCAGTTCTGTTTTATGATTACCTGCTCTTGATTCTCAAACCCCCGATTCATATGTTGCACCATGTTGTTCTTGTTAGACTGTTTAGTCGGAGTGCTCTGTAAGTATTCACACCATGGTTCTGGCGATTGATTTCATTGAAGGGTCATGGCGGCTTTGGTTTCCATCACATGGGCTTACATAGTTTTCTTAGATTTTTCCTTGTAGTTTTAATAACTGTTGGAGCAGCCAAAGTAACCTTCAATCATTTTGTAGCACCAACGTCAAACAAAGTAACCTTCAATCATTTTGCAGCACTAACATCATACAAAGTAACCTTCAATCATTTTGTAGCACCAACATCAAACAAAGTAAGCTTCAATAATTTTGCAGCACTAACATCATTCAAAGTAACCTTCAATCATTTTGTAGCACCAACATCAAACAAAGTAACCTTCAATCATTTAGTAGCACCAATATCAAAGAAAGTAGCCCTCAATCATTTAGTAGCAACAACATCATGAAACAAAGTAGCCTTCAATCATTTTGTAGCATCAACGTCAAATATTTTAGACTTTATCAATCATTTTAGATGTGCAGTTTGGTTAATTTGATTGTTTCTTTGTATTACTAAAAAAATACTAGATTTCTGCTTTGATTAACTAGTTGTGCTTCTTGCATATTGAGAGTACACCAACTTCCCCATTAACATCTTGGTTAGGTTCCTGAAAAAATTGAAGATAGGGTGTACCGACGAATGCCCGTGCGGTACTGGTAAAATGACTACTGAACATCTGCTGCAGAACTGCCCGACATACGGGGATCAGAGAGAGCAGATGTGGCCATTGCCAGTGGAACTGCAAGACAAGCTCTATGGTAGTGGCGAGAGTCTCAGGACGACCGCCGCTTTTTTCGAAAAAATAATGGTTGCTGTCTGACTGTGTACGCAGAAGAAGAAGAAGAAGGTTCCTGAAAACCACAACTATAACTGAAACAACACTAAATGAAACTGATTTAACCATAGACACAATAATATCAATCAGTCAATCGGAGATGGTGTGGATTTGTTCCCCAATCACAGCACCGGCTGTTACCCGGGGGAAGCAAACCCTTAGAAAAGAAACGAAGAAGGAGACCCTTGCATAAAATGCATTATGAAGTCGGATGCACTCGGTCGACAGGCGCAAAATAAAAACATAGTGCAGCGCACATCGCCGTGGGAAATAGAGGAATAAGGCAAACGCCCCAAAAAAATATATATATAAAAAATCAGTCAATCAAAGCTCATTGACCACATCTCGCTAGCACACCATCCTGCCGGGCTACTCTTTCTGCCTTCCTCTAGATGTAGCCATTTAATCATAGTTACCACTCGCATTCTCTTCTCCGTGCATTTTTAGGTCGTCCTCTATTTCTCTTCCCTTGAGGATTTCATGTAAAAGCATGCTTAGCTATGTTCAATGATTCCTTCCTCAACGTATCTCCATATGTTGTTTAGCGTCAGGAATGTCATTCATGCTTATCCAATTCTGAACTTTACATCTGTATATGTACACCCAGATGTGTTAATTATGCTGACCAAACCAAACATAATTTCATTTTAGCTGAATTTCCATGGATTGTTTGTACAGTTGTAAACTCTAAATGGAAGGTTTTTGCAATGTTCACGACTCACTGTCCTTCTGTAAATCGCTTTAAATCGTCTAATTTAACTTCAAGTGTAACATTTTTCCTCATTTTTTGTGACCACAGACAACAGTGGTGCATACTGCATGTTTAGTTCTCATTGTTCTTGGGCTTTAATAAAATGAGAATATGTTGGTAAATGAATGTTTGGAGAGAATCGACCAACCACCGAACAATAACAAACAAATATGGCAACTAAGCTGGTCAGTTACACGGCAGACCATTATCGCAATCAAGCATAGAGCACCTTCATACCGAATATATTTTATATTATTGTATATTTTATATTATTGTATATTTTATATTATTGTGTATATCGCAATCAAGCATAGAGCACCTTCATACCGAATATATTTTATATTATTGTATATTTTATATTATTGTATATTTTATATTTTATATTATTGTATATTTTATATTATTGTATATTTTAGTATATCATTTTATTATTGTATATTTTATATTATTGAATATCTATCTTTTCTCCCCATTATGTTATAACAAATTCACGCTGAATGAAATGATATATTAACGAGTGAGTTGGTGAATTTCTGTTCTGTAAATTAGGTCATTTTTGTCTCAATTTTTAATATTTGTGTCTGTGAAACAGTTTATTTGTTGCACATGTTAATGACAACAGTGCATATGTGTTTACCAGGGTCCAAAACGGGAGCAAAGAATAGTAAAGCTGTAACCTGCCAGGCATGTCATAAGAGGTGACTGAGGAGGGCTTGGCATGAGGCTGGCTACCATGTCCTGTAGAAAATTTAAGTCACAAAAACTTCAATGGATATAGGCATATCAATATTTGGTGACGGCATGTTGAGTCCCCATGCTTCACAAGAAGCTAAATAAGTTCTGACTGGTTTATGTTATTCCTTATGTGAACCTTATGTATGAAATAATAAATAAGAAGTTAAATAAAACGTCAACTGCACAGACCGAGTTACAAATAAGTAAATATGAGAGAGAATTACAACAGCAATAGGGCCTTTTGAAGACCTCTTGGTAACGATCTAAAGACGGAATCTTGCTTGGTACGGCCACATATCGAGATCAAGCGGTCTTGTTAATACGATCCTGCATGGAAAGGTGCAAGATGAACAACAAAGAAGTCATCCCAAAAATATGTGAGAGGACAACATAAAAGAATGGACCAATCTCTGGCCAGAGGAAGCACAGGCAGCGGTCACTGGCAGAGATGAGTGGCGTGGGGTTATGGGGATGTCTTCATGGGTGCCCAATGATCTCACCGGTTACAGGATGACCTGACCTGTTATTCCCCATGTTGATTCATGGGCCACTTGCTGGGGAAGAAAGAATAAGAAGTCCACTGCATCCAATTGTAAAATGCAGCTAAGTAGGGTTATGCATGTAGACTAGCAACCTCACCATGTAAAACAAGCTGCTACAGAAGGCACCTCTACATGAGCACATATGTGCTCTAGCACAGGCTTCCTAAATGGAAGCCAACTGTAGTGGCAGCCCTATGGTTCATAAAGTAGGTTTATAATTAGAGGCAGGGGGAAACATATACAACAAAGTGTACGGCTGCTATACGTGAGCAGAATTTCAAATAAAGCGTGCAAATTATAAGTAATAACTGTAGGTCGACATGTATGTTTGCCTTTATTGGTATCTATATTCTAGAATACGCAAATGATAGATTCATAATTTTATATGCGACATTAAAACCTTTTTTTTTGTTTCTTTGTTAGTTTTTAAACAAAAATAAAAATCTTGAGGACATGCATTTTCTATGTGGCAAAATACGGACGCAAAGCATGGATAATCACACAAACACTAAAGAAGAAAATTGAATCCTTTAAGTAAATGACTGATAAAATGACTGTTGAACATCTACTATAGAAGTGTCCAACATAGGAGTTATAGTGAAGACAAATTTGGCCATTTCCTGTTCCAATCCAAGACATGCTTTATGGAGATATCGATGACCTCATGCGGACCACTACTTTCTTTAGAGACATTCAAGTTGACATCTGAAAGCGTATGAAGAAGAATTCTTTAAGCTAAAATGTTACAGAAAAGTTTTCAGAATGCCATGGAAAGTGACAAAGATAACATCTTGCTGAAAACAAAAGCGGAGGAAAGGTGCTTTGTTGTCTGCACTTTCAGCAACAAAAGAAACTGAGCACATATGGGACAGCCTGGTGCAATAATGTCGGTTCTTTGAACCATTTTCCATTGTTTTATTTATGTTAATTGTGGTGTTGCACATAGGAACACCATCATTCCTAGATGTGACGTAACACGTTGATAGGACATTATACCAGGGTATGACATTGACTTGGTCGCTGCTCTTCTCCATGAGGGTGTAGAGTCTTCTACTATGGGTTGTCTTCTTCTTCTTCTGCGTACACAGTCAGACAGTAACCATTATTTTCTCGAAAAAAGCGGCGGTCATCCTGAGACTCTCGCCACTACCATAGAGCTTGTCTTGCAGTTCCACTGGCAATGGCCACATCTGCTCTCTCTGATCCTCGTATGTTGGGCAGTTCTGCAGCAGATGTTCAGTGGTCATTTTACCAGTACCGCACGGGCATTCGTCGGTACACCCTATCTTCAATTTGTTGAAGAGGTGGTACCTCAGTCTGTTGTGGCCAGTGCGAAGTCTGAAGACAACGACCTGCTCTCTTCGGTTCAACTGGTAATAGGCATCGTTTTTGGTGTAACCAGTATGTTCGGTTTCCCATTTGGACATGTACCTGGCTTTGATAAGCCGTTTTGACTCTTCGTACGTCATTCTGGTATCTATTTGTGGTAGCCTTGCACCTTCTTTTGCCAGTCTGTCTGCTTCCTCGTTGCCTTGGATGTTGCAGTGTGACGGAACCCACTGTACCACTACCCTTTTTGGTGCGGACTGTTGGCACAGTTTGCAGAGTGCTGCTCTTAAGTCATTAAGCTCAGTGTTTTTCTGGCTTTTTAGCGCTGTGACTACTTCGAGAGCATCTGTCAGCAGGACTATATGGCTCTCATTTTCACTGTGTTACCATTTCTTCCACTGCCGCCCTCAGTGCCTCTGCCTCTGCTCTGAAATTGCTCGTGTACTTACCAGTAGCGAATGACAGTGTTATTTTTCTGCCATTTGGTAGGTTCAGGAATGCTCCTGCCCCTCCGTTCTGTGTAGTGTTTGTTACAGAACCGTCGGTGTATGCATGGGTCCAGTCCATGCTTGGGTAGCTTTTCGTTATGAAGCTTAAGGTAGTGTCTCTCCTTTCTTTTTCGGTCTGGCAGTTTTTGTTTGCAATACCTGGTATATTTTCTACCACCTCTGGAAATATATCCTGCCTCCAAGTAGGTTTTCGTACAGTAGTGATGGGTTTTGGTGTTGTTAGTGCGTTTATGGGATCTTCGTGCATCTTTGCTTTGGCTATTTCTGCAAAGTTTCTCCGCTTTAGTTTCCCAGTTCCCAAATTGTTTAGCCTCTGGTACATTGGATGGTCCGTCAGTCTTCGGAGTTTCTCTGACTGCAGCTGGGCTCTGCAGTCTCTTCTGTCGGTCATGGATTGCAGTTTTGTAATCTTTTCAAGTTCTACAATTGGCGTTGACTTCATTCCACCAGTTATGATTCTCATAGCTTGGTTTTGAAGTTTGTTAACTTTGTCGAAGTTCGCCTTCGCTGCTGTTGTCCATGCCGCGATGCCATACTCGAGAACTGGTCTCACTCTTCCAGTGTACAGTTTCTTTAGTATGCCTTCGTCTGCTCCCCAGCTTGTGCCAGCAAGTTTCCTCATGATCGCCATTCTTTCTCTGGCTTTCATTCGGTTTCTCTCAATCTGACTTTTCCATGTCATGCGCCGATCAAATGTGACTCCCAGATAGGTTGGGTTGTCGTTTGGCTGCAGGATTTTGCCATTTAGGCTTAATTTGGTACTTTGGGGTTTTAATGAGAGCGAGAATATTGTGCACGTGGTTTTCTCCTCGTTTATTTTGACCAGCCATGAGTTCGCCCACTCTTCCAGCGATGTTAGGGCCGTTTGCATCCGATTTCTTGCTATGGTGAGATTCTTTTCAGAGGTCCACATAGCCAGATCGTCTGCAAACATTGAGCTATGGACTCTTCTTGGTATATTCTCTGTAATATCGTTTATATATACCAGGAAGAGTGTGGGTGACAGTACTCCCCCTTGGGGTACTCCCTGCTCGAGTGTCACCTTTTTGCTCATCTGCCCTTGTACTTGGACTCTGGCCGTTCTTTGTTTGAGGTAGTGGTTGATCCACTTGTACATCTTCCCACAAACATCACTTCTTCTTAGCTTGACTCTAAGTCCATCCTTCCAGACTTTGTCAAATGCCTTTTCCAGATCCACCCAAACAGCTACTGTGTGTTTCTGTGCCTGGTAGGCATCTTCTATCTCCTGGGCTATGAGGATGACCTGGTCCTCAGTGGATCTGTGCTGTCTAAAGCCGGCTTGCTGTGGAATTAGTATTCGTTTTTCTTCCAGATGCCACATCAGTCTGGTGTTTATCATCCGTTCCATCAGCTTGCCGACACAGCTCAGTAGGCTTATGGGCCTGTATCCATTCGGATCTGTTTTGTCCTTTCCTGTTTTTGGTACTGGTACCAGTATTGCATCTTTCCATGCCTGGGGTACAATACCCCTTTTCCAGCTTTGGTTCAGGACTGATAGTAGTTTTTCCTTCGCTGTTTGGCCCAGCCCCATCAGCATTTCGTTTGTTATCCCGTCTTTTCCGGGAGATTTCCTTCTCTTTAGTGTTCTCATAGCCTCTTCCATTTCGCGCATTGTTAGTTTGGCCATCATGTGCTCTTCAGGAGCCGTATTTATGTTTTCGTGCCCCTTTAGCTCTTCGCTAATGTCTGTATGCTTATCTGCAGGGACCTCGATGTGGTTTGCTCTGGCATAGTGATCGACAAAGGCGTTTGCGGCTTTCTTACCTGTGATCAAGTTCTCGCCTTGCTTGATAGTAATTTGTTTATTTGACGGGGTTTCGTCGTTCATGGCTCTGACTAGCTTCCATAGCTTGTTCCCTTCTTTGTCCAGGTTTAAACTTTCCGTTTTATTTTTCCAACTTTCTCTTGCTGTTTGCTTGAGAGTGTGTTTGTACTTCGCCGCGGCGGCTTTGAGGGCGATGTTTGCCTCCACGGATTTTTCTCGTTCTGCCATGTTCCTCGCATTAGTTACTGCATCTTCCACTTTCTGTAACTCATCATTCCAGTAGGGCTTATAGTTTTTCCTAGCTCCTCTTGGGATGGTTTCAGTGGCGGCTTGCATTATTGCCTTGCTTAGGCTCTCTACCATGGGCTTCATTTTGGTGTTTCGTGTGTTGATGGTTTCACACAGCCCGTCAGGATTGCAAATCTGTCCCAGTCGGCTCGTTTGTAATTCCAACGTGGGAGCGGTTTTGTTTCCTGTGGGCCTACTTCCATGTCAATGGTTAGCCTGATCGGCCTGTGGTCGCTACCTGCCAGTTGGTTTAGCACCTGGCGGTCTATTTTATAGTGTATGTCCTGTGTGGAGAAGGCCAAATCTGGAGTCGAGGTGGTATGCCATGTTCTTGAATAGAAGCTAGGGCTATCCTCCGGCCTATTGATTAGGGAGAGATTTGCATCTATCTCCCAATCTTCCACTTCGTCACCTCTACTGTCTGTGTCAGAGTATCCCCATCTCTCCGAGTGGCTGTTGAAATCTCCAACTACTATGCAGTTGGAGTCTCTGACCTCCATACTCGAGAGCGATAGGTCTCTGTTTGGTGGTCCGTACAGATTGAAAATGCGGAGTTTCGTCTCTAGAGCCATTATGTCAACTCCTACAATTTCTGCTTGTCCGGTGTGATTGACAGGTACCGCGCTACTCGGTATGCTGTTTCTGGTCAGTATCAGGACCCCTCCTTTGTGACCTTCTCTATCTAGACGGAAGGTCTGGTATCCTCTGATTGAGAATTTATGGTTATTGTTGAGGTGCGTTTCCTGGATACATGCCACGTCAATCTTACCTTCATGCAGGTGGTGTGTTAGGGAAAGTTTTTTGTTAATGACTCCCTCCGCATTCCACTGTAGTATTCTGAGGGTCTTGAAGTTTTGGCCAATAGACGTTACCCCATAGCCATGTGCCTTGACTCCACGACACATGGGTGGGTGACCACCAGTAGTCAAGGGTGGGCCCCTTCGAGGCGTGAGGCCCGGCGCTATCGCTGCCTGGCGGGTCTCCTCAGGATGAGCGCCATACGTTTTTCGAATAGGTTGTGCTGCCATCATACTGTGATTTACGTTGCACTGTTTTGTTAGGCTTGCGGCCCCGTGCATCCGATTTCAACAGGCGTTTCTGTAGGGATGCCCTCCTTAGCCTTTGGCTGTCCCCAGCCTATCTGCAAGGCAGCAGTTGTTTACGATCAGAGTTTTCTCTCCTATGGAAGTTGTCTTTCCAGACTATCGAGTCTTCACTACTCGTGTCTATAGGGTGCAATGATGGTATGTGATATATGAGATGGACTGGTTTACCCGGAAGAGAGGCAGTCCAGTGTGTCTGTATCCCAGGATCGTCACGTCCTGCCAGAAACGTAGCATTTGCATGTGAGTGGGGTATCTCTTTTTCCCTTTATTTTCTTGGCTTCTATGCAGGGATGGTACGCCTAGCATTCCCCGCCACCTGGGGTGTTGACACAGTGGGGCAGGTGTGCAATGTCCGCTGGTCTGCATCTCTTCTGCGTCCAGCATGATAGTTATGGCTGATAACGTACAGAGGTAGATATCGTAACCGGAGTGCATTTAGCCAGAGGACAAGCCTGGTAATGTCACAGAGATGTTGATCGCCTGGTGTGCGGACAACTCTCATGGTCAGTGGTTGAGTCTTGACAGTTCACAGTGTGGTGGCTGCTCTACTGTTTTCGACACCCCGACCAGGTTCTAAGTCTTTGGTTGGTGTTTTTCGCACCCCATCGCCGTATAAGGTGAGTATCAAGCAGTTTTCCGCCCGCTTTGATTTGCGGACGGCAAGGACCTCTTACTGTGGCTCTACCTGATAGGGCTGGGGCGCAAGCCCCAGGTCCCAAGCATGTAGGAGCCTCCCATTGCAGTGGTGCTGAGATTTTGGGCGGGATTGCGGCTTTCAAGGGTTCGGCCGTAATCCCCCACATGGTAGCCTCGCGCCCTTGGCTTATCAGCCTGGTACGTGAACCAAAGTGTCTGCGGCTCCTCTCGATTTGAGCTGGTTTTCCGTAGCAACGCCCTGTCATTTGTAGGGTAAAACTGACCTGTCTTCAGATCTATTTCCAGCACCCGTTCACTATTTGGTCAGACGAATTTATTGAGGGCTTTTGTTTGTCAATGACCAGGTATTTGAAAACTGCGGAGTTAAACACGATTTCCGTAGCGTTCTTTCATTTGAGCTGACTTGTCGTCCGTGAGTCTAATACCAGCGTACGTTCATTATTAGACCCAAACGGCAGCGCTCTCAATTTGTCAGTTGTTCTACAGCATTGGCGTGTTCAGTCAAATTAAGCCGCAGGTTCCACACCTGGTGGTGCCCTTTCGTCAATTCCCTTAGCGAGATAGTCAAGTTTCTTAAAGGGTAGCCCCAAAGATTTTCGAGGGTCTAATTCCAGCACATGTTCTCTATTAGACCCCACTAAGGTGTACTTTTTGATAGTCATTCTGCAGTATTGGCGTGGTAAGTTAACTTAGGTCTCAGGCTCCACTCCTGATAGTGCTCTTCCGTCATTTCCTTTATCAAACACTGGATGCAGACAAAACCGAGCCACAGGGGACATAACCCCAGATTCTGGGGGTCTAAGTCCAGCACCAGTTCCATGTTAGACTCCAGAAGAGTGGTCTCGGCATGTCAATCATTTCAGTGTTGGCCGTGTTGAGTCAAATTTAGCCGCAGGCTCCACTCCTGGTGGTGCCCTTCCGTCAATTCCTTTAAGTTTCAGCTTTGCAACCATACTTCCCCCGGAACCCAAACACTTTGGTTTCCCGGAAGCTGCCCGCAGAGTCATCGAAGCAACTCCTGCGGATCGCTAGTCGGCATCGTTTATGGTCAGAACTACGACGGTATCTGATCGTCTTCGCGCCTCTGACTTTCGTTCTTGATTAATGAAAACATTCTTGACAAATGCTTTCGCAGTAGCTCGTCTTGCGGCGATCCAAGAATTTCACCTCTAACGCCGCAATACGAATGCCCCCGTTTGTCCCTGTTAATCATTACCTCCAGTTCCGAAAACCAACAAAATAGAACCGAGGTCCTATTCCATTATTCCATGCACCATTATTCAGGCAGCCGAGGCCTGCTTTGAACACTCTAATTTTTTCAAAGTAAACGCGCCGGCCACCCAGGACGCTCAGCGAAGAGCACCCGTGGGAGAGAGCCGGCAGACGGTAGGGCAGGAGACAACGGGCAGTGAACCGGCGCGAGCCGGACCGCCCGCCTGCGCCTGAGATCCAACTACGAGCTTTTTAACTGCAACAACTTTAATATACGCTATTGGAGCTGGAATTACCGCGGCTGCTGGCACCAGACTTGCCCTCCAATAGATCCTCGTTAAAGGGTTTAAAGTGTACTCATTCCAATTACGGGGCCTCGAAAGAGTCCCGTATTGTTATTTTTCGTCACTACCTCCCCGTGCCGGGAGTGGGTAAGTTGCGCGCCTGCTGCCTTCCTTGGATGTGGTAGCCGTTTCTCATGCTCCCTCTCCGGAATCGAACCCTGATTCCCCGTTACCCGTTACAAACATGGTAGGCATGTCACGTACCATCGACATTTGATAGGGCAGACATTTGAAAGATGCGTCGCCGGCACATGAGGCCATGCGATCAGCACAAAGTTATCCAGAGTCACCAGTGGGGACGCCGCAACCCCGCGAGGGGAAACGACGATTGGTTTTGAACTAATAAAAGCGCTCTTTCCGCGAGGGTCGGAGCTTGGTAAGCATGTATTAGCTCTAGAATTGCCACAGTTATCCAAGTAGGATCGTGTCATCTAAGGAACCTCGACTGATTTAATGAGCCATTCGCGGTTTCACCGTGAGACAGTGTGAACTTAGACATGCATGGCTTAATCTTTGAGACAAGCATATGACTACTGGCAGGATCAACCAGATATCTGTCGGAGACGTACGTACTGCGCACACCGGTCGGCGGAGGAAGGGTGTGTAAAAAGCCTCACTGGGACGACGGCCTCAGGGACCGACTGACGGGACGGACGGACGGTTGTTCCACCCGTCCCTCACTCCGTCGACCTAGGACCGCCTGACAGGGGCCTCCCACACGCACCAGACGACCGACCGACCGGGCTCGCTCGAGGAGGGATGGCAGCGCTCTGTGCAGAACGGATCCCAACGACCTCGGCGACGAATTTCACTGGGACTAGAGACACAATTTGGCCTGCCGGCCCTTCTTCTCCGTAGGGAGAACGCAGGGCCTCGAGGCAACGATTCCTGCTTTCCATTTGCCGGTCACAAGCTCTTTGCGAGAGTCGGACCACCAGCGAGACGTACTGTCGAGCTCTGCTATAAGCCTTAGATAAATCACCACGGACGGACCACGTTTCCTGATACGGACCAGACTAGCGCACCTCGGTGGAGGAGCCACTACCACAAACCGCACCCAATTCGCACTACGGGGAAAGGCAGGCGAGCGTTTTCCGCAAGCCCGCGCTATCGCTCCGCCTGGCGGGACTGAGATCGCTTTACGAACACTGGTTGAAATTGAGTCGCCGCAGCGAGACAACTACCCCAGATTACTATGGGTTGTAAATGGTTTCTGTTCTTTTTTCTTGTGGCTTATAATTTCTACAGTATGGTGTAGCTAAACCATTGCACAGTCCTCCTTAGTTATCTCTTATTACATGTCTGGCAGGTTACGGTGTTCCTATTCTTTTCATCCATTTCAGACCCTGTTAACGCTTGGGAAGTATATGACATTACAGTTTAGGATCCATCACGATAAGGTATAATTCTTTTAAAAAATAAATAAATGGAACTTTCAGTGATACCTATGGTCAAAAGTCAATAAAAAAACACAATGTAATGACTTAGTGGCCGTACCAGGACAAAAATAAAACAAAACCCACGTACTGGCCATAAAGATCTTTGTCGGGGATTAAAAGCAAATAAAGACAATTACCAAATTACAACACGAAACAAAACTTGAAGTAAATTGGAAATACACTAGTTTGTGTTTGAGCAATTACCAGGAAGTAGCCATGAACATGTGAATGGCGGTACGCAGCACTTCTAGTTTGTTGGATGCCTACAATGAGTAGGGTTACTCTTTTGTGCGCCCTAGAAAGGATGTTAAGTGGCTGGTTGTTGTAGTTTTCCTCACATCCCGAGCGTACTGATGAAGGTGGACTAGGGTCCTCCAGGCGGTTGTGCTATGCTTGGCTTGATCTGCGTGTCGCTCACTATTAAGGGTATCCCGTCGATCCTCTCCTTGTTATCCAGGCTGCCATGAAAATAATGACATCACCTTTATATATTACAGCACACACAAAAATGGATTATGTATATTCTTTACATTAGAAACCATAGACAACAACACTTTGTAACTCATTGCTAAAGAGTTTTGTTATTTTGTTAAGTCCAGAGAATTGGATAACAGGCCTTCTGGTTTGTGAGTCTAGCTTATCAATATTTGCAATGTTATCTCAAATTAGTAGTGCGCACATAACTATAGTGCATTATTAAAGTATATGATGGGCTCGGTAGGCGTTATTTAGTGCAATATTAGTGTGTTATAATTTGGGCAGACATTACTGAGTGCACTATTAGTCTGTTATAATTGGACAGACATTACTGAGTGCACTATTAGTCTGTTATAATTTGGCAGACATTACTGAGTGCACTATTAATCTGTTATAATTGGACAGACATTACTGAGTGCACTATTAGTCTGTTATAATTTTGGTAGACATTACAAAATGCACTATTAAAGTCTTTGATATGTTCTTTTTTAGACATACTTGGGTGCACTTTGAAAATCTTTGACTGGTTTTTGCACTTTCATGATGTTATTTTGCACGCAGGAGTGAAGTTATGCACATGTATGCAAGGCATTGATGTTTGTGTGTTAGTGAGGCTGAAAGGGGTGCAAATAATAGTAACTGTGACCTGCCTGGTGTAGGGTAAGGAGCAACCCTGTCCTGATGTTTGTCCATCACATGTGATGAAGACCACTCTCTCAGTTCAACCGTGTGGACAATTTTTCCTTTTGCTCTGTCCGCCGAAATGGGAGACTTTTACGCCATGATTTTTATTAAAGTGAAGAAGATTTGCACAATTTGTCAACCTCACTCTCTCATTCTGAGCTATGTTTGGCCAGGGATGAACGCACTCTCCCAGGAAGGACGTGTCAAAGATGGTGATACTGGGCCAGAAGGAGCACTGGAAACCACAGTATCATGCAACCCTCACTTTAAATGGACGAGTACACTGCTTCTACTAACTCTTGGAATCTGTCTTTTTTTTTTATGTGAACAATTTTTGGCTCACATGTAATATGAGTACAGTTATAAGAAGGTTATTCTTATGTACAATGAATCACAATGTATTTGGGTCAGTACAGTATGTCAGCGTCAATGAGCAATACTAAAAATAGCTGCCATCTTGACCTAATCCATGCACTTTGTAAAGGTGTCAAAATTGTTTGGTATTTAAAGTTTTCATACATATCTTATCTAATTACCCCCATGTCTTTTCACTTCTGTTTATTGTTAATCCCTCTTTTCTTATCTTCCCCTGATTGGTGTTTGTGTTCCTTCCCCTGGTGTTGATTTTGTTTTTAGGTAATCTGGACTTTCCTGTTGAAGATTAGTGAAAGATCAGATAAGATTAAATGCTCGATTTGTCTTCCCATTTATCTCAGAATTAAGTGTTTTGCTGGATTTTTTATAAATTGTAATGTGTCCAGATTTATATAACATTCAAAATAAAAGACAAAGAAGTTTGATGTGATCTAGAAATGAAATTTACAACAGCAGTACAATTTTTAAGTGTGACTTGTTTCAAAGAGTTTCAAGACTAAATTTAGGAAAATTTATTTCAAAAATCTCATGTACTGATTTAAGACTGATTGGGAATGAATAACAATATGATGTAAATAGTTATTACAATAATGTGTTTATAGAAAACTATTACATTTAGTTTACTTTTCAAAACTTCTATGTTTTATAGAACATACAACAGTGCATACAATTGTTCAAATTAGTTATTATTTCTTCAAGTCCTCCTTTTCATATTAAAGTGTCCTGTTTGTTCTCTTTTTTTGAATGTACAGAAAGGATTGGCAAAACTACTGTACTGCAAAACTCTCATATTGGGATACATTGCAAACAGATACACATATGAATTCATACACTGACCAGTACGTGCACATTACAAGCAGATACACACACACATCCATACACTGGCCAATACGTCCTGATATTGCCCAAAGGACTACTGTTTGGGATGGAAAGAGTGTGCCTTTCCCAGTCTTGTCTTGTCTATTCTTATTCACTGGTGCCGTGAGGTATCGTGGGGAGCTGTAGTTTTCTGTCCAGGACTAGACGTGTCGCTGAAGATGTCGTCATCCCATGGCGATTTAGAATATCCGCAACATTTCCTATCCATCTAGTTCTTGATTGCAAAAACTCTAAATTAGTGCGTTATAGGCGCACCAGGGTAGTTGGTCAGGATGCATTCTCATTAGGTGGTTGAACCAATTGATTCTCACTTCATCAATATATTCTGAGCAGGGTCTCGCTTCAACTGTTCTTCTCACATCTTCATTGCCGCGTTCTGTCTCTCCTAGTTACGTTGATGGTTTTCCGGAGGCATCTCATCTCACATGTGGTGATCTTTCTCTCTAGAGATTTTGTTAAAGTCCATGTTTAGCACTGGTAGCAGAGAGTTGGCATGAATATACTGTTGATTAGCATTCTTTTTGTGGACAAGTTTATGTTAGGGTGTTTCAATAATGGTAACAGCTGGTATGTAATTGCATTTGCTTTTCGACACCTGATCTCAATCTCTCTATATAAACCTCCATCCTGTGTGACAACACTGCCCAAGTACTTGAACTGCTGCACTTGTTTGATCTTGATCCTCGTTTACCGTAAAGTTCATGTTTTTACTGCCTTTGCCAGTAGAATCCATAAAGGCAAATTTTAGGTACATTTATACACAAATTTTTGTCACCTCAAAATAAGGAGCCAGCAGTACTTTTAGTGAACTTAATATTAAAAGCTATCTCTGCCTCGACAGATTCAATATGAATAATAACTGCGACTGAAGTTTTCAGGATGAACACAGAAGAAGAAGATAACTGAAATGCTAACAAGGTTTAAAGGGAGTTTGCCATGAGAACACTAGTAGGCATGTTAGACATACTGTACATGTTAAGCACATAGAAACTGACTTTAATAGACATGTCATATTTCTTACCTTTCATATTTCTTACCTTTCACATTTCTTACCTTTCATATCACGTTAAATCTGGCTTTAATATAAATTACATGTTACTTCCCCTTGCTTTCAACTGTAAAACTGGCCGTAATAGAACAGGAATATTGCTTCCCCGTCCTATCAACAGTACAATCAGGCTATAATACAGAAAAACATATATAGATTTAGCAAATTTGTAAGTATGCCAGAGATTTGTCCAGCAATTCCACTGTTTTATGTTAAACTTTCTCTACTAGCACCACGTATGGACTGCCTCTGTCGCCAGCAGCTGATGCCTGCAGATCTGCCCGTCATGCCCTGTCACTGATTGCCACTGCTCGTCCTCCAGCTTTTGTCATAACTATGGCGAAAGAGGTGGCCCGCTACAATGCACTGGCTCAGAA
Source organism: Ariolimax columbianus (assembly GCA_036924085.1). NCBI lineage: Eukaryota > Metazoa > Mollusca > Gastropoda > Stylommatophora > Arionidae > Ariolimax > Ariolimax columbianus. The sequence goes on along the minus strand of JAVGWX010000016.1, from coordinate 5,649,011 downwards.
TGCACAGCACCCAAATGCACACCTTCAGAACATCATTCTGGTGCGAGCATCTGCAGAGATTCTTCATATCATTGAGTTGCTGGTGGAGAAGATTCCTAACGATGTTGCAGACCTCATCGTGGAGGTAGGTTCGGATCTGTAAACAATCACACTAAATATATAGAGCGGTATAGATCAGAAGTTCGTTAACTGGAATCATCGGGCATGTATCTGGGGGTTCAAGAATGAATACGAACACTACATAATTGTGTCCTCTATCTACTTCTTCTGCGTTCGTTCTCAATCTCCGCCTATCAATCCCTGAACAGGACTTTGCAAGTAGCAGGAAGTAGTCCAGAGAACGGAATGTGTTATGTCGTTAGTTTTCTTGACTGCGATATTTGCACCTTTCAGTCTGACACATCCATCTTCGGTAGGATCTATCTACTAATGCATAGCCTTTTACACCCCTAAACCTTTAAACAGGAATTATATGTTCATATGACAACAAGATACCACCCACCCTCCCCCTCATTCATGTACGTACTATGTGTTAACAAATCAGTCAGATTGAAATGCTATTCCAGTATAATATACAAGTGGAAATTGCATTGAAGAAAATAAAGGTTGTGAAATTCTCACAAAATATATTGGGCGTATTATGTTGTAAAGGATTAACACTTTCCGGACCTCTCTAGCGAAACCCTACAGGACCATCAGCCACTAAAGTGGCTAAAGTTGTTTTTTTGTTTCGCAGAACGGGGATTCAGATTTTTATATGACTGATGCTTTACTGCTAAGGACTAGAATAGCTCTCTTCATTAAATTTTTCCAAAATGAGCGTGTTCTATGAAGAAAACTCACTGTTTATTTAGTATCAACAATTTACTGAAATGCTCATTTTCTGTAACCATTCCCCTTCCCAGTGATATATAATATGAATACATTTATGTATATTATGGTGCGAATTAGTAACATCAAAAAAGGCATGCAGTGATTTTTTTTTCAAGGCAGAAAAATTAATTTGGTCCAAATCTATTTAAAAAATCAAGTCATGAAAGAGTTAAGATCCGTTGATATAGATAATGATAGCCCTAAAACCGACATTCATGTCTGGGATGACGTCTTGAAGACTTCATTGTACTAGGCCTGAGCCTTTTATGACAGTAAACCATTTACAGCTGGGTCGACTGGCTTTTCAACGAATAAAATATGGCCTAGCCATCCTATTTTGAAATCCAGAATAGGTCCAATTTCTGTTTGCCCTGGGAACCACTTGAGTGTTTGCATCTTAATGGCTATATTTTATTCTTTGTTTGTATAGTATTCTCACCTGTTGTAGTAGGCTCTTTTCAAGATACACGAGGGTCGCTCCGAAACTGCCTTTATTATATTTTATTCTGGCCCATGACGTTAAAAGTGGATTTTGGCGGTATGACAGTAAAGTTTCAACCTTTCAGCCAATATCTGTTAAATTTTGTTTTCGTGCAACAGGTGGCAGCAAAGGGGCAGTCTGACAAAATGGCATCTGATATGGAAGTGCGTTTGAAGCAGAGGTGCGTGATTGAATTCCTTCATGAGGAAAAAATAGCACACATTGACATTCATCTATGCTTGCTGGCATATTTACAGAGTTCAAACAGAGGATGTTAGCACAGTGAAGTGATGGGTGGCACGTTTCAGAAGTGACAAAAGTGATGTGATGGACAAGCCAAATTCTGGACGGCCATGAACAGCTGTCACTCCATGCAATAAAGAGCATCTCGAACAGCTCATCTGTGTAAATCTGTGGATTATTACCTGGGAACTATCTACAGAGCTGGATATAGGCTTCAGTGGATTATGACCAGGGAACTATCTACAGAGCTGGATATAGGCTTCAATGCATTGGAAATTATGTTCGCAACATCAGAATATCGCACAATTTGCGCCAGTCGGTCTTACGAGTGCTCGCACAAAAACAGAAAGAACATTGCATTCAAGTTTGTCAGGAGCTATCGAACCAATATGAGGATAAATGTGACAGTTTCCTGAATCGCATCACCACCGATGACGAGCCTGAGTCAAAATGGCAGTCCATGCAGTGGCGACATGCAAATTCCCCATCAAAGAAAAATTTTAAGACGTAGCCCTCGTTGGGTAAAGTGATTTGCAGTGAATTTGGGGATAGGAAAGGGGCAATCCTTCTGGATTTTCTATAACCCGGATAACCATTAACTCTGGCCGCTACATCGCCACCCTGGTGGCTCAAATTTATAGAGTCAGGCCAGAGAAGAAGAAACACTGTCTATTGCAACACAATAATGCCAGACCCCTTACCAGTTTGAAGACTGTTGAGCACATTGCCAATATTGGCTGGACTGTCCTGCCCTACCCACGGTATTGTTGTGATTTAGTTTCTGACTTCCATCTATTCAGGCCGGTAAAAGATGGACAATGTAGGCAACATTTTTCTAGCAATGATGCGGTCATAGCAGCTGTGAAACAGTGGGCCACCCACCGCCAGTGGTGCAGATTTTTATGATCATTGCATGTATGCTCTTGTTCATCATTGGAGAAAATGCATAGCCAGAAAGGATGGTGGATATGTCAAAAAAAACAGTTTTCTGTAGCTGAAAAGGGTCTCTATCAAAAAGTGTTATTGTGTTCTTTGTATCTGTTATAGTTTTCATAGAATAAAATAGGAAGCATTAGTTTCTGAGCGAGCCTCACATGTCTATTATAATTAGTTTCAGAGCGACCCTCATATGTCTATTATAATTAATTTCAGAGCAATCCTCGTATATCTATTATAATCATTCTTAGAGCAACCCTCAAATGTCCATTATTAGATGTCATCCCTACCAAAGACGGAGGTTTCTGACCGAAAGGTACAAAAATCACAGTCAAGCTGTAAACTAGTGACACAACGCAATCCATTCTCCGGACTACATCCTGCTACTTGTAAATCCCTGCTCAGTGCTTGGTAGCTTTACTTTTAGAAGATTAAAAAATTGTGTGTTTATTCTTCTCCAGTTTGTTGCTTATTAGGCGTATGGCGATTACAGTAGATGGCTCTTTACAAGAAGTATGGACCATAGCATTGTGTGCTATTGTAGTGGTGGTTTCTGTAGTCATTTGTTTTACATGATGAAGTTGCTATATCGTCTTTAGTCACCTTTTATGACTTGCATGGTGGCGAGCAGTCGTCATTTGATTTCCTTCCCTCCCTCCCTCTCCCCCACCCCCTTAACCCATTGCATGTAATCCCCATAGGGAAGAGATAGTATTATCATTATTATATCTGTTAGCCAGGGGACGGCGTGGCCTAGTGGTTAAGTGACACGGCTCACAATCCGAAGGTGCTGGGTTCGATCCCCATCACAGCACCGGCAGTTACCCCGGGGAAGCAAACCCTTAGAAAATGCAGGGGGAAGCAGACCCTTACATAAAATGCATGCTGAAGTCGGATGCACTGGGCCGACAGGCGCAAAATAAAAACCACAATGCAACGCACACCGCCTTGGGGATTAGAGAAATAAGGCGAACGCGAAAGGAAAAAAAAAAAATATCTGTTAGCCATGTCCCGACAACATTTTATTATCATGTTTTTATTAGATTCCCCTCTCGAATTAAAATTAAAATATTTCCTGTATAAACGTCCTGACTAATGACATCAAAAGCTTTTCATACAATTATGTTGCTGTGTTCCCATGTTTCCAGGCAATGGATGTGACCATGTTCTGTCTGGACCTGACAGCGCTCAAAGCTAAGGGACTTCCAGAACTCTTCCCAGCAATCTGCAGGTGTGCTCAACTTTCTGTCACATTCTGTCAACCTAACCCCTGCGGATTTGTAACAGTATTATTATTTATACTATCAACTCTAACTCTGCAGATCTGTAGCAGTATTAACAGTATAGATTTATACGTTAGCACTAACTAGTTATCTGGTTTAAAATGTAATAGATTAAAATATTATGTTATGTCATCTAGATTTGGAGTGAATGTTATCTGGTTAGCTCATCTAAAGCGGAAGTGGATATATTGAGGTCGGATATAGATAAAATTTGAGAATGGTCTGTAAGCTGGCAAATGGAGTTTAATGTAGATAAATGTACAGTCATCCACATGGGTATATCCAATATAGAACATAATTACAGAATGGGAGAGAACAATATTAGAAAGATAGATAAGAAAGGGACCTAGGGGTTATAATAGATCACACAGGAAAGGTAAGCGAGCAAGTTAAGGTAGCAGTGAAAAAGGTAAATGCAATGTTAGGTATGATAAAAAGAAATATTAAACATAGGAGCAAGGAAGTGATAGTCAAACTGTATAAAGCTTTAGTTAGACCTAGATTGGAGTACTGTGTACAGGTGTGGAGTCCTTATCATAGAGGGGATATAAACATGCTGGAAAGAATACAAAAAAGAGCGACAAAGATGATAGTGGGATTCCAGAATTACAGTTTTGAGGAACGACTCAGAAAAACCGGCCTACAGTGTCTAGAAGAGAGAGGAATTCGTGGTGACAATACAGGTTTATAAGATGATCAGAGGAATGGATAAATTAGACTATAACAAGTTTTTTCAAATACAGCCACCCACAATAACAAGAGGCCATAGCTACAAGCTGACTAAAGAGAGGTCAAGGTTAGATATTACGAAATATTTTTTTAGTCAGAGAGTGGTGTCTGCTTGGAATGCATTGCCAGGGGAGGTAGTGGAGGCAGGGACAGTTAATGCATTTAAGAATAAACTGGATGCGCATAGCTTTTAGAGCAAGGTGATGTAAAGGTAACTGGTTGTATACAGACTCTGCAGGGTCTTCTAAACCAGTATAAAGACGTTTAGTTTATCTCCCCACCTGCTGCTGCACAGAAATTCTGAACAGGACAACCAGACAGGCTTTAATTAACAATTTGTATCCCTAAGAAAATGTTTGACCCAGTTGTACACCGCTTTATGCAACAAACATTTTTCACTGTAAACAGGAAGCACTTCCTTATGAATACCCTTTGGAGAAAGTCCTTTTGTCTCAAAACAAACCAGCAGGAGCCAAACATGAAGCATTGAATGAGCTGACACCAGTCAGCGACTCAAGGCTCATCAGGGTCAGCGACTCAAGGCTCATCAGGGTCAGCGACTCAAGGCTCATCAGGGTCAGCGACTCAAGGCTCATCAGGGTCAGCGACTCAAGGCTCATCAGGGTCAGCGACTCAAGGCTCATCAGGGTCAGTGACTCAAGGCTCATCAGGGTCAGCGAACCACAGCCGACCAAGACCCTATCCCACCTTTCAAAGGGTGGCCCTGGAAACAGGCTGCACTAGTATAGTCTAGCTAAGAGATAGGGATCACAGAGATAAAAGGCAAACCCAGTACCTAAACAGCCAGGTGAAGTCTGTGTCGGGCTGATAGAAGCAGATATCATCGCAGACTCACTTTAAACTATGACACAATTTCTCAATGTCCTTTTCAGCACAAATGCCAAAGAAGATGAAGATGAAGAAAAAAGAAGATGAAGAAGAAGAAAAAGTAGTCGACGAACGCACAACAGCACGCTGTTCTTTGATTCTACACTCTGTGAGCATGGACACCATTTTGTATCTGTGCTGCACATGTGAATGCAACGCCTACAGTAATCACAAAGCTGGATGTTGCTGTAATCTAATGACGACATCTTTAAATACTGTCAACTGCGTACCTGTCTGGCAACTAAGGAAGGTTGGGCATGGGGCTGGCTACCCAATCCTGCAGAAACATTAGGCCATAAATACTTCAACAGATGTAGCCAGTTTGATGAATTAGCATATATTTGTTGAAGCCCTAAGCTCCACGTGGACTGTACATCATTTTCGTGGATCTGACCAACGATTTCGATACGGTCAACAAAGATGGACTTTGGAAGGTCATTGGGAAATTCTGCTGTCCAAGCAGATTCACTAAGATCATCAACAGTTCCACGAAGGTATGAATGCTCATGTGCTGAGTGATGGGGAAATGTCAAATGCCTTTTTTGTGACAAATGGCATCAAGCTGGGCTGTGTACTAGCCCCAATGCTCTTCAGCATAATGTTTCCTGCCATGCTCAGCGTCAGCTATCAGGGTTGTAACCAAAACGGAGTGGAAATAAAATACAGGACTGACGGAAAACTCTTCAATCACAGGTGACTGCAACTCACAGCAAGGTAAAGGACACAACCATCTCAAACTTGCTTTTTTCGGAAGACTGTGCCCTCACTTCCAGCACCGAGAGAGACATATGTGGACAAGTTCTCAACAGCCTGCGACATGTTCGGTTTTACAATTAATACCAAAAAAAAACCAAAGTCATATTTCAGCCTGTCCCAAGTGACGCATATTGTGACTCAGACATCAAAGTCAAGAACAAGCACCTCCAATCAGTAGACAGCTTCACATACCTCGACAGCACTCTTTCCAGAGAAACTACTATTGAATGTGAGGTCAGTAACAGAATCTCTAAGGCCAGTGCTGCCTTTGGGAGACTGCGCAACAGTGTCTGGAATCAGAGGTGTCTTAAGCTTGATACGAAACTCAAAGTCTACCAAGCTGTAGTGCTCCCCCACCCTTCTGTATGCCAGTTAGACGTGGACTGTGTACAGCAGGCATGCTAGGAAAATAAACCACTTCCATACAAGGGCCTCCGTAGATTGTTCAAAATAAAGTGGCAGGATAGGGTACCAGAAACCAAGATCCTCATGAAGGCAAAAATGTTGAGCATCCACACACTGTTATTAAGGCTCCAGAGGGAGCTGTAAAGGTTTAGAATGATCCTTGTTTTTTCTCATTCTCTACCTACAGGTTCAGTATGGTGGCCTATTGTCAGCACACCAAGAGGGTATGGGTAGGTGCCAGGAACGGAAGTCTTGCCCTGTATGAACTCAAACAGCATGCTAAATGTCAGGTATAAAGGCTACTTAAATAATAAGCTTTCTTTCACCTGTTTAAACTCCTGAAGTTCATGTTTGACCTTAATTCTAATAATTGATTAGTTTAGCAAAGGTGAAAACAAAGATGGCTTCATCTATGTACGGGTCTAGACTTGTGGATGAGAGTCATGGCCTATGACCATGGCTCTCAACAACCAGTTGCAAGCTACAGAAAATATGTAGGTCATTCAAAATGTGCTAGCCTTACAGTGATTGAAAAAGTTGCACAGGTCCTTTTACTAGAACAAAAATAGATAAATGTTTTCTGACATTTATCACCTTGGTGGTGTTGATTCATAGCTCTCATATTTATCACTTTGGTGGAGTTTATTCTGAGCTCTGACATTTGTCACTTTGTTGGTTTATTCTGAGCTCTGACATTTATCACTTTGGTGGAGTTTATTCTGAGCTCTGTCATTTATCACTTTGATGAAGATTCAGAACTTGTAGAGAGACTAGTCTACACTTCAGTCTGGCACAGGACAGCCAGGCATGGAGTAGAATCACCATCAGAGGCGCCTCCATTGTGGAAGGACGCCAGGCCTCCGAGGCGCAGAGAAAACGAACTGTATAAAAGGACATAACAACTGACACTCACATGTCCAATTCTGACCTTAAAGGCTGCATATGTGGAAGGGGTTTCCGTGCCAGAATTTGACTATACAGCCACCTTCGTACTCACCGTGAGGTACAACATAACATGTCTGACTGTTGTAGTCATCCTCGCTAATGATGAGCAGCTATTATTATTTTTTGGTGTACTAATTTAGAACAGTTATCTTAAACTTTACGAGAAGCTGACAGTACTCATGGGATTTCAGGGAATACTGGTCTTTGTTGTTTTATTTGCAAGAATAACATTTGTTATTCAAAATAGAGTAGTTTCTATAAATGTTTTCTGGATGAACTTGTAACGAGATAATCAGTGACCAGATTTCTGTGTTTTCAGATGATCTCAGCTCATCATGGGGCTGTCACTGCTGTCAGCATCAACCAGGATGGGAAATACCTGGCCACCTTCTCCCATGTGGACAATAAACTCAAGTTCTGGCAGGTAAGTGTCAAGTCACCTTCTCCCATGTGGATAATATACTCAAGTTCTGGCAGGTAAGTGTCAAGCCATCTTCTCCCATGTGGACAATAAACTCAAGTTCTGGCAGGTAAGTGTCAAGTCACCTTCTCCCATGTGGATAATATACTCAAGTTCTGGTAGGTAAGTGTCAAGGACATATGTAATGGTCTAGATAATAGTCATTATATATGAGAAAAGTAAGTAATTAGGTAGCATAAAATAACAATATGCACTCATTTGTAGCAGAGGCTCAAAAGTGGAAGCTAGTCATATTAATGAGCACAGAAACGTACACATATGTCAACCTACAGGAGTAAGGATTGTTAGACATAGAGCTGGCTACGCCAACCTGTTAACATTTTAAGCTAAAAAAGCATCATTTTTGTTGAAACTGCTCTACATGAAGATGAAAGGTTTTGATTGATCGATGGTTGACTAATAAAACAGATAAAATGGTTACATCAGTGAGATGAAACCATTCTTCTTCGTTTATTCTCAAACTCTCGCTACCATACCCTGAAAAGGGCTTGGCTAGAAGTAGGATGTTGTCCAGAAAACGTTGTGTAATAGTTTACATCTTGACTGTGATATTTGCACCTTTAAGTCCGACACATCAGATTTCAGCATTCATTTTTGGTATCGGGCTATTCTTCCCTCTTTGATCCCATCTTCGTAGCCAGTCTGCTCTGTTGCAGCCTGTTATCCAGGATCACTATGTGGAGGTGTAGAAGGGTCTTGGCAGCTCTGGTTCGCTGGCCTTGACGCTAGCAGGCAGCTTTGAGTCGCTGACCGCTGCAGCTCATGCACTGCTCAGCATCTTGATCCGAGATGAAACAATTGAACTACTAAGAAAGTATAAATATTGTGCACCTAATTGAAAACCGAGGCCAGCTTTTCTAAACTGAAGCAGCATTCTTGTAAACACATAACTGTTGACAAAGTCCGATAAACTTTTACTTCTTGGTAGAAATGTTGATATTAACAAGGACTGCCGTCATACAGGAGGCCAATGGTAAAGGAAAAACTCAGAAAGTTGTAATGCAGATTTGCACAAGAATAAAAACGCACAATGATCATTGTTAGCCATTTGAACCCTGGCCTTCCAGAGCCATAAAATCCCATTCCCCTGTGTCCCTGAGAAAATACGCACAAGGTAGACAGACATCTGAGGAAAGCTATTTACTCTGTCAAAACTAGTGCTTTAATTTCATTATTCTATCTCAAATTGACTGATCTGATCATCTGCATTGTTCCTGCTTGTTATGCCATTCGATTGGGTAATATATTTATTGAAGAACATCATGTATCAAATTTACTAGATGTTTACATGAGATAACACAAACCACCCCCTACCCCCACCCAATAGTCATTGTTATTGACTATTGTTATTACCTATTGTTATTGTTCATTGTTATTGGCTATTGTTATTGGTCATATGTTATTGGTAATTGTCTGTTATTTAAAACATAAAAATTATCAAACTGAACTTCATTCCTCTGAATTTCTCAATTACATCATTTCAGGTGTTAAAGCACTGAAAACTATTTTGAACTTGTACAGAACATGATGGTGAAACTTCAATAATTTGGTAAAAGTGACCTTTTGAGTTTGAATTTTCTCGACAGACTGCCTCTACTTCATTGTTTGGAATTGGCTCCCAACAGACCAAGCAGATTCGTAGCTACTCAACTCCTCCCATCGCCATCTCACCAATCAGCAACATTTTAAAACTGGTCAGGCTGGTGTGGATTGACAAGTCAGTGGTTGTGCTTCTCACTGTGGATGGACAGGAACTCAAATATTCAGTTTAGCAGTTCGGCCTGGCTTCCTGTTGGAGTGGTCAGAGCTCACTTAGCATAATTAGCAAGTGAAGATTATTGTGATAATACTTAGTGACGGAAATTTTGTGACAGATGATAAGTTTCTTATAAATTCTGAACACATTTGATGTATAAATTCACTGAGAAATCGTTTGTATATTGGTTTTAGGAAATCTGTGTTGTACATTGTTTCAGACATTAGGTTTTCATTTTCAGTGTTTGTCTTGAAAAGGACATTTTGTTATGTAGTGTCACAGTTTAGAGCGAGGCTGCGATATCCGCTCCTTTTCGTCTGACACATCTAATTTCAGCACTGCACATTTTTAGGACTGAATTTACTTTCCCTCTTTGATTCCTATTCTCTCGGCCATGCAGCTTGTTTCCAGGGCCACCACTTGTAGGTGGAATAGTGTCTTGGTATGCTCTAGTTCACTTACCCTGATGCAAGCAGACAGCTCTGAGTTCTGACTACTGTTCTCTCTTTCATTGCGGATTTGACCAAGGGCAGTAGCTATGGAACTCGTCTTTGACCCAGGGCAGTAGCTCTAAAACTCATCTTTAACCCAGGGCAGTAGCTCTGGAATTTGTCTTTGTCCAAGGGCTGTAGCTCTGGAACTCATTTTTGACCAAGGGCAGTAGCTCTAGAACTCATCTTTGACCAAGGGCAGTAGCTCTGGAACTCATCTTTGACCCAGGACTCTTTGACACAGGGCAGTAGCTCTGGAATTCGTCTTTGACCCAGGGCAGTAGCTCTGAAACTCATCTTTAACCCAGGGCAGTAGCTCTGGAACTTGTCTTTGTCCAAGGGCAGTAGCTCTGGAACTTGTCTTTGACCCAGGGCAGTAGCTCTGGAATTTGTCTTTGTCCAAGGGCAGTAGCTCTGGAACTCATCTTTGACCAAGGGCAGTAGCTCTGGAATTCGTCATTGACCCAGGGCAGTAGCTCTGGAACTTGTCTTTGTCCAAGGGCAGTAGCTCTTGAACTCATCTTTGACCAAGGGCAGTAGCTCTGGAACTCATCTTTGACACAGGGCAGTAGCTCTGGAATTCGTCTTTGACCCAGGGCAGTAGCTCTGAAACTCATCTTTAACCCAGGGCAGTAGCTCTGGAACTTGTCTTTGTCCAAGGGCAGTAGCTCTGGAACTTGTCTTTGACCCAGGGCAGTAGCTCTGGAATTTGTCTTTGTCCAAGGGCAGTAGCTCTGGAACTCATCTTTGACCAAGGGCAGTAGCTCTGGAATTCGTCATTGACCCAGGGCAGTAGCTCTGGAACTCATCTTTGACCAAGGGCAGTAAATCAACCATATCTGGAAAAGTAAATTAATTAATTAACAGTGTTGTTATTTTTATGTGAATGTTTATGTAGATTGTATCGCATCCCATGAAGTCAGAATAGTTATACAATAGATCCCTGGATACTCAAATTTACCTGGAATGACCAGACAGACTGGCTAAGAAGGGATCAAGTCAATAATAATACACACCAACAACCTAACAAATAGTCAAACAACTACTACTGAAAATTGTGAACAAAGGGGGCTTGGCTGAACAGATGGGTAATACTGGTAGAGATACACAAACATATGGTCATCCTAAATCTCAAAGACAACGTCAACCTTCTGAAAAGCAACAATCAATTCACCATTTTCTGGCTTCACAATCATCATATACAACTTAACAGTCACTTGAACAGAATCCAACCAGGACATACTTCAGAGTACCATCTGTTCACACATCTCTATGACATTGTTGAACACCATCTTTTTGAGTATCCTGCACTTGATGATGTTAGGAAAGAGCTTCTTTCTCCGAGGCCAGACAAATGGAACACTCTATATGGAACCAAACAACAGCTTACAAACACTTGCAGATACTAGATAACACTATATGGCAGTGGGCCAAAGGGCAGGAAACTACTGGCTGTTGGATCAATAACCAACCAACCAAGTGTTTTGCATACTGGGCTCATAAACACTTGCAGATAACACTATATGGCATTGGGCCAAAGGGCAGGAGGCTCTGACTGTTGAATCAATAACCAACCAACCGAGGGTTTTGTATACTAGACTACTGACTAAGGAAGCAAGAATTTCGAAACTATGAACCCACTCCAGGGTTGACAGATGACAATGTAGTCCTCTTCGGAAACAATGGACAAACAGCAAACATTTTTGTTCATGGTCTGCTATATTGGTCATAGACTGCATTACTGTCCATTATCTTCTATATGTATGTGTATGTACCATTACTGTCCATTATTTTCTCTCTGTATCATACCATTACTGTTCATTATTTTCTCTCTGTATCATACCATTACAGTCCATTATTTTCTCTCTGTATCATACCATTACAGTCCATTATCTTCTCTCTGTATCATACCATTACAGTCCATTATCTTCTCTCTGTATCATACCATTACAGTCCATTATTTTCTCTCTGTATCATACCATTACTGTCCATTATTTTCTCTCTGTATCATTCCATCACAGTCCATTATCTTCTCTCTGTATCATACCATTACTGTCCATTATCTTCTCTCTGTATCATACCATTACTGTCCATTATCTTCTCTCTGTATCATACCATTACTGTCCATTATCTTCTCTCTGTATCATACCATTACTGTCCATTATCTTCTCTCTGTATCATACCATTACTGTCCATTATCTTCTCTCTGTATCATACCATTACAGTCCATTATCTTCTCTCTGTATCATACCATTACTGTCCATTATCTTCTCTCTGTATCATACCATTACTGTCCATTATCTTCTCTCTGTATCATACCATTACTGTCCATTATCTTCTCTCTGTATCATACCATTACTGTCCATTATCTTCTCTCTGTATCATACCATTACTGTCCATTATCTTCTCTCTGTATCATACCATTACTGTCCATTATCTTCTCTCTGTATCATACCATTACTGTCCATTATCTTCTCTCTGTATCATATCATTACTGTCCATTATCTTCTCTCTGTATCATACCATTACTGTCCATTATCTTCTCTCTGTATCATACCATTACTGTCCATTATCTTCTCTCTGTATCATACCATTACTGTCCATTATCTTCTCTCTGTATCATACCATTACTGTCCATTATCTTCTCTCTGTATCATACCATTACTGTCCATTATCTTCTCTCTGTATCATACCATTACTGTCCATTATCTTCTCTCTGTATCATACCATTACTGTCCATTATCTTCTCTCTGTATCATACCATTACTGTCCATTATCTTCTTAGTTATAAACTACATTTTTGTGTACGCCAGTTGCACCTGTTTATGTGTTTTCTAATTTTTCTCTATTGACAACATGTCAAACCTTTGTTTGTGGGGAAGAGGAGACTACATACAAAAATATTATCATTGTCAAACCTTTGTTTGTGGGGAAGAGGAGACTACATACAAAAATATTATCATTGTCAAACCTTTGGGAGGGGGGGGGGGGGAGGAGACTACATACAAAAATATTATCATTGTCAAACCTTTGGGGGGGGGGGGGAAGGAGACTACATATAAAAATATTATCATTGTCAAACCTTTGGGGGGGGGGGAGACTACATACAAAAATATTATCATTGTCAAACCTTGGGGGGGGGGGGGGGGAAGGAGACTACATACAAAAATATTATCATTGTCAAACCTTTGGGGGGAGGAGGAGACTACATACAAAAATATTATCATTGTCAAACCTTTGTTTATATGGTGAAAGAGGAGACTACATACACAAATATTTTCATTGTCAAACCTTTGTTTATATGGTGAAAGAGGAGACTACATACACAAATATTTTCATTGTCAAACCTTTGTTGTGGAAAAGGGGACCAAATACAAGAATGTTATCATTGTCAAACCTTTGTGTGGTGAAAGAGGAGACTACATACAAACCTTTGTGTGATAGGAAAGGAGACTACATACAAGTATATTATCATTGTCAAACCTTTGTTTGTGGAAAACAGACGACAGCAGTTGGGGTCTCAAAGGTAGAGTTTAAGAAGATGGCAGAAAAAGGATTAGTTGAGGACCAGTTCTTAGTCCTATAATTCAAAGAAAGGATTCAATCAAGTAAAATGTGTGTCTGTGTATTACTGTATATACCCGTATTACAATCTGTTTGATTACATTATATTTATGAATTCTTGTTCATCTATTGTTTGTATATGTATTAATTATTTCAACATTGTAAATGTGCATAACCAAGAACATGAACTCCGGATTAATAAAAATAAAGGGAGATTAGCCTAAGTGTATGGTCTCTATGTAATTTATGAAGACCAGAATTTATTTATTAGCCCTAGTGCATGGTGTATATATAATTTGTAAAGGCCAGTTTGGTTCTCCCCTCGACCCCGCCCCAATCCCCCACCCCTCCTGCAAGCTATGTGACAAAATGGCAGCCTAGAATATTTAAGACAGTAAAAGATACAACTCAGAACGTCTCTCCACATATCGTTTTAGATTTACTGCACTGTATGGGGGTACCACTCTTCCCCCATCCCCTTTCTCTCTCTTCTCACCTCACTCTGTTTCATTTGACTCTGTCCTACAGTCACACCCTTGCACAACTTTCACACGCGCCCTCGTGGTAAAGCCCTTCCATAGCACTTTGGTTGGGCTAGCTTCTGAGGGCGCACAAACCTAGCATAGGTACATACAGATGCACACATGCATCCAAGCACTGGTTTATGCGTCCTGATATCGCCCAATTGACTACGGTCTGGGGTGGAAAATGGCGCGCCTCCGCCAGTAGAAACTAGTGAGGCAAACATTTAAGCAAAAAAAAAAAAAAAAACCATATATTTCATCCCATAGCCATCAAGGATCAAGTGTTTCAGGCTTTATTGTACTGGTATTATTTTTTTTTAGTTAGGTTTCTTTCCTCTCTGCTTTTACTTCTCTAACAGTAATTAAGGTACCTATTTACAGCCGGGTCTTCTGGAGATTGCTGAAATTGCAAATTTGAACCCAGTACCTTTTCTATGAGGAGTCAGGGATCTACCCTGCTAGCTACTCGGACACTCACCATATCTGGGTACTGTAGCCAGAGATAACGGGTATCATAAACAGAACAAAATATTTCACATCTATTTGCTGCTAGTTAGAGGTAAGGTTGGGGCTGAGCGCAGTGGTGCACACATATCAGCAACCTCCAGTATGAGAATGATGATTACGGTCGTGACTTGAGCTTTGAGGTGGCAACCTGAGACTACCTCAACATGGGCACTGATCCTATCAGACTCTCAGTCCTTACTTCAGAAAGCACAGAGAGGCTGGCTATATTATACGTTAAGAGCCATACTGATTACAAACCTTTGGGGGCCTGATCATCGTCTGTTGTCCTAATCATGCTGGGGTTCATTGACTGTCTTCATCATGCTGGGGTTCATTGACTGTTGCCCTAATCATGCTGGTGTTCATTGACTGTTGCCCTAATCATGCTGGGGTTCATTGACTATCTTCATCATGCTGGGGTTCATTGACTGTTGCCCTAATCATGCTGGGGTTCATTGACCTGCCCTAATCATGCTGGGGTTCATTGGCTGTTGCCCTAATCATGCTGGGGTTCATTGACTGTCTTCATCATGCTGGGGTTCATTGACTGTTGCCCTAATCATGCTGGTGTTCATTGACTGTTGCCCTAATCATGCTGGGGTTCATTGACTATCTTCATCATGCTGGGGTTCATTGACTGTTGCCCTAATCATGCTGGGGTTCATTGACTTATGCCCTAATCATGAAGGTGTTCATTGACTGTTGCCCTAATCATGAAGGTGTTCATTGACTGTTGCCCTAATCATGAAGGTGTTCATTAACTGTTGCCCTAATCATGCTGGGGTTCATTGACTGTTGCCCTAATTATGCTGGGGTTCATTGACTGTTGCCCTAATCATTCTGGTGTTCATTGACTGTTGCCCTAATCATGCTGGGGTTCATTGACTGTTGCCCTAATCATGCTGGGGTTCATTGACTGTTGCCCTAATCATGGTGTTCATTGACTGTTGCCCTAATCATGCTGGAGTTCATTGACTGTTGCCCTAATCATGCTGGGGTTCATTGACTGTTGCCCTAATCATGCTGGGGTTCATTGACTGTTGCCCTAATCATGCTGGGGTTCATTGACTGTTGTCCTAATCATGAAGGTGTTCATTGACTGTTGCCCTAATCATGCTGGGGCTCATTGACTGTTGCCCTAATGCTGGGGTTCATTGACTGTTGCCCTAATCATGCTGGGGTTCATTGACTGTTGCCCTAATCATGCTGGGGTTCATTGACTGTTGCCCTAATCATGCTGGGGTTCATTGACTGTTGCCCTAATGCTGGGGTTCATTGACTGTTGCCCTAATCATGCTGGGGTTCATTGACTGTTGCCCTAATCATGCTGGGGTTCATTGACTGTTGTCCTAATCATTCTGGGGTTCATTGACTGTTGCCCTAATCATGCTGGGGTTCACCACAGTGAACGAGCTGATGTCCTCTACTTGAGGCCTGTGGTGTGTGTGTTGTTAGTGGTACCATCATCCCGGGGTTGATCAGTGAATGTTGACACAACAATTCATAAATGGGCATTCCTCATTCTGCAGAGGTTTGAAATCAAATGTGTGTTAAACATAGAAGGTTACCTGAGAAGATGGATCATGAGTATGCATAACCAGTCTGCTACTAGCACCATCAGTATCCACACTCGATTCTTACCAGAACAAAATACCATTCTCTGATATACTGAATTTTTGAATTCAATTCTATTTAAAAAATTATATTTAATGTGGTAACTTTTTCTTGAAATAAATTATACAAAATTATAAATAATGGGTTCTTAAATAGAATATGTGTTCAGATTTGTATGTGTAATTTTTGTGGTCATTTGATGAGTTGATGTTTGGGTACATGAAAGATATCAGCATTCATACCACCGACCTTCCAGTAGCTGAAGGATCGTATTTAACTTGGATCAAGGTGAGTGCATAGATCAGTTTGTTCTAATTGAGATTAGGAATCAGTTTGTTCCAGTTGAGAGAATGGATGAGTTTGTTCTAATTGAGATTAAGAATCAGTTTGTTCCAGTTGAGGTAATGGATGAGTTTGTTCTAGTTGAGATTAGGAATCAGTTTGTTCCAGTTGAGGTAATGGATGAGTTTGTTCCAGTTGAGGAAATGGATGAGTTTGTTCCAGTTGAGGTAATGGATGAGTTTGTTCCAGTTGAGGGAATGGATGAGTTTGTTCTAGTTGAGATTAGGAATCAGTTTGTTCCAGTTGAGGGAATGGATGAGTTTGTTCTAGTTGAGGGAATGGATGAGTTTGTTCTAGTTGAGGGAATGGAAGAGTTTGTTCTAGTTGAGGTAATGGATGAGTTTGTTCTAGTTGAGGGAATGGATGAGTTTGTTCTAGTTGAGGGAATGGATGAGTTTGTTCTAGTTGAGGGAATGGATGAGTTTGTTCTAGTTGAGGTAATGTATGAGTTTGTTCTAGTTGAGGTAATGTATGAGTTTGTTCTAGTTGAGGGAATGGAAGAGTTTGTTCTAGTTGAGGTAATGGATGAGTTTGTTCTAGTTTAATGGATGAGTTTGTTCTAGTTGAGGGAATGGATGAGTTTGTTCCAGTTGAGGTAATGGATGAGTTTATTCTAAAGTAGAGATTCAGTGTGTTTGTTACAGCTGAGGGAATGGATGAGTTTGTTCTGAAGGAATGGATGAGTTTGCTCTAGTTGAGAGAATGGATGAGTTTGTTCTGAGGGAATGGATGAGTTTGCTCTAGTTGAGGGAATGGAAGAGTTTGTTCTAGTTGAGGTAATGGATGAGTTTGTTCTAGTTTAATGGATGAGTTTGTTCTAGTTGAGGGAATGGATGAGTTTGTTCCAGTTGAGGTAATGGATGAGTTTATTCTAAAGTAGAGATTCAGTGTGTTTGTTACAGCTGAGGGAATGGATGAGTTTGTTCTGAAGGAATGGATGAGTTTGCTCTAGTTGAGAGAATGGATGAGTTTGTTCTGAGGGAATGGATGAGTTTGCTCTAGTTGAGGGAATGGAAGAGTTTGTTCTAGTTGAGGTAATGGATGAGTTTGTTCTAGTTTAATAGATGAGTTTGTTCTAGTTGAGGGAATGGATGAGTTTGTTCCAGTTGAGGTAATGGATGAGTTTATTCTAAAGTAGAGATTCAGTGTGTTTGTTACAGCTGAGGGAATGGATGAGTTTGTTCTGAAGGAATGGATGAGTTTGCTCTAGTTGAGAGAATGGATGAGTTTGTTCTGAGAGAATAAATGCGCTTGTTCCAGTTGAGAGAACGAATGAGTTTATTCTATTCCACTGGAATATGTATGAATAAATTGTGTCCCTTTATAAAAGAAGTTCGGTCGGCAATCTTGTCTTTCATTGGCTGGCTTTCATCAGTTTACGTCATTTGGGCCTTGGTTGTGATGAATCTTCAAGAATCGGTCCAGAAGGACTGTATAACTGAATTACATACTTGGATAAAGGCAAATGCAATGTTAGGTATGATAAAAACAAATATTAAACAAAGAGGCAAGGAAGTGAAAGTCAAACTGTATAAAGTATTAGTTAGACCTAGATTGGAGTACTGTGTTCAGGTGTGGGGTCCTTATTGTAGAGGAGATATTAACATATCGGAAAGGATACAAATAAGAGCGACAAAGCTGGTAGGGGGATTTCAGAATTACAGTTATGGGGAAGACTCAGAAAAACCGGCCTACAGTGTCTAGAAGAGAGAAGAATTCGAGGTGACTTAAGGTTTATAAGATGATCAAAGGAACGGATAAATTAGACTATAACAAGTTTTTCAAAATACAACCACCTACAAGATCAAGAAGGCATAGCTACAAGTTAACAGAAAGGTCCAGATTAGATATTAGAAATATTTTTTTAGTCAGAGAGTGGTGAATGCTTGGAATTCATTGCCACAGAAAGTAGTAGAGGCAGGGACAATTAATGCATTTAAGAATAGATTGTATGCGTATTACATTAAGAGCAAGGAAATGTAAACGAAACTGGTTGTATACAGACTCTGCAGGGTCTTCTAATACAGGTATAAACTCGTAAAGTTATAACCTGCTCCTCGGCGTAGATTGCACCGCTGTTGGTCCCAACCAAGTCTGCAGTTTGGCTACGGAAACCAAGTGGTTAATAAGCTTTTCTGTTAACGTACCGTCAATGTTGAAGCGCAGTGCAAGGAGTCTGACCAATGCATTGGGGATCTTTGTCTGCCGCGGTGGTACCAGACCGATGTTGACGTGTTCCAACTGTTATCCTTGTATCTGGGCATGTGACTAATGTTTTGTTTTCTTTGCACGAATAACTGCATTGCTGGCCAATGATATTGTCGTATGTAGGGACTGTGGCCATTCTGAAAGTGTTGGTTGTGGAGAGTAAGGTCGACTATATGTCTCTCGCTCTCCCTCGTCTTCTGTGTCTGCTACTTCTTCGATACTCCTGCAGTTAAGTTAAGTCTTGATGACGCTTCATTGGTAGTTGGTTACAGTGACTCTTCTTACATACCGATTTGGACTGGAGTCATCCTGGCTGTAGTACAATGCTTGGTTCATCAGTAAGCTCACCACTTTGGTGATAACAGTGTCGATCCCCACCTCTTTGGCCAGACTGCTGGGACACTGCCTGTTACCATGTGCACGAACGAGAGGTGCGGATCTTGTCCGGTGTTCATCCTGTAAGGACACTGTGACCTTGTGTTGTAGTTTGCAGCGAGGTTGTGATATCTACGCCTTTTGGCCCGACAACCGATTTGAGCCGACTTTTGGGGGTGCCGGATTTGCTTTTCCACTGCAGTCCGTAGCCAGACTACACTAGTGCAGCCTGTTTCCAGGGCCACCACGTGTAGGCAGAGTAGGGCCTTGGTCAGCTATGATTCTTTGATCCTGATGCAAGCAGCCAGCTATAAGTCGCTGGCTGCAGTCAGTTCGTGCACTGCTGCAACTTCGACGTTGTATGTTTCATCTGGCCTTGATGATATTCTTCGCTCCCATCTTGCTGTGGTAGTTTATGTAGCAATTAGTTTTAAGTGATGAGGTTACTTGTCTAAGAAGGATTCATTGACTCATTCTGGCCGAATACAATCACCAGCGAGAACTGATTGGCAGGACCAATCAAGAAGACATGCACACCACCATAACTGGTCGACGTTGGAATAGAATTGGCCATGTTGTTTTATGAGAACCTGACAACATGGGAGTGGGATAGACTCCAGAAGGAAGATGAAAGAGAAGCAGACCTAAGACAACTTGGTGAGCAACAGTGGAAGCCCAAATGGAAATCGTGAATCAGAGCCAGGATACTACGAAAGATGGCTGCAGACCGGGGGGGGGGGGGGGGGGGGGGGGGAGATTTTTTGCCACACTTAAATACGGCACCAGGCGTCATGTCCATTTTATACTTTGTCGGTCACTGACCAAGGCTCTACGAAGTGGAGGGTGTTTGTTGCTGCACTTAAAGACGCCAGCAGGTCTGATCACTGCTAACCGTTTTGCCAGTCACTGACCAAGGACGTAAAAAGTGGATCGTGCTGCCCTTGCAGATGCCACCAAGTCTCATGGTCACTGACAGCTTTTTCAGTCACTGCCCAAGGATCATTAAGAATAGGAAGAAGAAGATGAGGATGATAGGCCCTTTCAAAACCCTCATTAATCGTTTTTTACAACATGCTTGGGAGGTTTCGATGGTTCTGCTCTTGATTCCCAGAACTCGCACAGGCAAGTGGATATTTTAATATATGATATTAAGTACAGGTACAGATCTGGTTAAAGTTCCAAACCATTTACATATATTTGACTATCGTTACGTCTACCGAGCTGAGGTGCCAAAACTCGTGTCAGTGCCAGGTTGTTACTGGAAGCCACTGGTACATAATGTAAGTCTTGACGACATGTCTATGGTAACAGGTTGCAGTGGTTATACTTACATCCCGAAGTGTACTTGAGAAGGGGAACATGGGTCCTCCTGGCTGTATTGCAATGTGAGGTTCCTCAATAAGATCACGACTAAAAGAATTTATCGGGGTCAGGTACAACAAATTGTCTTGGCCGTACACCTGGAGCCAGACTGTTTTGCCTGACCAACAAGGCCCCGATCGAGACTGTCATCTCCACAACGGTGAGCCTGCTTTTAAGCCTTGCATTGTACTATAGCGATGATGACCCAGGCCTACCTTCTTCCCGGTACGACCTGAGATATAAGAAGAGCCACTATAACTCGCTACCAAGAAAAAATCGCATTGTGGCGAAATCAGTACCAAGTACCTTCTGTCAAGAACAAGCAAAGTGTGCAACAAAGTCATTATTTAACGCACCTTTATCTACCCAATTATCTATCTACTAACCAATCTCTTTTGTGTGTGCTAACTTCTGTCTCAGGTTGTCCAGTGGAGGGCTAACTTCTGTCTCAGGTTGTCCAGTGGATGGCTAACTTCTGTCTCAGGTTGTCCAGTGGATGGCTAACTTCTGTCTCAGGTTGTCCAGTGGATTGCTAACTTCTGTCTCAGGTTGTCCAGTGGATGGCTAACTTCTGTCTCAGGTTGTCCAGTGGATGGCTAACTTCTGTCTCAGGTTGTCCAGTGGATGGCTAACTTCTGTCTCAGGTTGTCCAGTGGATGGCTAACTTCTGTCTCAGGTTGTCCAGTGGATGGCTAACTTCTGTCTCAGGTTGTCCAGTGGATGGCTAACTTCTGTCTCAGGTTGTCCAGTGGATGGCTAACTTCTGTCTCAGGTTGTCCAGTGGATGGCTAACTTCTGTCTCAGGCACGGGGTGGCTAACTTCTGTCTCAGGTTGTCCAGTGGATGGCTAACTTCTGTCTCAGGCACGGGGTGGCTAACTTCTGTCTCAGGTTGTCCAGTGGATGGCTAACTTCTGTCTCAGGTTGTCCAGTGGATGGCTAACTTCTGTCTCAGGTTGTCCAGTGGATGGCTAACTTCTGTCTCAAGCATGGGTTGTCCAGTGGGTGGCTAACTTCTGTCTCAGGCACGGGGTGGCTAACTTCTGTCTCAGGCACGGGGTGGCTAACTTCTGTCTCAGGCACGGGGTGGCTAACTTCTGTCTCAGGCACGGGGTGGCTAACTTCTGTCTCAGGCACGGAGTGGCTAACTTCTGTCTCAGGCACGGGGTGGCTAACTTCTGTCTCAGGCACGAGGTGGCTAACTTGTTCGTTTCAGGATTGTGAGTTGTGCAGCTATAGCAAATCTTCGCCGTCTAGTGGGGGGGGGGGGGGGGGGGAGAGTCTGCCAGGGGGGTCTGCGCGAGTACCACAGAGTGGTTGTTGTGCTCCAACGTTCGTCTTTCCTTCTGATTACATGGCCATCCCAGCGCTGCTTTGAGTTGTTGTCATATTGTAGAAAACTCTTCATGTGTGACAATGCCAGGATGTCATTGTTGTGATGTTGAAATCAAATACAACATAGGATTGCTGTCTCAAACAACAGATTTAGTCCTACAATGGATTCCGGCCCACTGTCGGATCCCTGGAAACGAGAAAGCAGATGAGCTCACAAAAGCTGAAAGTGGAGGCACACAGATTCCCCATCCACAGAGCTATAAAGAAGCAAAGAGACTCATCAAACGATCCACGAGGAGAGAATGGAGAGAACGGCACAAAGAATACAAGCCAGAAAATTACAGCATAGACAAACTTGGCAGAGATGGGCAGACAAAGATCTTCAGTCTCAGAACGGGACATTGTAGACTGCCCACCTCCACAGAATGGGTCCAAGAGACACTGCCACGTGCGATTGTGGAGCACCCAAGCAAACACCAGAACATATTCTGCAAGAATGCCCTACCTATGCAAACCAAAGAGAGGCAGTCTGGCCTGGGGAAGCGACAATACTCGAAAAGCTGTGGTGGACCGGCGAAGACCTGAAACGCATAGTCCCCTTCGTGAAGGACTAGAAGCATAGCATTAGTTGATCGATGAAGATGAAAAAGAAGACTGTTGTGTATCTCCATCTGGTTCTGTTGCCTAAGTGACAGGCCCACGAGATGGCGCTCAAGCAAGACATGTTGTCCTTGGCGGGGTCTACGTGGCTTTTGACAGACACGAGGTTTCCCTGATAAACAGTATATTTATGCCGATTTTGTGCTACCAGTGCCAAACATGGCCTCTGTCAAGGGCGTGCGAGAGCAGCATTTCGACTTGTGAAATGAAGCGATTGAGGAAAGTCATCGGTGTTACCAGAAGAGGCCGAATGCGGAACGACATTCGAAGTATGGTCGGCACTACGTCTTGTGTCGAATACATTTCCAGGCAGAAAATAAGTTGGTTTGGTCATCTTCCACTGATGGCTTTCAATGCTGGCTACAGGGCAAGGGGGCGACCGCGAGGTAGGTGGATAGATGACAGAGTGCTTGTGCAAGGACAAGGGCTCAAATTGACCGGCACAATGCACTTGGCGCAGGATAGACGACTCAAGCTCCCCACGACGCTCAACGGCACAAGTGGAAAGAAAACTAACTAACTAGCTAACTAACTAACATAGCACAGGCGAGACCACTGAATCTAATAGGTCTGCTTGTAGTCTGGTGTCTTTCGTGGCGCCTGTTTGATTTTGTTATCGAGTTGAAGGCGACCCAGCCGACTAGTCTGCGCCTGGCAATCTGGAGGTAAGATATCAATAGAAAAACCAGGTTCCTGACACCATATATAAGTTCCAACCTACATTCCTTATTACGGGTAATTTCCACTTAGACTTAAGTCTTTAGGTTTTGCGAATATAATAATTTACACTTTCATCACTTTTATTTTCGAAATTTCAGGCTTTTCCCTGGGCTGAGCCTTCGTCAGTAGACATTTACAAGGCAAATAGTGTAAGCATAGGTATGCCATTTCTTGGTTGAAGATCAAGATCATATCAGTCTGCATATCAAGATCATATCAGTCTGCATATCAAGATCATATCAGTCTGCATATCAAGATCATATCAGTCTGCATATCAAGATCATATCATTCTGCATATCAAGATCATATCAGTCTGCATTGCAAGATCATATCAGTCGGCATATCAAGATCATATCAGTCTGCATATCAAGATCATATCAGTCTGCATATCAAGATCATATCAGTCTGCATATCAAGATCAATATATGTTAATATATGCGTGTGTGTGTGTTTGAAGACAGGAAGGAAATTAGGGGAGGGGGAGGAGAAGATATGGAGGCTTGCTGCCTCCTGTATACAGCATAAAAGAATAACATCACTGTAACCTCCCTTGCATACTGTAAAAGGTAACTAATAAGGATTGTAAATGTAAACAAGTTTCTACAAAAACCACTACTGTAAAATTTACTGTAAGGGCATTACTCGTACAGGCTACCAGCTTGGGTAGCTCAAATAGGAAGCTAACAATGTGTGTACCTGTATGCATATGTTTTGCTGTACCTGGTTGTATATGTTGCTGTACCTGTATGCATATGTTGATTGTAGAGTTCTGATAGCGTGTCATTGAGCAGACAACTGTAGTGATAGCATATCAATGTGTCATTGTTAGAGGCCTAATTCTCTGCATGGTCTGTCTTGTCATGCCTTGTATATGGTTTAACTTGACATCTTCAGACAATACCAGGCAGCAAACATGGAGGTTGGTGGACAAGGATACGGTGTTCTCAAGTCCCATCATCAAAACTCTGTCTGTCATCTCCTATCTGGCCTGCCTTGACGAGTGCCGGAAGAACAATTTCTGCAAGTACGTATCTATTCTAAGGAGCAGCAAAAGGAAGTATACATGTCAGCTGTTTAACAAGAGGATGACATGTGGCACACGAACCCCTCAGCCTGGTGTCCGTATTTACACTTCCAGAATTTCATGAAGGATACGGTCTTGAAATATGACCGAACATATGGTTAGGGAATATAAAAACTTCTTAAAATGTATGAACCAGCAGCATTAAGTTCTCGGCCAACTTTGATTACATCTTTTGTTTAACAAATCTCTTAATTATGGCTGGGTCTAGGTGACCTAATACCCTGGCTCATCTCTTTTTTTTATAGTGAGGTACATCCGCCACCTGGTGTGCCGTAGTTCGAATCCAGATTGACTATTACTTGACTTTATTTTCTGTCTGGTGTGTATGTTTTTTGAATGCTTTTAACATACTTGTCTATGTGGTTGTTATAGCTACTTGGTGTAGCAGCTAGTATCAGAGTCCCCATCTGATTATACCTGTCTATGTGGTTGTTATAGCTACTTGGTGTAGCAGCTAGTATCGGAGTCTCCATCTGATTACTGGGGCCAAAGATGGATGCAGGGACTTATAGCTGCTGCTTGCTTCAGGATCAGCGAACCAGAGCTGACCTTGAGCCTATTCCGTCTCCATGTGTTGACCTTGACCCTTTTCCGTCTCCATGTGTTGACCTTGACCCTATTCCGTCTCCATGTGTTGACCTTGACCCTATTCCGTCTCCATGTGTTGACCTTGACCCTATTCCGTCTCCATGTGTTGACCTTGGAAATAGCTTGCACTAGTCACTAGTGAAGTTTGGCTTAGGGATAGGGTTCGCAGATGGAAGACAAACCGATCCCCCAAAAAGTCAGCTAAATTCAGATGTGTGGGGCCAAAAGGGCAGATATCTAAGCCTTGATGTAAACTACACCCCTACATCCTTTTCAGGATGAATGCTGAAGAAGAAAAAATTGATAGCCTTTTGTGTAAGGCAAGTACAACTGATATTTTATCTGATTTTACTACTGTGTTGAATGTAATAACCCTAACCAGTGGATGGAACAGTTTCAGATAATGACTGCGGGCAGTGCTGCTTCTCACTGGACATCTTTGATCAAAACTAAACAACAGTAGTTCAAGTTAGAGGCATACATATTTGCTGCCCTCAAATAGGGTGATATTTTTGCTGTGTGTTTGGTGATCAAGATGCTGAGCAGTACATGAGCTGCAGTCGTCAGCAACCTAAAGTTGACTGCTATCATCGAGGCCAGGGAATCAGAGCTGCCAAGACCCTTCTACACCTCCACATGATAATCCTGGATAACAGGCTGCAGCAGGACAGACTGGCTAAGGAGAAGGGATCGAAGCGAGAAGGCTAACCTGGTGCGCACATATGCCTACTTAAGTTGGATGTGTTGGACTGAAAGGTGCAAATATTGAAGTCAAGCTGTATACTACAACGCAACGCATTTTGTTCGCTTGACAACATTCTGCTACTTACAAAGCTTGGTAGTGGCAGTTTGAGAACAAATGAAGAAGCTGAGTGTTTGATCTAGAATTATATTTTTTTACTTAATTTTGCCTAACCCCTCTCCTTCAGATCGGATGATGCCATCTCCACGTGTAAGGTCAGCTGAAATGGATCTCAAACATCCTCCGTCTCATGATGGTTTTCAATCCATTTGGCAACTTCCCCACCTATTCCGTGTGATTTTAACTTTCGAAATAATCTTTGATGAGGTACTCTATCAAAGGCCTTTGCAAAGTCTAGATAAATAACATCCACTGGCTCCCCTTTATCTATAATTTTAGTAACCTCCTCCATGAATTCTACTAGATTTGTTAAGAACGATCTCCCTCTAGTAAACCCATGCTGACTATTTCTGATTAGATTAATGTCTAAATGCATTACAATGTTTTCTTTGATTATTGACTCTAACAATTTACAGACTATGCTCGTTAAACTCACCGGTCTATAATTTGCTGGATCTGATTTTTTACCTTATTGAATAAGGTCAGTGTATTGTGCCTGACCCTGACGTGACGTCCTGATCAGTGTGTTGTGCCTGACTGGACTAGTCTCTTATAACATTTAAACTTGCGTGTTTGATCGAGGCCATGTAGAGTGCGCATCTACATGGTGTGTGAGTGAGAGAGCGTAAGAGAGAGAATCAAAAGAAGACAGGGGGGGGGGGGGGGGTGGGGCAGTAACATGTGAGAATCTTGTGGACATCTTTTATGAACTCTGCAAAAAAATGACTGATCAATAAAGTGTGGATCTGCATACATGTGCATTGTTCTGTGCTTTGACCTTGCAGCCTAGTGCATGACTTCAGAATTCATAATGAGCCATGCCACTTAGCCAGCCCCCCCCCCCCCCCCCCAGCCTAGACTGACAGTAAACAAACAAACATATTACGAGTTTTCATAATTTAATAACAGTTCCTAAGAAAAGATAAAAATATTACACAATAAAATACTTAAGTGCATAAACAAGATCAAATGTGCACAATATTAAGTTGAAGCTAAAGCCAACAACAAAGTTTGAGAAATAAAACTATAAACAAATGAATCATTCTTGCAGCACCCGTAACATAAAGGCTGTTATTAGGCAAAGAAAACAACTGGACAGGTGAACACAGCTGTGACGATAGTCAAGCAAGAAGAATAGGCTGATATTTGTGATAGAATGACAGATTACCACAGCCATCATAACCCTAGGCAGGGAATGCAGAGACTGGTGCAACAGGAGGGCAGAGCTCGAGGTTAACTAGCTGATAAATAACATGCAGTATAGTGATTCCATCATATATAACGATGGATCAGTGCTACACAGTGAGATATCTGGTTGGGGCTTCTCAGCTAGAGTGGGTGGGCTGGTGGCCGCTGAGCAGAGCAGGTCATACAGAACAGCAACCTCCAGTATGAGAATGTAAACAGTGGCTGCAGCTGTAAGATGGCTTCCTAGAATCTCTTTAACAGGGGCAGTCATCGTTTCAGACTCCCAATCCTTACTTCAGAAGGTACAGAAGGGCTGACTAAGGCATGAGACATCAAACCTGGAGGGGCCGGTGTGGATCTACTGACCTGGTCATTCTGGGGTTCAGGGCAACAAAAGAGCAGACATCATGGCCTCTCAGACACTAACTATGGGTACGCTAGATATGACTAGAAGTGACATTTTAAAGTCTATTAATAATCGACCGTTAGATGACGACAGTGCAATAGATGAATTCAAGATTCACAGACTGCAGATATTTCATATCGAACGAGGTTCAAACGGACTGGGGCACAGGAAAGGACAGAGCAGAAGTGTGTACAACCAACAAGCTGCAAAAACCATCAGTATCCCCACCCACCACTATTTACTATATCTATGGGTAATGAAGTTGATTCTTAGGAACAGAACAGAAGGACTACTTAACATAGGAAAAGTTGAATAAATAACTCAAGTTTCTACAGCCTTTGTAATCCAAATAAAAACTACATGATCCTGAGAAATATGAAAATATCAGGTAGCATACTGTAAAACTACCCATTTTCTGATTTGGATATTAGGTTTCACACTATATATAGCTTAGACAATCCAGTTTCAGACAAGATGTTCAGACTGACACTCTATCCAGTATCAAATGTAATCCAATACTTCAGATGTCTAGCCTAACACTCTTTCCAATTTCAGATTAAGTGCTAAGCCTAACACCCTATCCAATTCGAGATTCAGTGCTAAGCCTAACACTCTATCCAATTCAAGATTCAGTGCTAAGCCTAACACTCTATCCAATTTCAGATTAAGTGCTAAGCCTAACACTCTATCCAATTTCAGATTAAGTACTAAGCCTAACACCCTATCCAATTCGAGATTCAGTGCTAAGCCTAACACTCTATCCAATTCGAGATTCAGTGCTAAGCCTAACACTCTATCCAATTTCAGATTAAGTGCTAAGCCTAACACTTTATCCAATTCCAGATTTAGTGCTAAACCTAAAACTCTATCAAATTCCAGATTCAGTGCTAAACCTAACACTCTATCTAATTCAAGATTCAGTGCCAAACCTAACACTCTATCCAATTCGAGATTCAGTGCTAAACCTAACACTCTATCCAATTCGAGATTCAGTGCTAAGCCTAACACTCTATCCAATTTCAGATTAAGTGCTAAGCCTAACACTCTATCCAATTTCAGATTAAGTGCTAAGCCTAACACTTTATCCAATTCCAGATTTAGTGCTAAACCTAAAACTCTATCAAATTCCAGATTCAGTGCTAAACCTAACACTCTATCTAATTCAAGATTCAGTGCCAAACCTAACACTCTATCCAATTCGAGATTCAGTGCTAAACCTAACACTCTATCCAATTCGAGATTCAGTGCTAAGCCTAACACTCTATCCAATTCCAGATTGCTTATGTGTGTGTATCTGTGCATATATGCATTAGTCCCATTACTATTATTATATATGTATGTGATGGAGATAAGAACAGGTCGACTGCCACACAGAGAGCATTTCATAAGACAGTGAGGTCTAACACCTTTATGATAGAAGAGTCTTTGTGTGTTACAGAGATTAGAGCAAGTCCACTACCACACTCAAACCATGTGGGAAACAGCAAATAACTATGCTCAGGCCCCCTTAGGGTTACAAAATTGAGTCTTTACTCATTGAGGTACATACTGCATCTCATAGTCGCCCCCTAGTCGTCTTGTCCTTGACTTGCCACTGGGGTCGAGCGGCTCGAGACGAGAGAGTTGGGGATAAAAAGTAGCGCAGTTAATCCTTACTAAAAATAGCGCTAGCAAAATAAATTATGCCATCATCGTCTACGATGGATGGTGGCCTTTGCCTTGCCTGTACATCCAGTCATTTGTACAGATAAAAAGTCTGGTGACCGTGGAGGAGTTATCTGGCTTTGAAAGACAACTTGGGGGCAGAAGATGCAGCACAGTGAATGGGCTACCAGCAGTCAGCAACTCATAGCTGGCTACTTGCTTCAACCTCCTTGGAGACAGGCTGCACTAGTGAATAGGGAGCGCAGTGGGAAGGCAAACCCAGTACCCAAAAATGTCAGCTGAAACTGAATGTGTCGGACCGAAAAGGGCAGATATGACAGCCACGTTGTAAACTGTGACACGTTCTTTTTCCTTTTTCAGGATGAATGTCGAAGAAGAAAGACATCACTAGTTAAAAAAAGAACAACATATATGACTTGACTTGGTCGCTCATTTTGTACACAGTTATGGATAGATCTTCTGTTATTTTTCTTGTGGCTTTTATATAGGAAGTAGTTGCCGGGTTTTGGAGGACCTGGGTTTGAATCACGGTGGAGACCGGGATTTTTTCATGCGGATCTTCTGATAAAAATTCCTCTGATCTCCGGGTAGTGAGATCGGACTCCCGTGTTCAGTATCAAGCATGTTAAAAAATCCCTTGGCAGTTAAAAATCTAAAAGAGTAGGCTTAACAGCTGCTGTCCGGACAAATTAAAAATTCTTGTTAAAAATTTACCAAATTATTTGTACCTTACCCCACACCTAGTAAATCGCAGGAAGTTAAAAATACCTACTTAGGGATAGCCTTCGGCTACCTGGCAACAAACATTAACAACATGCCTGTTTGAATACCAGGATTCTAAGTAGTAGTCGACCCTATGTCCAACCTTCCTTAGCCATTATTGCGATATACTTAACTTGACTTAACGTCTTTATACTGGTTTAGAAGACCCTGCAGAGTCTGTATACAACCAGTTACATTTACATCACCTTGCTCTAAAAGCTATGCGCATCCAGTTTATTCTTAAATGCATTAACTGTCCCCGCCTCCACTACCTCCCCTGGCAAAGCATTCCAAGCAGACACCACTCTCTGACTAAAAAAATATTTCCTAATATCTAACCTGGACCTCTCTTTAGTCAGCTTGTAGCTATGCCCTTGTGTTATTGTAGGTGGCTGTATTTTAAAAAACTTGTTATAGTCTAATTTATCGATTCCTCTGATCATCTTATAAACCTGTATTAAGTCACCACGAATTCTTCTCTCTTCGAGACACTGTAGGCCGGTTTTTCTGAGTCGTTCCTCATAACTGAAATTCTGGAATCCCACTATCATCTTTGTCGCTCTTTTTTTGTATTCTTTCCAGCATGTTTATGTCCCCTCTATGATAAGGACTCCACACCTGTACACAGTACTCCAATCTAGGTCTAACTAAAGCTTTATACAGTTTGACGATCACTTCCTTGCTCCTATGTTTAATATTTCTTTTTATCATACCTAACATTGCATTTGCCTTTTTCCCTGCTACCTTAACTTGCTCACTCACCTTTCCTGTATGATCTATTATAACCCCTATGTCTGCACACTACGTGTGACATTATCCCTAAATATCCGGACAGATCCCAAAAATGGGGGAACTACCGCCATAATAGCCCTATAGCAGCCATTATTATACTCTTAAGAATCGGCTTCATCGCACTTCGGGCATATCCATAGGTGCTAAGTCACTCTGCAGGTTATAGTGTCACTATTCTTTGCTCCCCTTTTGGACTCTGGTAACACATATATGATACAGTAGTGACAGAGTGAATAACTTGTTTTCACTGGTATCAGAAGAAGTACCCTATTATTAATGCTATTTGATAATTGTATATAAAGAATATAATATTGTAATTACATAATATACATTTAAAAATGAAATGACTATAAGAAAAATAAAGGAAAACTAAATAATAAGACAGGACAACCAATAATTGGAGAAAAAAATATATAAATATATGCATGTTTACCAATAGAAACGGTTAAGGAAGTATATTTATCTCACATTTATAATCACTTTAGTGAGCCGTCAACTAAAGAATTAACAAGTATCACTTTTCATTCACAAAAATGATTAGGTGGAGAGGTGCTAGTTTGGAGAGAGAGCCATGGTTTTATGTCCTAAGAGTCCTCATCAACAGAAGAATCTGTCCTGTATGCCAGATATATTACCTCTCTTCAACTTGGCGGTGCCGAGTTTGCCCGAGTTTTATTTTTGGCAAATTTTGTAGAAACAGCTTTTAAAGTTTTGGATTATTTGCTTCAGAAATTATTTATTATTTCATGGATCTAATGATCACACATATGGATTATTTATGAATATTCAACACACGTCCGATTCAGACTTTGACTGGACACTTAAAATGAAAGGTATGACACTATATGTGTAAAGAAATTGATGGATATATTGACGAAATACACAATGTGATGGGTACCAACAAATGTGTGTCTCTCCATTTTCCATCTGCGTATTAATGTCATTTAACACTTCATACTAATATATAATCGTTGTTACAGATACTTCATGTCATAGATAGTTTCATTATGTGTCTTACGATGTTTAGATCGTAATTTTAGCTCAATGTGTTCAATATTTTTGAATTCAGGTCAGGTCATCCCGTAACCAGTGAGGTCGTTGGTGGACACATGAAGACATCCTCACAACCCCATGCTACCCTTCTGTGTCAGCGGCCGATGCCTGGGCCTCTTCTGGTCGGAAATTGGTCCATTCCTCTATGTTGTCATCCCACCTCTTTTTGAGACGGCCTCTTCGTCGTCTGCCTTGCACCTTTCCGTGCAGGCTCAAGTTTGGAAGACAATTTGATTGCGATATGTGACTGTACCAAGCGAGTTTCCTTCTTTTAACTGTTATTAAGAGGTCTTCAAAAGGCTCTATTGCTGTTGTAACTCTATCTCGTATTTCCTCATTTGAAACTCAATCTTTGTACGTGACATTTAAAAGTCTTCGGAAACATCTCATCTCCGAGGCCTGACTCAAGGCCTGAAGGTCAGCTGTAATTGTCCATGTCTCACAAGCAAAGAATAATATTGACAGGACCAATGTACGCATTAATCTAATTTTCGTGCGTAGTGCTAACCATTTATCTTGCCAGATTTTGTTCATTACATTTTGAATAAAGTTTTGACACAAAATTCCTGCACTTTGGGCTGATACAAATCTACAAAATTCGCTTAAAGTTACTTCTTGACTTGACCACTCCCTCTTCTACCATGACATCTTCTTTATTTTTATCACGACCTGTAGGTCAGGTTATCGTATTATTATTATTCTCTACTCTCCATTCTGGCCCCGCTCAAACGTGGATGAAGAATTACCGTTTAAAACATTTCTGGCCTTTGTTTCATACTAACAATGAAAAGATTTGTACAAACATGCATTTTATTAACTAGTTATTTGGTCACATTCGTTCACTTTAAATTGGTCTGCTGAATGAATTATCATATTGTGCAAGTTGACATGTACAGTCCAAATACATGCAATTTGTGTAATAAATGTAAGCATTATGTCTTTTAAAAAAATATAAGAATGCTTGAAATGCAACAGTACCACCTACATGGCATACGTGAAAGTTTCTAATAGTTAATACAAAACTCGGACATCAGCTGCAGGTTTTTAAGTATAGCACAAAATTTGATACTGCGACCTGAGCAAAGTTAAGGCTGGTACACAACCTATAATATGTACACAACCTATAATATAAATATAGAATACGATGACATCCAGAGCTAGAATACATAAAAATATAAATTAACATTTTTATTCTGAATAATTAGTAAACAGAAAAGGAAATTTGTGAAGTGTTGAGTTACATTAAGAATTCACATTTTCTGGACTCGGAAACTTCAAAGTGATGCTGGCATAAGATGTAACTGTTAACCCAGAGCAATAATGTCACTTGGTATAAACAACACATCAATAATGAATAAAGAAGACAAGTAGAAACAGCGACAAGACCCCGTGATTTCAGGGTCAAGACCCCGTGATTTCAGGGTCAAGACCCCGTGATTTCAGGGTCAAGCTGAAAATACCACAAATCTATAAAAGGGGATGAATACAATAACTATGAAAAAGGCAGTGGAAGGTAATAGAAAATACTGGAAGACCTTGCATAATTCTTATTCTTCATCTGATCTCGACAGATCTGTCCACTTATGTTGGGAGACGTCGTGGGGAGCCTTCTTTCGTGTGACTGTTATTTTAATGCCATGTATCCACAGTGGTTCCTAAACACTATAAATATAGGTTTTTAGTTTTTCTCTTCTTCGTACAAGCGCAACCAGCCGTGTATCATGGGCATCCAATGACTTGACTAAATCCGCAGCGTGGAGGTCTCCGCTAAAACAGTCCTCCACCCAATCTCAGAAACCCTTGACCGGCGCCGAGTTTCTTTGTTTGGTCATGTTGTACGGCTGGACCAGGAAACCTCAGCCCACAAGATACTGCACAAGTCGTTTCCCTGACCGGCAGAAAGCGCAGAAGAGGCCGTCCCTGCACAGTATGGCTCCAGCAGTTGTCAACCTCTTCCTCCGCCCTGGAACCACGCCACAAAAGTGGGTCATGGATGTGGTTGACCAACGCACCGGGCCTCAGACACCTAAGTGAACATTATTATGTACTCTGAATTGCTGCTGCCTACTGTAATAGACTAGTGCAGCTTGTAGATTTGGAGACTTGCTTGTGATATGGTCCAAATCATTGGATTCTCTGTTCTTCACCAAGAATAAATGGAACAAGTCACTCCAAGCAAAAATTTTGCAAGATTAAATATCTGAGATCAGGAAGTAAATATAGTTGAACTTAGCAAACAGTAATTAGATATTGACCACATTAAATACAAGAAGGTAGCATATACAAAGCAAAGGCTGCCATCCATCGTAGACGATGATGGCATAATTAATTTTGCTAGCGCTATTTTTAGAAAGGATTAACTGCGCTACTTTTTATCCTCACTCTCTCATCTTGTGCCGCCCGACCTCAGTGGCAAGTCAAGGACAAGACGACTGGTGGCCGACTACGAGATGCAGGGGACTCTGCATCAAGCACCCGTGAAAAAGACGGCGGGGTCCGGAGTCGAACCCATACCATCTGATCACATGGCTGACGGCTTAACCACTTCGCCACGAAATCCCAGGCAGCATACAGGAATGATATATTTAATACAAATATCGCTAACTGCACATTGAAAATAAATTTGTTCAGTGGTTCAGGATTTTCATTAATGTTACAAATCAATGTATTTTCATTTGGGGAGGGTCACGTCACCGTCTTCTACCAATAATTCGTCATCACTACCGAGGCCAGTGTGAGTGTCGCTACTTTCATCTTTTAAGTCCTGAAATCATTCCTCGTCAACATCCGATTCGTTCTCATTCTCTTCAACTCCATCAACAAATTCGTAACTACTACCGTCTGACTCATAAGTATCTTCAGTCCACACCAAGTTTTGAAGAAAATTGAAGGTCATTTAAAAAAAAGTACGGCTCGAACACCAAACGTGATAGAAACGATCTGTAAACTGCAATGGGAGCCGCCATTACAGGTAGTCACGTGAAGGCTAAATTTAACGTGTCTATTCGCAGGTAAAACGTAAGGAAAAATAATTTAAATCAGTATATCCACGGCGGCCGTCATCTGCCGGGCTGGGAGTGAGTCAATAGCGGCCGTCGCCGGCCGGGATTAAATGGGTTAAGCATTGTGTCTCTCCTAGTTACGTTGATGGTTTTCCAGAAGTATCTCGTCTCACAATTATGTATTATCTAATAATCATGCTTTTACTGGTATGTGGCCTAGTGGCAAGTCACATGGCTCACACACTGAAGGTGCCGGGTTCGCTTTCCATCATAGTACCGGCCATTACCCCGGGGAAGGGCAAACCCTAAGAAAATGCAGGAGGAAGCAGACCCTTACATAAAATGCATGCCGAAGTCGGATGCACTCGGCCAACAGGTGCAAAATAAAAACATAGTGCAACGCACACCACCGAGGGGAATAGCGAAATAAGGCGAATGCAAAAAATATTATTTTACTTGAATTTGTTGAGCTTTAATTAATTTTAAAAACACCCATTTATTTAACTGTTCTTTGATGTTAAGACATACATTTTGTAAGTCAAGTCAGATGATAAAGGGTTTAGCAAATAATAATTTATAATGTAACAAAACAAGAATACAACTTTTTATAACACATCAAAATATTAATATAACAGCTGGGGTTGATGTACGTACGAGGATAATTCTAACAAATATGTGATACATCAACTACATACGGTTGTGTACGTCAAGCTTTGATTGTAAAAAAAAACATCTGGAAAAAATACAAATATTTTGGTGAGATTGTGATTTTGTTCATGGCTATTTTGAGCTACAATCACACATCTGAAAGCTTTTATTTACAAAATTCAGCAATTTGAATTTGATAAAGATAAAGATAGTTAGGTGAGGCACCAGTTGCTGGTCTCACTGGACATAAAGTAGCATTTGTGAGGTGGTCTAGTGATCAGTTCTGTTCCTCGCTGTCTAGTCCTCTCCAACGTTTGTGAGGTGGTCTAGTGATCAGTTCTGTTCCTCGCTGTCTAGTCCTCTCCAACGTTTGTGAGGTGGTCTAGTGATCAGTTCTGTTCCTCGCTGTCTAGTCCTCTCCAACGTTTGTGAGGTGGTGTAGTGATCAGTTCTGTTCCTCGCTGTCTAGTCCTCTCCAACGTTTGTGAGGTGGTCTAGTGATCAGTTCTGTTCCTCGCTGTCTAGTCCTCTCCAACGTTTGTGAGGTGGTCTAGTGATCAGTTCTGTTCCTCGCTGTCTAGCCTTTGCAACGTTTGTGAGGTGGTCTAGTGATCAGTTCTGTTCCTCGCTGTCTAGTCCTCCCCAACGTTTGTGAGGTGGTGTAGTGATCAGTTCTGTTCCTCGCTGTCTAGCCTTTGCAAATTCTAACATAGTGAATGCAGCAGTAGCCCTCATAAAGAGGAGAAAACTCAGCTGATTTTCTTCACAACACCAATGTCCACAGTTTCATCAGTTACCCAACCCGTGATGCCTCTCTGTGCTGAACTGATTCTCATTAAACTTATTTCATGAAATATATCAGATCAATAATTTATATACTTCTCTTCTTTCTTCTGGAGCATAGTGCACCATTACAGATGGCCCCCCTTACTGGAAGTCTGTATCAAAGCATTTTGTATGTTCTTGTAGCAATTTATTTGACAAGATGTTACCAGTCTCATGCACAACCCTCTTATTACATGCTTGGAGGGTTACAGTTACTCTTTTATATGCTTCCTGGGATCCATACCAGTGACTAGGTGTATCTATAACATATATTTAATGTAGAATCCCATGGAAAAATATCTCTAAGAGCCAGATAAGTATATCATTCCTTTAAACCAGCGGTCTCAAACTACATAAAGATCAACATGAGGTCAAGTTGATGACATGACTGCTACATGAGGTCAAGTTGATGACATGACTGCTACATGAGGTCAAGTTGATGACATGACTGCTACATGAGGTCAAGTTGATGACATGACTGCTACATGAGGTCAAGTTGATGACATGACTGCTACATGAGGTCAAGTTGATGACATGACTGCTACATGAGGTCAAGTTGATGACATGACTGCTACATGAGGTCAAGTTGATGACAAGACTGCTACATGAGGTCAAGTTGATGACATGGCTGCTACATGAGGTCAAGTTGATGACATGACTGCTACATGAGGTCAAGTTGATGACATGACTGCTACATGAGGTCAAGTTGATGACATGACTGCTACATGAGGTCAAGTTGATGACAAGACTGCTACATGAGGTCAAGTTGATGACATGGCTGCTACATGAGGTCAAGTTGATGACATGACTGCTACATGAAGTCAAGTTAATGACATGACTGCTACATGAAGTCAAGTTAATGACATGACTGCTACATGAAGTCAAGTTAATGACATGACTGCTACATGAAGTCAAGTTAATGACATGACTGCTACACAATGTCAAATTCACAAATACTCATAATGTTCTTCTTCTTCTGCGTTCGTTCTCAATCTCCCGCTACCAAGCCCTGAACAGGGCTTCGCAATTTGGAAGTAGTCCGGAGAACGGAATGTGTTGGGTCACTAGTTTACAGCTTCACTGCGATATTTGCACCTTTCGGTCCGACACATCCGTCTTCGGCGGCACTCATAATGTTAAATTCTCTATCATGTAGACTAGTTAGTGATGATCATGTGCCCCGTTGTCCATGTTTCCTGAAGAAGATCTTTTGGTCATAACCAGTGGTGGTTTATGTTCAAATCTGTAGCCTTGTATAAACTGACTTTCACGTAGATGTGATATCACTATCAAGATCTTATCAAATAAACATCAACAGCATGTGCCACAAATCAGATCACATATCGAAATGCTCAGAGAGTTCATGCAAGCAGCAATATGCTCATATGAGTTGGAAAACACAGGGCCGACATTTGATCACATGGATTTAACATTAACAAAGTTAATAATACATGAGGCATTCAGGACAAGAAGGATGCAATATTTTAAAACAATTACAGTAAAAGAGATATTTGCAATTTAAAGTATAATGCACAATTAGATATATTTTTAATTGGTAAATTTAAAACTGTTTCAGTAAGTGAGTTTAGTTTTACATATTTTTCTTTCAAGAGAGTGATGTAGACATGCAATTTATTAAATATTTTAGGACAATGCTTCCCAAAGTGGTAGTCCGCGGACAAGTTCCGGCCTGCAAAAGGAATCAAGGAAGTGGACAATTATAATATAAAAGTGGATAATTATAGTAAACATTAACTTGTTTATGATTAAAACAGCAGTTACATTTATAATGTTTCTGAACAATATCCGCTGCTTCCAATGTGACTATAACATTTTCTACAAAGCTCCATGATCTGTTTTATATTCTTGTTTATTAAATGTCATTAAAATTTTAAAAATAACAAATATTAACATTTTTTTTTTAAAACAGCCTAACAAAAAATGTTTATCTGGTAGCTGCTATCATTAAATGTTAACAGAATAAAAGAATTAGCTAAACATGCATTTTAAGAAATTTCAATATAAATTTAACCTTACGCACTCCACATTATTTTTGAAAAAAATTTGACCTAATTAATTTTCTTAATTAGTCGCTGTGGTAGTCGTCTTTCAAAATTTGTAACTTTTATGTTTGTTTGTCAATAAATATGATTTTCTGGCGTGTAGATAGATACACAATAACATAACGAACATGTGGGTGTTATTGTTTTTGTTGTATGTTTGTTAGTTTTTGAGATTCAAAAAGATGAAGTTGAAAATTTATGAAAATCTCGGGAAAAATTTTGACTCGACCACTAGGCCTAGTCGCTTCGATAGAAAACCATGGAAACCACAACAACGTATCGATACTGTGTTTACAATATCGCCACAGCTGTTAGTTTCAATTCAAACGTAGTTCTTTCATTTAAACAAACAAAATAAACAGATCTACGCGATAAAAATCTTTCTCAACAACCTACTTCCCCTTTCGCAAAAAGTCGGCTTGCTCCAAACGGCGTATACAAAATTAAAACTGTTCAAAAGCCATTTGTAATCGAACACACGATACTTTAACCGGCAAAATATCGTGTATATATGGAGGGCGTAGTCAGCAGTAAAAAATGGATGTCAGGAGTGACTCCGTTGAAAATTATTTTTTTTTTTTCCGGACACTGTTTTTGCAGGCCGAGCTGGTTCAAAGGGATCGGACTGTGGCGTGCTTAAGGTTAAGATGATAAAATAAAAAAAGATAAGAACAATAATCGTTCAATTGAGCATAGGTCCCTGCTACGA
The DNA here is from genome assembly GCA_036924085.1 of Ariolimax columbianus. Lineage (NCBI taxonomy): Eukaryota > Metazoa > Mollusca > Gastropoda > Stylommatophora > Arionidae > Ariolimax > Ariolimax columbianus. The sequence continues at coordinate 5,609,887 of JAVGWX010000016.1, read as the reverse complement.
TAGATAAATCCCTATCCGTCTGTCCCACTGGAAAGTTTGGGAAGCACTGGTCTATGGCATACATTATTATCCAAATTTATAGCGCATAATATACAGTAAGTTGATGATCTAATTATGCCCTTCCCGTAGACCCTAAAGCTGCATCTGCTAGATCTATTTTTAATGTGATATCGAGTTGCTAAAAATTGAAACAATCAAGATGAATCCGCTTCACTATCGAGCTATTAGAATATTTGTAAAAAGTTGCTAGGCTCAACTTTCTCATCCAGACGGTCTCACATAATACAATAGATTACTACAGGTATAAATACAATACAGACCATATCAATGTTGTTAATAACATGAAATCCAGATACAATATATTTGGCATTCTTACAACGTTTGGTGGGGAAACAAGGTGTTATACATTGTGAGAGAAGATTTCAAAGACACACTTAAGAAGTCTGCAATATGCACAGAGCTGTCTAATGAGCAGGTTTTGTGTTTGGCTGCAGACTTCGCATCTTGTAGTAGTCTGTCACTTGTTTAGGGACCTCTGCCAACACATGTCGAGCCAACTCCACTGAGCTGCTCTGTGAAAATTAAAATCAGAGACATACTGAAAACTCTCTGAAATTAGGCACACCATGCAAGCTTATTGTGATAAATCAGCTGTATATTCAACTACAGTATGCTACATCTATGAAAGTCATGAACCAGAGCTGGAGCATGTATGTATGTTGGCAACAGACTAAATGAAGTGGTGGGAGTTTAATGCTGCACTAAAATATATCCTCCGGTGTACTTACTTTCCATGTCTAAGCATCACACCATACATTATACAACAAGTATTCGGCAACATGGATTGTGCTGTCATTTGCCTCCAGCATGTCACACCTATTGCATGTTTCCTGGAGACTGAGGCAGGTCATCAGGTGGTCTGGGTCCTGTATTGCACCAGTCATCAACTGTGTATCCCCATCTCTTCATGTTCCTTTTGCACCATGATACACCAGTTCGGAGTCTATCCAGCGACTTCCATGTTGTGTATGGTAGATGTCCAAGGGCAGGTTCCTCCTTAAGTTCGATCTCTGGGGCATTCATCAATTCATGCCATCTCTTGAAACGGCGCATTTCAGGGCTTGTCTGTATCGGCTTTGTTGATTTTAGAAAGCTATTTCTGGATTTGAGTCTAGTGCTCTGTACCTGATGTCCAAACATTGAGTGTCTTGGGCCGTGCTACTATTTATCTCATTCGATTTCTGATGTGACTCATCCGATGTGATGGCCAATGTTTGTTTGTTCAGTCATCTGCCAAGGATTGGAGATGTTATACCTACAGTTTGGGACAATGCCAATCGACTATAGCTGTTTTACATGCTAACAATAGAACATATTTCATCTTCCTTGTTCTGCATGGACATATGAGGACATTTCAGATAGTGAACTTGAAATAGACGGATATACAATGTTAAGGAAAGACCAGGTAGTTACAGAGAAGACTAAGGGAGGTGGAGTTTTATTATACTGTATTAATTCAGTTGATATAACCATCAAAGAAGATATATTATCTGGCAACAAAAATAAAAGTGTATAGGGAGCAATAGAAAGCTGGCGTGAAAAAATAGCCACCGCATAGGTTCTGGACAGAAAAAATAGCCACCACATAGGTTCTGGACAGAAAAAATAGCCACCACATAGGTTCTGGACAGAAAAAATAGCCACCACATAGGTTCTGGACAGAAAAAATAGCCACCACATAGGTTCTGGACAGAAAAAATAGCCACCACATAGGTTCTGGACAGAAAAAATAGCCACCACATAGGTTCTGGACAGAAAAAATAGCCACCACATAGGTTCTGGACAGAAAAAAAAACCAAAGACAGGCAGGGAAGAGGAGATTAAGATTGAAGAAAATGTTAATGCCAAGTGGCTGGAGGCAGTCCATGCTGTTTTTTTTACACAATTACTGAGCAACATGTTTTTATAAACTTTGGACCTTCTCTACTACCAACCCTTCCAAATTTTTTCTTCATAAAAACTACATTATTAACCCTTTTCAGCTAAAAGGAGACGAAAACGACTGCTGAAAACCTGTATATGTATTAATATGTATATAATACAAAAGGTATGTGTGAAGGAATTGATGGATATATTTATAAAACACATGATCTAAGTACCAAATAATATTTTTCTCTTCAATTTTTACCTCTGCATTAATGTAATTTAACGCCTCATACTAATATATAATCTTTATTATGAATACTTCATGTCATGGATAGTTTAATTATGTGTCTTACGATGTTTAGATTCCAATTTTGGTTCAATTTATATTCATGAATTATATTTATGTATTTTTTTTCTTTGCATTCGCCTTATTTATCGATTCCCTAATGCGGTGTGTGTTGCACTATGTTTTTATTTTGCGCCTGTCGGCCCAGTGCATGCATATTATGTGAGGGTCTGCTTCCTCCTGCATTTTCCAAAGGTTTGCTTCCCAGAGGTAACTGCCAGTGCTGTGATGGGCAGCGAGCTCAGCAAATTCGGATTTGTAAGTCGTGTTACTTAACCACTAGCCCACACTGTTCCCTGAGTTACATATTGAATAAAACTTTGACACATGGAATTCCTGCATTTTGGCCAAGACGACGGAAAGAAACAAATCTACTAAATTAGCCAGGACTGAAAAGGGTTAAGGAAATACAAATAGACCAGACAAGTGGTATGTCTGGCTGATAATAGATGAACAATAAAAATGATATTCTGGTGGCTCTATAAATGTCCAATTGATGAGATGGATTGAGTGAAGATCGTGGTCCAACATGATATTCCAGGGTGTAAGACCAGAATAAATTGAAACAGTTTTTGGCTACCTGGTCTCAAGCACAAATTGATCTGTCTGATTCTTCTTCGATGTTTGTGAAGTAGTTTACAGTGAGGCTGCGATATCTACGCCTTTCAGGCAGACACAACCGATTTCAGCACAGTATTTTTGGGTCCCGATTTGCCCTCCCTACTTGATCCTAATCTCTTAGCCAGACTGCATGGTTGCAGTTTGTTTCCAGGGCCACCACTTGGAGGTGGAATAGGCTCTTGGTCAGTTATGGGTCACTGACCCTGATGCAAGCAGCCAGCTATAAATTTCTGGCTATGGCAGCTCATTCACTGCTGCATCTTTGGCGTCAACCGGCCTGATTGAATACCAGCTACTTCCTTTTTTCAGTTTTAAATCATTGCTTGTTTGTTCTACTAGTATTTGACTCTATAAAATAATATTGCATAGAGGATACTGGGCTATGAGCAAGATGTTGTCCCCAGCAACAATGGATAGAGGTGATCAAAGAAACACCCCAAATGTTCAGCATGTCGCCTCCCACAAACCAGAAGTCTACGCATACCTACTTTCTGCGATGCCGCAAGACAAGCTCACACACACGCCTCCCACCTAACACAAACCAGAAGTCTACACATACCTCCTCTCTGCTACACCACAAGGCAGGAACAGTAGGACAAAAAGAAGAAAAATGGACACCTACATTTCTGAAGTCCCTGAATGGCACAAACTGCACAATGTCTCGTTTGGATGGCTCTCCATTGGCAGCTTTCAGAACACCATTGTCACCGTCAAGTAGCTGCATGTCTGTGAAGTCTGCCTGACCAACTCCGACAATGATGAGTGACATAGGAAGCTTGCTTGCATTGACAATAGCAGTTCTAGTATTAGACATGTCACTGAGAACTCCATCAGTCAACATCAGCACGATAAAGTAACCCTGAAATATTCACAAACATGAAATTATGCCGAAAGAGTTAACAGATTAGCCTAAAGACTTAATAAAAACAGTTTATATATATGAAGGGTTAGTTAACTGGAAACTAGAAAATATACATATATGCGATGTGTAAAATGTTATTGTTTGCGAATGCCCACAATGAGTAGGTTACTCTTTTGTGCGTCCTGAAAAGGACACTAAGTGGCATTCTGCAGTAGCTTTCCTCACATCCCGAGCGTGATGATGAAGGTGGACCGGGGTCCTCCAGGCGGTTGTGCTATGTTCGACTTGATCTGCGTGTCACTCACTACTACGAGGATCACATCGATCCCTCACCTCATTAGCCAGGCTGCCATGAAAACAGCCAAATTCCAGGGAGGGCTACTAAGAAGCCGAGGTGAGGGTCTTGGCCAGTATATTTTGCCTGACCCTGACTAACATATCTGAACAGTATATTTTGCCTGACCCTGACTAACATGTCTGAACAGTATATTTTGCCTGACCGTGACTAACATATCTGAACAGTATATTTTGCCTGACCCTGACTAACATATCTGAGCAGTATATTTTGCCTGACCCTGACTAACATATCTGAACAGTATATTTTGCATGACCAAACAGTCTTCCTTCCCAGCTGTAAAATCTAGTTAGGAGTTTCTAAAGATGGGAGTCATTAAGTAGCAGCAACATCCAGCTCCGTGACTACTGTAGGTAGCAGACGCTAAGTGTCACTCATATACAAAATGACGTGCACGCTCACAAAGTGTACAACAAGATACTGTGCGGTGGGTGGGTGGGGGACTTTCTGCAATGAATATTCATTATGAAGTGCTTCCTGTTTACTGTGAGAAACAACATCCAGCTCCGTGATTGCAGTAGGTAGCAAACGCTAGGTGAGACGGCCGACCTGAGATGTCTATGCTGCAGGTTTTTGTGCAATGATAAAGCAATAGGGTAAGTGTATAAATGTTGGTGGAAATGATGTTGAGAAATAAGGGGCAATGTCAGTGCAAGAATAAATGGTCTCCAGGTTCATGTTTCATTTACTTTTTTGTTGCAGCAATTTGTGATCTATTTAATGACTTGATTTTATGTGTTTGTTTGTGCGTATGTGGTATATATGCATGTATATGTATATATATCAAAAGCTTTTAAATTTCCAGCCCCAACCACAACCTACATGAGCTCCTTTGGTTCCCTCCTCTCTCTGAGCAGCTGCGGCAAAGTTAGCAACATGGTTGATGATTGGTGCAGCATTGGTTGGGCCATACAGCTGGACCTGCCTTATACAGTTATAGTAAGCCTGGAGAACTCCTTCGATGCCTGTAAGACAGAATTAAGGTTGTTAATCGTTGCAGAATCTGTGTAGAGAAGAAATGCTTATGTGTGAGGACAGAGAAATGTTCTTTTTCTTCTTCTTCGTACGCTATCAGACATTGACTTAAATTTGTTTAAAGAAAGCAGCGGCCATCCTGTCGACACTACCATAGAGCTTGTTTAGTGTCGACATGTATCATTACATACTAATATGTCATTTTAGTGTCGACATGTATCATTACATACTAATATGTAATTTTTGTGTCGACATGTATCATTACATACTAATATGTAATTTTTGTGTCGACATGTATCATTACATACTAATATGTAATTTTGGTGTCGACATGTATCATTACATACTAATGTAATTTTTTATTATGAATACTTTGTGTCATAGATAGCTTAATTATATGCCTTTCGATTACAATTTTTCAATTTGCTTTACCTTTACCTTGCGTAGCGACGGCCGTTCTAATCAAATATAAAAACGAACGGCTACGTAGAAATAGTCTGAACAATTCTGTTCCTATGATTGTAGAGAGTTCCGACGTCTGTCATGGACGATTAGTTACCAACAAAGGCGAGTTTCAAGCGCTTGGAAATGATTTATGTTTTTCGTTTGGATTTGAAGATTCATCTATTGATGAGAATGAGGAAGTCAAGTTTCTGCAACAGTAGATCTGTTTAGATTGTTTATTTGGATACAATAATTATGTTTATATCGAAAGTGACAGATACCGACATTAAGGTAAACATCTGTAATCTGTTGGCAATTTTTTTGTAATTAATGATTTTTGTCAACCAAGGGACGCTGAGAGCGGGAGTCTAAATGTGTGTTTTTATCTCAGAAACGATTACACACACAACAAAAACAATAGTATCAACAGATTCTTTATACATTGGTTTCTCTACTCATAAACAAATCATATCAATAGATCATTAAATAAAAATGTTGCAGGTTCTCAAAGTAACAACCATAGTTAAACGGCGCGACATCCTGAAAAATAATGCAGCAGAAGGAAAATTGCGAAATTTTATCATTCAGAGTAGTAAAGGTAAAATTTTTTGTTAAATATAACTATTTGACAAAGCATTGCCACTGACTGATAGACTTTAATTTGGAAAATTATTCAGGACTGGGAATGGTTAATTGAAGTATATTGTTGCTCGGTCTCTGTCTTCAAATGCGGGTATTAAAACAAACATTTGATTCAACTATGATCTAGACACCTGTAGCCGAGATTGCAGGTTCTGCGGAACTGGTTTCATAGAATAACTGAATGATAGTTGTTAATTATTACAACTCACCTTGACAATATGGATTCTGAGGGTTAAAGTTAATGGCAAATTCATGTGACACTTCCCACTTTGGTGGAATTTTGGCTCCAAAGCCAAGGGCTGGAAAAAGTTTGTCTCTGTTGGCAGATAAAGAAAATGTATTTTTACCTACAGATTGTAAATGGTTCTTGAATAGATGGGCAATGGGAAATACTGGGAGAGAAACCTACAAACACATGGCCATCTCAAATTACAAAGACAACATCAACCTCCTGAAAAGGAGACCAAAGCAACATTTTCCAACTTCGCACTCAACACATACAACTTAACAGTCACTTGAACAGAATCCAACCAGAACATACTGCAGAGTGCCGGATGTATACACATCCCTACGAAACTGTTGAACATCATCTTTTTGAATGTCCGTAGCTTGCCGGTGTTAGGAAATAGCTTCTTTCTCCGAGGCCAGAAAAATGGAACACTTTGAACGGAACTAAACAACAGCTTACAAACACTTGCAGATACCACTATATGGCATTGGGCCAAAGGACAGGCGCCCATAGATTGCTGGATCAATAACCAACCAACCAACCAACCATGTTATACAGGGGAGCCTACATTTTAAACATCTGAGTTATGCCCAGATCACTTCTCTTGAAGAAAATCTCTTTTCAGAATTACTATCGAAATACTCTAAGGAGGCCAAAGATGCAGTACAGTGAATGAGCTGACAGCAGTCAGAGACCCATAGCTGGCTGCTTGCATCAGGGTCAGTGAACCAGAGCTGACCAAGATCCTGCTGTTACCAAGCAGTGACCCTGGAAACAGGCTGCACTAGTCTAGTCTGGCTAAGAGAATAGAGATGGCAGTGGACAGACAAACCCGATACACAATCAAAGTCAGCTGTAGCTGGCTCTGTCAGGTCGAATGATGAAGATATTACAGCATCGCTGCAAACACGACACAGCGTCCTTTTCAGGTTGAACGTCGAAGAAGAAATCCTCAAACAGGTTACTCATAACTTTTAGAGTTTTTGTTGAACAACTCACTCTATGTACAGTCAGCAGTACACTGTTTTGTGTGGGCAACATGTTCTGTGTCTGTCTGTCTATATGCTAAAGGAGGTCAGTTTTAGGGTGAGCATTCTTAAACTTACATTTTGGTGGCATGACAGTAAATTGTTGAACTGTCGTAACTCCCTTCATTAAACATTTCATGTTTGATATATATAGCATTGGGCAAAATGGCAGGAGCTCACAGGCTGTTGTATCAATAACAAACCAACCTTATGAAATAGTAAACTACAAAGAAAAAAAGCACAGAATGGTAAATATTACATTTGAATAATTATGAAAGAAAAGAAGATGGAAGATTTAGCTTCAATAACGAAGCTTATCTCATAAATATGACATATGACTTCGACAAAGTCATACATAGTGAGATTTTAGTTCCTAAATTTGTGGGAAAATGTGTACAAAAACGTGTCCATGAAGAATGCTTACGTGTCATAGTCCTGGCACACCTCTCCTACACACTTAATGGCTGCCATGTATTCATTGGGCTGGTATGTGTTGTTGATGTAGTGTAGAGATGATGACTGTGCTGGGTTTCCATTGGATGCTGTAAAGTCTACACCCACCTAATAATGTTAAAAGAGGCATTTTTTAATGACAATAAATAGTTTTTGCTAATGAGGTTTGCTCAGAAAGTAATACTCCACAATATTTTTTTCTTTCTTAAACTTTTTGTTAAAAATGCATAAAATTCATGCATTTACTATGCTGAATATTTACTTTTGCATACAATTTTTTCCACTTAATCTCTGTTCCAAATAGTCAATTGCATTGATAACGAGATCTCACGCAGGAGAGCAGCGGGTTGGTTCTGCTTCAACAGGGTTAAACTAATACTCGCTCTATGGCAGTGTCGACAGCCTCAGGATGACCGCTGCTTTTTTCGAAAAAATAAAGGTTGATGTCTGACTGCGTACGAAGAAGAAGAAACCAATACTCCAGCAGATGATGGACGTCAAGGCCAGGGCTCACACCTTCAATAGTATGGTTATTCCAGCAATGGTATATGAGAGTGAGATTTGGAGTCTACGCAAATCAGAGTTACCGAAACAACAATAGAGTGCAGTGTCCTAAATATCTTTTTTATAAGACCATACCCGAAACGTCAATATCCGTGACCAAACTGAGTTCCGATATGTCGTAGACTGCATCAATACGAAAGTGCAGATGGGCCAGCCATGTAGTCCGCATGACTGATGATAGATGGACGAGGAGGGTGTCTTTATGGTGGCCATACAATTACAATCGCCCACGCAGCCTTCAGCCAACAAGAAGGAGAGATGATCTGCATTAACCCTGTGGACAGTTGTTGTACTCCAAGGCGAAGGGCAGGCACAGATTCAAGCTGCTTTTGGCTACCTGGCACCAGGCTACCTCGCCTGATTGCATGCCAGGATTCAAGCTGCTTTTGGCTACCTGGCACCAGGCCACCTCGCCTGATTGCATGCCAGGATTCAAGCTGCTTTTGGCTACCTGGCACCAGGCCACCTCGCCTGATTGCATGCCAGGATTCCAGCTGCTTTTGGCTACATGGCACCAGTCCACCTCGTCTGATTGCATGCCAGGATTCAAGCTGCTTTTGGCTACATGGCACCAGTCCACCTCGTCTGATTGCATGCCAGGATTCAAGCTGCTTTTGGCTACCTGGCACCAGGCCACCTTGCCTGATTGCATACCAGGATTCAAGTAATCTTCGCTCACTTCGATAGCCTTACACCAGCATGCACACAAAAATACACATAAAGCCTGCAAAATGAATTTTTTTTATAGAAGGTCATTAAAAAATGGTCTGAGATATCACTTCTTCATTTTCAATCTCCCGCTACCAAGCCCTGAACGTTCTCAATCTCCCGCTATCAAGCCCTGAATGTTGTCAATCTCCCGCTATCAAGCCCTGAACGTTCTCAATCTCCCGCTATCAAGCCCTGAACGTTCTCAATCTCCCGCTACCAAGCCCTGAACGTTCTCAATCTCCCGCTATCAAGCCCTGAACATTCTCAATCTCCCGCTATCAAGCCCTGAACGTTCTCAATCTCCCGCTACCAAGCCCTGAACGTTCTCAATCTCCCGCTATCAAGCCCTGAACGTTCTCAATCTCCCGCTATCAAGCCCTGAACGTTCTCAATCTCCCGCTATCAAGCCCTGAACGTTCTCAATCTCCCGCTATCAAGCCGTGAACGTTCTCAATCTCCCGCTATCAAGCCCTGAAAATGGCTTTGCAAGTAGCAGGATGTTGTCTAAAGAACAAAATTTGTTGTCGTAATTTACAGCTTGACTGCAATATTTGCATCTTTCGGTCCGACACATCTGACTTCAGTAGGCATTTTCGAGTACTGGGCTAGCCCTAATCTCTTCGATCCTTTCTCCTTAGCCAGTCTGCTCCGTTGCAGCCTGTTATCTAGGATCACCACATAGAGGTGTAGAAGAGTCTTGGCAGCTCTGGTTCGCTGGCCTTGAAGCTAGCAGGTCGCTGACCACTGCAGCTATGGACTGCTCAGCATCTTGATCCCTGAAATATTACAATTTATATACATACCGTAAAATTGATCTGTGTGCCACCCATGATGAAGTCCAAAAATGAATATTCCTTCATAACCTGATGAGATATAGGCATACTCCACATGAATAAATGTCCATATCATTGGTAAGATCAATCAGAAATGACAAATAAAAAAGGATGTTTGTCTGTGATAATGATCACCAAAAAAAAACATGTATTTATCTGTGTGTGGAAAATATACGTGGGGATGTCAGTTAGTAATGGACCGCATAATTTATTTTAACTAATAATAAAGATATAAACATGAAATTTTGCACACCTCAAATTAGGAACGTGCTGATTGTGTGTATGCAATTTCACAACAATCGGACAAATGAACCAGCCGCAACAAACTGTTGAAATGGCGCCTCTGAACAACATGCGTTACAAACAGAGAATTGTTATAGAATTCATTGTTGCAGAGAAAGAAACTGAATGATCACAAATTCTTGTGTACTGTGTATGGATGTTGTGCAGTCGATGGGCTCAGAGAATTAACACGTCAGCTGAAGTAGAGAGACGGAGCTGCACGATCTGCAGCACTCTGGAGTCCTGCCACAGCAGCCAAGTCAAACATGCTGAACCGTGCTGATGTTATTACCCATATGTGAATCACCATAACCTTTACCACTCTGCATTAAAAAATGACACAATTTTCATGTCACTGCATTATATTTCATGACGTCACGTCGTTTAACTATGGTTGTTACTTTGAGAGCCTGTAACATTTGTATTTGATGGTCTATTGATATGATTTGTTTGTAAGTAGAGACATAAATGAATAAAAAATTTGTTGGTGTTAATGTTTTTGTTGTGTGTGTGTGTGTTAGTTTCTGAGATTAAAAAAATTAAGGTGATAGTGTTGAAAAAACAGCACACTTAGACTCTCCCACTTTCAACGTCCGCCGATTGTGAAATAAAAATCTGAGAACGGATTTGCAAAGTTGTCGTATTGGTTATGTCTGTCCCTTCGACTATAAACGTAATTATTGTATCTAAATTAACAATCTAAACAAATCTACCTCAGAAAAATCTGTTGTAGGAACTTGACTCCCCCATTCTCAACAATGGTTGAATCTTCAAAAACAAGCGAAAAACAGAAGAAATCATTTTCAAACGCCAAAAACTAATTTCATGATTGCCATTGCTGGTATCTAACTGTACATTACGGGAGAAGGAACTCTCTACACTAAAAAGATCAGTATTGTTTACTACATATATATAACCACCTGCGCCTTGCGCGCCTCGATAAAAATGATGATGCTTTGCGCGTCCTCCTGAGTCGTAAAGGTATAACAATTGGCCTTGCAGCTTTCAGTCAGCAAGGAAAGTGCAGTTCAAACTATCAAAATTCTTGGATTTTCAAAGGTTTGCTTAAGATGGATTCCTCATTATTTCACAAATCTCAAAACAAAATGCAAAGAAAAACCATTTCTTTTGAATTGTTGGAGCGTTTTGATGCTAATGGTGAAAACTTTTTGTCAAGGATCGTTACAGGTGACAAAACATGGGCACATTATTTTGAGCCTGAGACAAAAGGGCAGTCAATGGAGTGGTGTCATCCTCAAACCCCACGAAGAAAGAAATTCAAGAAAACTCCTCCAGCCGGAAAGGTCATGGTCACTGTCTTTTGGGACAATAAAGGTGTGATTTTTGTGGATGTGATGCCAAGAGGAGAGAGAATTAATTCGCAAGTTTACATCAAGACACTGACCAAACTCAATTGACGGTTCCACAGAGTTTGTCCTCACAAGAATCCAACAGAACTGCTTCTGAGGTAATAGGTATATGAACAATGGATCTCCCTGTGATGGAAGTGTCTTGCCACAAGAGAAAGACGAGTTAAGGTACTAGATCGGCAGGGAAACTTAAAAAAAAGTATCCAAGTTGACCAAGCCTTTTGTCAATAAACACTTGCAACGATGGAATATAGGCAGAGTTTGATCCAGACATATTTATAGACTTCATTACTTCCTATCATCAAGCATAGACACAAGCATGTATGAGAAATGTGAGCTGCTGAGCAAAATTATGTGGGTAGTTTAAACCAAAAATATATTGGCCAAACTTGGGACACACTATTACAAATGATTTCCTGCCACAGCTAAGCAGACATGAATAGCCACTTCTCAATAATTCAGCAATCATGAATCACTAATGTACACTGACTGACCTTTAAAGATGTCAGGAAAATGGTGCCAGAGTTTGTATAATTCCTTTTTTTGGCTTTCTTTGATGGATTCACACAAGGCCAGGAAACCTGTCAACATTAAAGATAATTTATGATTGGTCGAATAATTAATTGATATGTTGTTCTCAATGAATGTACATTAAGTATTACATACACAACATTTAGTATTACATACACAACATTAAGTATTACATACACAACATTTAGTATTACATACACAACATTTAGTATTACATACACAACATTTAGTATTACATACACAACATTTAGTATTACATACACAACATTTAGTATTACATACACAACATTTAGTATTACATACACAACATTTAGTATTACATACACAACATTTAGTATTACATACACAACATTTAGTATTACATACACAACATTTAGTATTACATACACAACATTTAGTATTACATACACAACATTTAGTATTACATACACAACATTTAGTATTACATACACAACATTTAGTATTATATACACAACATTTAGTATTACATACACAACATTTAGTATTACATACACAACATTTAGTATTACATACACAACATTTAGTATTACATACACAACATTTAGTATTACATACACAACATTTAGTATTACATACACAACATTTAGTATTACATACACAACATTTAGTATTACATACACAACATTTAGTATTACATACACAACATTTAGTATTACATACACAACATTTAGTATTACATACACAACATTTAGTATTACATACACAACATTTAGTATTACATACACAACATTTAGTATTACATACACAACATTTAGTATTACATACACAACATTTAGTATTACATACACAACATTTAGTATTACATACACAACATTTAGTATTACATACACAACATTTAGTATTACATACACAACATTTAGTATTACATACACAACATTTAGTATTACATACACAACATTTAGTATTACATACACAACATTTAGTATTACATACACAACATTTAGTATTACATACACAACATTTAGTATTACATACACAACATTTAGTATTACATACACAACATTTAGTATTACATACACAACATTTAGTATTACATACACAACATTTAGTATTATATACACAACATTTAGTATTACATACACAACATTTAGTATTACATACACAACATTTAGTATTATATACACAACATTTAGTATTATATACACAACATTTAGTATTATATACACAACATTTAGTATTACATACACAATAACAACATGTGAAATTAAATAGCAATGTTAACAAGAGAGACAGAATGAGAAATGATGATATTAGCAAAATTGTGAGAAAAACTCTTTGTATTGAATACATAGAAAGACAAAAAAACCAATGTTTCAGTTTTCTCATGGGAATGTAGCTCGATCATCAAACCGTGACACAAGACATAGTTACAGGGCATTAGAGAGACAATGTGGCAAATTGATAGACATATAAGAAAAATCCTGCAACATGAACTTATGAAGATCAAGGCTATAGACTTGGCCTTAGAAACGTGACCAGCTTTCTACTTGATATATATATATATATATAATATATATTTATAGATGCAGATAGACTCCACGTTGTCCAACCAGCGATGAAGCGAAGTACATTGAAGATCTCCATTCAAGACCAAATCCGCATCGCTGAGAGCAGACGTAGAACTTTCTTCACTGACATCATAGACGTCGCGCTTATTTGAAAACCCAGATGGGTCGGCCATGTGGTGCGCATGACGGATAACAGATGGACCCGTAGTATGACGTCGTGGTGGCACTACAACATCAGAAGCCCCCGTGAGCGACTGAGGCTGAGGTGGAGAGATGACACGAAGGAGGTCCAACATGGTACACTAAGACAAAAGAGTGAAATGAGTTTACTTACCTGGCATCCTAATTGAATACCATGAATTAGAGAAACATTTACTCTTTATGGTGGTATATTTAACAAGTTACGGTAAATATCTACACTTTGGAAAAGAGAGAGTCAGACTGAAAAGTTAGATGACTGGTCTCTTATTCTAGGAACATAAAATTAATCTCCAGTGAGACATGTTCTTTCTAACGAGGGAGGAAGAAAAATCTGGCCTGCACATTGTGCAGCAAACAGGTCAGGTCACGTCATCCCGTAACTGGTCAGGTCATCCCATAACTGGTGAGATCGTTGGGGCACACATGAAGACATCCTCACAACCCCACACCACCCCTCTCTATCAGCGGCCGCTGCCTGTGCCTCTTCTGGTCGGAGATTGGTCCATTCTTTTTTGTTGTCCTCCCACCTCTTTTTTGGACGGCCTCTTCGTCGTCTGCCTTGCACCTTTCCGTGGAGGATCGTATTTGCAGTAAACAGCCATTTATTTTACGAGCACTAAAATTAGCAACATTTTTGGAGTTCCATAAATGTTTCTAAATCTGGATGAATGGCAGGCAGGTTGTTCAAACTGTGTTAGAAAATCTTCTACCCAAAAGAGGTTAAGCTATACTGTTAGCTGCTTAATAAACATGAACTCAGTGTGGCATATGTCCTATACTCATCTCTGTCATGCATAAGTGCCCTCCCAAAATCGACTCAGCAAGATGATAGTTAATATAGGGATTCTGCAAAAGAAGCACATTAAACAAAGTCATCTGTACCTGCTGGGTAACTGCCTTGGCCATGTCATCAAAGGTTGTAGTAAATGAACCAATAAAGTCATGGGAGCCGTCACTGTCCCAGTCGTAGCAATCAAACTGAAACAGAATGTACATGACTGAATCCACAGCAATGATGAATTTCAACTCTTTACAACTTGTATCGCCTGGCGCTGCCCGCCGGAAACTAAAAATGGCAGCCCGTCTAGACTAAAATGGACCTCTGTAACACGCGTTTGTGTTTTAGTTTGACCAATTTAATTTTTTTATAGCTCTACGCAATGGTTTAACTGTATGATTATTTCTGGTAGGTCGATTACGAATCCTAATATGAGATTTGAAGTCTGCTGACTTAGTGTGTGCGTGTGAGCTGTAGTAAATGCCATTAGTGTAGACGTGTAGGCTTGATATGGTCTGGACTGGATGGTATCATGCCAGGCAGTTCTCTGGTGCTACCCTCTGAGTCACTATCAGAACATTGCCGTATCTAGGTATAAAATTAGCTGCTAGGTCAGAATATGAGTCACTGCGATAAAAATTGAATCCAATAATGGCTGAAATATCACAAACATTGTTGGGCTAGATATGTAGTACGCATGCCTGACAACAGATGAATACAGTGAACAATGTTTTGGTGGCCATATGCCTGTACACGTCCACAGACTAACCAAAGATCTAGGCCCACATTGGTACATCACTGCAAAAGATGAAGGCGCATACAGAATACTGTTGGCTTCCTCGCATACGGATCTGCCAGACTGACGCCCCGAGGACAATGTGAATGTGATAATCGCTGAAATACAAGCAAGGTTAGTCCTTAACATCCCATCTGATTGATTTCAGTGCAAAAAAATAATTCTGAACGCATTCAATGTGCAAAACATCAGTTGCCCTTTGATGAGACCGAAATCAACATCTGTGTTTCACGTGTTCCTTAGCGATAGATGTTCCAGTCTGTTTAATAACTGTAAGTATGAGAGAATTTCCGTCACAGTTTTCATTTAATGAAGAATATCCAACAATCGACTAATATTTACACATGTGGGAAATGTGTTAAAGTTTTGCTTTACGTGTGCTTGATCATTAAAAAAATTTTGTTGATCAGGCCAACAATCACACATCTGGATTACACGGGAATATTCAATACAAGTTTGATTTAGAAGAAAGTGGTAATGCTTTAGATTGGATACGCAACAATTTCAACACATGTGCTGAATCAGGTGCAATCCCTACAGCCTGTTTACAGGACTGCCGCTTGGAGGTGGAATATGGTTTTGGCCAGCTCTGGTTCACTGACCCTGATGCGGGCAGCCAGCTCCGAGTTGCTGTCAGCTCATGCACTATGTTGAATCTTCAGCCCTATTGTGTTGTTTGAAGAGGCCCGTGCTGAGATGAGTGAACTCAGCGTTTATCTTTGATAACGGGTTATAGTGGTTTTTCTTATATCCTGGGGAGTACTTGAGAAGGCGGACTAGCATCAACCTGGCTGTAGTGCAATGCAAGTTCCTCGGTAAGCTCACTACTATGAGATTGCAGTATGGATCCCCACCTCATTAGCCATACAAACAAGGATGTGATATTCTAACTTGATCAGTTCTCGTGAATCTGATTAATCTTGCTACCCTTTCTAATTATAAGACCACCAACTTGTACCACCAACTTGTACCACCAACTTGACTTACTGCTAATAACTAACACTTCCGTATCTGTACTGAGTAGTCTTTGAAAGATAAGAGAGGTGCTTGAACACTATCTTAACAAAATGAGGCCCAATATAACAAGAGGGTCCATGATCTTGAACACTCAGGATATAACTGACATGAAGACTATAACGCTATTAGTGTTGTCCCTGAAAAGACATCACTTTCCTATGCCCCTATGGTACAATAAAGCATGACCTGTAAGACCTGACACCACGCTACAGTATAACCCAGTAGATGATGTGCTATATAGTGAGGTTATTATTCTTAAAAACCTTAACAGTAACCCATCTGTACAAATGGATCTTCTATTGGACATTATGCATGCACCCTCTGTGGTTGGAAAGGAACCAGAATTGTACTGCATAGCACTGGAGACAAGGAAGCAAATTGCACCGCTTACATCTTTTTTTTTTTTTTTTTGCATTCGCCTAATTTCTTTAATTCCCAAGGCAGTGTACATTGCACTGTGGTTTTTATTTTGTGCCTGTCGGCCCAGTGCATCCGACTTGAGCATGAATTTTATGTAAGGGTCTGCTTCCTCCTGCATTTTCTAAGGGTTTGCTTCCCCGGGGTAACGGCCGATGCTGTGATGGGGATCGAACCCAGCACCTTTGGTTTGTGAGCCGTGCCACTTAACCAATAGGCCACGCCGTCCCCTATTCTTGCATCTGAAACCCATCACCTTTGGTTTGTGAGCCGTGCCACTTAACCAATAGGCCACGCCGTCCCCTATTCTTGCATCTGAAACCCATCATAAAGGCACAATGGCCCAGGACGTGACAATCCTCTTGTCTTGAACTTTTGGTTATACACCTAGAGCCTCAGAGGAGTTTGGCATAACCAGCAGGCAATTGGTGCTGGGTAATGAGCACAGTGAATCATATCTTGGCTACAGTTTCTCAGAGTGGAGTATAGTTCCTAACTTTTGTCCCACACTGATGTAACATGCTCTTTCTGGCTTCAGACCTGGGTGGTTAGAAAATCCACAAACATATCAGCAACAGGATGCCAGCACAACAAAACAGAATCTAAAACAAGCTCAGACGACCCCTCGGTTATCAAGGTCAGCGGTCATACCATGAAAAAAACAAAACCCACCAACATTCCCAGTCTGTTAAACTAAATGTGATGTGATTTGAACCTGGTATGTTGGATTTGTAAAGCAAGCTCTCAATCACTCAGCCACATGCTCACCCCAGGCAGTGGTAGACCAGGTTGTTCTGTGCAAAAAATGTACTACTAGAAAACATGGCAAGTTTTGGAGACGGACTAAGCAATTTTCCGACAGTAGCTTACCTTAATTGGCTGCTGTTTATTTCCACCACAAAGGTTTTGTAAGGACAACTGGAAAGGCCGCCAGGTTGGGTTTAAGTTATTCTTGATAACCTGGACACGTACACAAATCAAAGAATGTGAAAATATAAATGTTCAAGTTAAAGTTTGCTCTTAACATTACCTGATGTCACTTCCGCTACATTCGGTCTCTTAATCCATTTTGATTAACTTAGATGTTGTTAGAACCATTACTTTCACTACATTCTATCTCTTTATCCATTTTGATCAACTCAGTTGACGTTGGAAGACACTCGCACTGAGTTAATGTAACTCCTGATGTTTCTATCGTGGCATGTTGCAGTGGCTCTTCTTACGCCCCAATGTGTACTTGATCACTTGAGAAGATGGACTGAAGTCCTCCTTGCTGTAGTGCTATGTGAGACTACGTAAGCTCACCACTATGAGAACTGCAGTGTCGATACCCACCTTGTTGGCCAGAATATAACACAGCCCGTTTCTAGAAGCATGAATGAAGATGTGAAGTGAGATATTGATCAGTATGTTTCACCTGGTCCTAATTGCTTCCCCCCGCCCCTCCCCATTTGTTGTTAGACATCATTTGCATTGAGTTCATTTAACTTTTTATGACACTTCTTACGTCTGAAGGCATACTTGATTCGGTGAACAGGTGTCATCCTTGCTGCAGTACACCAGACACTACTCTTGGCTTCCTGATCAACTCAGAATGAACTAGTGTTTTGAATAAACACATTTCTTTTTTCACATTTTTATCCTTATTGTTTAGATTAGAAAAATTAGGGGCATTTGTATTGTCATTTATTCATAAGATACTTTTGTCATAAAGCAGATTGTTTAAAAAAATCATTTATGCCATGTCATACATGTATGTGTTATCGGTTTATTTTATACATTTGTAAAATTACTTTGATTTCTGAGATTACATACGACTTTATGATAAGGTATTACAATATACATTAAATGTCATGTCAAATAGTCACTGATACGCTTCGACCTTTGAATATTTTACTTGTGCACAAAACACTGAAATTGTTAGTATGACTAGTGAATCACTATATATAATCAAATTGTTATCATACCTCTGTTCTGTGAACCACCTGCCAGCTGCCGTCTGGAGTTGCTTTTAGAATTTCTAGATAAGGGTCAGATTTCCCAAACAGATCCTTGATGAACAAACAAAATAATAATTTGTAAGATGTAAACTCCAAGGTCACTAGAAGAAGCAGAGTGAGAAATGAAATCTGACAGAAAGTTGGGCATGGTACAGACTGAGAATGAAATAATTTAGACATATGACAAGAATGTCTATAACGATTTGACAACAGACAGCAGATTTTCAGAGTGAGAGGAAAGCGAAGAAGAGTTAGTAAATAGCTTTTTCGTCATTCGCGAAATGTCTCCCGTCAATGATGTGGGCTTTCAGGGCACCAAACAGGTGGAAATCGCTCGGGGCTAACTCGTACCTCTTTGTTGTGTGTTCAAGAAGTTGCCATCCTAGTTGGTCAATTTTCTCTTGGGTTAACCGAGCTGCCTGTGGTCTGGCTTTGTCATGATGGAGCAGTACTCCCCTAGCCAGCAGGTCTGGATGATTTTTTTAAATTTCATTCTGAAGCATTAACAGAACTCACAGCACTATACAGCATTCATATTGTCACCTTTCTTCTGAAAATTGGTTACAGCACCCCAAAGAATGCCAAAACACTGAAATCCTAATCTTGTCTTCTGGTGGTGGAACATTCTTTACAGACGGATATTTCCACTCCATTGAAGCACTCTTTGATTTGGATTGGTATTGTCCAAGTGGTCTTGATGTAAGGTGTTCGTCTCTGGTGCTGGAGGTTGCAGTTTAAATCACGGTGGAGACCAAGATTTTTTCACGTGGATCATCCAGAAAAATGTTCCCTGAGCTCGAGTAGTGAGATCAGACACCCGTGTGCAGTGGCGCGCACATTAAAAATCCCTTGGCAGTTGGAAATCGAAAAGAGTAGGCTTAATGGCCACTGCTTGGGCAAAAATTTAAGCTAAAAATCGACTAAAATTATTCTTGAAATTCTCGCCCCACAGAGAATGTCGCAAAAAGGAGACTGTGTGGCTATAACATCAGGTCATGGTTATGTGATTAGCGGAGTAGCATTGATGGCGCTTGACAGGCTGCTGGTCTACCTTGCTCAACGACCTTTCACAACCACAAGTCCCAAAAATAGATGATCGTATATTCCAGGGGCTACCAACCTAACAGTTGGTAACAGATACTGGAACTGATCTGGCAAGTCACCAGTAGATCTTCGCCTGCCCAACATATGAAACAAAGGAGGTCAAACCTCCCCACAATGTCTAATGACACAAGTGGACTGAAGATGGATTAATGTATCCATGAATTGTCTCCAGTAGCAATCCTGTTAAATATGTTTTATCCTTCATTTGCATACCAACAAAGATGAGGCAAGGCAGGCCCATTTGGTTGTGTTTGTCAGTCAGTTGTCTGGGCACCCACTGTTAGCACACTTTCTGGAAATTCAACCAATCATGCAGTGTGCTGTAGGCTAAACTATGCAAACCTTCTACTGTAGTTGCTATGCTGTCTATAATCTCCCCCACCGGCAGCACAGATGCTTCTGTTACAATCTGACCAGGACGGGTTTCATCTACAATTTTTTTAGCATCCTTGAGAAAATTTATTGACAGTTATGCACTGCTTTGCGTGACAAACACTTGTCACTGTAAACTGGAAGCATTTCCTGATGAATAACCTTTGCAGAAAGCTCTTTTGACCCACCTCTCCTCTCCCCCCCCCCCCCCCCCCTTCCCACCAAGCACAGTGCTGTTTTATTGTACACGTACACTCTGCAAGCATGAAGACTATTTTGTATCTAAGCTGCACATGAACAAACGACACCTAACATCTGCTATATATAGTAATGACAAAACCTGCATGTTGCTGCCATCTGATGACACCTTTAGAGAGTACAAACTACATGTTTCAGCTATTCCACATCAGTTTATGACCTATTCACTGACTTACCCTAATGTGTGTGTGTGTTGTTATGGATTCAGCAGCATCATGGCTCTTGCCCTTCGCCATAATGTCATGTAATTGTATTTGTACGTGTTTGTCAGTTGTTGTCTAGTGCCATACAAAGTGTTCCATTTATCTGGCATTGGAGGAAGAAGCACTGTTCTAACATTGTTGCACACTCAAAGACATGATGATCAACGGTTTCATACGGCTGCGTACACAGCTGGCACTCGTGAGTGTGCTGTAATTAGATTCTGTTTAGATGCTTGTTAAGTGGGATGTGTTTGGTTCTCAGTCGGAAAATGGTGCTGTGATCCTTCCTTGTGAGTTGTTTTGTACTTTCATTTGGACCGGGGCTTGCCATATGTCTGTAGACCTCTCTCCTCATGTTCCTGTTCTCATGAGCTGTTTAGATGTTGAAAAGTTGTTGCTGTTCTTGTCATGATCCATTTTATATATATATATTTACAATAGTTAATTTTTCTTAAAACTGCACATAAAACTACACCCTATTTCTCCCTTTTCACTAAAATTCTTAGTCTAATCCACTAATACAACTTGACATTGTACTTGTAACATTGGTAGGGTATTGGTGGTGTTTCTCTAGTTGTTATAGTGAGACCTAGGCCAGGATGCAACGGTGAATGAACTGTCAGCAGCCAGGGCCTTACAGCTGGCTACCTGCATCAGGGTCAGCATGCCATAGCTGACCAAGACCCTATTCCGCCTTCACTTGGCATCCCAAGAAACAGACTGCATTAGTCACTAGTGTAGTCTGGCCAAGGGATATGAATTGCAGTGGGAAGGCTTCTAAAAAGATAGTAAAAAAAGCTTGTTGAAATCAAATGTGTTACCACAGCCTCACTGTAAAGTATGACACAATGTCCTTTTTAGGACGAGCGCCAAAGAAGTGAGACCGTTAACTTGAAACATACCTTACTATCCAGTTTCTGGGCCCTAAATGTCATGTAAGCAGTCTCTAGCCCTTCCTTAATCTCCTCTGTTCTCATCTGTAATCGTCATCCAAACAGCAAAAAATTATTCATCAAAGCAAACATCTATCTCAGAATGATGTTACATATACGTAGAATTTATATTTGGATTTATTTAGCCAATTCCTTCACGGGAAAAAGTCAATAGCAGTTCTGCTGTTTAGGCATGTCTAGTGTAAACCTGACAATTTGAGCAGCGAGTAGTTAGACCAACTGTTCCTCACAACATAGGTGCCAGAGTCAATCTCTATGCTTAACACACTCCAGTTTAACCAGCTGCAAATTGGTATCCAAATGACTGTTATGGAATTCAAGGTAATAAGGTAGAGAGAACTGGTCAGCACTTCAAGAGAAAAAAAAGACTTGTTACAAGTCTCTAACACTTCATCCATACAGGCACTGTCTGTTATTAGAAAATCTTTACATTTAGTGTAAGCTTGCACAATTCATTTTAGGTCTCTCCTGTTTCTATGTGCGCGCTCTCTGTCCTTCAAGTGTCATAACAGAGAAACTATGGAACACAGGTTTGGCCAAAAATTATCAGATTCCAAGAGGTGATGGTCACTTGAGTGGTTCCTGGGATAAACAGAATAGGACCCCTGTTTCCTTCCTAACATGTTGTAAGAGGTGACTAAAGAAGGTTAGTAACCTCACCATGTAAAAACCATTTCTATAAAACCTTACTGTTAATTAATGGCATCAGGCCTTTCTAAAAGCTGGTTAAGGGAGCCAAATGCAGTGCTGGACTCATGGTTCAACAAATGACTTGAAACGGGCCTTTCTAAAAGTTGGTTAAGGGAGGTGATGAGGAGTGTGGTGATGATGAGGAGTGTGATGTGATGAGGAGTGTGATGTGATGAGGAGTGTGGTGATGATGAGGAGTGTGGTGATGATGAGGAGTGTGATGTGATGAGGAGTGTGGTGTGATGAGGAGTGTGGTGATGATGAGGAGTGTGGTGTGATGAGGAGTGTGATGTGATGAGGAGTGTGGTGTGATGAGGAGTGTGATGATGATGAGGAGTGTGGTGTGATGAGGAGTGTGGTGATGATGAGGAGTGTGGTGATGATGAGGAGTGTGGTGTGATGAGGAGTGTGGTGATGATGAGGAGTGTGGTGTGATGAGGAGTGTGGTGGCGATGAGGAGTGTGGTGTGATGAGGAGTGTTGTGATGATGAGGAGTGTGGTGTGATGAGGAGTGTGGTGGCGATGAGGAGTGTGGTGGCGATGAGGAGTGTGGTGTGATGAGGAGTGTGGTGGCGATGAGGAGTGTGGTGGCGATGAGGAGTGTGGTGTGATGAGGAGTGTGGTGGCGATGAGGAGTGTGGTGTGATGAGGAGTGTGGTGTGATGAGGAGTGTGGTGGCGATGAGGAGTGTGGTGTGATGAGGAGTGTGGGGCACTGACCAAACACTTACAGTGATGGTACCCTGCCCAGCTTTCACTCCATTCCTCATAACCAGTGGAGCAGTCATTGGAGTGTTGGACACAAGCTGCAATAAAAATGTCCAGAGACTTTATTCACAAATATGATAAATGAATGAGGTAGGCATGGGCCCTCTTGGCTCTAGTGCAATGCAAGCCTTCTTAGTAGTACTGCCACTAAGGGGATCACAGCAATGAAACCAACCTTGTTGGCCAGATGACTGTAACATAGTTTGTTTCCAACTGCACAGCGTGTGTGCCTTGGCCAGTAAGTTTTCACCCGACGAGAGCGATCCCAGCACCCTTTCATAAATTTTCTCATATTTTCTAAACTTTATCACCTGATGGCAACATTAAATTCATGCCAGTTTGTAACAAAGTAACCTATATATTAGGAATGCACCAAATATTTTGGTGCAGAATAGTGCATTCAATGAACTATTTCTATTCGATCGAATGGTTCCATTAATTTGAATGTCAATAGGACAAAGAGCTGGGTGACCATTTTGTACTAAAAAAGTGTGTTTCCATTCTGTAGAGTACATGTTTATATATGGTGATGACAACCATTCCAGCCATCTTGCTCTGTCTGCAACAAAACACTCTCTCTAGTCTTCTTGCTATTTATGTCTGTCTGTCTGTGTGTGTATGTAGACGCAGACTCGAGACCTGGAAATCACGAGCAGCGGGAACACCATCACCTCCAACTGACCTCGTGGTGTGCCGTTATGTTTTCGTGATCGCATTGACCTGTTCAGCCACATGCGCACCCACACCCAACAGGGAAATCTGTGACAAGGATGATGTCGTCGGCCGTCATCGGCAACAACGGACAGCTATTATGTATGTATGTATATACTTATTTCACCTCTCGACCACAGTGATTCCCCTCGTACCTTGTATGACATAATCAAAACGTGTGTAGATAGGGTAGATAGTCCGCTAAGGCATAAAGGCACATTGCACCAATCGTCCATGATGGGTATTTCTGAATTGACCTAACCAGGTGGCATATGGACAGCTGCAGAGATGGGGCCATGATGATGAGGGTCATTTCTCAGCCTTGAAGTTCATTGTCTGCTTTAACCCTTTACAGTCCTATGCGATGTGGATTGATGGTCCGCAAAATATCAGATTCTACCTAAATCTACATTCCGATATTATTTAAATCTACAGTCAAATTTGACTTTAATCTAAGTTTCACTATGTTGCTTAGTTCTTAGAATAATCTTAAATCTTCCAGAATTTCTAGGGCCTTCGCAGCCTCCATTTAATGTAGTGTCTTTTCTGTTTCGTCAGTATATATATCTGACTTTGGACAAGTTTTAAACAAATGACTTTTTTGTGTGATGGAATTAGGACCACATGAGCTAAGAAATTACTTATTATTTGATCAGGCTAATGATCATGTATCTGGCTTACACATGTATATTCAAAACAAGTCCAATTCAGTGTAAGACACATCTAAAAACTAGGCCGGACTGAAAAGGGTTAAGAGCTGGTGGGTGGAGATACCCTCCGTAAAGCAGACCACAAATAAGGTCAAACAGTGACGATTGAGCAATGTGCATGTGCCTTCGAGACCTCTCCATTGGATGACTTCCTGATTTGAGACCTAGTCATTCCAGTCTTCTTCTTCTGCATTCGTACTCAGTCTCCTGAACAGTGTTTTGCAAGTAGCAGGATGTAGCCTGGAGAACATATTGAGCTGTGTTGCTAGTTTACAGCTTGGCTGCGATATTTGCACCTTTCGGTCCGACACATCCGTCTTCGACAGAGGTCATTCAAGTAAATCGTAAGAATGCACATCTGGCTGTGCATGCGAAAGACTTCAATGCACTTCTGACTGCTCAGCAGAATAGTCCAGTTTTCGCAACCGCACAGCAGGGTGGAGACAATACAGGTTATGTAAAAGCCTGTGATGGGTCCAGACTTGAGTTGGACCTAAAATATCAAGAAATGGACAGGAAAAACCTTCAGAGAAACAAAAATTACTGGTAATTCATACAAATAAGTAGCAAAAGACAATTGATTATACGGTGATATCGGATACCTGTTTACGGATGGCTTTGGGAGTAAGCATTGAGGAAAAAACTGCATCCTGTCCTATCTCCAGTCGTCTCGATATTGTCTTGCCGCTGGTCAAAGGTAGCTCAGGATGAGAGAGTGGACGAACATCACGCAGTGATGTGTGATGTCTGCTAGGTTACAGGAGGGATGAAGTGAAAATAAGTTGAAAGTTTCCTACCTGTCCGAGTGTTGTCTCTATCTGTCCTAGGAAATCATCATCATTCAGCTGGGGAGTGACATTATCTATGTCGTAAACAGCTATCATCACCTTCTGCACTTCTTCAAACAAGTAGTTGACCACAAAGCTCCTGGAAAACTTGGGGTTCAGGCAGTTCACCACATTTTCAGTTCTTCCTACCTATTTGATAAAAAAAAACAGCCAAGGTAGTTCTATATCAGACACAGCCATTTTGGAGGAAGTGTTAGAGACTGCATTGTACTATCAATCAATCAATATATGCTTCATGTAGGGTTGTTGTTTATTGCCAACAATGAGTAGGTTTACTCTTTTGTACGCCCTTAATAAAGGACGTTAAGTGGCGGGTTGTAGTAGCTTTCCACACATCGAGAGCATGCTGATGAAAATGAACCGTCCTACAGACGGTTGTGCTATGCTTGGCTTCCTGTGCGTTGTGCTCACTACTACAGGGATCAAATCGATCCACATCTCGCCAGCCAGGCTGCCTTGAAAACAGTCTGTTTCCATGGAATGCTACATGGAAGAGAGATTGTGGTCTTGGTTCGTGTATTGACCCTGATGCAATGTCCTGGACAGTGTATTGACCCTGATGCAACGTCCTGGTCAGTTTATTGACCCTGATGTGATGTCCTGGTCAGTGTATTGACCCTGATGTCCTGGTCAGTGTATTGACCCTGATGCTATTTCGTGGTCAGTTTATTGACCCTGATACAACGTCCTGCTATGTGTATTGACCCTGATGTTCTGGACAGTGTATTGACCCTGATGCAACGTCCTGGTCAGTTTATTGACCCTGATGCGACGTCCTGGTTAGTGTATTGACCCTGATGCGTCATCCTGGTCAGTGTATTGACCCTGATGCGACGTCCTGGTCAGTGTATTGACCCTGATGTCCTGGTCAGTGTATTGACCCTGATGCGACGTCCTGGTCAGTGTTTTGACCCTGATGTCCTGGTCAGTGTATTGACCCTGATGCGACGTCCTGGTCTGTGTATTGACCCTGATGCGACGTCCTGGTCAGTGTATTGACCCTGATGTCCTGGTCAGTGTATTGACCCTGATGCGACGTCCTGGTCAGTGTATTGACCCTGATGCGACATCCTGGTCAGTGTATTGACCCTGATGCTACGTCCTGGTCAGTGTATTGACCCTGATGTCCTGGTCAGTGTATTGACCCTGATGCAACGTCCTGGTCAGTGTATTGACCCTGATGCGACATCCTGGTCAGTGTATTGACCCTGATGCGACGTCTTGGTCAGTGTATTGACCCTGATGCGACGTCCTGGTCAGTGTATTGACCCTGATGCGAAGTCCTGGTCAGTGTTTTGACCCTGATGTCCTGGTCAGTGTATTGACCCTGATGCGACGTCCTGGTCAGTGTATTGACCCTGATGCGACGTCCTGGTCAGTGTATTGACCCTGATGCGACGTCCTGGACAGTGTATTGACCCTGATGCGACATCCTGGTCAGTGTATTGACCCTGATGCGACGTCCTGGACAGTGTATTGACCATGATGCGATGTCCTGGTCAGTGTATTGACCCTGATGCGATGTCCTGGTCAGTGTATTGACCCTGATGCGACGTCCTGATCAGTGTTTTGACCCTGATGTCCTGGTCAGTGTATTGACCCTGATGTCCTGGTCAGTGTATTGACCCTGATGTCCTGGACAGTGTATTGACCCTGATGTCCTGGTCAGTATGTTGTGACAAGTGTCTCAGTTCCCCCTTTCTTCATGCTCTTATTGGAGCGTAAAAGGAAGGGATGACAACATCAAAATGAATTCTGGTGTTTGCTACTGCAGCTGCTACTTGATCCAGTGCCATGTTTATCAAGTGATGGTTGAGTGGATAATGATAAGAGACAGATTTCAAGAGATAACTAACATAATGAGATGTCTTAAACTAAATAGAGTGAATACATTACAGAAATTTGCCCGTTTTCTTCTACCTTCTCCCCCCTCTCTCCTTCATAACACTTTTCTTGCGTGATACGTCTTCTTCTTCGGCATTTGCCCTGAAAAGGACATTGTGATGTTATGTCATAGTTTACTGCAAGGCTGTTACATCTGCGCCTTTTGGTCTGACACATCCGATTTCAGCTGGCTTTTTTAGTACAGGGTTTGCCTTCCCACTGCAATCCCTATACCTTGGCCAGATTACACTAGTGATTAGAGCAGCCTATTTTCCAGGGCCTACACATCGAGGCAGAATAGGTCTTGGTCAGCTATGGTTAGTTGACTTTGATGCAATCAGCCAACTTTGAGCTGCAGACTACTGTCAGCTCATGCAATGCTACATCTTGGTACCCCACCCTACAATAATTAAAACTCCTGCTTCTCGCTCGCCTGTATTTACTCTCTCACTTCATTCTTCATACGTCACAACTTCTTTTTTCATACATCACAGCTTCCCATATTGGTTCAAGTAAAACTCAAAGTTACGGGCTGATTTGTTTTTGATTTTATTCCCATAACCTGGGATGTCTTTGGGGCATTACATTCATTTTATGTATAACATTGTGAGATTTCTGTGTTTCTACTTGTCCACTACTTTCAAGTAGTCTGCTATGCTAGTTTATTCCAATTTCAAACACTGTTATGCCTGCTGTACTGTTTTGACTGCATTCTTATTGTTCCCCCTGGAACATAGGGCTGCAACAAATTCCTCTTCACCAATTCCTATTCTGGGTCACCCTCTTTTGCTCCATCCATCAAACTTTAGCTGCTCTGAACATCTCTTCTCGATTGGGTTTCAATCCAGTGCATGGCTGGTTATATTATGTTTTTTAGGGCATGTCTTAGTGGCTGAAGATGCAGCAGTGGATGAGCTGACAGCATCCAGCAACTCATAGGAGCATCAGGTTTAGTGAACCATAGAAGAGCAAGACCCTATTGCATTTCCAGGTGGCAGCACTGAAAAAGACCACTTGTGTAGTCTGACTACGAGAATTGGGATCGCAGAGGGAAGGCAAGCCTGGTCCCAAAAATAGTGTGCTGAAACCGGGTGTATCAGGCCAAAAGGCACAGATATCACAGCCTCACTATAAACTATGACACAACATCCTATTCAGGACCAACGCTGAAGAAGAAGATGCCCTACTTTGTTAACCACTGATTTCTTAAACTCTGAAGAACACTAGGCCTGTGCTATAAGCTCAGTGTACCAGCCATTTATTGCTGTCTACTCACTTCTTCCCAGCGGCCTGCCCTCATCATGTGTAAGACGGCACAAGGATCTGACTTGGACATGATATCTCGGTTAAGCAGGTTCTTACATTCTAAGTGTATCTCAACCCTTGATTTAAACTGATCTGTGCCTGGTCGGGCCACCCCTCCAGCACCTGCATTTTCAAAATAATTCAATTAATATACACATCATTTTTGCAATGCTCGTATTATTTTTTTGTATGTTCTTAAAACAGACAGTGATATATTCATAGCTATTGCTTAACAGTGAAATGACACGGAAAAACTTGTCTCTTTATGAACAGATTCACCCAGTCTGATACACACTGCTTAAATTAAATATCTTCTTCTTCTGCGTTCGTTCCAAATTTACAGTAGTTGAAGATGCTGAGCAGCTCATGAGCTGCAGTGGTCAGAGTACCATAGCTGACTGCTAGCATCAGGGCCAGCGAACCAGAGCTGTCAAGACCCTTCTACACCTCCAAGTGGTGATCCTGGATAACAGGGTAGACTGGCTAAGGAGAAGGGATCGAAGAGGGAATGCTAACCCGGTACTCAAAAAATGCTTGCTGAAGTCGGATGTGTTGGACAGAAAGATGCAATATCGCAGTCAAGCTGTAAACTACGACACAACGCATTCCGTTCTTTGGACTATATTCTGCTACTTAAGCACATTCTGCTACTTAACTCCTTTCAAGGTTTGATAGCGGGAGATTGAGAATGAACGAAGTCAAGCCAATCTCCAGCAGCCAAGTCCTGAACAGGGCTCTGCATGTAGCAGGATGAAGTCCAGAGACTACACTGTGTTGCAAGTTTAGTTTGACTGTGATATTTGCACCTTTCGGTCTGACACATCCGTCTTCTGCAGCATTAAATATTAATAATCTGACATACTCTATAATAAAAAATAAATCAGCCCTTGATATGGCTAATCCCAGGTCTTCTGTGACATAAATGACATGGTCATCATACTCTCATTTAACAAAACAAATAACTTGGTCTGTGATTGAAAGTGTGACCTGGCTGAAAGGAAGACAAACTATAGCCAAGAAGAAGCAGTGGCTGAAACTGAAACGTAAAGCTAGACCTGCACTGCACAGGAGTTTCCATCCAACAGACACACCAGAGGAGACATACACACACAAAAAGTGTTTTATATTAGTAGGACACGTGATCCCCAATAGTTTCAACCATTCATAATAGTTGCCCATCGCGAGCAAAAATGGTGACAGTATCAGACTTGTGCTGTGAGATGTGTTCTTATATGGCTATAAAGACCAAACGACTGTGGAGTTGCAGTGAGTTCTGCTCTTTAGGGCAGCATGTTGTCTCTAAGCCTCCATGATGTAGTTTCGCTCTGTGATCTGAGCACCTTTGGTGTTATTAGCTTGCCAGGTGGAAAGGTTCTGTGTAAGCAGCTATCAGAAGGTGACATCAAGTTTTTCTGAGAAACTTTCAAGAAGACTAACATTTCTTCTGTCCTTATAATGAGTTTCTGCCTGTTCTGAGCTCACAGTATAACAGCTGCTTCAGAATGCACCCATCAGACATGTGAACAACATGTCCTGTCTATCTTTTCTTGACTTTTTGTAGAAGCCTCTGGATTCTCATGTTAGTCTTGCTAAGAATTTCAGAGTTCGGTACTTTGTCTTGCGATCCTGAGCAACGTATGCAGACAACTCAAGTGAAAATTATATTGTCTGCTATACATTGCCCATGTTTCACAGGCATTCAGCATAGTGGTGAACACTGCAGTACAATAGACTTTTACCTTTACTGCGACACTGACAACCCATCTGTTTGAGACGTTTGCCTGGAGCCTCCCATGATAATCTATAGATAACTATCTAATTATATTTTATTCATTTAAAAGTTTTCTAAAACTAGTATCATCTCATGCTTCTTTTTTCCACAGGGCTTCAGTGCAAACACTATCTAGTAATGCTACCAGTGTCCCTTCTCAATGTGTGACCTATCCATCTCTATCTACTCTTCTTCACCTGTTGCACTACTGACATTTGGTTTGACCTGTTGCGCAGGTCGACATCTGTGACCTTATCTTACCACTTCAAGCCCAAAATTTTGCAAAGAAGACTGTCGACAAATGCCTGCACCCTGCTTGTTAATTCCTCTGTTGTCCGCCATGCCTCCAAACAGTAAATCAAAAATGATTTGACATTATAGTTGAAAATTCTAAACTTTGTCACGGACCTGATTTCCCAGGACCTCCAGAGTTTATCCAACATAATAAAAGCTCCCTATGCCTTCTGGAATCTTAACCCTTTCAACCCTGGCTCTGTCCATAAAATCCAATTCCCCTATGCTCCTGAGAAAATACGTACTATTTAGACATTCAAGTTCAGCTATTTACTATGACAAAACTATGTGCCCTAATTTAGTTTTTCTATCTCAAATTGACTGACTTGCTAATCTCCAATGTTCCTACTTTAGTTGAGTGTGGAATAAATTAATCAAATTTACTTGATATATTATGTGGGACACCCCCTCCCCCCACCAAAGGACCGTAGTCTGATCCTCCAAGGAACAGATCTAGCATGATCCTAATCAACAAACAAATGATAATCCAAATCAGACACATGTTGTCGTTCAAATAACTGATCCTTGTCAGAATAATCACTATCTAAATCCAATTTATCAGTATATCAAGATACTTAAAATTACTTTCAATGACTTGTTCTGTTGTTAGCTTTAGAATGGCTATTTTCTGAATTTTAAAACCATTTTTCTTCTTCGTACGCTGTCAGACATCAACTTGAATTTGTTCGAAGAAAGCAGCTGTCATCCTGAGGCTGTCGACACTGCCATAGAGCTTTCTGGCCACATGTGCTTTCTCTGGTCCTCGTATGTCGGTCAATTTTGCAGCAGATGTTCAGCAGTCATTTTCCCTGTACCACAAGTGCATTCGTCAGTGCCACCTATCTTCAGTTTATTGAATAGATAAAAACCATTTTTCATCACAAAAATTATCCTGAGGGCATGCTTTGATATTTGAGCCGCCATATTTATTATTTCTGGAAATATGTGTACTGTGTATACGTCACTATAAGATGACCAAAACCCAAGTGATAAAGCCAAAATTATGCCTTAAAATAATGGTCCACCCATCACAACGACAAACAGTTGGCTCAGGGAATGAGTTATTTACACACACCCCGATATATGGGTGCCATGGGTTCAAAGGGTTAAGTGGATGTCGGTGAGTGTGTGTAATTAAAAAAGAGAAAGATAATGTTCATTGGCACACACAGACCCCAATCCAAGATCACTAATGGTAATGAAGAAATTTAACACGTAGATTACTCTGAATACCTTGGCTCTATGATAACAAACGATTGTCCATAGCATAGCAATGCAGAAAATGAACAATATGCATAATATGTGGCACAATACTAACAAAGAATTACTCAGAACATGTATATTCCCTGTGGCAATGTACGGATGTGGCACATGGACCACCACGCAAATATTAATAAAGAAGATCTGGGCTTTCGAAACAAAATGCTACAGAAGAATCCTAAAAATACCTTGGGTAAAAATAACAAATAAAGCCATCCTGCAAGATCTGGCTTATAAACCACATTATGTCTTGGAAGCTGAGGTTTTTCAGCCACATCAAGCGCCATGACGGACTTGAAAAAGCAGTTCTGGAGGGCATTGTCCCAGGAAGTTGAGGCAGAGGTAGACTAAGACACAGATGGACACAAGACATCAAGGACAATCTAAACAAGAACATGGAGTAGTTGAGCAGACTGACTGTTGATAGTGATTCCTATAGAATGGCTGAGATAAGAGCAACATTCTACCAAGGACATGCTGCATGATGATGATGATTGAGTGCGTGTAAATTACAATTGTGGACCAGATTAGAATGCCTTTTGGGTACTGGGAGTGACTCTGAGTCACAGAGGATAAATTTCTTTGACATTGTGACAAGCTCATGACATCCAATTGCAATATGAATACAGGCACAGAGTTCCACGTGAATCACATTTGCAGTCTTACCTGGAGATGGCTGATAACTATGCTGGTTTCCAATTGAAGGAGGTGGAGGTTGGTGGCCAGGGTAGGGTCCCTGACCTTGAGGCTGGTAGGGTTGTGCTTGGTTTGGATACGGTGTTTGTCCACCTGGGTAACTAGGACCTGTGCCAGCTTGCTTATTTGGGTAAGCGTTTTGACTCTGTGGAGGTTGCCCTTGAGCAGGGTAAGGAGACTGTCCCTGCTGACCTGGTTATGATAACAAGAACTATAAACAATATTTCTTCTACTTTTTCAATCTCCTGCTACCAAACCCTGAAAAGGGCTTTGCAAGTAGCAGGATGTCCAGAAAATGGATTGATGTGTGTCATATTTTACAGCTTGACTGTGATATTTGCAC
Source organism: Ariolimax columbianus (assembly GCA_036924085.1). Taxonomy (NCBI): domain Eukaryota; kingdom Metazoa; phylum Mollusca; class Gastropoda; order Stylommatophora; family Arionidae; genus Ariolimax; species Ariolimax columbianus. Next base: position 5,576,808 of record JAVGWX010000016.1, on the reverse strand, counting down.
TTTTCGGTCAAACACATCCGACTTCAGCATTTTTGAGTTCTAGGTTAGCCTTTCCTTTTCAATCCCTTCTCCTTATCCAGTCTGATCTGCTGAAGCCTGTTATTCAGGATCACCTCGTGGAGGTATAGAAGGGTCTTGGCTGCTCTGGTTCGCTGACGCTAGTAATCAGCTATGAGTCACTGACCGGTACAGCTCATATAATGCTCAAGATCTCAATCCCGTAAATAATATGTTTAGCAGTAAAAATGGCCAGTTGAAAATAAACTAAAACTTTTAATTACTTTTCTAACCAATCACCAACATGAATGACTGCAATTCTTGATGTCATAATCACGTCCACAACATTGCAAATGATCGAAGAATACAAATGTTCATTACAGAACAAACACTACAAACATTAGCTACAGATAAGCAGTCGCCACAGACAAATACTATAAACCTTCACTATAAATGTTATAAACACTTGCTACAAATAAAAACTATAAAATATATATTACAGACTACCATCACAAACACATGCTAGAAACAAACAATTGCTACATACACACACTACAAACATTCAATACAAATTCATTTCAAACATTCACTACAGACAAACACTCCAAATATTCACTAAATAAACTTACTACAGACAATCACTACAATCATACACTACAAAAACTCCAAACATTCACTACAAATAAACACTAGGAACATTTGCTACAGATAAAGACAAACCAACATTCACAAGTAACACTCACTATGGACAAACATTTCAAACATTCACTACAGACAGAAATTTCAAAAACTTTCTACAAACATTTGGTACAGGCAAACACTTCAAATATTCACTACAGGCAAACACTTCAAATATTCACTACAGACAAACACTTCAAATATTCACTACAGGCAAACACTTCAAATATTCACTACAGACAAACATTTCAAATATTCACTACAGACAAACACTTCATTCCTTCGCTATAAACACTACACACACTGGCTACAGACAATCAAACCCTTGAGCACAACAAACAAACTCCATGATGAAGTTGCCCACACTAAAGTACACAAACCAGTTAGATGCTCATGGTAACATAATGAAAATTTAAATCCCACTAAACAACATCATATAAATCATGATTACTTTATATGAGAATACAAAAATATGATCACTACTTTGATTGATCATTTAAAATATAATCGCTACTTTGATTTATTTAAAATACAATGACTACTTTGATTATTTTATTTAAAATACAATAGCTACTTCGCCTGACTAACTTCAAATAGAATTACTGCTTTAACTTACGATCTTCAAATGCAATGACCAATCTGATTTGAGAATCTTCAAATAAGGATTGTTTTGACTGAGGATATTAAGAAACTAATTGTTTGAATTGAGGATTTTAAATAGTCTTTGTTTTAACTGCGGATTTTCAAATACTGATGTTATTACAGAGCGAAGGAAGAACTTTGAGTGTTTTATAGGCTAATACTTTATAATACTAGTGGGAAAATAATGCTTATTTTAGTTACGTTTAAACGCAATATCAATTCTGGATTTGAATACTAGAGATTACTTTTGGTTAAATAAAACTAGTTAAACAGCTTGAAATTGACCTTGAATAAGCAATGTGGTTCTGACCTGGATATGGAGATGACCCCTGACCTAGGTGTGGACCAGTTGGAGGGTGCGATGGAGTTGTGCCTGGAGCTGCTGTGTGGCCTTGTCCATGTTGTGGATAAGCAGTCTGACCTTGCTGTGGGTAAGGAGATTGACCTTGCTGTGGGTAGGGGGCCTGACCTTGCTGTTGGAAGGGGGCCTGACCTTGCTGTGGATAGGGGGCCTGACCTTGCTGTGGGTAGGGGGCCTGACCTTGCTGCGGGTAGGGGGCCTGACCTTGCTGTGGGTAGGGGGCCTGGCCTTGAGGTGGTTTAGGGGCCTGACCTTTTTGAGTGTAAGGAGGTTGACCCTGCTGTTGGTAAGGGCCCTGACCCTGCTGTGGGTAGGGGGCCTGACCTTGCTGTGGATAAGGTGTATATCCTCCAACTGCTCCAGGTGTGGGTCCATATGCTGGGTAACCTGTCTGCGGAGAAGCTGAAAAATAAACCAAAATGTGGTTTTAAAAAACATCAACACTGATTTCATATTTTTTATTAAATGGCAAGTCATAATATGTTTTCAATCAATTATATATTTTGGAGTTTTACTCTAACTGTAAATGTTGTAAGTTCCCAAAGAAATAACAAATACATAAAATATATCAATTTAACACCCAAACAAAACACATCAGATTCTAACAATTAGTGTAATAATTTATATTTTAATCCCTTCTTAAAATGTCAGATATGATGAAACCACTTTTAACAGTGAAAAAAGAACATACGTCACAGGCACCAGGTCACGTAGAAATGTTGCTGTGCTGGGGCCTAATCAGAAGAACCAGTGTCGTATTTATTTACACAATTCCCCTCATTGCGCACATCCCCAAAATATATTTTCCATGCGTACTTTCCTCACTCTCCACTGACTTTCAAAAGTCAGACTGCAGGCAGCATGTTACACAGCAGTAAAGACATAAAATAAATAAGTAATAGCAGAAATAGGTCAATATTACTTTGAAAATAAACTTAAATTTACCCATTTTGAATTCATATTTTCAAGAACAATTCGCCCACATCCTTCTGCATATTATACAACCCTTCTAGGAACTTTTTTCGAGTATTACACCTGGCTACCAAAACTTGTACTTGCCAGCTAGGTCTTAAACAAATTTGTCACTTCCTGATATTAAGATAGCCCCATAGCAAACACTGACGTTAGGATAAAGTGTTAGCGATTTCATTGTATTTATGCTCTTTCTGATGTGGAGTGGCCATTTTCATTCATGCCACCGTGCTTTCATTAGACATTAATCAGGTACCCATTTATAGCTAGGCTAGACTGGAGCATGTTGGGACTGGGAATTGAGCCGTCCGTTTGCCATTAAAAACAATCGCCATAACCGCTCTGCCACTTTTAACGGAGTATATGACTTATACAAACTCATGATCTATTATTTTTATTTTGCTCACACAGGAGACCGGAGACCTAAATCTGGTCAGATGTTATTTGGGTCAGGTAAACATACTTATGTAGACCCCCACCTCACTTCTATGCAGGTCTTCCTGGAAACAGGCTGTTTCGTGGCAGTTTGGCTTATGAGGTGGGGATTGACACGATCCCTTTAGTAGTAAGTGCCATGCAGATGAAACCAAGCATACCATAACAGCCTGGAGGGCCACGGTTTTACTTCATCAAGACCCTCAGGATGTGTGGAAAGCTACTGCAACCTGCCACTTAACAAAATAAAGAGCTATGTAACGGCCACAAGACCTTCATCAGAGACAAAGATCAAACAACTAGAAGGAGTTAGTTTTGACTTTCATTTTTGAATGGATTATTTCCATCAGTTTTTTCTGAATACCAGGAACCTATGACCAGGTCTGTCCTTTCGTTCACAGTTGTCAATAAATGTTCAGTTCAATATCCATTGGAAGATACCCAAGACACTGGCGTTGGGAAGCAAATAACAGGCCAACCCTACTCTAATAAGTATGTTGTTAAGGTAAGAGATGGGTAGAAAGTTGTGTATTAGAGTGTACCAGTACAGTAAGAGATGGGTAGAAAGTTGTGTACTAGAGTGTACAGTACAGTAAGAGATGGGTAGAAAGCTGTGTATTAGAGTGTACCAGTACAGTAAGACTAAGAGATAGGTAGAAAGTTGTGTATTGGTGTACACCAGTACAGCAAGAGGCAGAAAATGTTGGGTTTCACTAGTTAAGTTTAGTGCTAGTTAACCTCCAATGAGACAACAACACTTGATGTGTGAATTTGCAAGCCAAATAATTATCTCAATACAATTATTGCTTACTTTAGCCAATTTATTTGTCACTCATGTAAATTGTAGAGCTTTAAGTCTCAACCTTACAGTAATACTTTACATAAGCCTACTGTAACAATTTATAGTGATATTCCAATATATTTAAATAATTATAAGCAGGGAAATAAGACAATTGTTGTCCTTATTTTCCTAAACAATATATTCTCTTTGTAAACAACAATAGTGTATTAGTTTTCCAACCTCCTTGAGCTCCAGGCTTTTGAAGCTGAGGAAATGCGCTCTGTGCTGGGTATGGTGCTGCTGTCTGACCCTGATGCTGTGGGTATGGGGTCCCTCCTGCTCCTGGGTGACCATACTGCGACATTTCAGTCAAAACCACTACTGAATGTCAAGTGTAATCTCAAAATTCAAGGAGCGTTATATAGTTGATTCACTACACACTCACTGTGTTCACAAATGTACTGTTAAACTCTGGGATATTTCCCGTCACTGTTCACAAATGAAATGTTAAGGAAATCATTTCCGAAATGTACCAAGAATTTCAGACAATCTGGTAACGAAAACTTACTATAAATTAGTCTACTTAATAAATTAGGCAGCTTCTATAAACTTATAAATATATTTGTGTAAATAAAATAGACGTTTGACATAGTTTTATAAACTTTCACTACACGGAAAATCAATACACTATTTATAGGCACCGGAATATGTAAAAATAGCCACGTTTGACACCGACTAGGTGTGTTTGTAAGTTGGCAATCGGAGCAATGACGTGCATACAAGTAATTTCACAATAACGGCCAGACTGAGAAGTAACAATGTAGATCTAAATGGCGATGATGATTCATCATTGGAGCTGACACTGTTAAACATTTTTAAAAGCTGCTCTGGGATTTGTCTGTACTCTGTTTTGTAGCTTGACTGCTGTTCGTTACTACAACATGCTCAACATGTTGAATTTAGTCTGATTATTTATATTACTATTAGTATTACTACTATTAGGTCTATGTCAATATTATATTATTCTGTAATGTCGTGGTTATTTTTAATATGTTTGTGTTTCACTGTTTCGATACGAGACATTTATAAACCTGATTTGGTAAGCCAGGTAAATCTAAGTTAATACGACTTTACTTTACAAAACTGGGTTAAAACAACACTAACTGACAAATGACACGATCTGAGTTTTTAAAAGTAAGTACTAAGTGTTTTGTTCTTCTGATAGTTAAAAAAGTTAGTAACTACTTCTGATTTTGGGTCTGCCGCAATACTAATCTTGTATAACTCAGTCACAAATACATCGTCAAATATCGTCTGTGTGTCATTACATTACACACAGGATTATAGATAATAATTGTTATCAGAAGCTGTGTACCGTCGTCTGCACATTCCTGATTATCGGAAAAGGGAAATGTAAAAATAAGTTCCGGGTTACGTTGTTTTTAAATAAATAAATGCTCAGCATGAACGAAACAATACTTTACACAATGTAACAACACGACAAGGACATCTCGATGCACTTTTAAAAATATATATATTGTTAAAACAATTAAAACTTAGCCAACAAACTGATTGCCGTAGCAAGTGGTCGTACTTTTCCCTCAACCTTTTAAATCCTTCTTCCTAACCCCAAGAGACCCACATGAACAGGTACAAAAACTGGGGTGAGAAAAAAAACAAGATTTCATCATTTCAACGCTTTGGACACCAGAACCGATAAGACTGTACGGGATTTCTGCATGGTTCTCCGCTCTCATGAATGCTAGTCAACATCTACACAATAAAGTGAGCCAGGGTGAACAACACTAACTTTTGTAAATGACATACTGACGTACACGACCGCCTACTCAGATATGCAGGAGATGGGCAGAGACATACAGGTGACCTTACATGCAATCTCACAGTGGCGTACGGATTTCAGCACCCAGGTCAATCCTAACAATGTCCGCATACTGTGGTGTTCCTTGAACAATTATATAGTGGATGGATGCTGACACCCCCGCCCCGCGCCCGCCCCCCCCCCCCACACACACACACACCTTAGAAATACCCTTGACGGACGTGTCATTTACAGGTGTGACAGGTTGAAATATTTCGGAGTAACTTTTTGATGGTAGCCTCTAATATAGATACCTCGTCGATCAGATCATATTGAGATGTAAGCGAGGACTGGAAACATTAAAGGTTATAATAGCGACAAACTTGGAACAACGACGGCTTTTTCATCCTATATCGTCAGTTGGTATTATCAATTGTTGATTACGGACTGGACATCCTCACACGATTCAAATTACAATGTGAACGATTAGAACATATCAATCTGTCGAAGACGGATGTGTCGGACCGAAAGGTGCAAATGTCGCAGTCAAACTGTAAACTAGCGACACAACGCATTCCGTTCTCTGGACTACATCCTGCTACTTGCAAAGCCCTGCTCAGGGCTTGGTAGTGGGAGATTGACAACAAACGCAGAAAAAGAAGAAGAACATATAAAGAATGAAGGGATGCGACGTTCTTGGATGCAGAAGAGCATTCGTTCTCAACCTGGTGCTCGCAAGCACCTTGTGCTCTGTTAGTAACATTTGGTGCTCGCGTCATGCACGTAAAGAAGTGCATCATAACTCTAAGCAAGTAATGCAGAGAGTGGTCCAATGGGTGGACAGAGCTCGAGGTTAACTAATTGATAAATGATAACTCAGAATAGTGATGGCACCCTATATACCCCGATGGATCGGTGATACACAGTGAGATATCTGGTTGGGGTTTCTCTGTTAGAAGAGAGGTGAGGCTGTTGCTGAGCATTGTTTGACATACACAGCAACAATTATCGGTACGAGCATGTAGATGGAAGCAATTACTGTAGCTCTGAGATGGCTATCTTCGTCTTCTTCGTCCTCCTTCTACTCCGTCTTCTCATTCATCACCACCACCTTCCCCCTCCTCCTTATCATCATCATCCTTCTTCTTCTTCTTCATCTTCGTGCGCTTTTGGACGTCAACGTGGGACCTGGGGCTCGCGTCTTAGCCCGACCTGGTCGAGCCGCAGAAAGAGATCTCTGCCGTCCGCCGAACAAAGCGGGCGGGAAGCTGCGCGATACTCACCCCATACGACGATGAGGTATGAAACCACTAGTAAAAGACTTAGTTCTCGGTCGGGGTGTCTTAAGCAGTAGATCAGCTACCTTACTGCGAACTGCTGAGACTCAACCCTTGATCATGAGATATGTCCGCACACCAGGCGAACAACATCTCCGTGCCATGACCAGGCTTGTCCCCTGGTCAAATGCACTTCTTCGAGAGGAATCACAGGTCGCTGACATTTGGTCCACGTGCTTGGCTGATAAGCCAATGGTGCGAAGCTACCATCTGAGGGACTACGGCCGAACGCCTCTAAGCCAGAATCCCGCCCCAAATCTCAGCACCGCTGTGATGGCAGGCTACGACATGGCTGGGGCTTGCGTCTCAGCCCGGCCCGGTCGAGCCGCAGAAATGCACCTAGTTAAATGCACTCCTGCCTCGCACTTTGCCTCTGTCTGCTATCAGTCATCCCAATGGACGCAGAAGAGATGCAGTCCAGCGGACATTGCACCTCCTTCCCTATTGTGACAACCTCCCAGGTGGCGGGGAATGCTAGGCGTACCATCACTGCAGATGAGCCGAAAAAATAAATGGAGCAAAGAGATACATCACTCACATGCATATGCTACGTTTCTGGCAGGAGGTGACGATCCTGGGACACAGTCACACTGGACTGCCTCTCTTCCGGGATAGTACAAACTAGTACATAGTCCATCATATCATTTCCAAACGCTATAGACACGAGTGGGGAAGACTCGATAGTCCTGCAAGACAACTTCCTAAGAGAGACAACTCTGACCAAAAACAACTGCTGCCTTGCAGTTAGGCTGGGGACAGCCAAAGGCTAAGGAGGGCAACCCTACAGAAACGCCTGTTGAAATCGGATGCACTGAGCCACAGGCTTAACAAAATAAAACGGTGCAACGTAAATATCGCTGTAAACAGCGTACGATGAAGAAGAAGAAGAAGAAGAAGAAGGACGTCAACGTGTGTTAGCCCGAGGCTATTTGTATCTCGGTAGAACTTGTCCTGGGTGGTATGGTGAGTGCCACACGTGCTTTCACTGTTCTTCGTATGTTGGATACTTTTGTAGCAGATGTTCCGCAGTCATTTTGTCAGTGCTGCAGACACATTAATTAGTATGGCCTATTCTTATTTTGCTGAACAGATGGTATCTTAATCTGTTGTGACCAGTGTAGAATCTAAAGATTACTACCTCCTCAACTCTGTTAAGCTGGTAATATCCGTCATTTGGTTGATGATGTAGTTATATGTACATCAAGATGAGGTAGCTTTCCAACTTCTCTTGACAGTTTGTCAGCCTTTTAATTCCACAAAATAACGCAATAAAATGGAATCCACTGTATCACATCTAACTTGTAACGAAGATATAGTTTACAGAGTATCATTGTTAACTTTTTTAGGTCTGTATTTTTCTGACTCTCCAGTCCCCCAATCACTGACAGTAAGTCTGTGAAGTGAACCACTTGTCTGTCGATGTCTTTATCTATCATAATCATTTATAGATGGCTAAGACCTCTATAACCGGGGCAGTGATCGCGTCAGACTCTCAATCCTTACTTCGGAAAGTACAGAAGAGCTAGTTAAGGTCTCATACCTGCATGGGTTGGTGGGATATATTGTTCTGCTCATGCTGGAATTCCGGGCAACGAGAGAGAACACATCCAGGCTTCACATGCATCAATTACGGGTACACTAGATATGGATAGTAGTGGTATTTTGAAGTCTATCAATGACCGCCTGTTGGATGACGACACTGCAATAGATGATTCACAGACTGCAGAACTTTGAAATCGAAAGAGGTTCGAGCAGACTGGGGTACAAGAGATGAAGGACCAGACGTGTGTACAACCAACTAGGTATAGGAACCATCAGCATCCACACTTTTCGCCGCTTACCGAGAGAGACTGAGTATCTATGGGTGTGCCTGGCGGGCAGTGAAGTCGATTCTTATGTACAGATCAGAAGTACAGACTCTGTTAGACGGATCTAGAGTATCTGGCAGGTTCTTATTTTGATTTAAAAAAAACAACTTAATTGCAGTCACCTAAGGTGTCGATCACAGAGGGATGCAGTACAACTGAGGAGGGAGTGGCTGTTTACAGTAGTATTCGTGTGAAAAAAAAGGTTGCTGACAATTTAGATTTGAAACTTTCGAATACATTACCTAAAATGTGACATGGAACATAACTGAATAAAAATTCATGTGAAAATATCTCAATTTTGGGTTAATTTTCCCATTTGATTTGCATTTTTTTGTTTCTGCTTGTTAAATATGGTGGTATTTTTGGGGGTCGAGATTTCAGCATTCAATGAATCATAGCTAACTACTTGCGTAGGGTTCAGCAAACCGAAGCTGTCCAAGACCCTGCCGGTAATCTACGTCCAAAGGGCGATCCTGTAAACAGGCTATATCCGTGCAGTCTTGTTGAGAGAATAGGGATAGAAGAGGGAATCCAATCCACGTCCCTCAAATGTGTCGGACCGAATGGTGCAGCCTCGATGTAAACTACAACGTAACATAACAAATCGTTCTTTTCAGGACGAACGACGAAAAAGAAAATATATTTTGTGTGTGTAACAGGTTACTCACTTATCTACTTTCTTTCTTACAAATATCACTCTTTGACTCACAACTCTAATGAGAACACTCTAACAATTACTGTAACTGCAGCAATAACAAATTAATGTTTATTTTTCAAACACCAATCCTATTATAACTTTAATATCAGCATGTAAATAACAACTAAACTAAATATAACGTTTATCAAGAGTTTCTTGCACATAGCAACGGTCTTTCTTTTGTACTAACCAACCCCAGGTTCTATCATTTGATCATTCCTAGCTAATGATACCACTGCAATAGCTACATCAGACATTCACAGACCGCAGAACTTTGAAATCGAAAGAGGTTCGAGCAGACTGGGGTATACGAGAAGAAGGACCAGACGTTCTTATTGTTCTTAGCCGTTCTTAGGTGTTAACCCAGTTTTATCTCACCAGAGTTGACACAAACAAACAATTTAGCTAATTGGTTTTTATCAGCTGCCAATCTTCTGGTCCTCGCTCGTCTGGTGGCCTTCTGGCCTTCCCCTCTGCTCCTGTAGCGTCTGAATCTTCTGAGCCTCTTGTCTCGTCTTCAAGTCAGGAACCCTGCAACAGTTACAGCAGCTCCTACACTGTGATCGTTCTCCAAACAGGAATAACGCTATTGATGTCAGGGGTTCTCGTGTCGTCGACAGTGGTTCTTATACTGTATGTGTCAGGTCAAGAACAACACCTCCGTTATGACGGGTTGCCGGGACGACAGGTTCGTGGTTAAGGACAACACGTCTCCTTCTGACTAGCATGTAGTCGAATACCACTCCAGGAGCTTAGGAATAAACGTCACGTAGGACAAGGCTTCAGCAACGATTCACCAGGACAAAACACACAGTCAAATGCTTACAAGTGCTGGTTTCGGTTAGCAGTCTTTACTACACAACCAAGTGCTTGGTGAAGATCTTCCCTCTCAGTGACTAAGTTCTGCTCCAGTGACGTCTCTGTTGTTCTAGTGCTGTTCTATCTCTCTGTTCTAACTACTCACTTTATCTGTTGTTCTAGTGCTGTTCTATCTCTCTGTTCTAACTACTCACTTTAGCTGATGTTCTAGGTCTGTCCTAACTACTCTACTTTATGTTCTATGGTATATCCATCTCGAATACCCTGATCCTCCAGCTTATATACAAATCTCGCCACGCTTCGGTCAATGTATTTTTTTAAATTTTTGTCCAGTTTCTGGCCTGTCAACGTTCTCTGACCTACTTTGCTGCTAAAGAAAGAGTACCTTGTCTTGAACTCTGTATTCGACTTAAAAGGTAGTTATATTTCCCATTTACAAGACTACTTTAGCATAGGTGGTCGTGAAAACTTCAACTTGGCTTGGTACTTCCTTTAAAAAAATCATCGTTGAGGAAAACGGACAATGATCATTTTTAATTATATCTCCCGTGCATGGTTCTAAAGTTACTCGTGGGTACCTAGAAGGGTGTTTTCAGGGCCTCCCATGCCCTGGTTCGTGGTACCCTTGTAAATGTGTTACATATCTTCCATATCCCTAGAAAATAATAAACATGTCTTATCGTTCTTAGTTAGCAACTTCTGTTGTTTACGGCTGGATACGATTGTTTACTTTATGCGACTCATATCGTCAATTGAACATTTTTTGGCAAGAAATTAATATTGTCTAGGGAATAAAATAACAATGTATATATACATACACACACACACTAACAGGATCAGATGGTAGGACGCAGTACCTAACTCTGAAATTCTTAGCAATACTAACGTGCTGAACATCCATATACTGCTGAAAATATCTCCGCGTTGATGGACTGGACGCCATGTTGTTCGCGTGCCAGATAAACGCATCCACAAGCAGCTGATTACGGTATACGATCACTATGGGGGAGGGAGCAGAAGAAAGGCTATAGAAGCTCCTTGAAAGTGTCTCTCAAAAGCTTTACAATTGATGTCCCCTTCTGGGAGATGCTTGCACAAGACTGTACCGTACAAGGCTCAGCGATTCCCCAGCTGGCCCCCGACACGTGTGCACTAAATGTGGTAGGGTTTGCCGTTCCAGAATTGGTTTTTACAGCCATCGGAGATCATATTTCGCATCAATAGTCTGTAGCTATTGTTGTCTTCGCTGTTGAACAATGTGAAGAATTGAACTCATCACTTTATATTGGATTCTTGGATTGAACTCATCACTTTATATTGGAGTCGTGGATTGAACTCATCACTTTATATTGGATTTGTGGATTGAACTCATCACTTTATATTGGATTCATGGATTGAACTCATCACTTTATATTGGATTCGTGGATTGAACTCATCACTTTATATTGGATTCATGGATTGAACTCATCCCTTTATATTGGATTCGTGGATTATGTGAAGGCATTCAACAAATTAGATAGTGAATCACTCTGGAAATTGCTTAGTCACCATGGAATGTGCCTGACGTTATCTAATATAATTAGGAAAATCAACAAAAATTGGATGTATAGAGTTCTACATGATGGAGATCTTTAGGAGTTATTTGAGATAAAAAAATGGAATGAGACATGGCTGTCTCTTGTCAACATTTCCCTTTCTGCTGGTTATAGACTAGATAATGAAGAACACGACTTCTACAAAGGAAAATGGAATTCAATGGCTTTTAACGAAATGACGATGGTCTGGATTTGTTTTATGACTTGCACATTATGTCTTACAATTTCAACCAAATGCAAAATAAAATGAATATATTTACTGAATGGTCACTGAAATTAGATCTGAGGTACACCAAGAAAAAAACACAGATTATGATAATAAAAGCTGCAAACAATAATCATATTGTACTGGGAGACACGATACAGCAAGAGGTAGATTTACTCATATAACTTGGCAGTAATATAGACAAGGTCGGAGGTAGGGATATCCAATGTATTACTTTATGCAATTTGTGGAAATCGACAAAAATAAAGTTCATCACACGAAATAAACAATATAGGCTTCAGCTCCAACGTCGTCCGTTGAATTGAATGGCTGTGTGACATAGGCAGAAAAAAGAATTACAACTATAATGGTCAGATTTTTCATCAACTATCTCATCATACCTAATATCAGACACGAAGAATACATAAAAACATCCAAAAAAAACTAATATCATATATAAAGAACATAAAAACATTCCGGCAAAACTAATATCAAACATAAAGAATACATAAAAACCTCTGAGCAAAATTAATATCAGACACACACAAAAAAAACCCACATAAAAACATCAAATGAAAACTAATATCAGACACACACCAAAAACACCATATAAAAACATCTCAACAAAACTAATATCAGACACAAAGATCAAATAAAAACATATCAGCAATAACTTCAGACACAAAGCACACAATAAAAACATCTCAGCAAAACTAATATCAGACATGAAGAACACATAAAAACATATGAGCAAAACTAATATCATACACGAAGAACACATAAAACATCTGAGCAAAACTAATATCAGACACGAAGAACACAAAAAAACATCTGAGCAAAACTAATATCAGACACGAAGAACACATAAAAACATCTGAGCAAAACTAATATCAGACACAAAGAACACATAAAAACATCTCAGCAAAACTAATATCAGACACGAAGAACACATAAAAACATATGAGCAAAACTAATATCAGACACGAAGAACACATAAAACATCTGAGCAAAACTAATATCAGACACGAAGAACACATAAAAACATCTCAGCAAAACTAATATCAGACACGAAGAACACATAAAAACATCCGAGCAAAACTAATTTCAGACACAAAGACCAAATTAAAAACATCCCATCACCAACAGAATTATTGTAACGTCCCAAGCATGTCCTAAAAGACGACTAAAGAGAGTTGTGCTTGTGGCAACCTCGCCATGTTAAAACACAAAATAATAAGTCACTGCAGAAGCTCAGATACTGATTTCCTGTACAGGGACCAGCTGCAGCTCAAACCTGTACCTCACATTGAAGCAAAATGGTGAACGATTGCAAATGTTTGGAAACAGACTTCCCATTAAAAAGGTACCAGCTGCAGTGGTGGTTTAATGCTTCACATTGAAACGAAAGGTAATTGATTCACTCGGATTAATTCTGTTGTGTCAGCTTTCCAACTATATTTTTATAGTGAAATGTTTGCTTAGTGCTTCTTGAATAATATATTTCTCGTTAATGTACATTTCAACTGGCAGATGGTCAGATCATGTTTTCTCTAGAATCTGTCGTTTTTGTAGCAGATAGATTAGGCGTTATTATGTTTATGTCTCAATTTTCTCAATCTATTATTGTGTGCTATAATCGCCAACATCTCACATTGGATATGAGATGTTTCCGAAAACTTCTAAATGTCAGATAAAAAGACTGAGTTACAAATTATGAAATATGTGAAAGAATTATAACAGCAATAGGGTCTTTTGAAGACCTCTTGGCAGCAGTTAAAAGACGGAAACTCGCTTGGTACGTCGAGATAAAATGGTCTTGCAAATACAATCCTACGCGGAAAGGTGCATTGCAAACGAAGAAGCGGTCGTTCCAAAAAGAGATTGGACAATATAAAATAATGGACCAATCTCCGATCAGAGGAAGCACAGCAGTGGGCACTGACAGAGAGAGGTGGATGGTGGGGGTGGGGGGTGGTGTGAGTTGTGGGGGTGTGTGAGTTGTGGAAGTATTGTGGGGGTGTGTGAGTTGTGTGAGTTGTGGGGGTGGGAAGGGGGTGTGTGAGTTGTGGGGGTGTGTGAGTTGTGGGGGTGTGTGGGTTGTGGGGGTGTGTGGGTTGTGTGAGTTGTGGGGGTGGGAAGGGGGTGTGTGAGTTGTGGGGGTGGGAAGGGGGTGTGTGAGTTGTGGGGGTGTGTGAGTTGTGGGAGTATTGTGGGGGTGTGTGAGTTATGGGGGTGTGTGGGTTGTGTGAGTTGTGGGGATGGGAAGGGGGTGTGTGAGTTGTGGGGGTGTGTGAGTTGTGGGGGTGTGTGAGTTGTGGGGGTGTGTGAGTTGTGGGGGTGTGTGGGTTGGGGGGGGGTGTGTGGGTTGTGTGAGTTGTGGGGGTGGGAAGGGGGTGTGTGAGTTGTGGGGGTGTGTGAGTTGTGGGAGTATTGTGGGGGTGTGTGAGTTATGGGGGTGTGTAAGTTGTAGGGGTGTGTTAGTAGTGGTGCTGTGTGAGTTGTGGGGGTGTGTGGGTTGTGGGGCTGTGTGAGTTGTGGGGGTGTGTGAGTTGTGGGGGTGTGTGAGTTGTGGGGGTGTGTGAGTTGTGGGGTGTGTGAGTTGTGGGGGTGTGTGAGTTGTGGGGGTGTGTGAGGTATGGGGGTGTGTGAGTTGTGGGGGTGTGTGAGGTATGGGGGTGTGTGAGTTGTGGGGGTGTGTGAGTTGTGGGGGTGTGTGAGGTGTGGGGGTGTGTGAGTTGTGGGGGTGTGTGAGGTATGGGGGTGTGTGAGTTGTGGGGGTGTGTGAGTTGTCGGGGTGTGTGAGGTATGGGGGTGTGTGAGGTATGGGGGTGTGTGAGTTGTGGGGGTGTGTGAGTTGCAGAGGTGTATGAGTTGTAGGGGTGTGTGAGATATGGGGGTGACTTCATATCTGCCTCAACGACCTCCCTGGTTACGGATGACATGAGGGTTGATATTATTGTGAGCTCTCCATGGACCATGAGGGCTAATCCCTCCATCACTTCCCTCCCCTCTGTCGTTTATAATAGCGGTATATCATGGAATGTTGAAACTCAGAATGGGCGTACGAAATGTTTCTTGAATTTCAAAAAAGCATTTATGTCACATATTTATGTCAGCATGATGTTCGCGGCCACGATGACAGACGCCTTCAGATCATTGGAGCTTGGAATACCCATAAAGTACCGCACAGTACATGCACTCAATTCCAGAAGAATGAAGGCCAAAACCAAAGTGGCTGGCGACATAATCAGGGAACTTGTATTTGCTGACGACTGTGCTCTAATGAGCAACTCAGAACTGAACATGCAGGTTGGAATGGACCAGTTCTCTGCCGCATGCGAAAACTTTGGCCTGACCATAAATGCAAAAAAAAAACAGAGGTCATGTACCAAACAGCACCAGGCATGCCGTACACAAAACCAGAGACTACAGTCAGCGGGCAGACGTTGAATGCCGTAGACAAATTCACATATCTGGGCAGCACGCTGTCGAGATCTGTCAGCCTAGACGATGAGGTGGCAAGCAGAATAGCAAAGGCCAGCACAGCCTTTGGTAGAATGCGCGCGATGGTCTTGGCATCAGCGTCAAGACCAAATTGAAAGTCTACCGTGCAACCATCATTCCAACCCTACTATACGCTTGCGAAAGCTGGACTGTATACTCTGGACATTCAAGGAGGTTAAACCACTTCCACACAGGTTGCCTGAGGCGAATATTCCACATCCGATGTCAAGATCGTGTCACTGACATCGAGGTTCTCTCGAGGGCTAACATGCCCAGCATACATGCACTGCTGGAAAAAGCACGACTAGGATGGGCCGGACACCTCGTCCGTATGTCAGACGAGCGGCTCCCAAAGAAGCTTCTCTACGGCGAGCTGAGAGACGGATGGCGCGAGAGAGGGCACCCAAAGAAACGTTTTAAAGACGGTCTGAAGGACTCACTAAAAAGTTGCCAGATAGACATCGACACCTGGGAATGTCTTGCGAAAAACAGATCTGACTGGAGAAGTGCAGTCAAATCGGGTGTAGCTGCCGGTGAAGATGACCGTGTTGTGAAAGCACAGAACAGACGCGAGACGCGGAAATCCCGAGCAGCGGGAACACCATCCCCTTCTACAATCCTCGTGAGCCCGATATGTAGCAGATGTTTTCGTGCTCGCATTGGCCTGTTCAGCCACATGCGCACCCACACCCAACAGGGAAATCTGTGACAAGGATGATGTCGGCGGTCCTCATCGACAACGATGGACAGCTATTATTATTATTGTGCAATCATCCCATCCATGTCCGGTCCTAAGCCCGGATGAGAAAGGAGGAAGGTTTAACGTAGGGCCAGCTATCTCACCTCGTCACAGAACAATTGCTACAAAAACGACAATCAAAACAAATCAAAAGCCGTTCTTGAAGGGAAAGATCCCCTTATCAGGGCCTATGACGCGGCTCAGTGAATCCCAGAAGAAAGCTGGACTGGCGACAATCTTTCTTTCGACAAGGAAGCTTTCCAGACTCGGTACCCGGAATGTTAGAACCACGTGGGAGGAGGGGAAGACAGTGCAGATTGCAAAAGTAGCAGATAATCCATGTCATGGAACCCCCAGGGAAGGAGAGGCATAGAAAGACCAAGGAAAACATGCAGGCGGAAGTAAAGAATACAGGGAAAAGCTGGAAAGAAGTGGAAAAGATTGCACGGGACAGATTTGATTGGCGAGGGTTGGTTGATGGCCTATGCACCCCCTGGGTGATAGAAGGCAAAAGAGAGAGAAGATACTGTGCCATTTGTGCCAAGAGAAATTTGCTTCGCTTATCTGGCATTCCGTTCATTATGACTCGGTTAAATATTATGCAGGAGTTGTGGTACTTGTGTGACAGAGTCAAGGATTCCGCAGAGATCCCGAAGCGATCAACCAAGGCAGGGGGGGGGGGGGGGGGGGAGGGGGCACATTGAAAGTTAATTGTAACTTTGTAGGAAGTAATTGGATGGGAGAGAAATAGAGACTGATTAGAGTTGAGACACAAGTTAGATGTATCTGTCATTTTGAACAAAGCTGAACTCGTTCCTAAATGTAACTTTTAATTGTCTTAATTCAGTTCAAGGGAAAGTTGGCAAGGTAACAGTCAGAATTACTGTATTTGATTATAAACTCTTATTATTCATAGTTTAGTACGGTTGTTCTAAGTGTTGGACACTTGAATAGGGCATCTAAAACTTTGGAAGGCCCTAAGACTTTCTAGTTAGAATTTTGGGGGAAAACATTTTTCAAAAGGATTGTGGGGGAATTAGCAGATCCACTAGTGCTGTAGTGGAGAGTTGTCTGGATAAATGTGGGTAGTAACTTATTGGAGAGAAAGGAGGAATTCAGAAATGGAGCTCTGACGTATTAATGGTCAGCCCACAAACGCTGTAATACGAGTTGTTCACGCAGTGGAGACTTTGAGACCACGTGACTACATCTCAGCGGCAGCAAGAAAAGGAAGGAAGAGTTTAAGGAGACAAATAAGTGATGTGGTTGTGGGAAAGCGAGCAGAGTTGACAGGAAGGCTACCAGCTGTACCTACATACTTCGCAGCGTTCACTCTATAAGTAGTGTTCTTTAGAGTAGTAAGGCAATATTTAAGTCGATTCGAAACATCGGTGAAGTTAACGGCTGTCACTAAATTGCTTTTGGACGACACTGATTGACTGACTCCAATATCTGTCAAACGTCAGTGTGTCTCGTTCAGGTCGAAACCCCGCACGTTGTCAGAAGAAGGATGAAACCTTATGTCAGAAACAAAGGTGTAAGCGACACATCCAAACTGGTCAAAGCCCCGCACTTTATCAGAAGAAGTGTATGTAAAACATTATGGTAAAAACAAAGGTATAGATGACAATGGGTTGCATCCAGCCGCATAAATTGGAGATCTTTATTCCAAAGCCAAAGCTGGAAAGATTGAAGCTTCCAATATAAAATCCCAACGTTGCAAGTGAAAATCACGACTTGCTCAGTTTGAAAGACCAAGATGTCGTTGGTTTTCTTTCGATGGTATGACCCATTTCCCCCTTCGACGAAGCTGTAAACTGGTACGCCAAGCAGTCAGATGAAAATTGCAAATTGCAGTTACGACAACAGCTGATGAGTTCGTGCTATGTGTGCCCCATCAGAAATGAAATTTCCAACCTAGGAGATTTTTTTATTGTTTCTCATTTTGTGAGTGGTTAATGTTGGTACAAAATGTGTTGTTGCTTCATTACGATGATGTATTTTATTAGCTGTGAGCAAAAGATCGCAATGGGTTAAATAACATTTGGCTACCTGGCATCAGACACTACTTTTGCCTGATAGGATACCAGGATCAGAGATTTAATTTTTGAACTATGTTTCTTCCAGAATAAAGGGTTTCATCAGTTACATACATAAACATTAATTATTATATTCATTTGTCTATCCCGCTTCCAATGACGCCAAGTCTAAACTGCAAAAAAGACCAATATAAAATGGGAATTCCTGACACAACATGAGCAATGTATTCACATGATGTCAAATCTAATAATAAGTGTGCAAGCAATGGTTGACAATACGTTTGCCTTGATCTGTTTACAACACAGAACAAATGAGGGCGCGTATGTATTTATATATATGCCCTGAGCGGATTCTGTAAGGCTGTTGATGATTATCAAACATAACGTTCTTGGAACACAGCAATATACGTTTTTATTGTTTCTTCAACAAGGGACTCATTGATCTCGAGGCAAGGTGTCCACCTCGGGTGCCAGAGGTCACGGGTTCAAATCACGATGATGACCAGGGATTTTTTTCATGTGTACTTTCTGGTAAAAATTCCCTTGATCTCTGGGTAGTGAGATCGGACCCCTGATCTCTGGGTAGTGAGTTCGGACCCCTGATCTCTGGGTAGTGAGATCGGACCCCTGATCTCTGGGTAGTGAGATCGGACCCCTGATCTTTGGGTAGTGAGATCGAACCCCTGATCTTTGGGTAGTGAGATCTGACCCCTGATATCTGGGTAGTGAGATTGGACCCCTGATCTGTAGGTATTGAGATAGGACCCCTGATCTCTGGGTAGTGAGATCGGACTCCCGTGTTCAGTGTCGAGCATGTTAAAAATTCCTTGGCAGTTGGAAATCGAAAAGATAAAGCATAACGGCCGCTGCCCGAACAAAATTCAAAAGTTATAGCTAAAAATCTATTCACAAGTTATGTACCTTCCCCCAAGTGGTATGTTAATTAAGAGCAGCTATAGATGGCGCCTAACTGGCTGCTGGTCTACATAGCTCTAGTGTTTGAGTCTATTAATATAGTCCGGCACATCGATTAAACCACCCTCCAAGACATTGGTTGTACACGGACTCTGTAGAGCCTTCTAAATCAGTATGCAGACGTTAAGTCAAGTTAACATTAAAATTTAAAGTGTTGCAAACTTATTATTCAAAAGAGAAAGTAAAGATTCCACTTGCATTTTGGGAACATTGTGTTAGTCTCAAAAGTTTTTGACCAATGGCACACTTTTGGCGATGTTGTCAGCAAAGCTTCGGCCGTCTGTACTTTCTAAACATACTCTGGTACTCCATTTTTGTTGTCGCCATTATGCGAGGACTTTATTCAGGTCATCAGCTAACTTTGGTGTCATCTGTTCTAGTAACCAGGATTTGGTAACTCTAATTATTTTGAGATTGATCAAAAATCTTTCGACTGGGCAGACAGCGCTAGCCACTTCACTACTGTGAATTTTAAATCACAATCATAAGACTGCAAAAGGAGGCGTAGACGCTAAAAGAAAGAAACGCCTACAAACGGGACAGAAAACTGAGGGACTTGCTGGTCAGTAGTCACCTACACACCAGCCCTCATAGCCTCCCAGGCACCAGGCCGTGCAAAAATGCACGTGGCTATGTTACCTGCCCTCATCTCATCCTTTCTCGTCCCATTATCTTTCTCAAAGCAGAATTCTTCATCAAAGAGGGATTCCCATGAAATTCCCGTAACCTCATCAATTCTATCACCTGCCGCCAGTTTGGTATGATATACATTGGGGAAACTGGAATGGAACTGCGTGAGCGTTTCCGCCAACACCTCAACGATATCCGCAACCGCACTGGTTCCCCAATTGCAAGCCACTTCAATGGGCCTGAGCTGGGGGTTCAATGAGGCTGACGTTAGTGTCACTGGTCTAGTTTCTTGCTCCTCGGACGATCGTCATCCCGCTGAACATCTGCGGCAAAATTGTCCGAGAAAGCAAATGTGGCCATCACCAGTGCCAACACTAGACAAGCTCTATGGCAGTCTCTACAGCCTCAAGATGACAGCTGCTTTCTTCGAACAAATTCAAGTTGACGTCTGACAGAGTATGAAGAAGAAGAAGAAGAACAAGAAGAACAAGAAGAAGAAGAAGGACGATCGTCATCGATTCGCCCTTGAGAATAGACTTTTCTCCAGCATGGGTTGTCTCCAACCTCATGACATTAATATCTTCCATACCTTTTCTTAAAATCTCATACTGCCTCCCCCCCCCCCCTCTATTTGTCTTACTTTGTCCCCTCCACCCTTTCTTCTATCAGTCCTCCCCCCTCCTACATTAATCTCACCCCCTCCCTGCTTAATAAATCACCTTTTTGTTCTCCAACTTGGATCACTATTTGGCCTTTTTTATATTTGACCACCACTGGCTTATCCGGCGCATCCCCCCTCACTTGTTACGCTCTTCTGGCCACCTTATGTGACCGTACTCTTCATTTCCAGTCAAGCATCCGACCCAACCAGTCGCTTGGACAGACTGGGTCTACTATCAGAGTAGTAGACCATTTTTTCCTTATATGTTGATTTGTTAGTTCAGTATTGTTGTTATTTGTTGTCCCTGATGAAGGCCTATTGGTCGTAACGTAGGTTTTGCTTGTGTTGTCGTCTCGGTGCGGTATCCGACCATACCCATTTTTTAAATTTTGATGAAACTCAACTTTAATCAACTTTTCAATTGTTTTTTCATTTTTTTTTTCAATAAAAGAAAGAGATAATCCCGTCAGTCACAACTAGCTGTTTACTTCCGTCATGATTGTTTGTACGAGAACAAAAATAAATGCATAGCCGTCATTTTGGACGGGTTGTTGTTGGTCATAATACAATGACCAGCGCATGTGGGACAAATTTTAAGTGGTTTGCATTCCGAAAGAATAACACACTATTTAATATTGAAAATTTTCCCCAAACATTTTAAAGCAAAGATTTAGACAAAAATTAAAATATAAAATTTGATACCTTCGTGAAAAAGAGTGTGTCTTGTGGATCTGGTAATAGATGAAATAGTTTGAACGCATCTTTTATTAACTGAGACTCTATTCTGAATGTGAGTGAAATGCGATTTTTACATGTCTTTCGTGGGGCCATACTGTTTGTACACGTCACTTTCCTCTCTGACTTTAATTGGCTGTTACTGGTTTCCTTGACTGGTTTATTTTTTGTTTGGCTTGTGTGGTATTGTTCTATATTTCTCTGGTATATTGTTTCGCTTATTTTAATTTGTATGTTTTGTTAAATTAACTTTTTTTGGTATTCCTCAATCGAGCAGCGGGCCGCAGAAAACTGCTTCCGGACCGCGAGTTTGAGATCCCCTGGACTAGATTATGGTTTGCTGCATTCTGTTCAGTATCTTTGGCTACACTAACATAACACCTCCTACAAACTAGCGTGTCTACAGTAATATTACTCCGCAAATGGTGCAGTGAACCTTCGATTACTGGTTTGTGCGTTTGCACCGATATCAATTTATTGATGAAAAAGGATTTCGTATTGTTATCGCCACGAATTTCCGGAGTGTTTCTTACTGCAGAGTTTGTAGTAAATAGGGCATGCTCGATAACTTCACAATGAAAACATGAGTATGAGTGCAGCCTGCAATAAACTAGACTATTTATTTGTTGTTGAGTTCCATGGCTGTTTATAAGACGTTCATGTTTTCTGAATTAATTTCCTTGCTCCCATCTCCATTTGAAACAATAGTGCAACATCTTTTCCCCAAGTGGACTTCAAAGAGTAAATACTATGAGAACAACAAGACAGCGGCAGAGCTAAAATCATTCTCGTGGATACTCATTAAAAAATGGGAAAAAATACATGAAAAAAAATGTAGTTGATTAAAGTTAAGTTTAATCAAAATTTTTTTATGGGTATCGTCAGATACCGCACCGAGACGAGAACACAAACAAAACCTACGTTACGACCAATAGGCCTTCATCAGGGACAACAAATAACTACAATACTGAACTAGCAAATCAATATATAAGGAAAAAATGGTCTACTTATCTGATGGTAATCCCAGTCTGTCTAAGCGACTGGTTGGGTCGAAAACTTGACTGAAAATGAAGACGAGAACGAACGGCAGGACTTAAAAACATATTATGAAAGAATAGGGTCACAATACAAACAAAGGCACATAAAAAAAACCCCGTTTATATGAGGTGTGTTTCAAAACTAAACCGACCGTAACTTTTTCCGTGGAAACACAGGACGCACGAGTGTTGTTCGCAGAGTGGTATTGAGGACCGTCATGCTTATGCGTGATTTTTTTCCGCCCGCATATTGCGTCTGTAGCTGGCAGTCAGCCTTTCAGTTTTTAGTGTAGTGAGCACCCATCGGGTTTTCATTCACCACTAAATGACGGAACGAAGGGATCAAGACGCTGAGCAGCGCATGAGCTACAGTGGTCAGCGACCCATAGCTGACTGCTAGCGTCAGGGCCAGCTAACCAGAGCTGCCAAGACCCTTCTACGTCGTTGACCAAGTACGGACCCTGGTCTAACAGAACCGTTGTGTCACCATCCGAGATTACAAGCTGGAGGTCATACGTCATCTTCGTGACCTGACCTGTCGACAACAGGAACTTGGCAGCTCCATCATGACACGACATCCGCCCATTCTTCGAATCTGATTCAGACTTTCTTGGCCAAAGACAACCATTTCCTGGTTCGCCAGGTTCCATATTCTCTCAGCATGGTACCTTGCAATTGTTAACTGTGCCCCAAGCTAAAAATTCCACTGAAAGGGACCTGATTTGAGTTGCGAGCAGACATTATAAAGAATGCCACGACCCAGCTATACGGTACTCCATTACCAAAGAGGTCGTTCTTAAATTCTACAACAATTGCGGGATCGCTGGGAGAAGTGTTTGGAGTCACAGGTAGAGTACCTTGAAGGGGATTCGGGTTTCAATCCGTTTAGTGAGTAATTTTCTAGGTCAATACATATCTCCAGTGGTTTGCCAGGGTCTGTGTATGACAAGGACAAGAATAGCACCACTGCCCCTCAGAGAGCATGTCGTAAGAGGCGACTAACTGTGTGACATGGTATAACACTGGCCATGGTTAGGTGGTTTGTTAAGAGCAGCAGCATAGATGGCGCCTAACAGTCTGCGGGTCTATATTGCTCTAGTGTTTGAATCTATTAAGTTGGACTCGCGCATCACTTAACCACCCTCCACAGTGGAGTAATAAGCTCCTCGAACCTAGCCCGCTAGCAGGAAATCGTCCTCCTGGCTACATCCAGCTCACACCAGAGATGGGACCTGCACAGGGCTTATGCCCCCGTAGAAGTACAGGTCAACTAAGACTAAAACTAAGGTGAGTAATTGTATTTTTCCGACCCAAAGGTCGGATACTTTTTGAACACACATAGTAGGTATGGTCAGATACCGCGCTAAAGGGGAGGAAGACTAACGTCTGGTCAGGAAAAATATACTGATCAGACATGTTAGTCAGGGTCAGACACAACATACTGATCAGACATGTTAGTCAGGGTCAGACACAACATACTGATCAGACATGTTAGTCAGGGTCAGGCACAACATACTGATCAGATATGTTAGTCAGGGTCAGGCACAACATACTGATCAGACATGTTAGTCAGGGTCAGACACAACATACTGATCAGACATGTTAGTCAGGGTCAGACACAACATACTGATCAGACATGTTAGTCAGTGTCAGACACAACATACTGATCAGACATGTTAGTCAGTGTCAGACAAAACATACTGGCCAAGACACTCACCTCGACTTCCACTTTGTCCTCCCTGGAAACGGGCTGTTTCCATGACATCATGGCCAACGAGGTGAGACATCGACGTGATCCTCGTAGTAGTGAGCGACAAGCAGATGAAGCCAAGCATAGCACAACCGCTTGGAGGACCCCAGTCCACCTTCATCAGCACGCTCGGGATGTGGGGAAAAGCTGAAACTAATCAGCACTTATCGTCCTTTTCAGGGTGCACAGAAAAATGAATCTACTCATTGTTGGGGATTCAACAACAGCAACGCTAACAGCAACAACAACAACGACAACAATACTGTGCTAAGACGAAACATAGGTTACGACCAAGCGGTCCTTATCAAGAACACCGAACAACCAAAATATATGCCAACGACTCGTAAAGGAGGGGTTGGATATATACAATAAAGACATGAACATGTAAATGAGTAGAATAAGTCTCCTCGGCCGTGTTCATATCTCTATTGTATGTATTCACCCCTGACCGCTATAAATAGCTAGCTCGTGTATTTTTTTTATTCGTTGTCCCTGTTCAAGGTCATTTGGTCGTAACCTATGTTTCGTTTTTGTTTTTGTCTTATCGCGGTATCTGACAAGGCCTAAAAATGTTTTTATTTTACTTTATTTTATTTTATTTTATACTCAGTGCCACCACAGCCTTGCCTTATTATATAACAAAGATAAGCAAACCTGAGCATAATCAAGAGCGTATTTATAATCAAAGTTAAACGGGAATGGCGCAAGACAAGCACAGACTTACATATACACACAGAAAGTAAACATACTCATTATAAGCATCACCACCACAAACAACAACAACAACAACAACAGCGTGATAACAATAACAGCCGTTTCCACCCATAACAGTCTTTATGTAGGTTGGAACATACGTAAACAGTGCACAATATAAGATCAAACTTGACAGAGTGGTCCACCGGGCTGTTTATGACAAGGACAAGAATAGCACCACTGCCCCACAGAGAGCATGTCGTAAGAGGCGACTAACTGTGTGACATGACATAACACCAGCCATGGTTAGGTTGTGTGTCAAGAGCAGCATAGATGGTGCTTAACAGGCTGCAGGTCTACTTTGCCCTAATGTTAACATCGGTTAACCACCATCCGTTGCGCTTATCCCAACACAGCAGAGTAATAAGCTACTCGAGCCTAGCCCGGTAAGCAGAAAATTATAAACTCCCCCCCCCCCCCCCCACCCCTGGCTACATTTAGCTCACGCCAGAGCTGGAATCTGAACAGGGGCATCGGCTTATGTAGTCTTCTTCTTTCTGGTTCGTCTTCAGACCTCGACTTTAATGACTCTAACAAAGGCAGCAGTCGACTCAAGGCTCTGTACACTTCCATACAGCTTCTCGTGGAAGGACACTGACTGTTGCCAAATGCTACTTCTTTTGTCGCTATACAGTGGACAGGACTGCAAAATATGTTCTTTCTTCTTATTTAGGACACCCTCTGCATTCCATTGGATAATATTTAGAGTCCTTTTCTTTGTGTTTTGGTCAGTAGTGGTTTCCCTAGCTGACCGTGCTCTGGCTCCACGGCACGGAGGTAGGGGACTACCAATAGCATTTGGTGGACCCATTATAGGCGGGGGGTTCGGCACTCTTCCCACCTAGCGGGGGTTCGGCACACACCTGGCGGAACTCCTTGAATCGAGAACCGTCTCGTTCAGTTATTTTGGTGACGTCA
Organism: Ariolimax columbianus; assembly: GCA_036924085.1. NCBI lineage: Eukaryota > Metazoa > Mollusca > Gastropoda > Stylommatophora > Arionidae > Ariolimax > Ariolimax columbianus. The sequence goes on along the minus strand of JAVGWX010000016.1, from coordinate 5,550,861 downwards.
TCATTAAACACGCTCTGTTGCACTGTGTAGCCCAGTGCATCCGACTTCAGCATGCATATGTTGGAGGGTCGCCTCCCTAGCCATTGGCTGTCCCTAGCATGCATGCAGGGCAGCAGTTGTTTGGGTTCAGGGTTGTCTCTCCTAGGAAAGCTGTCTTACACGACTAACAGATCTTCCCTATCCAGGTTTTGATAAAGTTTTCCACCTCTTTGTACGAGCGTCAGTCAGGGAAGTTGTACGAGCGACAGTCAGGGATGTTGTACGGGCGTCAGTCAGGGATGTTGTACAGGCGTCAGTCAGGGATGTTGCGCTCCTCCCATATATGATAGAATGTCTAGACCGAGCGAAGAACAGCGTTTATTCTAAAGTTTATTTCCTTTGTATTCTGATCAAGATATTTGTACAGGCTTCAGTCTGTGATCTCACGGAGTGACGTGGAGAATTTAGAGCGTGACGTAAGAAGAATTATTTAAAACACATTATCAGAAAAGAAGAAACGAAATAAAAGAGCCTATATTTTTTTTTCAGACCGTGGTGTTTTTAAGGAATCGCCAAGAAGCAAAGATAAACGGTTTTCTGGGGCAGACCGATTTTATCACCGGACGTGCATGAACGGCTGGTAGTAATTTCTGGGCCTGGAATGATTTGGAGATCAATGTCTTATAGTGTGTGGTGACATAGTCAGCAGTGCCTAAGTGTACCCGACAGGCTGATGGTTTAAGCTTGTTCACGGATATGAGATCCAAACAACGAGTGTCGTGCAATTGTGTACGTCCTGATGAGAGAACATCTAGCGGGCGGCCAGTGAACCGATCGAGTTCTCATCAACACATTCTAGAACTGAAGATTCCGCTCTGTTGACGATATTTGTAGTGACATCATTAATGTCAGTGGCGGTACTAGGGAGAGGGGGGGGGGGGGGGGGTCAGTGTACACGCTAAAGAACTATTGACAGTTGAAATTCGGAAAAAAAGTTGTTAGCCATTGTCTGGGTATAACTTCAAAAGTCAAAGAAATTCCTATCCAACTGTTGCATGCATGAAGGTCAAAACGAGGTGGCTCCTCCATGATGCAAAACTACAAGCTAACCATCGGTTTGTTCAGATATACATTTACCTCTATACCTCAGAGAGAGAGAGAGAGAGAGAGAGAGAGAGAGAGAAAGAGAGAGAGAGAGAGGGAGAGAGAGACAGACAGACAGACAGACAGACAGACAGATCACTACTGAGTGTGTACCTTAGTTGACAGTCAGCTGGCTTACTAGACTGGGCTTACAGCTTGCCACGGTTCGAGTTCATGGACGGACAGAAAACAAATCCGGACTTGGCTCGTGCCTGATAAGACCGCTCCTCCAGTCGACCAAGCTGTAAATGGGTACCTGACGTACAAGTTGTGAAAGGGGAAACAGCAAGGAAGGGAACTAATCACCCACCTCACATAGGCTTCAGCTTAGTACATGAAGAGTTATCTTCCTCCCCGACGGACATTGTTGCCATGGGACTAACCTTTTCCATCGCAAGCGAAGGTGGCGACATCATCAGGCTGGCCTCGTCCCGAAGATGTAACTTGCACTGAATTTGGATTATAGTGAGAAAGAAGCTGCGCTGGACATCAATCTCACTTTCTCGTCCTGAGTTACCAGGAACCAGTGGCAAGACATACAATCAAGATGACTGGACATCAATCTCACTCTCTCGTCCTGAGTTACTGGGGACCAGTGGCAAGACATACAATCAAGATGACTGGACATCAATCTCACTCTCTCGTCCTGAGTTACTGAGGACCAGGGGCAAGACATACAATCAAGATGACTGGACATCAATCTCACTCTCTCGTCCCGAGTTACCAGTGGCAAGACATACAATCAAGATGACTGGACATCAATCTCACTCTCTCGTCCCGAGTTACCAGTGGCAAGACATACAATCAAGATGACTGGACATCAATCTCACTCTCTCGTCCCGAGTTACCAGTGGCAAGACATACAATCAAGATGACTGGACATCAATCTCACTCTCTCGTCCCGAGTTACCAGTGGCAAGACATACAATCAAGATGACTGGACATCAATCTCACTCTCTCGTCCCGAGTTACCAGTGGCAAGACATACAATCAAGATGACTGGACATCAATCTCACTCTCTCGTCCCGAGTTACCAGTGGCAAGACATACAATCAAAACGACTGGAAGTAGCTCCAGATGCAGACATTCAGCTAGCTCATTCAATATGTGAGACCAGGAGTCGCTTGAAACTTGTGTTAATAGATCGTCCACTATTTCCGTGACGATTTCAGAGGCGAAAGTCGTACCTCTCAACAGCTCCTCTTCCCCGCCCCCTCTCCCACCCCAACCACATAGACTAGAGAAGACGCCATTTTCTATACTTTTACTGACCACGATCTTCCGAATCGTCATGAAATGTTTCTTCATCTTTGGCACAGTCGTTTGCTCTCGAATAACCACATATGTTTTCCTGATAAGTTATGGTGGTCTGTGTCAGCCATCTTTAGTTACCTGACAGTTTATTCTGATTTTGGCTTCACTGGATAGTTGGCGGATAGCAAAAGAACAGTCGGCCGACCGCCGTTAAGGTTCAAAGATGTGTGTAAGCGTAATATGAAGGCCCTGGACATGAGTCTGACATCCCGGGAAGACGAAACTGCAGATAGATCCAAGTAGAGATGTACCCAGAACAGCCACCTCACACTTGGTGAAGAGAAGCTCTTTCAACACAGAGAAGTGAGAAGACAACACAGAGACGTGAGAAGACAACACAGAGAAGTGAAACAATAACACAGAGAAGTGAGAAGACAACACAGAGAAGTGAAACAACAACACAGAGAAGTGAAACAACAACACAGAGAAGTGAAACAACAACACAGAGAAGTGAAACAACACAGAGAAGTGAGAAGACAACACAGAGAAGTGAGAAGACAACACAGAGAAGTGAGAAGACAACACAGAGAAGTGAGAAGACAACACAGAGAAGTTAGAAGACATCACAGAGAAGTGAGAAGACAACACAGAGAAGTGAAACAACAACACAGAGAAGTGAGAAGACAACACAGAGAAGTGAAACAACAACACAGAGAAGTGAGAAGACAACACAGAGAAGTTAGAAGACAACACAGAGAAGTTAGAAGACAACACAGGGAAGTTAGAAGACAACACAGAGAAGTGAGAAGACAACACAGAGAAGTGAGAAGACAACACAGAGAAGTTAGAAGACAACACAGAGAAGTGAGAAGACAACACAGAGAAGTGAAACAATAACACAGAGAAGTGAGAAGATAACACAGAGAAGTGAGAAGATAACACGGAGAAGTGAGAAGACAACACAGAGAAGTGAAACAATAACACAGAGAAGTGAAACAACAACACAGAGAAGTGAGAAGACAACACAGAGAAGTGAAACAATAACACAGAGAAGTGAAACAACAACACAGAGAAGTGAAACAACAACACAGAGAAGTGAGAAGACAACACAGAGAAGTGAAACAACAACACAGAGAAGTGAAACAACAACACAGAGAAGTGAAACAACAACACAGAGAAGTAAGAAGACAACACAGAGAAGTGAGAAGACAACACAGAGAAGTGAAACAACAACACAGAGAAGTGAAACAATAACACAGAGAAGTGAAACAACAACACAGAGAAGTGAGAAGACAACACATAGAAGTGAAACAATAACACAGAGAAGTGAAACAACAACACAGAGAAGTGAGAAGACAACACAGAGAAGTGAAACAATAACACAGAGAAGTGAAACAATAACACAGAGAAGTGAGAAGACAACACAGAGAAGTGAGAAGACAACACAGAGAAGTGAGAAGACAACACAGAGAAGTGAGAAGACAACACAGAGAAGTGAGAAGACAACATAGAGAAGTGAAACAACAACACAGAGAAGTGAAACAATAACACAGAGAAGTGAGAAGACAACACAGAGAAGTGAGAAGACAACACAGAGAAGTTAGAAGACAACTCCGCAAGGATAAAGAAAACAAGAAAAGCTAAGTATATATTTTTTTGTTTACAACTCCAACTCATATAATTCTAGAGTCAGTCATGACTGAAAGAAGCTACTATACTATATCGTATTCGAGGCAGTTCTTATTATGTTCTCTACAGTATCGAATACTTGTGCATATGGTTAGATTGTCATTCCTCAATTTTGTGTACATGTGGCAGCGTGAGGCGAAATAACAGTTTGCTCTTGTCTTTTTATATTATTTGTAATCGTTTTGTGTTAGTATTGGTGACTCTCTGTTTGATTTGAACATCCTTTTGTTCTGTTCACACGTAATTGGTACTTCCAGTTGCTTGTCTGCAGCAACCTCTTTGTCAGTCTGTCTGATCTATCGTTTTCCGGTATTCCATAGTGTGACGCGTATATCGCAGTTCAAATATAGCACGAGACACGACCGACCTTACAATCAAAAGACCATTCATTGTTTAAGTCTGTTTCCTTTCCTTACTTCGAACACATGCGCTTCTTCGTTCATTCTAATTATATGTTCCTGTGTTCCAGGTGATTATTTCCAGTTTAGGTTTCTTTTGTTGTTTTTTTCCGTCAACTTTTGTTTATTTCTTCCGCAAATCATTTCCACTCAAATCTCTACTTCCACCCAAATTTTAGGTTTTTTTCAAAGCGTCTGTTTGTGAGTATAATTCACGTCACTCGTTCTTGATTTGCTTTCAGTGAATGAAAAGATCACCACTGTTGTTCACCACCGATATTCCCATGTAAAAAGATCCCCACTGCTGTTCACCACCGAGATTCCCATGTAAAAAGATCACCACTGCTGTTCACCACCGAGATTCCCATGTAAAAAGATCACCACTGTTGTTCACCACCGAGATTCCCGTGTAAAGAGATCACCATTGCTGTTCACCGCTGTTTTTTCCCCCCAATGTTGTCTTTGAGTTCCGGCCACTAGATTTATGTTGCCCAGAATATCACTTTTATTATTCTTCCAACTCATCTCTTCCCATGTGTGTTTCAACTGGTGCATGTTTGGCTACACATGGAACTGCTATATTGTTTCATGAAAATATGTGCTGTTCAAGCTCAGTACATCCTCTTTCCCCAACTTTTTCTTTACTTGTGGATTCTACTCAGTTCCACGTTTGGTTACACTTATATTGTTTCAGGATATATTATATTTTCGCCAACTGCAGGCTCGCCTAGTTTTTAATTATTTTCATAATTCAGTTCAGTTCATCTCGTAACCCATCAGGTCGTTGGGGCACACATGAAGACACTCCCAAAATCCCACGCCATCCCTCTCTGTCTGTCTCGCCTGTCGTATCACACCTGGACGAAGGCCTGACTGCTCAGTGATGTTGTCCACCCACCTCTTCCTTGGACGTTCTCGTCTTCTCTGTCCCGGTACGGAACCAAAGAGTATCGAGTTGGTAATTCCGTTGGACCTCGCGACGTGCCCACACCAGGCCATCTTTCGTCTTTTGATTGTTGTGAACAGATCTTCAAAATCGAAATAGCGTTTTCAACTCTGACGGATGTCAACGTTCATGACACGATCTTTATATTTATCATTTAGGAGTTTTCTATAGCACCTCATTTCCATTGCATGTATCCTGCCCTGGATATCTGCTGTAATGGTCCAGGTCTCGCAGGCATACAGAAATATTGATAGCACCAAAGAGCGCATTAGTCTAACTTTTATGCCGAGGGCGAGCCGCTTGTCTTGCCATTTAGGTTTCAGCCGAGTCAGCGCCGCTGTTGTTTGTGCTATTCTTGCAATTACCTCTGGCTTCGATCCCTCTTCACTGATCAATGATCCCAGATATTTGAGAGTTGTACCACCTCAAGTTCCTGCCCATTTGCATCTAATACAGATTTAAACCCCTCTATGTTATTAATAATGAGATTTGTTTTATCTGCATTTATTTCCTAACCAAAACTCTGGGCCGCTCTATCCAATCAACTCCTGGAGTTCCCTTACTACATCCTCTTATTTCCCACCTTTATTTCCATCCTGGTTTCAATCCAACATATGTCTGCTTCTATTATTATATATATTTCTGGGCCTTTGATTAATTTAAGTACTGAATGTTTGTTTTTGTGTACCAATGAGTAGATAGTGCCATACACAAAGACAACACTGCGTCAGTGAGGTAGTGTTAGAAACTTCACTGTACTAAGTCTGAACTTATTTATGTAGGAGGATGACCAGTTATATTCTTCCATGCATTGTCTTAAAAAATGGTAAGTTAGATACCCATTTTTATCTGGGTAGACGGGGACTTGACGCTTCAGGGAAACAAACCCATGCTATCTATCGTACAAAATTAAACGCTCTAACCACTCTAGGTTAATTTTTAATAATATCGTTTTTGCTTTTCATATGTGTTATTATTTTGTTGTTGTTGTTGCTTGTGCAGATTTCAACTTCTTTTGCCGACACGCTCAAGTCGACCTAGCTGTTATGGAAGGAAAGACAACGAGGAACGGAACTGGCCACCTCACCTCATAAACAATCTTTAGCCTCCTATAAGTCTCTAACCATTTATCCCTGACGGCAGTATCTGCAATGGCCCTAATTTTGTATGCAGGGGAAAACCAGAAGGTTGCATTAGTCATTTCCTGTGAAAGCGTTGTTCGCTATTCTCCCATGGCTGTTATTGTAGACAGATGCAGCATGTCAGTGTCCCCGTCTCAAAACATTGTGTACGAGGTTATTGGAGCTTGATATCCGGAACCTGTACGGAACGAGGCGTGATAAGTTTATTATTAGTGAATATTTTGATTGTGTGTGTCTGTGCTTGCGTGTTGTTTCTTTGTTAGCTATTCCACCCGGATTCTCTTTTAGTTTCATCTGCCAATGCTTGTAATTAAATACAGTGCTGGAATATTTTAATAACACATTGTTACAATCTGCATGTTGACTCTCCATTGATTTCTAGTTGGTTATTTGATTCACTTGTGGCCGATCAGTTTGAATATCCATCACTTCATCTTTAACAAAGGGACACAAGTTCAAATCGCAGGGAACGCCTACTTTTTAAAATCATAGGTGACATAAAAACCTAGCATGCACATAGTGTGACTATTGTCACGTCTCGTATACAAGTATGGTTCAGTTCGGCGCAGACACTAATGCACCCTCTCCCCCACATCCTAAAACACACAATCAAAAGCAACAACAACAAAAAATAAAATAAAAACTACAAACAAAACACTTTCGGTTCGATCAAATGGTCTTCATCAGTAACAAATTAAAATCACAAGGAAAAATAACTAAATAACCACAAGAAGAACCGAAAGAGAATATAGCAATGACATATCTTTCACTGACCTCGTATTAAACTATCAGAATGGACGAATAAATAAATTGATATTAGCGACGTTATAGAATGGATGCAATATTTTTTTTTTTAAAAACGTCACATGGAAAGGAAGATATACACATACATAAGGATAGAAGCAAACAGAGGATACTAGGCGAACGTATACGACGCGTTCACAACGTGTGACTTCATGCATTCTTTGAGGAAGATAACACGTGTTCAAGTTCAAACTGGCGCCTGTAATCTGCGGAACAGCACGTGGTATCACAATGAATGTCCGCTTTACCTGTCAGAGATCTGTGCATGGTAGTCAGTCCGCAATCTAGAGATGTACTCGATATTGTGATCGGATTCGATTACATATTTATAGACATTTGTGAAGCATGCGAGGAAATAGTTTTTGTTAAAATTTCTGCAGGTTTATTTCCAGAAAAAAACACAATTCTGACAGGTTAATTGACGTCAAACATGAAACGTAATAAACGGCCAATAATGAGGGCTGTGCATTGGTTTTGCAACCTCATCATGTAAAACAAATGATTACAGAAACCGCCACTGCAAGAAGAGCATTCATTGTGTTTTAACCTATGTGCATGTAACAGCGGCAGTGGCGGTACATCGATGGGTGGGGGGGGGGAGGTGTGGAGGTGGGGGAAGGAAAAGAGAGCTAGCGCTTGCAATAGCAGTGTCTTTCATCCCCTAAGTCTCACTTCAGGGACGTACAGAAGGTATATAAGGTCAGGGGCGAGCCACGAAAAATGTGCCCATTTATTGCGAAATTAAATACCAGTTTGTTTTGTTAAAAAAAAAAGACTTCTTGTTTTCTTCTTCTGTGTACGTTCTCATTCTCCAAGTTTATAGTCTTATTTAGAACACCAGGCACTCACACAACAGGAACTGCTGCCAGAGAGGACGTGGTCACGCCTTCATTGTGCAAAGTTTTGGCTTTTGTCTTAAGCTAAGGTAACCTGTCTCTCTGCCTTGAGTTCCCTAACTGTAAACTGGGGAACTTTATTAAACAAACCGGCACTGTTAACATGCAAGGCACACGAGAACACCGAAATCGACGTATCTACATGTCGACCTCATAAAGTCTTCATCAAAGATTGGATATCACATATCAGGTTGACGTCATGTTGACTGTTTACTGGAGATGTTTCTTGTTTCATCATCTGTTTATAATGTGCAATGTTGTGTATTATTTGGGTATCTTATATCTTCTTCTAATTTATATATGCAGTGGTTAAAGATATACGTTGAACATAGATCTATGTTCTATATTGTGATGTGTCCAGTCACCGATAGAGACATTTTTAGGTTGAAACGTTGATACGTATATATTGCTATTGTTACGTAACGTAGAACTACGTAATAACCTTGTTTCTTGTTCCTGCTTATTACAACCAAATGGCGGTGCCGCCTTGGCATGTTAAAAACTGGACCGGTTCGTTTTGGAAGATCGAAACTTTCATTTGGCGAGTAGTTATTACTGTCATTGTTGATATTAGGAACTTGATTAATCATATTCGATTTCTGGCACCGAAACAGTATCGAATTTATGGCACTAAAAAAAATCGTTCATCGTCTGGTCTGCCGTCAGCGAGAACTGGTTTATATAAAAGGCGGCAAAAATTATGACTACAGATACTTTGAAATAGTTAATAGTTTCGGGAATGCTCAACTGCTTGTTTTATTTATTCAGAGCCTTTGATCCGATGGTTAATCTGTAAATCGGGATTCCTGGCTTAATTTAATTTGGAATTTATTTTATTTTCGTGAAGTTCAAACCATAAGTGATAAAATATTTTTCTGTCCATATTTGAGACAAAACGAAGCCGGACATTGACGTTTTCTTTCTAGGTCAAATGCGAAACGTTGGTTGTTGTGCGGCGTACTGTTGTAGGATTTATGTTATATCATCTACAACGGAGTCTTCTTCGTGCCCTATAATACATTATTCTGTAGTTATAACCGCTACACAAGTGCGATACTGAAATATATAGAGCCTTCATTACCTGACAGATGGTTATTCAAGTGATGTCTCAGTACAGAACTGTAAGTCTCTTGTATCTACTTGGTCATTTCGGAACCTTGCTTGGTTTGTCTCAGACATCCTTCTCTCTCGGAAACTCATGCAACTTTCAGGAACGATTTGACAATGGCTGTTTCGAAAGAGTCAAAGACCCTAGGGATCAGCTGGAGTGCGTGGTGTTGTGTGGCTGGAAGGACGGATGTACGGGAGCACAGATAATTTCTGGCTCCAATGAATGCTATCATGAGAGGACTTGCACGTTCATATCACAGTGTAGTTCAACTGACCTCGGGTATAGGTATTACACTAAAGCGCATGTTCCTATAACCTCTCCATTTGTTAAAACCACGGCTAAACAAACCGTTACAGCTTCAAATCTGCCCACTATTACATCTTCAACTATGCGGACTACGGAACAGCACACTTCAACTTCAGATCTTCCTACGACAACATCTTCATTAGCGCCAACAACAGATGAACAACCCACAACTACACAATTTTTCTCCTGCTTGCACTCCGGTGTTCAAGTCTCTTCTCTGCAGTGCGACTGCTCCGTAACTGATGGTTGGGTCGGTGACCGCTGCGAGCGAAGGCCTTTTAACTGCAGCGAGTTATCAAACTTTGGCTACAGTTCCAGGTTTCAGTTAATTCTAATAGACATATACCGCAACAATTCGCATCTAGTCAATACACCATGCAACGTAGGCTCAGTTTCTAGCGAAATCGGATTCCTGAAAAATAGTGGCCAGTTTAGTACATACAGAAAATGGAGCGATTATGTGAATGGTTTTTACCACAACTCAAATAATTACTGGCTTGGTTTAGAGAACATCCTGGCCTATAATGTGCAGGGTCTGACAAAAATCGGTGTTCAGTTGACGTTTTCATCCGTTCCGTTGAAGGGAACTATTAGTCAAGAGTACAACAGCTTTCGCTTATCCGGCAACTCAACAGGCTACTCGTACACGATAGGATCTGGCGCGAGTTCTAGCAGAAGTGTCAGCGGAAGTGGAAGTAGTCAAGGATTTGACCTTGGGGACATTTTCAATCCATGTCAAAACATACCTTTCTCGACGTTCGACAACGACCAGGACATGGAGCCGACTAAAAATTGTGCCAATCTGTCAATGACGGCCTGGTGGTACAAAACCTGCACCCCAACGCCTGTGGTCAGCCCGCTGGGTAACTTCTACTCCACCAGCAGAGAGGGACATGTGTTTTTACCAAAGTACAACATAGATCTGCAAGAACCAAGAAATGCTTTCAAAAATATCTACATGTACCTAGCACCATAGCAGAGCCGGGAAGTTGGCCAGCTGTACTAGCATGTGTACATGTACCTAGCACCATAGCAGAGCCGGGAAGTTGGCCAGCTGTACTAACATGTGTACATGTACCTGACACCATAGCAGAGCCGGGAAGTTGGCCAGCTGTACTAACATGTGTACATGTATCTAACACCATAGCAGAGACAGGAGGTTCACCAGTCGTACTAACATGTGTACATGTACCTAACACCATAGCAGAAACAGGAAGTTCGCCAGTTGTACTAGCATGTGTACATGTACCTAACACCATAGCAGAGACATGAAGTTCGCCAGTTGTACTAACATGTGTACATGTACCTAACACCATAGCAGAGACATGAAGTTCGCCAGTTGTACTAACATGTGTACATGTTACCTAACACAATTGCAGAGACAGAAAGTTCGCCAGTTGTACTCGGGTAGGAGAGGATAGTATCTACTCTTAATGTTTGTTTGCAGTGCTAGTGACTTGCTTCTTAATTCACCCCAAACAGAGTTCACTGGGCTCCCATCGCTCGTATTTAACAGCTGATGACTGCAGCGGGACATTCCATTAAGCGTTAAGGGAAGACAGGTCGATTTAATTACATGTTTAATAAATAAGTAACGACTTAGATGCATATAGAAGTGTAGAAAAGATGGTTATATTCTGGTTGGTCAAGGGTTATGGTTAGGGTTATGGTTAATGTTAGGATTAGATACCGTAGTTGTTATTACATCGTCTGACAGCATGGATAACGCCATGCTACTGTAGAAACTGGCAGCCGCTCTTCCAGTTATGGATCAACGCTGAGAGATTGAAGAAATCCATCGCTAAGACGGCACGAATAAGTTTCAGCAGAATCAGAAATTCTAGTCTATTTTCGCAAAATATTTGATACCCACCACAGTTAAAAAGTGGACTATTCTGTGACGTCACTACATTAAATTCGGTGCTAAAAATAGATATTTCTTTTGTTTGGGGTGAATTAAGACGCAAGTATCCAGTCCTATTTCGATAATGTTTTCTTGTCGTATATAATTCGTATAATTGTTTTTTTTATCTGTCCACACTACGCATAGTCTTCTTGTCGTGAGCTACATTTCTGTAGTTGGTAGTGGCTGTTCTCAATGTTTGCCACTGTCCAGGGCACATCCATAAAGCAATGTTTGTTCCATGTACCACTTTAAGACTGTACCCCTCCCCGTTTACGCCTCTCTCTCTATCCTTCTCTATCCTTCTCTCTCTCTCTCTCTCTCTCTCTCTCTCTCTCTCTTTCTCTCTCTCTCTTTCCTTGCTTGGGCCCTGTTGGTAAGTATATTTCTTATTTTCTGGGAGTCAGTTTTCGAGAACGGTATTGCCTTCTGTATCTCTGTTCGACATCTCTCATCATCTATTGTACCCGTCTGTTTGTTGTTTCAGTTTTCTCTCTATTTCATTCTGACATTTAATCGGTGTCTTGTCTTTTTGTCATTATCATCACCACCCTCACCGCCACCATCATCATCACCATCAACATCATCAACATCATCATCACGATCATCACGACCATCATCATCACCACCACCATCATCACCACAACCATTATCATCACCATCAACATCATCATCATCATCATCACTTCCATCACCCTCACTGCCACCACCACCATCATCATCATCACCATCATCCTCATCATCACCTCCACCACCATCATCACCACCATCACTACCACCATCATTATCACCATCATCATCATCACCATCATCTTCAATATCACCGCCATCATCATCATCATCATCATCACCCCCACCACCATCATCACCACCATCACCCCAACCATCATTTTCACCCTCATCACCATCATCACCATCATCTTCAATATCACCACCACCATCATCATCACCATCATCAGCATCACCATCATCACCACCACCATCATCATCAGCATCACCATTATCATCACCATCACCATCATCACCCCCACCACCATCATCACCACCATCACCACCACCATCATTATCACCATCATCATCATCACCATCATCTTCAATATCACCATCACCATCATCATCATCACCACCACCATCATCATCACCATCATCAGCATCACCACCATCACCATCATCATCATCACCACAATCATCATCACCACCACCACCATCACCACCATCATCACCACCATAATCACCACCACCATCACCACCACCACCACCATCACGTAGTCAGCCTTTCTGTGCCTTCCGAAATAAGAATTGGGATTAACTCGGGAAACTGTTCTTCTTAAATATGTCTCACGTATCCTTGACAGAACTGAAGTCAATGCTCCCATCTCCATTCTCATACTGAATGCTGTTGGTCTATATTCCCCGATCCGTTTGGCAAACACTCTGACCGGATGTTTCACCGCGTAGCACTGATCCATTGGTACATGTGGTGGTATAACTTTCCTGAATGTTATCATTACCAGCTGGGTTAACACTGGTCTCAGCTTCCCCGGTGTATCACTCTCTGACTTCCTAACCTGCTATACTTCCACCAGTGTCGGCACATACTTCTCTTATGCCCTGGGTTAGGATGACTTTGTGGCAACCTGCCATACTTTCACCAGTGTCGGCACATACTTCACTTATGCCCTAGTTTAGGATGACTTTGTGGCAACCTGCCATACTTTCACCAGTGTCGGCACATACTTCACTTATGCCCTAGTTTAGGATGACTTTGTGGCAACCTGCCATACTTTCACCAGTGTCGGCACATACTTCTCTTATGCCCTGGGTTAGGATGACTTTGTGGCAACCTGCCATACTTTCACCAGTGTCGGCACATACTTATCTTATGCCCTGGGTTAGGATGACTTTGTGGCAACCTGCCATACTTTCACCAGTGTCGGCACATACTTCTCTTATGCCCTGGGTTAGGATGACTTTGTGGCAACCTGCCATACTTTCACCAGTGTGGCCTCATACTTCTTCCCTTGACTATCATCTTGTTGCTTGTGCCAGTGTCATTCACAGCATCCCTCTCTTGACTCTTGTTCCCTTGATATCTGAGCAGTTATTTTACAGGGGGTGGCTCTGGTCTGTGTCAACCCGTATATAGGTTTTGGACTGTGCCTTTTATATCTGGATGTCACAGACAAGACCTAGAATATACATTTTTCAAAATGAGAAAACCTATAAATGCAACCAAAAACCAGTAGCATTCCTGCATTCTGGATACGTTCCAACCTTTCATATTGTGATCCTTATAATGTGATTATGCACAGTTCGAAGACAACAGCTGATAAAACAAACTGATGGTAGAGAATGACAATCAGTCCAGCTTCCAAGTTTGCAAACGTCATTACGTTGAGTGCTGCCAGCCCACGCTTGCATTTTGTATTGTTTGGTCGACGTAGTTTCTATATGACTGACCGTAATTAAATATTACTCAGCAGTATTTCAACCTGTCGCACCTGTCAATCACCCTTCCATTGTTAGACCAGGAAGGTCGGTCTAGCCAATAAAGTTGTAAGGCGCACCCTATCACCCAGCTCTTTCTAGGTTTGATATTGGAGATGGATCCACCCCCCAACAATGGGATCGTCTGTAAGGTTTCCTGAATGCACATGATCCTTTCTGTGCCAGTCGTGTATGTCAGGGGGTCGCCTGCAAATGTTCGCCCTGGCTCTGTGGGTAGAATATTAACAACAAATGGTAATGTTTGCCCTGGCTCTGTGGGTAGAATGTTAACAAAAAATGGTAATGTTTGCCCTGGCTCTGTGGGTAGAATGTTAACAAAAAATGGTAATGTTAGCCCTGGCTCTGTGGGTAGAATGTTAACAACAAATGGTATTGCTCGCCCTGGCTCTGTGGTTTTTTGTGTGTTTTGTTTTGCGTTCGCCTTATTTATCTATTTCCCAAGGCGTGTGTGCGTTACACTGTGGTTTTTATTTTGCGCCTGTCGGCCCAGTGCATCCGACTTCAGCATGCATTTTATGTAAGGGTCTGCTTCCTCCTGCATTTTCTAAGGGTTTGTTTCCCCGGGGTAACGGCCGGTGCTGTGATGGGGATCGAACCCAGCACCTTCTGGTTATGAGCCGTGCCACTTAACCACTAGGCCACGCCGTCCCCACTCTGTGGGTTGAATGTTAACTGTGTAATTAAACTGATCCATTCATTTTCTTTGTTGAATCAAAGGTACAACACTGCATTTGGCTGTCCCAACCAGATTTGAGAAAAACCCGGAATTCAGTCATTTGCCGCGCGTCTTTGTTCGTAACAACTGTTATTATATAGAGAGATTGTCTACCCCTTGCCCATTTTTCGGGGAGGAAGACTAACGTCTGGTCAGGTAAAATATACTGACCAGACATGTTAGTCAGGGTCAGGTACAATATACTGACCAGACATTTTAGTCAGGGTCAGGCAAAATATACTGGTCAAGACCCTCATCTCGGCTTCCTAGTAGCCATGCCTGGAAACGGGCTGTTTTCTTGGCAGCCTGGCTAATGAGGTGAGAGATCGACGTGATGATACGCAGATGAAGCCAAGCATAGCATAACCACCTGGAGGACTGCGGTCCACCTTCACCAGCACGCTCAGAATGTGAGGAAAGCTACTACAACCCACCACTTAACGTCCTTTTTCAGGGTTGCGCAAATGAGTAACCTACTTATTGTGGGCATTCCCAAACAACAACAACATTTTTCAGTCTCATCTTACATGTACAGACGGAAGCAGTGGTGTTATTCTGTTTGCCTTAAGATATAAAAAGGAAAACTCGTAGTGTAACAAAAAACTTCCCAACCAAAGTTGTTCCGGTGAATTCTCGCACCGTTGACTGGTCGTCATGGAGACACATCTCACGCTTACGAAACCATTTATACAACTCGGGACAATCGTAGCAACTGTCTGCCATCAGTTGAATAAGCAGATCCGTAGTCGATCAGACTCTTCGACTTTCCCCCTTCAAGTTTGTTCCAAGAAACTTATGGACTTGCAGAGATGTTCGTCTACTTTACAAACACATATTATAAGTGCAACAACGGTAATATATACCAATGATGCTAGAACTATCGCGGCTGCTGGTACCATACCTACCCTCCAATAAATCCTCCAATTGCAGAATCTTGAAAGGTTGCACTTGAAGGTGAGCCACTTTTAATGTGTAGTGGTGCTCTTCAACCTGGTCGTTACCTCTCAATCATGGGCGATTTTAGCTTTCATTTGGGGGGTAGCCAAATAATTACATGATGTATCAAAAACATCCGATATACACGGACTCAGTGGACGTTCGTGGAATTTCGTTCAATTTAGATTTTAGTGGGCGGTAAGGAAAATTTACCCCCGAGAAAATTATAAAAGTGGGCGACAAATATAAAACGATTGAAGAGTTCTGGTGTAGATCTTGTCTAGTACCGGCGAGAGCGGATATAACAGCAGGGGGGAAGATCTTGTACAGCACCGGCAAGAACGTATAACCTAGGGTTAATCCTGCACATATTCGTATCTTTTCTATGTCAAAGATCCCATACGAACTGAAATCTGGAACATAAAAATTGCCGTGCCATTGTACATCACGAGCCAGTCAACCTGTAGGTCACAGTTGATGACGTGCATAACTAAGCTGTTCCTCTTGGTTCTTTTCCCTCATTAAACAACCAACCAAACAAACAAACAAACTGGTGTTGATAATCTCTCGTGCCACGTTCAGGTTTCCTATATGTTAACTTGTTTATACCTGTTTATAAGACTGCAGTCTGTAAACAACCAGTTTAACCTACTCAACTTGGTCTAAAAATAACTATATGCGTCCAATCTATTTTTGAATGCATCAACTGATCATGCCCCCCCCCCCTCCCACTATTTCCTATGGTAATGCATTTCAAGCATTCACTGCTCTCTCACTAAAACAATGGATTTCCAAACATCTGATCTGGACCTTTCTATAATTACTTTGGGCCCTCTTTTATTTGTAATCGGTTGTACTTTGAAAAAGGTTATAGTCTAATTTATCCTTTTCCTTCATTATCTAGTAAACCTATAAATCACTTCGAGTTCTTCTTTTTTTTTTAGACACTCTGGCCGGTTTTTTCTTCTTATTTTCTTCTAACTATAATTCCTGAATCCCATTATCAGTTTCGTCGCTCTTTGTATCCTTTCCAGCATGTTTATCTCCCATCTGCGACAAGGATTCCACACCTGAACACAGTATTTCAATCTAGACCTGATTCATGCGTTATACAGTTTGACTATGTTTCCTTTTTTCATACCTATCAATAAATTGCCCTTTTCACTGCTATCTGAACATGCTCACACCCCCTGAATAATCTATTATAATCCAGAAGGCCCTTCCTGTTCTACCTTCCTATTATTGTTCACTCCTATTCTGAAATTATATCCCATATTGGATTTACTAATGGAGATGACAGTACTCTATGACTCTGAAACATGGATATTGAATAAACCAGCAGAAAAGAGAATCGAGGCATTCGAGAAGTGAGTTTATAGAAGATTGAGCAGTGTCTCGTGGAGATAAAAGTAAACAAATACGGAAGTATTGAAAACTTTCAGAATGGCATGTTAACTGAAATAAGAAATCAAGGTTAGACTACTGAGATATGTTGACCACATAACGAGGCATACCACGCTGGTAAAGGTCCTACCAGAGGGTGGAAGACAGTTGCCCAAGAGACAGACTCCGTTATAAGTGGCCAGATGACGAAGACTGTAAATAGTCTGCCAGACTGCACCACCAGAGCAAGAGATAGAATACGATGAAGACTCATTGCAAGCCAATTTTCATTCTGGAGATGGCACCTGAAGTTAGGACACTAACTAACACAGATAACAAGTCTGAATTTATGTTTGTCCAGAATTAGAAATACTAACTAACATAGATACTAAGCCTGAAATGATGTTTGCCTAGAACTAGGAACACTAACACATATACTAAACCTGAAATGATGTTTGCCTAGCATTAGGAACACCAACTAACACAGATTCTAAGCCTGAAATGATGTTTGCCTAGAATTAGGAAAACATTAACGTCAATATGACGTTTAACACCAGATAAGACTAGGCCACTTTGATGTTGACAAATGCCTCCAGCAACATACACACACAATCTGTGAATAATATTAATAGTTTATGGTACGTCTGGTCGAATTGTTTCAAATATGGAAGGTCTCTACACGGAATGCACAGAATGACCAAGCTATTGAGGTGAAAACAGGACAGACATATCCCTGAACTGAACTTAACTTAGCAACATAACTTAACTTAATTTAGCTTAACATAGCCTCACTATTCTTGTTTAGAATGGTCTACAGAGTATGTATACAACCATTTTATTCAACTCTACCTAAACTAAAAATAACTGTGTGCATCCAATCTATTTTTGAATGCATTAACTGACTCTGTCTAACTGCCATTGCCAAGGGGAACTAACCAGACCACGGATGACACCCAAGGTGGACATTACTTTAAACATTTGAAGACCTGGATTATGCAAAAGACGTTGCACTATTTGCACACACAGCAAGACATTCAAAAGGTAACAGTAAGCCTGAGCCAGGCCAAGTCATCTCGTATTTGGTGAGGTCGCTGCTTGTGCCTCCTCTGGTCAGAGATTGGTTAATTCTTTTATGTTGTCCTCCCATCTCTTTTTGAGACAACCCCCTCATCGTCTGCCTTGCACCTTTCCATGCAGGATCGTATTGGCCTGACTATATGAAACCAAGACGCGGAACTGAGCACTAATATAGAACAGAGAGAAGTCATGACACGAAATGTAATTAATTCCACAGCAGTTAAAATAAGCAAGAAATAACCAGCAAAGACGGACACATTTACACACCTGAGAAGCACACTTGCGCCAGACAGAACAGGCAAAGACACCAGTTGCATAATGAAAAAAGTCAGAAAAACCTATGACTGCTTTAACAATTTGTTCTAGTCTAGGCAGTACAGAACAACGACAAGCTAAGAGCTGCGTACATTATGTGCTTCTGAATGGTGGTAGCGACATTAAATGTTCAAACTGCAATTTCCCTACATAACCCGACTGGAAAAAGATTCATATGATTTTATGGGCGAATGTCATCACTAACCAGGAATTACTTTCTCGAAGCAACTGAGAACTACCTGCACGGAGCAAATGAGAATTACTTGCACGGAGCAACTGAAAACTACTTGAACGGAGCAACTGAGAACTACTTGCACGGAGCAACTGAGAACTACTTTCTCGAAGCAACTGAGAACTACCTGCACGAAGCAGTTGAGAACTACTTGCACGGAGCAACTGAGAACTACCTGCACGAAGCAAATGAGAACTACCTGCACGGAGCAACTGAGAACTACCTGCACGAAGCAAATGAGAACTACCTACACGGAGCAACTGAGAACTATCTGCACGGAGCAACTGAGAACTACCTGCACGGAGCAAATGAGAACTACCTGCACGGAGCAACTGAGAACTATCTGCACGGAGCAACTGAGAACTACCTGCACGGAGCAAATGAGAACTACCTGCACGAAGCAACTGAGAACTATCTGCACGGAGCAACTGAGAACTACTTGCATGGAGCAACCGAAAACTGCTTGTACGGAGCAGCTGATAATTACTTGTGTAGAATAACTGAGAACTACTTGAACAGAGCAGCCGAGAACTACTTGCGCAAAATAACATTTTGCGCAGAACAAGTGGGAACTATTTGCGCAGAACAACTACCTATGGATCCCAGAAGTAAGACACAAGAGAGGACAACGTAGATTTGGCAAAAAACTTGAAGTAATGAACCAAAGTTGGGAGACCGAACGAAAGCTAGCTTCAGAACAGGTGACGTGGAAACAGTTTGTTGCTACCCTTAAAGACGCAAGGATGTGTAATGGCTACTGACAGCTTTGCGAGCCACTGACCATGGCTTAAAGAAGTGGATGGAGTTTGGTACTGACCTTAAGACGTCGTAACTTGACACAGTCAATTTTTGTGGCAGACAACTCTTAGTTCAAATTGTGCTCATCATTTATTCGGTAAGTTCCCTTTCAACATACAAAATGTGCACCGGGAGACATGGTAAGATACAGTCGCTCAACAATCTGGTTATATGGTGTCATTGTAGCCGAACAGGTCATATATGGCAGACTTCATAAATATTTATTACCTTGCTGATACAAACAATGTTTATGTTCTTCTTAGTTCTTAGTTGACCTGTACTTCTTCCTCCATTGTCCATCGAGAAGTAATGATGGCCACACCATCAGATAGTTTTGTCTTTATAATGTGATGTGCGCTGTATTTGGATTTTTGTGAGCAAGAATATGCGCTGGTCATCAATCTCACTCTTATCCCGAGTTACCTTGGATCAGTGGCAAGACTATTAGTCGAGACGACTGGATGTAACTCAGGATGCAGGCACTCTGGTCTTACCTCCCGTGAGACCAGGGGTCACTTGAAACTTATGGGATTCGATCGCCCACCGTTTCCGTTCATCACTGCAAGAGGCGAGTGCCTTAACCTCTTGACTACAGCGATCGCCTGTGTAGGGACAGATGCTCATGTCCAAGTCCCAGCTCTGGTATAAGCTGAATGGTTTCCTGCTGAGTGGGCTAGGCTCGAGTAGCTTGATACTCCGCTGCGTTGTGATAATCACTTACGGAGGGTGGTTAATCGATGTACGAGTTCACCAGTTAGGCGCCATCTATGCTGCTCTTAACAAACCACCTAACCATGGCTGGTGTTATACCATGTGACACAGTCAGTCGCCTCTTGCGGCGTGCTCTCTGTGTGGCAGGGATGCTATTCTTGTCTGTGTCATACACAACGACACCGGCAGACCCCTCGTGAGGTTTATCGTGCAGCAATGTTCTACTCTCAGCATTCAGTCAAAATTCAAAACAGGCATGTTTGAGATAGCGTCTTTAGTTTCAACACTCAGCGAAAGCTCATCAAATCTGAGATGGGGTCTTTAGTTTCAACAATATGTGAACGAACGTGAAATATGAGATAGCGTTCTTAGTTTTAACACTCAGCGAAAGCTCGTGAGATCCTTAGTTTTAACACTCAGCGAAAGCTCGTGAGATCCTTAGTTTTAACACTCAGCGAAAGCTCGTGAGATCCTTAGTTTTAACACTCAGCGAAAGCTCGTGAGATCCTTAGTTTTAACACTCAGCGAAAGCTCGTGAGATCCTTAGTTTTAACACTCAGCGAAAGCTCGTGAGATCCTTAGTTTCAACACTCAGCAAAAGCTCGTGAGATCCTTAGTTTTAACACTCAGCGAAAGCTCGTGAGATCCTTAGTTTCAACACTCAGCGAAAGCTCGTGAGATCCTTAGTTTCAACACTCAGCGAAAGCTCGTGAGATCCTTAGTTTCAACACTCAGCGAAAGCTCGTGAGATCCTTAGTTTCAACACGCAGCAAAAGCTCGTGAGATCCTTAGTTTCAACACTCAGCGAAAGCTCGTGAGATCCTTAGTTTCAACACTCAGCGAAAGCTCGTGAGATCCTTAGTTTTAACACTCAGCGAAAGCTCGTGAGATCCTTAGTTTTAACACTCAGCGAAAGCTCGTGAGATCCTTAGTTGTAACACTCAGCGAAAGCTCGTGAGATCCTTAGTTTCAACACTCAGCGAAAGCTCGTGAGATCCTTACTTTTAACACTCAGCGAAAGCTCGTGAGATCCTTAGTTTCAACACTCAGCAAAAGCTCGTGAGATCCTTAGTTTCAACACTCAGCGAAAGCTCGTGAAATCCTTAGTTTGTTGGGTGTGTTAAATGGTACAAAATGTTTTATACAAAACGTCATATATAGATTGCAAACGTATCCAAGGTACATATGATACCATTTTTTGCTGTTTAAAAATCGTCTCTTTTGCTTCTTTTTTCTTCTTTACTTCTTTTTCTTCTTCTTCTTTTTCATTGGGGCAAAAGAAGTAGGGGGCAGACCTACACACTTGGCGAAATCTAAAAACCTCGGAGGAGAGACATCTGAAAATGAAGTCGTGACGAGAATTTGAGGAGGACTTATACTTCAAAAGGGAGTTGAAGTGTTTGGATTGACTGATCTTAACTACACAGAGAGATGATGTGTTTGGATTGACTGATCTTAACTACACAGAGAGATGATGTGTTTGGATTGACTGATCTTAACTTAACTTCTTCATACTGGTTAAGAAGACTCTGCAGAGTCTGTTTACAACCAGTTTCTTTAACTTCTCTTGATATAGAAACTATACGTATCTAATCTATTCCTCAATTCATTAACTGACCCTGTCCCCGGTATTTCCTGTGGCAATGCATTCCAAGCATTCACCACTCTCTGAGCAAATACATTTATCCTGGTATCTAATCTGGACCTTTCTGTAATTAATTTGTAGCTGTACATTCTTCTTCTTGGAGGTGGCTGTATTTGAAGAAAAAAATTGTTATAGACTAATTTATCCTTTCCTTTGATTATCTTATGATCCTGTATTAAGTCACCTCGAATTCTTTTCTTTTCTAGAAACCGTAGCCCAGTTTTTCTAAGTTTTTTCTCATAACTGTAGTTCTGGAATCCCACTATCAACTTTGTCGCTCATTTTTTGTATCCTTTCCAGCATGTTCATATCCCCTCTACGATAAGGGCTCCGCACTTGAACCCAGTACTCCAATCTAGGTCTAACTAATGCTTTATAAAGCTTGACTATCACTTCCTTGCTCGTGTGTTTAATATTTATGAGTGTCATACTTACCTTTAGCACTCCAATATATTTTTGAAAAAAATTTGACCTAATTAATTTTCTTAATTAGTCGCTGTGGTAGTCGTCTTTCAAAATTTGTAACTTTTATGTTTGTTTGTCAATAAATATGATTTTCTGGCGTGTAGATAGATACACAATAGCATAACGAACATGTGGGTGTTATTGTTTTTGTTGTGTGTTTGTTAGTTTTTGAGATTCTAAAAGATGAAGTTGAAAATTTATGAAAATCTCGGAAAAAAACTCGACCACTAGGCCTAGTCGCTTCGATAGAAAACCATGGAAATCACAACAACGTATCGATACTGTGTTTACAATATCGACACAACTGTTAGTTTCCAATTCAAACGTAGTTGTTTCATTTAAACAAACAAAATAAACAGATCTACTCGATAAAGATCTTTCCCAACAACCTACTTCCCCTTTCGCAAAAAGTCGGCTTGCTCCAACGGCGTAAACAAAATTAAAACTGTTCAAAAGCCATTTGTAATCGAACATACGATACTTTAATCTGCAAAATATCGTGTATAAATGGAGGACGTATTTAGCAGTATAAAAATGGCTGTCGGGAGTGACTTCGTTCAAAAAAAAAAAAAAAATTTTCCGCACACCGTTTTTGTAGGCCTAGTCGGGTGGTTTTCTTCTAACATTGGCGTGCTAAAGGTTTGCCTTTTTTACTACTACTTGGAATTTCTCACTCACATTACCTGTATGATATATTATAACCGCTAAGTCGCTTTCCTGTTCTGTCTTTCTAATATTGTTCTTGCCCATTCTGTAATTATGTTGCATATTTGGCTTGGCTTGCCTTCGTTCGTTCTCATTCTCCCGCTACCAAACTCTGACACGGGCCTATGTAGCAGAATGTAGTCCGGAGAACGCAGTGCAGTGTGTCGTAGTTTACAGCTTGACTGCGATATTTGCACCTTTCGGTCCAACACATCCGACTTCAGCAAATATTTTTTGAGTACCGGGTTAGCATTCCCTCTTCGATCCCTTCACCTTAGCCAGTCTGCTCTGTTGCAGCCTGTTATCCAGGATCACCACGTGGAGGTGTAGAAGGGTCTTGGCAGCTCTGGTTCGCTGGCCCTGACGCTAGCAGTCAGTTTTGGGTCGCTGACGGCTGCAGCTCATGTGCTGCTCAGTATCTTGATTCCTTTTCCACATTTGATGCACCCATGTGCATGATTGTACATTTATCTACATTAAACTCACTTTGCCCTCTCTCACCCTATCCCTAAATTTGATCTCAATCCGACCTCAATTAATTCACCTCTGCATTAGATGAGACTTCGGCATAGTTTTGTGTCATCCACGAATTTTGAAATGGTGGATCTGATATCATTGTCCAAATCATTTATATATATATATATATATATATATATATATATATATATATATATATATACATCACGAACAAAATTGGTCACAATACCGAGCTCTGTGGCACTTCCCTTTTTAACCTCACACCACTCAGAGTACTCCTTATTTATGCCCACTCTCTGCATTCTTCCCATAACCAATTTTCCCAATTTGACATACACCAGATAACAAAAAACTAAGTCAAGTTATAAGCAAACTAGACCCCAACTATGTACCTCCATGTGGCTGGCTTATGCGCCTTGCTGCATTCCCGATTTGAGTTAAGAGAAAGTTGGAGTGACAGTTTGTTGAATCCTCCAAACTTGCTTCTTTCTTACAACGATGCGGGTTCGTTATCTTGTTGTCCGGTTGGCGGTGAGGCCTAGTGGTTAGTGAAACTGCTCACAAACTAAGGTTGCATGTGTTCGAATTCGTGAACCAGCAACGTCAAATTATTATGAGAGTTGGCCAATTACAAAGTGGTTGCACTGGACCGTAATGCGCAAAACACGGTACACCGTCCTCTGCCTTGAGGAATCAAGGGGAACGATCCACAAAAATGCGGAGGTCCTGTAAGAAACAACGCAATTACTTATTACGTAATTGACTTTTGTGTGGTCTGATATGACGTTCTCTGATTGCTTGAATTATACTTGTGTTTGAGATCGATATCGATCACAAGACAAGAACCTATCAGCACTCGTAAACATGCATAACGAACACCAGAAAATAAAGCAAAGTAAACCCGGCATCTCAACACCTGGCCTCCAGATGATGTAGGCGCCTCGCCACAAGAGACAGATGCGTTAAGGTGCTAGACCAGTGAGACACCCCAGTAAATGTGTCACAGCTGGGCATTCCCCACTCAACACTAGCGACTGTGGAATATAGCCCGAGTTTGATCCAGGCAAATGCATAGACTCTATTACTTCATAACCTTCCTATCATCAAGCATAGATCTTACAGGTCTTAAATGTTTGTGTCACAGATAGGAAGACAATGAACAGGGGTAGTTTCAATTACAGAAAATGGTAAGGAAGAAAATATGGGGTAACTTCGAGGCAGCAAGTTGTAAACTTAGCGTAACTTAGCGTAACTTAGCGTAACTTCATAGTACTGGTTTAGAAGCCTCTTCAGAGTCCGTATATAACCAGTTTATTCCACTCCACCGATACAAAAAATTACTGTGATCATCCAATCTATTTTTGAATGTATTAACTGACCCTGCCTCCGCCACATCTTGTGGCAATGCATTCCAAGCATTCACCACTCTCTGTCTAATACAATATATCCAATCTGGATATCTCTTTAAATAATTTGAAGTTGTGCCCTCTAGTTCTTGTAGCCGGCTGAACTATGAAAAACATGTTGTAGTCTAATGTATCCTTTCCATGAATTAATTTGTAAACTTGTATTAAGTCCCCTCGAATTCTTCTCTTTTCTAGACACTGCAGACCAATATTTCTAAGTCACTCCTCATAACAATAATTCTGAAATCCCACGATAATTTGTGTAGCTCTTCTTTGTATCCTTTTTATCATGTCTATATCCACTCTGTGAAAGAAACTTCACATCTGAGTACAGTACTCTAATTTAGGTCTCACCAATTATTTATTTAGTTTGGCTACGACTTCCCGGATCTAATGGGGGAATGTTTCTTTTAATCATACCTAGCATTGCATTTGCCTTTTTCACAGCCACCTGGACTCGCTCCCGCAACTTACCTGTATAATCTATTATAACACCTAGGTCTCCCTCCTTTTCCATCTTTCTAATATTTTTCACATCCATTCTGTAATTATGTTTCATATTGGATCTTCCCCTGTGAATGACTGCACATTTTTTTACATTAAACAAAGAATGTTTATCCGTTTTTTTGTGTGTAACCACAAACCTTGAGTTCGTTTTACATTCTAAAGCGTAATTGAGAGAGTAGATTGTAGTTTTCCTAGCTGTAGTGCAAAGCGATGCCTCAGTACGCAAACAACAATGGAGATGACAGTGTCGACCCCCCTTTGGTTGACCAATTTGCTGTCTCACAGCCTGTTTCCAAGATCGTACGTGGACGAGAGGTGACGATTTGATCAGTATGTCTCCCGACCTTGCCTGATGTTTGCTACCACTATCAGCAAGGAGACCTTCATTGATCTGGGCCTTAAATGCCGATTTGATATAAAAGCTAACGATTCAAGTAGCCCGATACAAGAAATTGTCGTGGATGAAATTTTAAAGATAAGCGAGGCTGCAGCAGCACTGTGGGTTAAAATAAAGTATAACAAAATATTTATAGGTATGGTCAAATACTGTCGCATAGCGCAGTGGTTAGCTCTCTGGCTTCGCATCTGAGTGGTCCTGAGGTCATTCCCCAGTTGGGACGGAAATGTTTTTTCAAACCGAAATGGCTCATGGGTCGTCCCAGCCTTAAATGGGTACCGGTTCAGTCCGGGAAGTAAAAGCAGCCGGAGTGATGCTGACCATATCTTTCACTAAGTGCCATGAATTACAAAATAATACGGGCCTAACACCATATTTCATATGGGCCGCATGGCGTGACGGGATATTTCAAATACTGCGCAAAGACAAAAAGTAAAACAAAAGCCATATTACGACTAGAAGGTTCTAATCAGGAACAAGGAACGAACAAATATGTAAGCTAGCGATTCATAGAGAAAAGGAGGAATACATGAAATATGTAAGCTAGCGACTCATAGAGAAAAGGATGAATACATGAAATATGTAAGCTAGCGACTCATAGAGAAAAGGATGAATACATGAAATATGTAAGCTAGCGACTCATAGAGATAGGGATGAATACATGAAATATGTAAGCTAACGACCGATAGAGAAAAGGATGAATACTTGAAATAAATACTGAACCTATATAAAGGAGTAAAAATCACTCTATATTTGTTCATATCTTTATTTCACGATTTCATGCCTTCCTCTGTGAGTGGCTAGGTTATATATTTCATGCCTTCCTCTGTGAGTCGCTAGCTTACATATTTCACGATTTCCTGCCTTCCTCTGTGAGTCGCTAGCTTACATATTTCACGATTTCATGCCTTCCTCTGTGAGTGGCTAGCTTACATATTTCACGATTTCATGCCTTCCTCTGTGAGTGGCTAGCTTACATATTTCACGATTTCATGCCTTCCTCTGTGAGTGGCTAGCTTACATATTTCACGATTTCATGCCTTCCTCTGTGAGTGGCTAGCTTACATATTTCACGATTTCATGCCTTCCTCTGTGAGTCGCTAGCTTACATATTTCACGATTTCATGCCTTCCTCTGTGAGTCGCTAGCTTACATATTTCACGATTTCATGTCTTCCTCTGTGGATCGCTAGCTCATGTTTTTTGTTCGATGCCCCTGATGAAGGCCAATCAGTCCTAGCGTAAGTTCCGTTTCTGTTTTCATATTAGCGAGGTATCTGATCACACCTGTCAATGTTTGAGGCTTCATTCTACTTAATCGCAGCTTTTTCTGTTGTTGGTTGATCAATAACATTCCTCAATTTGTTACTGTCCATAATTGTAAGTCAGGTACCAATTTACGACTGTGCATAATAGAAAGAAGCTAACATGGCCTCTCTGATTTTGCATTCAAACTCTAAGACAAAAGGGAGATAAAGTGACAGTATAGCAAACTGACCCCATTTTATGTCCGTTAACCGAGGATTGGCAAGTCCAAGATGACCTCGTTATACGATCACCAGTATATGTTGGTCCTGATAAATATTTCTTCTGCTGATAACATTCTCATTGACGTTTCTTTTAGTAGCTGTTTTTTTTATATTTTAGTTTTGCGTGTTTGCCTCACTAGTTTCTACTGGCGGAGGCGCGCCTATTCCACCCCAGACCGTAGTCAACTGGGCGATATTAAGATGCATAAACCAGAGTTTGGATGTATGTGTGTGTCTGTATGTACCTATGCACGGTTTGTGCCAGCCCAACCAAAGTGCAATGGAAGGGCCTCACCCTGAGGACGCGTGTGAAAGTTGTGCAAGAGTGTGATTGTTGGAGAGAGTAAAATGAAATAGAGTGAGGTTAGAAGAGAGAGCAAGCCCAGAGCATGTGATCCCTAAAAGAATGATCTAAGTAGCTGGCTACAGGGACTCTTCTTATATCCTGAAGCGCATTAAAGAAACGTGGACCTGGCTGTAGTTTATTACGAGGCTTTTCAATAGGTTTGCCAGTATAGGGATCACGGGATCGATCCCTACCTTGTTGATCAGGCTGCTGTCACACAACTTGTTTTCAGGAACACTACCAACATGTGAAATGGGGTCATTATGTTTTCCCTGATATTTCACTTGGCTCCAAGCAGGCTGCTGTGACAAGAGGAATGAACGTGGAGCCTTGATCAGTATGTTTCACCTGATCCTGTTGTAACTCTTCACTCCCGTGGTCAGTATGTTTCACCTGATCCTGTTGTAACTCTTCACTCCCGTGGTCAGTATGTTTCACCTGATCCTGTTGTAACTCTTCACTCCCGTGGTCAGTATGTTTCACCTGATCCTGTTGTAGCTCTTCACTCCCGTGGTCAGTATGTTTCACCTGACCCTGGTGTAACTCTTCACTCCCGTGGTCAGTATGTTTCACCTGATCCTGTTGTAACTCTTCACTCCCGTGGTCAGTATGTTTCACCTGATCCTGTTGTAACTCTTCACTCCCGTGGTCAGTATGTTTCACCTGATCCTGTTGTAACTCTTCACTCCCGTGGTCAGTATGTTTCACCTGATCCTGTTGTAACTCTTCACTCCCGTGGTCAGTATGTTTCACCTGACCCTGGTGTAACTCTTCACTCCCGTGGTCAGTATGTTTCACCTGATCCTATTGTAACTCTTCACTCCCGTGGCCAGTATGTTTCACCTGATCCTGTTGTAACTCTTCACTCCCGTGGTCAGTATGTTTCACCTGATCCTGTTATAACTCTTCACTCCCGTGGTCAGTATGTTTCACCTGATCCTGTTGTAACTCTTCACTCCCGTGGTCAGTATGTTTCACCTGACCCTGGTGTAACTCTTCACTCCCGTGGTCAGTATGTTTCACCTGATCCTGTTGAAACTCTTCACTCCCGTGGTCAGTATGTTTCACCTGACCCTGGCGTAACTCTTCACTCCCGTGGTCAGTATGTTTCACCTGATCCTGTTGAAACTCTTCACTCCCGTGGTCAGTATGTTTCACCTGACCCTGGCGTAACTCTTCACTCCCGTGGTCAGTATGTTTCACCTGATCCTGTTGTAAGTCTCTGCTCCCTTGGTCAGTATGTTTCACCTGACCCTGGCGTAACTCTTCACTCCCGTGGTCAGTATGTTTCACCTGATCCTGTTGTAACTCTCCGCTCCCTTGGTCAGTATGTTTCACTTGACCCTGGCGTAACTCTTCACTCCCGTGGTCAGTATATTTCACCTGACCCTGGCGTAACTTTTCACTCCCGTGGTCAGTATGTTTCACCTGATCCTGTTGTAACTCTCCGCTCCCTTGGTCAGTATGTTTCACCTGACCCAGGTGTAATTCTTCACATTTGATATTTCTTGAATTACGATTCCATTTACATATATTTCAGCAGTGTCCAGACGTGGCAGACAATATCGTCCAATGAATGCAGCATCTCTTAACCAGATCAGGCCTACAAAACATGCACACTCAGATCATCCTAATTGTCAGACATTTTGTGGCTTGATGTTTTTAAAAAAGTTCGTGTCAAATTTTGCATTTCTGGTTAGCGTAACTGTCAGACATTCATAAGAAGGAAAAAAAAACTTTTCAGAAAAAAAAACACAAAACCTCAAAGTGTTTGATGCTTGTTGAGACAATATCCGTGACCTTCAACCACAGACTGATGCTTGTTCTGAACTCTTGAGCATCGCTGAACAGCTCTTAACCATGTTACATTAAAATGGTAATTAAGATTTCATTTTGGTAACGTTTTAGACTTTGAACGTCCGATTTGTGTTGTGTGAAAGCATTAGATTTTCACTGCAAAAGTTATGGGAGTTCAGCTTTTGTAACCGGCACGCTGCAGTTAACCCAGCTGTAAGTTGGTACCTGGGTTATTGTTAAGGAAGTAAATTTTGCGAGCTAGGGAATTGGCCAGCCACCACCTCATATTCAAACGGGCATAAGGTGTTGTAGTTAATGAGCTAGCAGCGGACGGCGGCTCATGGCTGACTGCTCGCGCAAGGGTCAGTGAAGCATACCTGACAAAGACACTATCCCGCCTTCAAGTGGCGGCCCTGGAAACAGACTGTAGTCGTGTAGTCTGTCTAAGAGATGGGGACCGAGGAGAGAAGGCAAACCCGGTCCCAAAGCTTCCGTTCTAAAAAAGAGTGTGCCGGGTCGAAATGCTACATCATCGCTGTAACCTACAGAGTACATCAGAACGTCCGACCGTTTTAGGACGAACGTCAGAAAGAAAGAAATCAGTTAACAAGTTGCTACCTCCTACAATGAAACTTCTGACACTTAATCCCCGACAACAGTGTCAGGTACGGAACTACCCTTACCTTTATCTCCTAAGACTGGCTAAGCCGCCATTTTAAACCACAAAATGAGTCTTGTTTGGTCCAACGTACAAGAGCGCTCCAACAACAAGTGTATATACGCTGTAGTGGATCGTCAATTTCAGCTTAAATAATATCTGTAAGAGAGCTAAAATATTATACTGGAGCTTAAATAATATGTAGGAGCTAAAATACTGGAGCTTCAGATATATGTAAATTGGAGCTTAAAGAGAATGTATATGAAAAATCATATAAAGTTATAAGAGACGCCAAATATGTGTAAATAAGATAGGAGCATAAATAATATGTGTATGGGAACTTAATTAATATGCATTTTGGAGCTTAAATTATACTTGAACGGGTGCTTAAATAATATATGTATGTGAGCTTCAATTATATTTCAATGGAAGCTTAAATAATATGTACATGTGAGCTTTAATAATATGTACATGTGAGCTTTAATAATATGTACATGTGAGCTTTAATAATATGTACATGTGAGCTTTAATAATATGTACATGTGAGCTTTAATAATATGTACATGTGAGCTTTAATAATATGTGTATGGGAGTATAAATAAGATGTATATGATGTATTTGAAAGCTTACTTATGATGTATTTGGAAGCTTACATATGATGTATTTGGAAGCTTACATATGATGTATTTGGAAGCTTACATATGATGTATTTGGAAGCTTACATATGATGTATTTGGAAGCTTACATATGATGTATTTGGAAGCTTACATATGATGTATTTGGAAGCTTACATATGATGTATTTGAAAGCTTACATATGATGTATTTGGAAGCTTACATATGATGTAT
Organism: Ariolimax columbianus; assembly: GCA_036924085.1. NCBI lineage: Eukaryota > Metazoa > Mollusca > Gastropoda > Stylommatophora > Arionidae > Ariolimax > Ariolimax columbianus. The sequence goes on along the minus strand of JAVGWX010000016.1, from coordinate 5,519,836 downwards.
TTGGAAGCTTACATATGATGTATTTGGAAGCTTACATATGATGTATTTGGAAGCTTACATATGATGTATTTGGAAGCTTACATATGATGTATTTGGAAGCTTACATATGATGTATTTGGAAGCTTACATATGATGTATTTGGAAGCTTACATATGATGTATTTGGAAGCTTACATATGATGTATTTGGAAGCTTACATATGATGTATTTGGAAGCTTACATATGATGTATTTGGAAGCTTACATATGATGTATTTGGAAGCTTACATATGATGTATTTGGAAGCTTACATATGATGTATTTGGAAGCCTTCATATGATGTATTTGGAAGCCTACATATGATGTATTTGGAAGCCTACATATGATTTATATTGAAGATTGCGGACCATAATAATGGGATGACCAGGTTTCAATAACGTCAAACCCATTCTTGGACAGATAAGGGCGGACAGGGCGGGAGCTTACACACTCAACAGCATGGTTATTCCTGCAATGGCATGTGGATGTGATGTGGATGTGATGTGGATGTGATGTGGATGTGGTGAAGCTGTGATGTCGCTATGATGTGGCTGTGATGTGGATGTGATGTGGATGTGATGTGGATGTGATGTGGATGTGATGTGGATGTGATGTGGATGTGATGCAGCTGTGATGTCACTATGATGTGGCTGTGATGTGGATGTGATGTGGATGTGATGTGGATGTGATGCAGCTGTGATGTCACTATGATGTGGATGTGATGCAGCTGTGATGTCACTATGATGTGGATGGGATGCAGCTGTGATGTCACTATGATGTGGATGTGATGTGGATGTGATGTGGATGTGATGTGGATGTGATGCAGCTGTGATGTCACTATGATGTGGATGTGATGCAGCTGTGATGTCACTATGATGTGGATGGGATGCAGCTGTGATGTCACTATGATGTGGATGTGATGTGGATGTGATGTCACTATGATGTAGATGTGATGTGGATGTGATGTGGATGTGATGTGGATGTAATGCAGCTGTGATGTCGCTATGATGTGGCTGTGATGTGCATGTGATGTCACTATGATGTGGCTGTGATGTGGATGTGATGTGGATGTGATGTCACTATGATGTGGATGTGATGCAGCTGTGATGTCACTATGATGTAGATGGGATGCAGCTGTGATGTCACTATGATGTGGCTGTGATGTGGATGTGATGTGGATGTGATGTGGATGTGATGCAGCTGTGATGTCACTATGATGTGGCTGTGATGTGGATGTGATGTGGATGTGATGTGGATGTGATGCAGCTGTGATGTCACTATGATGTGGATGTGATGCAGCTGTGATGTCACTATGATGTGGATGGGATGCAGCTGTGATGTCACTATGATGTGGATGTGATGTGGATGTGATGTCACTATGATGTAGATGTGATGTGGATGTGATGTGGATGTGATGTGGATGTAATGCAGCTGTGATGTCGCTATGATGTGGCTGTGATGTGGATGTGATGTCACTATGATGTGGCTGTGATGTGGATGTGATGTGGATGTGATGAAGCTGTGATGTCGCTATGATGTAGATGTGATGCAGCTGTGATGTCGCTATGATGTGGCTGTGATGTGGATGTGATGTAACTGTGATGTGGATGTGATGTGGATAGTATCTCCTAACAGCAGACGCTGAGAAGATCCTACTTCTGAAAGAACAATGAACAAGCCAAGAACAGACAGCATCTTTTCGATCTGAATTCATAGCACATAAATCATGCACAAAACTTCCTGCAGTGGCGTCGTCTGTACGGCGTTGTTAAGACAATGTAGATGGGCGGGGCATGTGCTGTGTCTGCCTGACAACACATGGACACGTAAAGTGATCATCTGATGCCCAGACAACTTTAAGTCTCTACTCGAACGTTCACCAAGGCGATGGGGAGATTATCTGAGTGAGCAAGTCCAGGTAGGCAGGGAAAAAGGCAAATTCAATGTTAAGTATGATAAAAATTAATATTAAATATAGGAGCAAGGAAGTGATAGTCAAACTAGATTGGAGTACTGTGTACAGGTGTGGAGTCCTTATCATAGAGGGGATATAAATATGCTGGAATGGATAACAAAAAGAGCGACAAAAAAGATAGTGGGATTCTAGAATTAGAGTTATGAGGAGAAGGCTCAGAAAAACTGGCCTACAGTGACTAGAAAAGAGAAGAATTCTTGGTGACTTAATACAGGTTTATAAGATGATCAACAGAAAGGATAAATTAGACTATGACAAGTTTTTCAAAATACAGTCACCCACAAAACAAGAGGGCACAGCTTCAAAATTTAATAAATAAAGGAAATATTTTTTTAGTCAGAGAGTGGTGAATGCTTGGAATGCCTTACCACAGGAAGTAGTGGAGACAGTGACAATTAATACATTTAAAAATAGATTGGATGTGCATAATTTTTAGATCAAGGAAATGAAAAATAAACTGGTTGTATACAAACTCTGCAGAGTCTTCTAAACCAGTTTAAAGACGTTAAGTTTAGTTAAGTCCTTGGCCCACAATGATAAGCTAAAGGAAAAAACCGAAATGAGTTTGAACATTAATCTACCTGACATCAAACTCATGTTTTACCTGAGTGAATATCCGGTTTATAGAATACAGATATAGTTTTAACATAATATATATATATATATATATATATATATATATATATATATATATATATATATATATATATATATATATATATAATAATAATAATAATAATAGCTGTCCATCGTTGTCGATGAGGACCGCCGACATCATCCTTGTCACAGATTTCCCTGTTGGGTGTGGGTGCGCATGTGGCTGAACAGGCCAATGCGAGCACGAAAATATCTGCTACATATCGGGCACACGAGGTTTGTAGAAGGGGATGGTGTTCCCGCTGCTCGGGATTTCCGCGTCTCTCGTCTGTTCTGGGCTTTCACAACACGGTCATCTTCCCCGGCAGCTACACCCGATTTGACTGCGCTTCTCCAGTCAGATCTGTTTTGCGCAAGACATTCCCATGTGTCGATGTCTATCTGGCAACTTTTTAGTGAGTCCTTCAGACCGTCTTTAAAACGTTTCTTTTGGCGCCCTCTCTCGCGCCATCCGTCTCTCAGCTCGCCGTAGAGAAGCTGCTTTGGGAGCCGCTAGTCTGACATACGGACGAGGTGTCCGGCCCATCCTAGTCGTGCTTTTTCTAGCAGTGCATGGATGCTGGGCATGTTAGCCCTCGAGAGAACCTCGATGTCAGTGACACGATCTTGCCATCAGATGTGGAATATTCGTCTCAGGCAACCTGTGTGGAAGTTGTTTAACCTCCTTGCATGTCCAGAGTATACAGTCCAGCTTTCACAAGCGTATAGTAGGGTTGAAATGATGGTTGCACGGTAGACTTTGAGTTTGGTCTTGACGCTGATGCCACGACGTGCCCAGACCATCGAGCGCATTCTACCAAAGGCTGTGCTGGCCTTTGCTATTCTGCTTGCCACCTCATCGTCTAGGCGGACAGATCTCGACAGCGTGCTGCCCAGATATGTGAATTTGTCTACGGCATTCAACGTCTGCCCGCTGACTGTAGTCTCTGGTTTTGTGTACGTCATGCCTGGTGCTGGTTGGTACATGACCTCTGTTTTTTTTGGCATTTATGGTCAGGCCAACATTTTTGCATGCGGCAGAGAACTGGTCCATTCCAACCTGCATGTTCAGTTCTGAGTTGCTCATTAGAGCGCAGTCGTCAGCAAATACAAGTTCCCTGATTATATCGCCAGCCACTTTGGTTTTGGCCTTCATTCTTCTGGAATTGAGTAACTTGCCATCTGTGCGGTACTTTATGGGTATTCCAAGCTCCAATGATCTGAAGGCGTCTGTCATCGTGGCCGCGAACATCATGCTGAACAAAGTCGGGGCGAGTACACATCCTTGTTTTACTCCGTTTGATACTAGAAACGTTTTAGAGATTGCACCGCTGTCCAGTACACCAGCACACATGCCTTCGTGTAGCTGTTTCACCATTGTTATGAACTTGTTGGGGCAGCCAAACTTAGACATTATCATCCACAGCCCTCCTCTGTTTACTGTATCAAATGCCTTTGTCAAATCAATAAATGTGGTGTACAACGCCTGATTTTGTTCTCGACACTTCTCTTGTACTTGGCGAGCCGCAAAAATCATGTCCACTGTTCCTCTTCCGGCTCTGAATCCACATTGGCTTTCTGGGAGGTGGTGGCTTTGTTCAAGGTGTTTGTTGAGCCTGTTTAGCAGTAAGCGCGCTAGAATCTTGCCTGCTACGGAGAGTAGAGATATTCCACGATGATTGTCGCATTCCTGACGGTTGCCTTTTCTTTTGTACAGGTGAACGATTGAGGCGTCCTTTACCTCCTGCGGAATTTTACCTCCAGCCCACATGTGACAGAGGAGTTCAGTGATCCTTCTGGTGAGGGATGGGCCAGCTGTCTTATATATCTCTGCTGGTATTGCATCAGCTCCTGGAGCTTTTCCTATAGATAGTGAACTGATTGCCCTGTCGACTTCCTCCTCAGTAATGACTTCATCCAACGCCAGGTTCAGTTCCACCTGCGGCATTCGCCGAATGGCCTCTTCATTTATGGACGATGGGTGGTTTAGTATTTTGCAGAAGTGGTCTGCCCATCTGTCTAGAATCTGAACCTTATCTGTTAGCAGTACCCCATCCGCACTGCGAACTGGAGTATTACTAGAGGGCTGCGGGCCGTAGAGAGCTTTCAGTGCCTCGTAAAACCGTTTGGTGTCATGACGCTCGGCGAACATCTCAATTTCGTCAGCTCTTTTGCTGAGCCAGGAGTCTTGCATCTCTCTAAGCCTGGTCTGGACAGCTTTGCGAGCAGTATTGAAGGCAGCTTTTGCTGCCGGAGATGGTGTGTCCCTCTGGTATTCCCTGTGCGCTTCATGTTTTGCATCGAGAAGGCCCTGTATTTCAAGATCGTTCTCATCAAAAAATAATATTGATAATGTTGATATATATATATATATATATATATATATATATATATATATATATATATATATATATGTATATTCAGAGCTAACATATTATGTGTATGACAGTTTACAAATTTTGTATATATGTAATTAAATAATACATATATATATTTATATATACATATATATATATACATACATATATATATATATTTATATATATATATATATATATATATATATATATATATATATATATATATATATATATACATAAATACAATGCAACACACACACGCACACGCACACGCACACACACGCACACGCACACGCACCCACACCTATGGTACCTTCAGTAATACCATATGAAAGTGTTTCTTAAATGGTAACAGCAGAATGTCCATCCCCGTGTCTTGAAATTAATAAAGATTTCAATAAAAAGTAAAACACATAAAAACGTTTGTTAAGTATTACTTGCTTGGAATACTTGGCATCCAGGTATTTATACTTGCCTGCTGCCAGGCAGCCGAAGCCATCAGTGATAAGTTCTTTTCCATGATTTTACTTCCTGCAACGTGGGGAGTAAGACTAACTCCTGGTCAAGCAAAATATACTGATCAGACATGTTAGTCAGGGTCAGGCAAAATATACTGGCCAAGACCCTCACATCGGTTTCCTAGTAGCCATTTCTGGAAACGGGCTGTTTTAATGGCAGCCTGGCTAACAAGCGATAGGATCGATGTGATCCCGTAGTAGTGAGTGACACAGAACAAGTCGAACACAGCACAACCGCTGTTAAGAAAGCTACTGTAACCCGCCACTGAACGTCATTGTCAGGGCACACATAAGAGTAGTCTAATCATCGGGGACATTCACAACAACTTCCTGCAACTTGAAATGACTGAAAGAAGGTATTGGGCGTATTAGGTAACAATTTCAATATTTTAGAACAGTTCTATGAGGGCAGCTACTAACAGCTGCCAAAGGTTCTTTTACATGCAAGATGTCTCTAAGTTTATCGTCCATCTCCGATTGGATGGGGGTTTAGTTGGTTGGTTATTGATCCAGCGGCTTATGAGCTCTTGCCCTTTGGTCCAATGCCATATAGTGGTATCTGCTAGTGTTTGTTGTTTAGTTCCGTACAAAGTGTTCCATTTGTCTGGCCTCGTAGGAAGAAGCTGTTTCCTAACACTGGCAAAGGCCGGACATTAATTTAAAAAAGATGATGTTTAACAGTTTCATAGGGATGTGTACCTCTGGAGTATGTTCTCGTTGGGTTCTGTTCAAGTGGATGTTAAGTTGTATAATCATATATGTTAGTAAGGGTCAGGCAAATCATACTGGTCCAGACCCTTACCTCGCTTCCTACGTTTAGATTAGCTGTTTGATTTCACCTCCCTTGAGACCAAGTTTTAACTTGTAGATATCTAACACACGCCCCTTCATGTACTTAACTCGTTTCTAAAGAGAAGACCGCCCTACCTTTCTGCTGTAAAAGATAAAACTATTTTATAAATCTAACATACAATTTGCAACATGTTTTAGAATTAAAAGTATGCTTATGAAACAAGCGTATTTTCCCTGAGACAATCATGTTGGCAGTAATTGTTCATCACTCAATGATTGATCGATTTTGTTTTTACGATTTCGTTCAAAATAAATTATAGGACCGCCACAACAGCTGGTCCTTTACATATATCCTGGCATTTGCTGTGGTGTGTTCAAAGCAATGATTAACATAATAAGGTTGCTAGCTTCTATGATCACCATTTGCATCTTTCCTCCATCTTGTTTGCCTGAAAACATAGTACAGCAAAATAAGTACTCTACATGTTCCTCTCCTGTGCCATTTGCTTGAGTTCCGTCTGCGAGACGTCAGTTCTTTTTCAGCGTCGTCCTGAAAAGGGTGTTTACAACGTAGTGTCGTAGTTTACAGCGAGTCTGCGATACATGGATCTTTCGGCCCGATGCATCCGATTTCTGCAAAGCATTATCGTGACTAGGTATGCCTTCCATTTTCAATGCCTAATTTTCTAGCCAGGCTGTATTATTGTAGTTTCCAGGGTCTCCACTTGGAGGTAGAAAAGGGTCTTGGACAGTAATGGCTGACTGACCCTGATGAAGCAGCCAGCTGTAAGTTGCTGGCTGCCGTCAGCTCGTTCTTCAGCTCCCATACAACAATTGAACTGACTTCCTCTCTGACCGTTCCCCGCCAGGTGTTCCTTCGCCTTCCCACTCGCCTTTTTCCTTGTTGGTTCCAATCCAGCGCATACCTGAGCACGCTGTCTTGCTCCGTTCTGAGAGTGTGTCCCATCCATCTCCACTTCCTATCTCCAATGACCTACTCAACTGGTTGCTAAGATGTTCTTGCCCACACATCTGTATTTACCATTGCCCCAGGTCATCAAACATAAGGTATGCGACACAGACGCTTGGTAACAAAAGTCAGTAGTCTGGATGTGAACCATTACTCCAATGCCATCTCTCACGGCCATACAGCAGAACCGACTTTACATTTCGGTTAAACAGACTTCACTTATTCTCCATGGAGAACGCAGTCAAGTTCAATATTGGGCGGAGAGAATTGAAAGTAAATCTAGCGTTAGCATTTTGGTCCCCTCTGTAGGAGCCGTTAGTGACGCAACATTAATGACGTGACCATATGACGTCATCTTAATGACGTGACTTTATTGATGTGACTTTAGTGACGGGACTTTAGTGATGCGAGTTTAGTGATGTGACTATAGTGACGGGACTTTAATGATAGGACTTTAGTGACGGGCCTTTAGTGACTTTAATGACATGACTTTAGTGACGTGACTTTAGTGACGGGACTTTAGTGACGTGACTGTAATGACGGGACCTTAGTGACGGAACTTTACTTACGGGACTTTAGTGACGTGACTTTAGTGATGTGACTTTAATGACGTGACTTTAATGACGGGAGTTTAGTGACGTGACTTTAGTGATGTGACTTTAATGACGGGACTTTAGTGACGTGACTTTAGTGACGGGACTTTAGTGACATGACTTTAGTGACGAGACTTTAATGACGTGACTTTAATGATGTGATTTAAATGACGTGACTTTAGTGACATAACTTTAGGGACGTGGCTTTAATTACATGACTTTAGTGACGGGACATTAATGACGGGACTTTAAGGACGTGACTTTAATGACGTGACTTTAGTGACAGGACTTTAGTGACGTGGCTTTAATTACATAACTTTAGTAACGTGACTTTAATGACGTGACTTAAATGATTTGAGATCAATGACGTGGTCGGCAGATTGTGATGGTGCTAACCTTATCAAACCCGTGCAGTAACTTGGGGAAACGTCATGCCTGGGGCCTGTTCCATCCCTAGCAGTAACTCAAGTTCTTGATTGCAGCTGGGTCGACTAGAGCCTGACAGTTGTGGAAGTTAAACGCCGTACCTATATTTAGCACTGAAGTTCGGTTGTCGAATCCCGAGTAGGGAGTAACAATAATAGAACTGCAACCTGCCAATAGGCGACTAATGAGGGTTGACCATGGTGATAGCTACTCCATTCTGTAGAACGATTTTGCTGTAAATACTTCAATATATGCAGCAATGTCGATAGCCGAAGTCATATGCCCCACATGGAGCTGTTTTGATGTATTGGTTGATTGACTCTAACTGGGTTGATCAATTATCTATGTTTGGGGCAATATATTATGAGACGTGTTCAAATGAAACCGGACCGAACTGCACCGAGTGGACATACGTACGATGCGCATGATGAAGTCACTTCTGGTGTAAACAGCTCATACCAACCATCAAGTTTGCCAAATTTCATTATCCTCTGACTCATAGTTTCCTCAGCAGACCGTTGAAAACATGGCGTGTGTGATACATAATCCGTCCAGAGTTTATCAGCGAGTGGTTATTCGGTTTCTAACAGCTGAAGGATGTCGACCAGTTGACATTCATCGCAGAATGCAGGCAGTGTATGGTGACAAAAGTGTGCCGAAGACAACATTGAAGAACTGGACAACGATGTTTAAAGAAGGACGTGAATTAACCAAAGATCATCCGAGACCAGGTTAGGCGCATATTGTTGTGTCAGAAGATGACTTTGTCAAAATTGATGCAGCAATTCGTGTGGACCGTCGCCTGAGCTTACGTTTGCCAGCAGAGGAATTCGCTGTGTCGCTAGGGACAGTTCAAATGGTGGTTAGCAAGAAACTTAAGTATCGGAAGGTGTGGTCACAATGGGTACCTCGGTTGCTCACCAACCACATATGGAAAAACGCATGCGATGGAGTTTGAACCACTTGCTGGGATACTAAGAGGAGAGCGATTCGTTTCTTTTGCGCATAGTGGCAGGTGATGAATCGTTGTGCCACCACTTTGAGCTCAGCAGCAAAACTACTAGCATGCAATAGAAACATCCCGTATCACCGAAACCAACAATGCGTGTCCACATGTCGCGAACATTGTGCAGAAATCGTTTGCACAGAAAAGGTGGGAAGTACTGCCACACCCATTCTATAGCCCCGATATGTCCTCTTGTGACATCCATTTGTTCGACCCTTAAAATATTTCTGAAGGAAAAAAGATTCGACTTTGATGCAGACGTCATAGCCTCGGTGAAAAAGTGGTTCAAAGAGCAACCAAAGTAATTTTTTTTCGGACAGCCGTCTTCCCAAGCAGTCGGATGCGTGTCTGAATGCCTATAGCAACTTTTCCTAACTAACCCTGTGGCATGTTTGCTTCATAATAATTGCTATATTTAATTCTGTCACACCAGATAATGCAACTTTCATGTTTGTAATAAAGCCACTGGGTCCGGTTTCATTTGAACACGCCTCGTATGTTGATATAATTGATACGTGGTGAGGTTGAGGTGCATAGTTGGGTTGAGGTGGGTGCATAATTGGGTTGAGGTGGGTGCATAGTTGGGTTGAGGTGGGTGCATAATTGGGTTGAGGTTGGTGCATAGTTGGGTTGAGGTAGGTGCACAGTGAGGTTGAGGTGGGTGCATAGTTGGGTTGAGGTGGGTGCATAGTTAGGTCGAGGTGGGTGCATATTTGGGTTGAGGTGGGTGCATATTTGGGTTGAGGTGGGTGCATAGTTGGGTTGAGGTGGGTGCATATTTGGGTTGAGGTGGGTGCATAGTTGGGTTGAGGTGGGTGCATAGTTTGGTTGAGGTGGGTGCATAGTTGGGTTGAGGTGGGTGCATAGTTGGGTTGAGGTGGGTGCATAGTTGGGTTGAGGTGGGTGCATAGTTGGGTTGAGGTGGGTGCATATTTGGGTTGAGGTGGGTGCATAGTTGGGTTGAGGTGGGTGTATAGTTGGGTTGAGGTGGGTGCATAGTTGGGTTGAGGTGGGTGCATAGTTGGGTTGAGGTGGGTGCATATTTGGGTTGAGGTAGGTGCATAGTTGGGTTGAGGTGGGTGCATATTTGGGTTGAGGTGGGTGCATAGTTGGGTTGAGGTGGGTGCATAGTTGGGTTGAGGTGGGTGCATATTTGGGTTGAGGTGGGTGCATAGTTGGGTTGAGGTGGGTGCATATTTGGGTTGAGGTGGGTGCATAGTTGGGTTGAGGTGGGTGCATAGTTGGGTTGAGGTGGGTGCATATTTGGGTTGAGGTAGGTGCATAGTTGGGTTGAGGTGGGTGCATATTTGGGTTGAGGTAGGTGCATAGTTGGGTTGAGGTGGGTGCATAATTGGGTTGAGGTGGGTGCATAGTTGGGTTGAGGTGGGTGCATAATTGGGTTGAGGTGGGTGCATAGTTGGGTTGAGGTAGGTGCACAGTGAGGTTGAGGTGGGTGCATAGTTGGGTTGAGGTGGGTGCATAGTTAGGTCGAGGTGGGTGCATATTTGGGTTGAGGTGGGTGCATATTTGGGTTGAGGTGGGTGCATAGTTGGGTTGAGGTGGGTGCATATTTGGGTTGAGGTGGGTGCATAGTTGGGTTGAGGTGGGTGCATAGTTTGGTTGAGGTGGGTGCATAGTTGGGTTGAGGTGGGTGCATAGTTGGGTTGAGGTGGGTGCATAGTTGGGTTGAGGTGGGTGCATAGTTGGGTTGAGGTGGGTGCATATTTGGGTTGAGGTGGGTGCATAGTTGGGTTGAGGTGGGTGCATAGTTGGGTTGAGGTGGGTGCATAGTTGGGTTGAGGTGGGTGCATAGTTGGGTTGAGGTGGGTGCATATTTGGGTTGAGGTAGGTGCATAGTTGGGTTGAGGTGGGTGCATATTTGGGTTGAGGTGGGTGCATAGTTGGGTTGAGGTGGGTGCATAGTTGGGTTGAGGTGGGTGCATATTTGGGTTGAGGTGGGTGCATAGTTGGGTTGAGGTGGGTGCATATTTGGGTTGAGGTGGGTGCATAGTTGGGTTGAGGTGGGTGCATAGTTGGGTTGAGGTGGGTGCATATTTGGGTTGAGGTAGGTGCATTGTTGGGTTGAGGTGGGTGCATATTTGGGTTGAGGTGGGTGCATAGTTGGGTTGAGGTGGGTGCATATTTGGGTTGAGGTGGGTGCATAGTTGGGTTGAGGTGGGTGCATAGTTGGGTCGAGGTGGGTGCATATTTGGGTTGAGGGGGGTGCATAGTTGGGTTGAGGTGGGTGCATATTTGGGTTGAGGTAGGTGCACAGTGAGGTTGAGACGGGGACATAGTGAGGTTGCTCATTGATGGGCTCATATGTTAGATGATGACAAAGCCGTGGATGAATTAGTGATCGACAGACTGCAGCATGTTGAAATCAGACAATTACGCGGCTCACGAGTGAACGAAATCAGAAGTGTGTACAGCCAGTGAGCTACTGGACTCATTACTACACCGTGCCTTTAACGATTAGACGAGTATAGTCTACTCCGTGCCTTCAACTATTTGTCGAGTAAAGTCTACCCCGTGTCTTTTATCATTTACTGAATATATTAAAGCTCCATGGATCTGTCTGGAAAGCGGTGATGGCGGGTCCGTATAAAGGTTAGTTTCTCTGTGAATTCACTTATTCTTTTGTTGCGCAGTGAATTTATTTATTCATTTGCTTCAGTGCGATCTCCAAAACCCAGCCAACGTTAATTTTGCTGCAAAACTGAGCATGCGTGATAATTTTGCAATTTGGAATTTTTCATTAGAGCTCTCTACCAATATTCACCGAAGCCACAAAAAACAATTTGGCCTGATTTCAATCATCAATTCTTTTCCTAAACATCGGCGAAATATAAGAAAAATAGAACATTAAAAAAAGCCGTTCCATAATACACGGCGAAACTCCCATTGAGCCGCGGGAAAAAAAACTACATTCAGAATAGATGATCGGCAGCTTCATCCTATTTTCAACGTTTGCAGACGAGCAGACATTGCAGACGTGCAGACTTGACAAAAATAGGCTCATGGTGGACCCTTTCATGCAAAAAATGGGGATGCGCTGCTTTGGTTTTATTCTGTCCGCGCAACAGGCAAAGCTTTCTGATTAAACCGTGTCAAGCTTAATGAAAGATGAATGGCCCAGGGGGCGCTCGATCGATGGGGACCTTCCAGGCAGATATAAATTCCATTTCTGATTCCCTACACTCTCCTGCATGCGAGGTCCCAGAACATTGGGCGAAAGGGGAGGCAGTAGCGAGGGCGAGAGGGTTAGGTGAGAATGAAGACCCGTCTCCTTCCCACCAAAAAGTCTCCATCTTACAGCCATCTCCCACCCGCGGGTCCATGCACCCTTACTTTAAGTCTGCCCTTTACTCCGAAAAGAGAAGAGGTTTAATTAAATTGGGCTAAATTGCAAACGCCGAACCAGGGCGAAATGTCGCTGAGAAAATAAGAGAGGAAAGAGCTATGGCATGCACATCCAGGAGTTATGAACAAGGGGTCGGGGGATAGGTCTGGAGACACAAGGAAAACAAAAATTTTCATTAAAGAATTTCTGGGACGAGGATATGTTAGCGTTGAACGCCAGGAGTGCTTGAAGGAAGCAGAGAACGGCCCGGATGTGGTCAGTAACATTAGGACATTTGACGAGAGGAAATCAAGAGGTCTGATGAGATTACACGGAGTTTCTCACTTTTGGGGGGGGGGGGGGGGGGGGGGCATTAAAAAATAGGGTTTGAGCCGTGCAAACAATCGTTCGTTCCAGTGATCACGATACATGATAAATGATATATGAAACATGATAAACCTCAATTTTTAGCAATAACCAGAATGAATGTATAGATGTGTCAGGATTGGTTCACTGCAGCATGCAGAATTATAATAAAAAAATGAAATATATCATGCTTTACAAATATCATCGCTGCGAGAAATATACCTTTCGCTGGATGAGATTCACGAGGGATGGAAAACAGCAGGCTACATGAAATATACGACAGGTTACATGGCAGGAGGGGGTCACAAAGATGGATGGACAGAATAGAGTGGTACCAAGCTGGATTGTGATAAAGGGAGAAAGTGACGGACTCGTTATTTGTGAAGGTAAGAGGTTATCATTTTACCCCCCCCCCCCCACCCCCACCCCCCCCCCCCATTGAAAAAAAAAGAAATAAACGAGGAACAGAAGAAAACTAATTTTAAAAGGATGTATGAATAAGTGCAATTGAATGTTGTTTAGCAAAACTATAAAGGCTAGAAAAGACGAAATAAGGAAATTATGAAGGATTGATTAAACGACAGAATAAATTGAACACATAAAGAAAACACGAACCAACGAAGCGAGTGGGAGCAGTTGTTGTTGTTGTTATTGTTGTTGTTGTTGTTATTATTGTTGTTGTTGAATGACAACACTGAGGAGGATTACTCTATTGTTAAGTTGCGGGTTGTCGTATCTTTCCTCACATCCCGAGTGTGCTGATAAAGGTTGACCAGGGTCCTCCAGGCGGTTGTGTTATGCTTGGCTTCATATGCGTAACGCTCACTACTACGGCGATCACGTCGATCCCTCACCTTGTTAGTCAGGCTGCTATGAAAATAGTTAGTTTCCAGAAAGGACTGCGAGGAAGCCAATGTGAGAGTCTTGGCCAGGATGTTGTGCCTGACTCTGACTAACATGTCTGATCAGTACGTTGTGCCTGACTCTGACTAACATGTCTGATCAGTATGTTGTGCCTGACTCTGACTAACATGTCTGATCAGTACGTTGTGCCTGACTCTGACTAACATGTCTGATCAGTACGTTGTGCCTGACTCTGACTAACATGTCTGATCAGTACGTTGTGCCTGACTCTGACTTACATGTCTGATCAGTATGTTGTGCCTGACTCTGACTTACATGTCTGATCAGGATGTTGTGCCTGACTCTGACTAACATGTCTGATCAGTATGTTGTGCCTGACTCTGACTTACATGTCTGACCAGGATGTTGTGCCTGACTCTGACTTACATGTCTGATCAGTATGTTGTGCCTGACTCTGACTAACATGTCTGATCAGTATGTTGTGCCTGACTCTGACTTACATGTCTGACCAGGATGTTGTGCCTGACTCTGACTAACATGTCTGATCAGTATGTTGTGCCTGACTCTGACTAACATGTCTGACCAGGATGTTGTGCCTGACCCTGACTAACATGTCTGATCAGTATGTTGTGCCTGACTCTGACTAACATGTCTGACCAGGATGTTGTGCCTGACTCTGACTAACATGTCTGACCAGGATGTTGTGCCTGACCCTGACTAACATGTCTGATCAGTATGTTGTGCCTGACTCTGACTAACATGTCTGACCAGGATGTTGTGCCTGACCCTGACTAACATGTCTGACCAGTATGTTGTGCCTGACCCTGACTAACATGTCTGACCAGTATGTTGTGCCTGACCCTGACTAACATGTCTGACCAGTATGTTGTGCCTGACCCTGACTAACATGTCAGATCAGTATGTTGTGCCTGACCCTGACTAACATGTCTGATCAGTATGTTGTGCCTGACCCTGACTTACATGTCTGATCAGTATGTTGTGCCTGACCCTGACTAACATGTCTGACCAGTATGTTGTGTCTGACCCTGACTAACATGTCAGATCAGTATGTTGTGCCTGACCCTGACTAACATGTCTGATCAGTACGTTGTGCCTGACCGTGACTAACATGTCTGATCAGTATGCTGTGCCTGATCAGAAGTTAGTCTTCCTTCCCGGTGAGAAAAGAAGGTAGAACTAAATACAAGAAATAAGAAAGATGTAGAATCTAGTGGTTGAGACGTTAGGATGCTGGTCGTCTAGCCTGTGTTAGATTTCGTTTATTTCTTTAGAAAGGGCGATTTAAAAAAAACACCGTAGCTTGCGCAATGCGCGTATTGCCGAGCCATGTGCATTCCCATGGTTTACTTCAGCAGTGGGAAATACACATTAATGATGGAGTATGTGCATGGGGGATGGGGGCATAAGAGATGGGAGCGTGGGAGGTGAGGCATAGGAGATGGGGCATGAGAGATGGGGCATGGGAGATGGAGAATGGAAGATGGGAGCATGGGGGATGGGGGATGGGACATGGAGGACGGGACATGGAACATGGGCGTTTAAGGATGGGACATGTGAGATAGGAAATGGGACATGGGAGATGGGGCATGGGAGATGGGCGCATGGGGAATGTTAGATGGGGCATGGGATATGGGGCATGGGAGATGGAGAATGGGAGATGAGAGCATTGGAGATGGGGCATGGGGGATGAGACATGGTAGATGGGTCATGAGAGATGGGGCATGAGAGTTAGGGCATGGGAGATCGGCGCATGGGAGATGGGAGATGCGGCATGGGAGATCGAGGCATGGAGGATGGCACATCAAGCACGGGACTTTAAGGATGGGACATGTGAGATAGGAAATTCGACATAGGAGATGGGGGCATGGGAGATGGGGACATGGGAGATAGGCCACGGTCAATGGGGCATGAAAGATGGAAGATGGAGCACGGGACATGGATAATTCGAGATGGGTGATGGGACATGAAGGACTGGACGTAGGAGATGGGACATGGCGGACGGGACATGAGAGATGGGACATGGAGCACGGAACCTTGAGAGTGGGACATGGAGGATGAGAAATGGAGGGCGACAAATGGAGGACAGAAAATGAGAGATGGGAGATGGCGGACGGGACATGAGAGATGGGATATGGGAGATGGGATATGGAGAACGGGTCTTGGGGTAAGGGACATTGAGGGTGGGGCGTAAAGGGTGGGACATGTGAGATGGGACATGGAAGATGGAATATAGAAGACGGTACATGGAGGATGACCCATGGGAGATGGGATAAATAGGACAGGTCTTGGGGCAAGGGAGATTGAGGATGGGGCGGGGAAGATGGCGCATATGAGATGGGATATGGAAGACGTGTTTGGGGCAAAAGACATTGAGGGTGAGGCGTGGATGATGGCGCAATGGAGATGTTACATGGAGGACGGGGCATGGGGGATGGGACATTCTCCAATTCCACCTCCTCATCCACCTCATTCTCTTTCTTTCTCCACGCACTCTGTTGATCGTTTTGCTGACTTTCTTGCCTGCTACTTTCTTTGTGCGATTACGCAGTTTGTTAAACCTGCCTTTCTGAGGCCAGTTGTGTTGGGGCGGTCGTTATACTCTAGTTGTGTTGGGGCGGTCGCTGAGACCAGTTGTATTGGGGCGGTCGCTGAGACCAGTTGTGTTGGGGCGGTCGTTATACTCTAGTTGTGTTGGGGCGGTCGCTGAGACCAGTTGTATTGGGGCGGTCGTTATACTCTAGTTGTGTTGGGGCGGTCGCTGAGACCAGTTGTATTGGGGCGGTCGTTATACTCTAGTTGTGTTGGGGCGGTCGCTGAGACCAGTTGTATTGGGGCGGTCGCTGAGACCAGTTGTATTGGGGCGGTCGTTATACTCTAGTTGTGTTGGGGCGGTCGCTGAGACCAGTTGTATTGGGGCGGTCGTTATACTCTAGTTGTGTTGGGGCGGTCGCTGAGACCAGTTGTGTTGGGGCGGTCGCTGAGACCAGTTGTATTGGGGCGGTCGCTGAGACCAGTTGTGTTGGGGCGGTCGTTATACTCTAGTTGTGTTGGGGCGGTCGCTGAGACCAGTTGTGTTCGGGCGGTCGCTGAGACCAGTTGAATTGGGGCGGTCGCTGAGACCAGTTGTGTTGGGGTGGTCGTTATACTCTAGTTGTGTTGGGGCGGTCGCTGAGACCAGTTGTGTTCGGGCGGTCGCTGAGACCAGCTGTGTTGGGGCGGTCGCTGAGACCAGTTGTGTTGGGTCGGTCGCTGAGACCAGTTGTGTTGGGGCGGTCGTTGTACTCCAGTTGTGTTGGGGCGGTCGTTGTACTCTAGTTGTGTTGGGGCGGTCGTTGTACTCCAGTTGTGTTGGGGCGGTCGTTGAGACCAGTTGTGTTGGGGCGGTCGTTGTACTCTAGTTGTGTTGGGGCGGTCGTTGTACTCCAGTTATGTTGGGGCGGTCGTTGTACTCTAGTTGTGTTGGGGCGGTCGTTGTACTCCAGTTGTGTTGGGGCGGTCGTTGTACTCCAGTTGTGTTGGGGCGATCGTTGAACTCCAGTTGTGTTGGGGCAGTCTCTGTGCTCCAATTGTGTTGACCCGGTCTCTGTGCTCCAGTTGTGTTGTCCTGGTCTCTGTGCTCCAGTTGTGTTGGGGCAGTCTCTGTGCTCCAATTGTGTTGACCCGGTCTCTGTGCTCCAGTTGTGTTGTCCTGGTCTCTGTGCTCCAGTTGTGTTGTCCTGGTCTCTGTGCTCCAGTTGTGTTGTCCTGGTCTCTGTGTTCCAATCAAGTGGTAGATTGACGTTATGTTATATATATCTGTCAGTCGATCTTCGTCGTGCCTTGTAACCAGCTCCTTTCGCGTCATAAGCGCACAGCTGTAATTGATGCCATGTTATATTATCACGTGACCGACCCATCTTATTTCCTGTCTTGTTTTGTATATGCGACACACGTAGATGGAATATCTAAAGACAGTAAATAATTTCACCTGCTCACTCCAAAAGACACATATACATTACTAGAGCTAATCCCCTTACAGGAAGCTGTCATTGTATGCTATCACTGAAAGTGGCGCATTCTGGAACATTTATATGTTTTACATGAACGTTTGTTAGCCCATGCACAACCATCAGCCATCTTTAACTACATGCTTGGACGGTATCACTGGTTCGGGCAGATGAGGCTCGAAAGCCTAAGAAGGCAGTTCGTCTAGGAGAATGAAAACTCTGATTTCAAACCATTTGGCTTGGGTTGGCTTCGTTCGTTCTCAATTTCCCGCTACCAAACCCTAAAAGGGCTAAAGTAGCAGAATGTAGTCCAGATAACGGAATGGGTTGTGTCGTAGTTTACAGCTTGACTGCGATATTTGCAATTTCGGTCCAACACATCCGACTTCAGCAACCATTTTTTTAGTACTGGGTTAGTATTCCCTCTTCGATCCCTTTTCCTTAGCCAGTCTGCCCTGCTGCAGCCTATTATTCAGGATCACCGCGTAGAGGTGTAGAAGGGTCTTGGCAGCTCTGTTTCGCTGGCCCTGACGCTAGCAGTCAGCTATTGGTCGCTGACCACTGCAGCTCATGCGCTCTTTCAAACCATTCAAAGCCTTACAGATAAGATACTGGCGTATGTTGTCGGGTTTTGTCAGATAATGTCTGTGCAACCTGTCGTCTGATAACTCTGAAAGTTGATCAGCATCTACCAAACCTGACAACCGGCGATGTGCGAAAGAGCACACTCAACAGGATACAATGCCTTATCCTAGAGCGAGGAAAGGCAACCACAGCTGAGTGTTGTGGCAGGGCAGACCAGGCTCTTAGCCTTGGTTGGCGGCTGGTCTGGGAATGAAGCCCCAACAGGCGAACAGATAGAGCATTGCTCTGCTGATCCGGCAGCTTGCCTTATTCCAAATGTACTGGTATTACCTTCTCTTTGGAGTAAACAAAGCAGACCGAGAGAGGGACCTTACTGCATGGGCAACACATGGTGTTTATATTTCTGCTAAGGCTTTGTGCTAATAACACAACTACTATCGTCTGACAAGACGAAAAGAGCCAATGAAATGACCACTGGTTCTCTTCTCTTCTTGTCTATCTAAAAATATTTTTTGTGATACATTTAATTGATCCAGACGTAATTTGGTGTTGATAAATAGCCTTGTTAACATCAAGACATGACTTATCTTCAAATTGATCAGTGCAATACCAATAACAAAATCGAAGGTAAAATAAGAAATCGATGATAAACGTGTAAAGATAGCTCCCTATTTTTTAGCTGAAAATTAGCACACCTAGCAAAGAAA
This sequence comes from Ariolimax columbianus, assembly GCA_036924085.1. Taxonomy (NCBI): domain Eukaryota; kingdom Metazoa; phylum Mollusca; class Gastropoda; order Stylommatophora; family Arionidae; genus Ariolimax; species Ariolimax columbianus. Next base: position 5,500,672 of record JAVGWX010000016.1, on the reverse strand, counting down.
AAACACATACACACCAAAATAAATAATTAAAAATAAGTTGGAAATGAAGGAATGAATATGGATTATACATTTCAAATTAAATAATTAGAATACATAAATTGTAATAATTCACGAATAAATTTGGTGAAGCTGACATCAAACATGAAATGTTGTGAAAGATGTTTGGAAAATGTAATGTCCATTTCTTCGAGAACATGTACATTGGTGCCGGCAGACGAGACAACAATGTTAAAGAGGGAATTACAATTGTTAAAACTGTTACAGGTGACAGGATTAAATATTCAACGAATTAATCAAACTCAAAATTAGTCGGCAGGAGCTAAATGTATTCCAAACTGATTATTGGTGCAGTTACAGGAACAAATCCATGTGATATATGTATATATATATATATATATATATATATATATATATATATATATATATATATATATATATATATATATAGGTGAGGAGCACAGATGGCGCCGTAACCGGCTACTGGTCTACATTGCCCTGCTGTTTTAGTTTATTATGGATGCAGTCAGACCACGGATTTGCCTGGAATTCACACTAGTAGACGACTTATACTAATGTTCACGGAAACGTGTTGTTGTTTTCCATTTGAACTGGCTAATTTGTTCGTATTTTTTGTGTTTTCTTCCGTCCGATTATCCTTGAATGGACATCAGCTTAAACCTGTGTCGTATTTCATGGTCTAGTTCACACGGCTGAACTTCACGAGATTGGTGCCCTTCGTCTTAGCTGCAAACAGTGTCGGTTTTATTGTGGAAATTTAGTCACGACTGTATTTGACTGAACACAGCCGGGGAGAAATGCCCAACTCACTCACACTGAGTGATATCCCCACGATCAAATGCGGTTATGGGATAGATGTCACCCCCCCCTCCGCTGCCTTGTGGGATACCTGTTTACGGGAAAGACTTCGGGAGTAAATCCTGAGAAAAATCTGCATCCTGCGCTATTTCCAGTCGTCTGGATAAATATCTTGCCACTGGCCAAAGGTAGTTCATGACTAGAGAGTGAGGTTGACACAGGCGCAGTGTCTTCCTCTCCTAAATTCAAATCTCCGAGCAAGTCCCCCATTTAAGTGGATACAGCAAGAGAAAAGACTGTCCACAAGGCGGAACAAAGAGAGTGGTCTTAATCACATGTGATAGACGAACAAAGAGTGCGGTCTTCATGACACATGATAGACGAACAAAGAGCACGGTCTTAATCACATGTGATAGACGAACAAAGAGTGCGGTCTTCATGACACGTGATAGACGAACAAAGAGCGCGGTCTTCATCACATGTGATAGACGAACAAAGAGCGCTGTCTTTTCACACGTGATAGACGAACAAAGAGCGCGGTCTTCATCACATGTGATAGACGAACAAAGAGTGCGGTCTTCATCACATGTGATTGACGAACAAAGAGCGCGGTCTTCATCACATGTGATGGACAAATATCAATATATGTCGATATTGGTAACACTAAATTCTTTTTACGACTGCTTCTTGGGTGATAAATTGGCTATCCCCTTACTGCAAAAGTGTGACAATAAACACGAAAGGACGCCGTGATAGGCTGTATCAAGAGTGTGTACAACCAAGGAAATACTGGAACCATCAGCACCAATACTCTGCACCACTTGATGAGAGACCCTGTCTCGTTTGGGTCATTCCGAGGTGCATTGATGTCGATAATAAATAACACAACATATTGGCAAAGGCAAAGGCTGCCGTCCATCGTAGACGATGATGGCATAATTAAATTTGCTAGCGCTAATTTTAGTAAGGATTAACTGCGCTACTTTTTATCCTCACTCTCTCGTCTCGAGCCGCCCGACCCCGGTGGTAAGTCAAGGACAAGACGACTAGGGGTCGACTACGAGATGCAGGGGACTCCGCATCAATCACCCGTGAAAAAGACGGCGGAGTCTGGAGTAGAACCCACACCCCCTGATCACGAGTCCGACGGCTTAAACACTTCACCACGGAATCCATGCACATCCAATAAATTCTTAAATGCATCAACTGCCTCTGCCTCCACCACCTCCTGGGGTAATGCATTGCAAGCATTCACCCCTCTCTGACTAAACAAATATTTCCTTATATCCAATCTGGACCTTTCTTTAGTTAATTTGTAGCTATGCCCTCTTGTTCCCGTTGGTGGTTGTATTTTGGAAAACTTGTTATAGTCTAATTTAACCTTTCTTGGGATTGTCTTACAAACCTGTATTAAGTCACCTCGAATTCTTCTCTCTTCTAGTCTAAGGGGCGACTACGAGATGCAGGTGACTCAGCATCAATCACCCGTGAAAAAGACGGCGGAGTCCGGAGTCGAACCCACACCACCTGATCATGGGGCTGACGGCTTAACCACTTCGCCACGGAAACACAACATATTATTGAAGGAAATATTACGGAATAAATACACAGATTAACGGAACATATCAATGAATACTGCAATCCTGGAACAAAGTATACAACCAGACAAATCATCTTTTCTTTGGATGTCAGTTACCAATAGCTATTACAGTTGTGTCCCTTTTTATCTTTGTTTTCCTCACCTTCTGTTAGTAAAGGTATGCACCATTCAACCATCAGGGGTCCTTATCAAGTCTGCTGCGTGAGTAAAAAAATAGACATTAAGGCCTGGGTAATTAAACATCTATATATTTTAATGTATTCCAGTCATCTACATCCATGAGTACATACTGTGTTGAACAAATACTGGGTACTTCCGTCCACCAGCACATCACTCTGCATTTGATTGGTTGATGGCCGAGTGATCGTTTATAGCAGTAGAGCCACCAGCATCTAAAACTCTACATCTGATTGGTTGATGACCGAGTGATCGTTTATAGCAGTAGAGCCACCAGCATCTCAAACTCTTCATCTGATTGGTTGAAGACCGAGTGATCATTTATAGCAGTAGATCCACCAACATCTAAAACTCTACATCTGATTGGTTGATGACCGAGTGATCGTTTATAGCAGTAGAGCCACCAGCATCTCAAACTCTACATCTGATTGGTTGAAGACCGAGTGATCATTTAAAGCAGTAGATCCACCAACATCTCAAACTCTATATCTGATTGGCTGAAGACCGAGTGATCGTTTATAGCAGTAAACCCACTTTTTGTGCCTTTTTATTGGCACGCACACTGAAGGGATACAAATTATACACATTAAATAGTGATTTGAATAAAAGCAAGCGACTTTGTTGAAAACCACAGACAAAAAGAATGCAGAGCTTAAAGTTAGAAGGAAACATAAAGAGGTCGACATGCAATAATCCAGAGTTTTGAACCACAGTTTGTCCACTAGGCCTAGTAGGCAACAAAAAGTCAAATCTTGAAAAGGAAATTAAGACTGGCAGACTTGCTATTTGACAATAGAATTCCAGGTAAATAACAAAGATGCAAGAAACAGAATCCGTTTTGAAGATAATGCATCCAAAGTTCCGTAGAGAGGTTGCACCTGATCTGACCCTGAATGTGTTGGCTTCCATCCACGTCTTCTTATCTTTAAGAGAACAAGTCGTTCATAATTGTTTTCTTGTATGAAAATCAAACGAAGATTTGCGAAACCTCCCCACAAACTAAAACCGATGAAAAATGTGCGGCGAGGCACACGCAAGCAGACAAAAATCCAACTGATCATGACATAGATTTTTCTATGCGGTTGTGAAACATGGACATTAAACAAATCAATTGCTAACAGAAAATAAAAATCACAGCTTTTGGATGAAGTGTTACAGAAGGCTGTTTAAAATATCATTCGCATAAAAAGAATACATTACAAGAACATTTACAATCACTGCATTTTACAGAAAATGGGCTCATAGACAACAAATCAAGCAACAGGCTTTGATGTGTGAATCGTGGGGAGCGACATTACGGTCTGAAGAGAGTGGTAATGTAGGGCATGGTTTCTGGAGGGAAGACATGAAATCACCACCCAAAGATGTCATCATGACATTGCGGACAGTCTAGGGATGTTTTTGCATGACGCAGATGCGACTTGTTCTAAACCAAGATGCATACAGAGCTGCTGAGACAGAGATGCGGCTCGACTAGCTCTAAACCGAAGTGCACACAAAGCTGCTGTGACGGAGATAGGGACTCGACTCGCTCTAAACCGAGGTGCACACAGAGCTGGTGTGACAGAGATACGGCCCAACTCGCTCTAAACCGAGGTGTACCCAGAGAGCTGTGACGGAGATGGGGGTTCGACTCGCTCTAAACTGAGGTGCATACAGAGCTGGTGTGACGGAGACGTGGGCCGACTAGCCTTAAACCGAGGTGCATACAGAGCTGTTGTGACGGAGACGTGGGCGGACTAACCTTAAAACGAGGTGCATACAGAGCTGGTGTGACGGAGACGTGGGCCGACTAGCCTTAAACCGAGATGCATACAGAGCTGGTGTGACGGAGACGTGGGCTGACTAGCCTTAACCGAGGTGCATACAGAGCTGCCGTGACAGAGACGTGGGCCGACTCGCTCTAAACCGAGGTGTACACAGCGCTGCTGTGACGGAGATGGGGGCTCGACTCGCTCTAAACTGAGATGCATACAGAGCTGGTGTGACGGAGACATGGGCGGACTATCCTTAAACCGAAGTGCATACAGAGCTGGTGTGACGGAAACGTGGGCCGACTAGCCTTAAACCGAGGTGCATACAGAACTGGTGTGACAGAGACGGGGGCCGACTCGCCCTAAACCGAGATGCATACAAAGCTGGTGTGACTGAGACTACGTTCTGGAAGGACTCTTCTGCAATATTATGGTGATCATTTATAGAGTACATCTATACTTGTATTTCAAAACTGAAAGGTACTCCGCACTCTACAAGCTTCTAACCTTTTTGTGAGTGTGGCTGTGTGCAATGCCATGAGTTAACTTGTTTTTACAAAAATCCTGCAGGGGTTAATATGTTGATATATAGAATGTGACTGATGGAACAAGCAATATTGATGTGTTCACATACGCCTCCCTGAAATGGCGTAACTCGTATGTATTATTAATTCATAGATGCCATATAATTTGTGGATCTCTCAGGGTTCCTTAGAGATATTCACGCAAACAAATATCTTTCTATGTTCATTCACTCGCGAGCAGCCTTGCCCAAAGTTTCTATTCCCCACACCGCACCGTCCATCGCGCACTAATGAACGGAATTTGACCAGAGCGCACTCATCGCTCCCCGCAATAATTCACTTCCTGTCGCCAGATTTTGATGCGCTTCTAGAGGGGGCGCTGTCATCACCAGTGTCGCCATTTTGTTTCTTTCGCGAAACGAACTTTCCTAAACAAGACACGTTAAGGACGCAAGTGGCTGGGACGGAGCACATAACTTCGTCTACTATCCCTCTCGCTACTATTGCTTTAAAAACAAGAACACAGCGTTCAGTATTCGTTACCTAGCAACCCATGACAGCTAGCAATCTCTGCTCATTTAAACATCAATCCTCATCTGTCCCTAGTTTTTGTCTCTCAATCTTTCATTCTTTGACTTCCTAGTAATTAATTATTGGCTCTCTAGTTCTTCATTCTTCGATTCCCTGTTAATAGACTACATAGTCCTTCATTCCTTCACTACATAGTCCTTCATAATGTTACTCCTCCGTTTGTAATTCTTTCACTCCCTAGTCCGTCATTATTTTATTCCCTAGTCCTTCATTCTTTATTCCCTAGTCATTCATTCTTTATTCCCTAGTCCTTCATTCTTTATTCCCTAGTCCTTCATTCTTTATTCCCTAGTCCTTCATTCTTTATTCCCTAGTCATTCATTCTTTATTCCCTAGTCCTTCATTCTTTATTCCCTAGTCCTTCATTCTTTATTCCCTAGTCCTTCATTCTTTATTCCCTAGTCCTTCATTCTTTATTCCTTAGTCCTTCATTCTTTATTCCCTAGTCCTTCATTCTTTATTTTCTAGTCCTTCATTCTTTATTCCCTAGTCCTTCATTCTTTTACGCCTTAGTCCTTCATTTACTCCCGTCCTTCATTCCTTTATTCCCTAGTCTTTCCTTCTTTTTCTCCCAATTTGTTCTTTCTTGACTCTCTAGTAAATCATTCTTTGTGTCCATAGTCGTTCGTTCGTTCTTTGATTTCCAATTTTTAAAATTACTTTCTCCGTCCACGTGTGTTTTCGCGAGCGTTACTCTACTGTGACCTACTCTTTTCTTCATTCCCCAACTCGTTCTCTTCAATGTTTTCTCTCTATCCACGGCTTTTACAACTTCATCAAGAATTCTGACCGGATTCAGGACTTTCAATTTATCCACCGGATATACAATATGATGTCAATTTTAAAAAATATTAAAGATAATGGTTTTTATTTGACCAAAAATCGTTATCTTTTGTTAATTTTGAAAGTTATGGCATTAGTATATTTTAAATGTATGAGTAAATTATCAATAAAACATACATTTCATGAGAGTTATATTTGATTGTGCACGAGAATCTTCTTCTTCGGTGTTTGTTCTCAATATCCCGCTACCAAACCCTAATCAGGGCTCTACAAGTAGCTGGATCTAGTCCGGAAAATGGAATGCATTGTGTCGCTAGTTTACAGTTTGTCTGCGATATTTGCACCTTGACAAGAGGTATGTGGAGGTGTCGAAGGATCTTGGCAGCAATGGTTCATTGACACTATCACTCAGCTTTGAGTCGTTGATCACTGCAGGTCATACACTGCTCAGTCTGTTGATCCCCTATTGCAGTCAATTCGCTCCATTAGCAAAGAAGGCAGAGCTTGTTTCACGACAACATCACATGAGTAAGAGAAGGCATTACAATCTGCTTCTGAGGCTCGAAAATCACCGGGTCTGTTGTTGACATTTTTTTGTATTGAAAGACTTCATCTTGTCCGCAAGGGAATCACAATTTATTTTATGGTTTGCAGGTGTTGGATAATGTTGGGGTTTGCAGGTGTTGGATAATGTTGGGGTTTGCAGGTGTTGGATAATGTTGGGGTTTGCAGGTGTTGGATAATGTTGGGGTTTGCAGGTGTTGGATAATGTTGGGGTTTGCAGGTGTTGGATAATGTTGGGGTTTGCAGGTGTTGGATAATGTTGGGGTTTGCAGGTGTTGGATAATGTTGGGGTTTGCAGGTGTTGGATAATGTTGGGGTTTGCAGGTGTTGGATAATGTTGGGGTTTGCAGGTGTTGGATAATGTTGGGGTTTGCAGGTGTTGGATAATGTTGGGGTTTGCAGGTGTTGGATAATGTTGTGGTTTGCAGGTGTTGGATAATGTTGGGGTTTGCAGGTGTTGGATAATGTTGGGGTTTGCAGGTGTTGGATAATGTTGGGGTTTGCAGGTGTTTAAAAATCATAAGTATTGTCTATTTCTACTTGACTTTCCCCAGGCTTGAAATTTCTTCTTTAGCTAATGTGTTTATAGAACTGATGAACCAATTTTTTAAAATTGTTATTTACTTAGCATCGAGTTCAGATAGACTGGCCCACGTGTCACGAACAGAGAAGAATTCGAGTTGAGTTAGTACAGGGCAGTGTCGACAGCCTCAGGATGACTGCTGCTTTTTTTCGAAAAAATAAAGGTTGACGTCTGACAGCGTACGAAGAAGAAGAAGGAGAAGAAGAAGAATAAGATTTAGTACAGGTTAAAAGAAAATCAATGGAAAGTATAAATTAGTCTATAACAAGTTTTTCAAAATACAATTTCCCACAAGAACAATATGACACAGACAGTCACAAATTAATTAAAGAAAGGTCCAGAAAAGATAACAGGAAATATTTTCCTAGTCAGAGAGGACTGAATGCATTGCCACGTGACATGAATGTCCATATGTATTTTTAGATCAAGTAAATGTAAAGAAACTGGTTGTATACAGACTCCGCAAAGTCCCCTAAACCAGTATAAGGACGGCAAGTTAAGTTAAGAGAAGTTAAATTAAGTCAAGTTGTTAAGATCAGTTTTAAAGTCTTGAAGAAATGCCAAATCCCACAAACCTATTTTGTTTTTCAAGTCCCACATCGGTGTTCCTTATATGTCAGTGAAAACGTTCACATCATCTTTCCTTTCAAATCACAACAGCATTCCAGCATCTCCCTCTTAATTAGCCAGCGTACTTCATAGTAAAAGGGAAGGTCTTCATGTTCGGTCTGGATATCTTCCAGAAAATCCAGAAGATGACGGTAGCTTAGTGCTCTTGACTTAAGGAAATGTACACAGGAAACACACACGACTATATATTGACGTTCATATGAGATAACTGCTTCGATTTAGCAACAACGTCTAAGTTTGACCCAATTATTGATGTAGCCATATTGACTGATATCCCGTTTAGCTTCTCTCATTTAAGGTAGAATTGATTAAAACCAAGTTTTACTTCCTGTTAAATGCATTCTCCTCTTGCCGTATCTTGCAACAGTTGAACAGCAAGCAATTATTCCATATAATTAACATTGAGAACAAATATTAGCCAACTAAGCGGTATCGATAGTGTTTGTGCTCTCGTCTAGAGTAATTGGAAATGCTTCAAATTGTGACGTCAGTTTTGCGAGACTTATTTTTATGCCATTGGCCATTCCATCCAGATGTTTCATCACAGTCCAACGAGAAATCCTTCTTTGTTCAAAGTTTCTTTTAGATCAGGGCACGTTACCTTAATGACAACATTTAGATATTCTTTGATAAAGTCTCCTCTGGAATATAGTACATAATGCTTTTTTCAATTTTACTTCCACTGATAATAAAGCGTGCGCGAACAATATTGTCTGCTTCATTATTTCGTTAGTGTAAAAGTATCTGTTGAGTAGATATGATCTTTTTTTAAATTGTGTTTCAAATTTTTTCTTATTTGACTTTTTTGAAACCGTTGCAGATGGTTAGCTTGGTATTATAATGCTTTTGTAGATTGTATCCTTTGACAGCGGAAATAGTTTTAACACAAATCAAGCATGGCGATAAAGTTATGATCAGTCTACTTTTATATGCTCTATACTCACTGTTTAAATTCCCTCTCTTTAGTAATATCAACTTAATCATTTGAAACGCCGAATATAACCAATCTTAATTTGCTACAAGATATCGATATATTTAAATATAATAAACTCGCATACTACAACTTTATAGAAACTCAATTCAATACTGGCATGTGTTTAATGTAGATAAATGTACAGTCATCCACGTGGGTAGATCCAATATGGAACATAATTACAAAATGGGCGAGAACAATATTAGAAAGATAGAAAAGGAAAGGGACCTAGGGGTTATATTAGAGCAGACAGGTTAAGTGAGTGAGAAAGTCCAGGTAGCAGTGAATAAAGCAAATGCAATGTTAGGTTTCATAAAAAGAAATATCAAACTTAGGAGTAAGGAAGTGGTAATCAAACTGTACATAGCATTGGTTAGATCTAGATTGAAGTATTGTGTACAGGTGTGGAGTCCTTATCATAGAGAGGATATAAACATGCTGGAGAGAATACAAAAAAAGAGCAACAAAGCTGAAAGTGGGATTCCAGAATTACAGTTATGAGGAAAGACTCAGAAAAACCGGTCTACAGTGTATAGAAAAGAGAAGAATTCGAGGTGACTTAATACAGGTTTATAAGATGATCAGAGGAACGGATAAATAACAATTTTTTTCTTCAAAATACAACCACCTACAAGAACAAGAGGACATATCTACATATTAACTAAAGAAAGGTCGAGATTAGATATTAAGAAATATTTTTTTAGTCAGAGAGTGGTGAATGCTTGGAATGCATTGTCACAGGAAGTAGTCAAGGCAGTGACCGTTAAGGCATTTAAGAGTACATTGGATGCGCATAGCTTTTAGAGCAAGGGGATGTAAATGTAACTGGTTGTACACAGATTCTGCAGAGTCTTCTAAACCAGTATAAAGACGTTAAGTTCAGTTGTGACAACGATGCTGCTTACGTGCACACAAAACAGTTATTTCAAGTGTTTTGGTTGGTCGTGTCTTACCGCTTTAACTTCATCTCAACCAGCTGAAACTTGCGTACCTTGGTAGGCTGACAAGCTTACACTTCACGGAGGATAGAACTGAGGTTAACATTCATGTGTAACATGTGTAACCTATGAAGCAAATCAAATGAACTCATTCGAATAAATGTCCTTCCCCAATTTTATGAGCAGGTCCTTGTCATTTTATGTTTCTCTTTGATCACAGAAATACTTAAGAAAAATGATTGGAATGTTTCACATGTCTGCACTAACCGTTCAATAATCTAATCTTCAATCCTTAATTCCCTGACACTTCAGTCTTTCACTATTTGACTCCCTAGTTCTAGGCCGTTTCACTACATTATCCTCCATCCTTTGACTCTCTAATCCTTCGTTCTGTGATTTTGTAACTCTTCATTCTGTGATTATCTAACTCTTCGTTCTGTGATTCTTGAACTCTCATTTTTTGAGTCTCTGACTCCCCCCTCCCCCCACCACCCCGGCCACGTCTTGCTACTTACTAAATCCTTAATTCTTTGCCTCCTCACTCATATGTTCTTTTCCCTCTATCCGTCTACTCTTTGCCTCCTTAATCATTAATAGTCCCACCCTTCAATCCTCAATTTTGTAGTTCAAAACCTTCCTTCTTTGTGTACAAATTGTCCTAAAATCCGTCTCCTTTTCCTATTTCTTTACTCTTTGATTCTTTATGTCCATCATAATCCTCTTCCATTATATTCCCATTCACACTTACCAATGTATGCCTCTCTCTAATCCTCACTCCCTTTACCTCCTTTCTCATTCCACCCCCTCTAAACATCTAATATGACTTCTAAACAGTTCTTTCCTTTATCTCGCGCACACTCAACCAGTACACACACACACACACCACACATACACACATACACACACCACACATACACACAAATAAGATAACCGGCATCTCTAAATAATATAGATACATTGAAAACCTAATATAGACAAATACACTCTCCTGTCTGACTATCAACGGTGAACATTATACTTTAATGACACATGCAATTTTAATGAAAACAGAATAATGTGAAATGCAAAATATACTATTGAAATTCTTCTATCCTAAAGCTATTACGACGTTTATTAGACTTCTGTATTTTACATTTATGAATGCTTTCGTTTGTTCCTTTACCCAGACGACATAATACATTCGAACGGTGCACCGTCCACTAGAGAAGCTTGGCTGAGCAATCACTAGATGATTATACTTCCCATTTCCGCCCTCCATTTATGGTTGCATTTTTTTTGTCACTGCATAATTTTGATTAACTTAAATATAAATCGGTGTTAACTGCAAACAAATCAAGTTTTGATGTACATCATAAAACTGAATCCCAAAAGTTGTAGTTTAACAAATCAAGTTTTTTGTGGTACAACATAAAACTGAATCCCAAATGTTGTAGTTTAACAAATCAGGTTTGTGTGATACTAATCTGTTTCTCAAAATGTGTAGTTTAACAAATCAAGTTTGTGTGGTACTAATGTGAATCCCAAAAGTTGTAATTTAACAAATCAAGGTTGTGTGGTACTAATGTGAATCCCAAAAGTTGTAGTTTAACAAATCAAGTTTATGTGGTACAACACACAACTGAATCGTACAAATCCGTCATATTTATGATTGACCAAAGGAACGTGATCGCAGGTGGGCGAACGCTTAGGGTGCCGGTCTGGTGACCAACAGGGCAAGGGTTCAAACCTGGGTACGACCTAGGATTATATATATAGGATGTAGAATACAAACCTGGCCTGACACTTTATTGCTCTCCCCTATAAATTCACAGCGTTGCCTCGGCAATGAGAATAAACACCTTATTGACAAATTAACAAACATTACCGTAGATTTGGCTACTTGTGTATGATTACTTGAGTGTGATTACTTACGTGCTATTAATTGAGTGCGATTACTTGAGTGAAAACTGTGATTACTTGAGTGTAATGGCATAAGCATTGCTGTGATTACTGAGTGCGATTACTGAGTGCAATTACTGAGTGCGATTACTGAGTGCGATTACTGAGTGCAATTACTGAGTGCGATTACTGAGTGCGATTACTGGGGGGGGGGGGGTGGGACATATTTTCATGATTCTAGTCCTCAAGTTGAAACTTTGTGTGATCTTAAACTCTGATCAGCTGCATTATGTTTTCCCTTTGTTGCTCAGCGTTGGAAAAGTTAGATAGATTACTTCTCGCCCCAAAGATTGCCAGTTTGCTCCCACGTAGTGGCACGCTGCAGTCTACCCAACTGGAAATAGGCTCCGAGATAGTCACCATCTGAGATAGTCAGCATCTGAGATAGTCAGCATCTGAGATAGTCACCATCTGAGATAGTCACCATCTGAGATAGTCACCATATGAGATAGTCGAGGGTAAGTGTCTATTGGGACGTCATCTTGCTACTTGCAAAGCCCTGTTCAAGGCTTAGTAGCCGGGGATTGAGGACGTTCAGGGCTTGGTAGCCCGGGATTGAGGACGTTCAGGGCTTGGTAGCCGGGGATTGAGGACGTTCAAGGCTTAGTAGCCGGGGATTGAGGACGTTCAGGGCTTGGTAGCCGGGGATTGAGGACGTTCAGGGTTTGGTAGCCGGGGATTGAGGACGTTCAGGTCTTGGTAGCCGGGGATTGAGGACGTTCAGGGTTTGGTAGCCGGGGATTGATGACGTTCAGGGCTTGGTAGCCGGGGATTGAGGACGTTCAGGGCTTGGTAGCCGGGGATTGAGGATGTTCAGGGCTTGGTAGCCGGGGATTGAGAACGTTCAGGGCTTGGTAGCCGGGGATTGAGGACGTTCAGGGCTTGGTAGCCGGGGATTGAGGACGTTCAGGGCTTGGTAGCCGGGGATTGAGGATGTTCAGGGCTTGGTAGCCGGGGATTGAGAACGTTCAGGGCTTGGTAGCCAGGGATTGAGGACGTTCAGGGCTTGGTAGCCGGGGATTGAGGACGTTCAGGCCTTGGTAGCCGAGGATTGAGGACGTTCAGGGCTTGGTAGTCGGGGATTGAGAACGTTCAGGGCTTGGTAGCCGGGGATTGAGAACGTTCAGGGCTTGGTAGCCGGAGATTGAGAACGTTCAGGGCTTGGTAGTGGGAGATTGAGAACGTTCAGGGCTTGGCAGCGGGAGATTGAGAACGTTCAGGGATTGGTAGCGGGATATTGAGAACGAACGCAAAAAAAAAAGAAAAAAAAAAAAGATTATTTTTCTCTTATAATACTGGTGTGACCACAAAATTCAGATTGACTTACTAATTGTTCGCTTACAATCTGACACGCATATCAATGTGTGCTTGTATGTGCAAGGTGCACACCAAAGAAGGAATGCAAACTCATTTACTCAAAGCAAAGAAACTTACAAACAAATATGCTCCTGTGTCACTTTTATCCCTTTTATTACTTTTATCATTTTTATCCCTTTTATCACTTTTATCCCTTTTACCACTTGTTTCACTTTTATCACTTTTATCACTTTTATCACTTTTATCACTTTTATCACTTTTATCACGTGTATCACTTTTATCACTTTTATCACTTTTATCACGTGTATCACTTTTATCCCTTTTATGACTTTTATCACGTTTATCCCTTTTATCACTTTTATCACTTTTATCACTTTTATCACGTGTATCACTTTTATCACTTTTACAACTTTTATCCCTTTTATCACTTTTATCCCTTTTATCACTTTTATCCTTTTTAACCCCTTTTATAACTTTTACCACTTTTATCACTTTTATCCCTTTTATCACTTTTATCCCTTTTATCACTTGTTTCACTTTTATCACTTTTATCACTTTTATCCCTTTTATGACTTTTATCACGTTTATCACTTTTATCACTTTTATCACTTTTATCACTTTTATCACGTGTATCACTTTTATCACTTTTATCACTTTTATCACGTGTATCACTTTTATCCCTTTTATGACTTTTATCACGTTTATCCCTTTTATCACTTTTATCACTTTTATCACTTTTATCACGTGTATCACTTTTATCACTTTTACAACTTTTATCCCTTTTATCACTTTTATCCCTTTTATCACTTTTATCCTTTTTAACCCCTTTTATAACTTTTACCACTTTTATCACTTTTATCCCTTTTATCACTTTTATCCCTTTTATCACTTGTTTCACTTTTATCACTTTTATCACTTTTATCCCTTTTATGACTTTTATCACGTTTATCACTTTTATGACTTTTATCACGTTTATCCCTTTTATCCCTTTTATCACTTTTATCACTTTTATCACGTGTATCACTTTTATCCCTTTTATGACTTTTATCACGTTTATCACTTTTATCACGTGTATCACTTTTATCCCTTTTATGACTTTTATCACGTTTATCACTTTTATCACGTGTATCACTGTTATCCCTTTTATGACTTTTATCACGTTTATCACTTTTATCACGTGTATCACTTTTATCACTTTTATCACTTTTATCACGTGTATCACTTTTATCCCTTTTATGACTTTTATCACGTTTATCCCTTTTATCACTTTTATCCCTTTTATCACTTTTATCACGTTTATCACTTTAATCACTTTTATCACGTTTATCACGTTTATCACTTTTATCACGTGTATCACTTTTATCACTTTTATCACTTTTATCACGTGTATCACTTTTATCCCTTTTATGACTTTTATCACGTTTATCCCTTTTATCACTTTTATCACTTTTATCACTTTTATCACGTGTATCACTTTTATCACTTTTACAACTTTTATCCCTTTTATCACTTTTATCCCTTTTATCACTTTTATCCTTTTTAACCCCTTTTATAACTTTTACCACTTTTATCACTTTTATCCCTTTTATCACTTTTATCCCTTTTATCACTTGTTTCACTTTTATCACTTTTATCACTTTTATCCCTTTTATGACTTTTATCACGTTTATCACTTTTATGACTTTTATCACGTTTATCCCTTTTATCCCTTTTATCACTTTTATCACTTTTATCACGTGTATCACTTTTATCCCTTTTATGACTTTTATCACGTTTATCACTTTTATCACGTGTATCACTTTTATCCCTTTTATGACTTTTATCACGTTTATCACTTTTATCACGTGTATCACTTTTATCCCTTTTATGACTTTTATCACGTTTATCACTTTTATCACGTGTATCACTTTTATCACTTTTATCACTTTTATCACGTGTATCACTTTTATCCCTTTTATGACTTTTATCACGTTTATCCCTTTTATCACTTTTATCCCTTTTATCACTTTTATCACGTTTATCACTTTAATCACTTTTATCACGTTTATCACTTTTATCACGTTTATCACTTTTATCCTTATCGACCACTAAAATGTAAATTGAAGAAAATTTAACGATCACCTACTGCTTGTGTATTTAAAAAAATGTTTTTAATATATCATCATCATGTGGCATGTCATTTGCAGATAGTAGATCACATCACAGGCCTTATGAAAGAAACTCGATCTCTTGTCAGATCTTTATCCTGCTCCAGAGTCATGCCCAAGCATTCCTTGACATCTTGGTGTCATCGCCTTTTTGGTCTGTCTCTACCTCTCTTGCCCGGCACTATATCTCCCATTACCGTTTTCTCAAGACTGTTTTGTTATTTGATATGGCCAAAGTATTTCAATTTCTTGTTCATGATGAAAATATGAACTAGTTCACCTCTATGCCCGACTCTTTTCGAAAGTTTGCACTCTTATTTTTCTCAGCCTATGGTATTCTAAGAACCTTTCTATAACATTTCGACTCGAAAGACTCGAGTCTCTTACTTGAGATTTGGGTAACTGTCCATGCTTCACAATTATATGCTGCCAAAGGAAAAACACAGGTTCTCAAAATGATCACTTTCCTTGGTTTGATGGTATTCTTCCAAAGTTACCTCAGGCTGTGTAGTCTGGGCATTGCTACCCTACTACTACTACTACTACTACTATACAACAAAAACTATTACTACTACTACTACTACTACTAGTAATAATAATAATAGTAATAACAATAATAATAAAAACATGATTTTAATACACAATGTAATTTTAATAATTTATTTCTTTACGTTCGACTTATTTCTCTAATCCCCAAAAAGCGGTGTGCGCTGCACACTGTGGTTTTTAATTTGCGCCTGTCGGCCCAGTGCATCCAAAGTCAGCATAAATTTTATTTAAGGGCCTGCTTCCTCCTGCATTTTCTAAGGGTTTGCTTCCCCTGGGTAACGGCCTTCTGGTTGTGAGCCGTGTCACTTAACCACTTGCCGACGCCGTACTGCGAATGTTATTATTCTTCTACACCGCCCCCCCCCCCCCCTTTACACATGAAAGCTAACATCGTCCCCTGGTAGGCACCAACACCTAGGTTAAAGGTAGCAAACGACCGAGGTAGTGTGTAGGCTCTGTGTGTGTGTGTGTGCGCGTGTGCGTGCGCGTGTGTGTGTGTGCGTGCGTACGTGTGTGCGTGCGTGCGTGTATGTGTGTGCGTGTATGTGTGTGCGTGCGTGCGTGTGTGCATGCGTGCGTGCCTGTGCGTGTGTGTGTGAAGTTTAACGGGCCGTAACTATTCATGTGTTTGTACACTTAATTTTAATCTGTAGTACAACCACAGCCTCGCCTTATTTATACTTTGATTACGAGGAAGACATTCGATTCCATGATGTTATGGTACTGGAGGAGATGAAAAGTCGAAACATACAACAAGTACTAGACAAACAAGTCAAGAAAGACACGAGAAAATGAAGAAAGAGATCAATGTCAGTATAGATAACTAGCGCCTCGGAACAGAAACAACAGACAGCCTCTTCCAGCACACAAAAAACGAAACCAAGGCGCCACAATCTCGAGAAACAGCTCTCCCTCACGCGCAGACACACACGCGCACAAACCCCGAGAAAGACTAGATTTCCAGCCATCAGACAATGGCTAGCCAAGCTGAAGAGCAACCAGGGCCTCTAACTTAGTGTTCAGAAAGATTGCGTTTTTTAATTTTATTGAGACTCCATCATCTCTATCAATTTCCACCGAATTCCAAAGGGACCTGCCCGTTATTATTTACTCTAACGCCATTATATTTTCTGTCCCTCTTAGGTTTCTCTCCGGACTGGCTATGAAGGTAATCTGAAACCGTTCATTTGGAATCCATCTTTCATTTCTTTCATTGCACCGCTCCTGTCTTTCAGCATGCAATTGCAGAAGTCTGTACTATGACACATGTCTTGCTGTCACGTGCTGCCAGAAGTCTTATATTGACCTCAAGTCACGACAGACAGAGGTCACTGCATAAGTTGGAGGGGGGATGGATGTTGGGGCTTAGTTTTCATGTTAATATTATCACACAAATTGCACTTCACGACATGCTTTCCTTTAATTCCCGAGCATAGGAGCCTCGCTACAGATGGGGCCTTGTATGGGACCGTTATCAATTCACTTACATGATCTCGAAATGGTTTCTGTTGAAATGGGTTTTACTTGGTAGGTTGTTAGCTCAATGCGCAACACCATCCCCCACCTCCCTCAATTTTTTACTTAGAAGATTGAAGTCTTTTCTGTCCTCGCGAGTCAACGTGGTGCAGCTGTTGGAGCACTGGCTTCCTAGTCGAGCGATCGGGGTCAAGTCTCCAGTTGATGCATAATTTTTTTACGATCGCAAAATGCCTCCTGGGGTCGACCCAGCCTCAAGAAATTAGTACCAGAATAATCCGAGAAAGTAAAAGCGTCCGGCGTGAGGCTGACCTCCTCCCCCCATAGCATGCGGTTGGTCAAAACAAATATTGGCCTAATATCATACTCCCAATATGCTCCACTGGCGTGCTACCGGGACCTCTACCGTTCTGTTTTGTTTATGTCCTCAATATGTGTTCGTGTGTATCATACACATAGTAGGGGATCAAGATGCCGAGCAGCGCATGAGCTGCAGTGGTCAGCGACCCATAGCTGACTGCTAGCGTCAGGGCCAGCGAACCAGAGCTACAAAGACCCTTCTATACCTCCACGTGGTGATCCTGGATAACAAGCCGCAGTAGGGCAGACTATCTAAGGAGAAGGGATCGAAGAGTGAATGCTAACCCGGTACTCAAAAAATGCTTGCTGAAGTCGGATGTGTTTGACCGAAATGTGCAAATATCGCAGTCAAGCTGTAAACTACGACACAACGCATTCCGTTCTCTGGACTAAATTCCGCTACTTAAGCCCTTTCTGGGTTTGGTAGTGGGAGATTGAAAATGAACGAAGCCAAGTCAAGCCATACACATAGTAGTGCAATCGATAGTTCGTTCCGTCTCTCGCCGGAGAATGGGATCAGACCCACAGAAGAGCCTCAGGGACGAAATTTGCAGGAGAGCTCTTCATGTGCTCTCAGTGAGGATTTCTGTAGACATTTGATTGACATGATGAGGTTGCTAGGCATCAACCCCCATTTTGTGAAAGGATATTGAGGCGGTAAAGGTGGTGGCTTGTTGTTTGTAGGATATCCGAGGTGGCTATCTGAGGTGGTTATCTGAGGTGGTTATCTGAGGTGGTTATCTGAGGTGGTTATCTGAGGTGGTTATCTGAGGTGGTTATCTGAGGTGGATGTCTCAAGTGGTTATCTGAGGTGGATGTCTCAAGTGGTTATCTGAGGTGGATGTCTCAAGTGGTTATCTGAGGTGGATGTCTCAAGTGGTTATCTGAGGTGGATGTCTATGGTGGCTATCTGAGGTGGATGTCTCAAGTGGTTATCTGAGGTGGATGTCTCAAGTGGTTATCTGAGGTGGATGTCTCAAGTGGTTATCTGAGGTGGATGTCTCAAGTGGTTATCTGAGGTGGATGTCTCAAGTGGTTATCTGAGGTGGATGTCTCAAGTGGTTATCTGAGGTGGATGTCTCAAGTGGTTATCTGAGGTGGATGTCTCAAGTGGTTATCTGAGGTGGATGTCTCAAGTGGTTATCTGAGGTGGATGTCTCAAGTGGTTATCTGAGGTGGATGTCTCAAGTGGCTATTTGAGGTTACTATCTGCGATGGCTATCTGAGGTGTGAAGGGAGGATGGACGGGTAGAGGAGAGTAATTGATTGGAGGAATGGAGGAAACAGATGAGGTGGTTAGAGGGTAGAGTGATTTGGTGGGGGTGGTTGTGGGGGGTGAGTAATTGCAGGGGTATGGTGCGGAAGGAGGGAAAGAATTAGCAGTTTGGAAGGGGGGCGAAAGGCAGTTTGGGTTGAGGGAAAGGGGCTGGAGGATTTGAACCTTGTACATTTACTGTGATAAGCAAAGTGCTCTGCCACTACATTAATCAGAGGCAACATAACATAACATAGTATAGCATAACATAACATAACATAGCATACCATAGCATAATATAACATAACATAACATAGCATAACATAACATAATATAACATAACATAACACAACATAACAACATAACATAACATAATAGCTGTTATGTTAAAACATTGAGAAAGTCAAACTTCTATTAACTGATACGTTATCAATTGCGTTATATTTTCTGGTTAGAACTAGAATCCAGCACGCAGTTTCAAACACTTCTCCCCCTACCCCAATCCCCAAATTATCACCCGCCTCCTCTCCATGTCTATTTCTGTGTCTTCTTCCCTTTATCTCCGATCCGTCCCCGAATCAACGAGATTTACCTTAATGCGACTCTCACTACTCCCGCTTTGTAGGTATAAACCTTGTAGTATTGTTCTCAGCTCAGCCACTCGTCCATCTCGGCGTAAGAGAGATAACGAGAATATAGATGTGGCTGGTAGCAATGCTGAAATTGGTAAAATGGAAGGCGTATAAAGCAACAACGAAGTTTAATCCCCTTTCAGACTTCCAGTAATGCCCGAGTTTTTGACCCAGTGAGCAATTAATAAAACTTAATCAGTGAGACGAGCCTGGCGGACTTAGGTGGGAATTAAGTTATGAGACTTAATATGAAAGCGATGCTTGAAAAGGCTGGCTAGTCGATACTGCCAATTTTCTTTATTAGTTTTGTTACTGAAGTCTCCAAGTCTTTGTAATATTATTTTTTTATATTTTGTCCCTACATTGGGTCTGTGGAAGATTACGTGTGGGTTGTTAAATGAAGGATTGTGAAAGTGTGTGATTTTAGATTTCTTCTTTTTAAGATATCGAGTTCTTCCTTATTTTTGTATCGTTGGTTCGAATAATGGCAGGATCGTTTTTTTTATTATTTGTATTTTTGTGTATCGTTCGTTCGAGTAATGGCGGGATCGTTTATTTTTCTTTCCGAAGCAAAGAGAATTCGGTTACAATCTTTTTTTTTTAAAGTGAACAAAACTCTAGAGTGTAGAAAAGGGTAA
The DNA here is from genome assembly GCA_036924085.1 of Ariolimax columbianus. NCBI lineage: Eukaryota > Metazoa > Mollusca > Gastropoda > Stylommatophora > Arionidae > Ariolimax > Ariolimax columbianus. Next base: position 5,480,427 of record JAVGWX010000016.1, on the reverse strand, counting down.
TAGGGCAATTGTATTGTTGTGTGGTTATAACAGCTGGTAGTGGTTGCGTCACGAAGGGTGTCAGATGGTCGGATACAAACAGCGACGCAGAATCAAGGAAGTGAAACAGCTAATTCTTGGAAGAGGTGGTAGAGAAATAAACTATTTTGGGAGGGGTGGGGTGGGGTGGGGGAGGGGAGGTATTTTCTATTGTCTGCCACACGTACACCAACTAGCAACTCATGTGTGTGTGTATATATATATATATATATATATATACATATATATACATATATATATGTATATACACATATACACTCACACACACATACATACACACACACACATACACACACATACACACATACACACACACAAACATACACACACACATACACACACATACACACATACACACACACAAACATACACACACACACACACAAACATACACACATACACACACACATACACACACACACAAACATACATACACTCACACACACTCACACACACACACATATACACACACACACACAAACATACAAACATACACACATATACATGATGGATCGATTAGGCGTGAACAGAAAATGCAGGTCCTCATTGAAAAGTAAAGTAAAGTAACCCATATCATTACTGCTGTAGGGGTGAGGTGTTAGCCGTGATGTAAAAACGTATAGAGAAGCAGATATGGCATCAGGCCACCATCTACTATCAGCCAAAATAAATTCGAAACGGGAAAGGTTCATAATTGCACACAGTGCAAGACACCATTTCAGGAACAAGAAGACACAATACAAGTGAACTTCACACTCACCCAGGAACAAGAAGACACAATACAAGTGAACTTCACACTCACACAGGAACAAGAAGACACAATACAAGTGAACTTCACACTCACCCAGGAACAAGAAGACACAATACAGGTGAACTTCACACTCACCCAGGAACAAGAAGACACAATACAGGTGAACTTCACACTCACCCAGGAACAAGAAGACACAATACAGGTGAACTTCACACTCACCCAGGAACAAGAAGACACAATACAAGTGAACTTCACACTCACCCAGGAACAAGAAGACACAATACAGGTGAACTTCACACTCACCCAGGAACAAGAAGACACAATACAGGTGAACTTCACACTCACCCAGGAACAAGAAGACACAATACAGGTGAACTTCACACTCACGGCATCAAACAGATACCATACGCTACAACATTTAGAGAACAGAGGGAACGCACAGGAAAACTGTCATCAGCTGAAATATATATATACCATCATCATAATCATCATCATGTTGCATGTCCTTTATAGAACTTCGCTCCGATCACAGTCTGTCTGAAAGAAACTGGTTCCCTTGCAAAGAATCCAGCCTCCGCCACAGTCATACCCAGGCATTCTTAGATATCTTGGTACCATCGTCTTCTTGGTCTACCCCTTCCTCTTTTGCCTGGCACCATACCTTCCATCACTGTTCTCTCAAGGACGTTGTGTCTCTTGATGTGACCAAAGTATTTAAATTTTCTGGCCATAATGGAATTAATAAACCAGTTCTCCTCTACGCTCAACTCTTGCCGATTGTCTACATTTGTCTGTTTCTCCGTCCAGGGTATTCTGAAGATCTTTCTGTAACATTTTGACTCGAAGGATTCGATTCCCTTTTTAGCTGTATTGGTAACCGTCCATGCTTCTCCGCCATTTGCTTCCACTGGAAAGATACAGACTCTCCAGACTTTTAGTTTTGTCGTTTTGTTGGTGCTCTACCATAATTTCTTCAGGCTGTTTAGCCTCTTCGTTGTCATGGCTAGTCTTCTTCTGATTTCTTTCGAGTAGTCGTTATTTTTTTGACAAAATATGGTGTAAATAAATATATATAATACATTCAGACCTGCAGAGATGTCTTAGGGAATAACAGATGTCGACACAAGGCAGAGATGACTTAACTAAAATAAATTAAAGGAAGCTATAGAAAGCAGACCTGGATAATCGTAATCCAGTAATTACACTCATGCACAAGAAGAGACGAGAACGAGCATCTGAAACAAGAAAAGAAAAGTACTGATCAGTTGGCGAGTGTCGCAGAAGCAGCGGATGTAAAAGGAAATATGAAAGACCTCGACGATATGACACAGAAACGGTCGATATAAACAAACAAATAGCTTCATTTAAAATACACCCAAAAAAATGCAATTAACGAGAAAGAACAAGTGCAAAGATCTGATGAATATTTCGAAAAGCTATTAAATAATGTCTCGCAAGATGTGTAGCTAGTAAAAGTAGACCTGCAAGTACACTGCGAGAACCGAACAAGGAGGAAGTGAGGAAAGTCACAACGCAACTGAAAGATGGTAAATCTACTGGCTCAGATGGTGTTCCAGTAGAAATAATTAAGACATATATCAATTCCTACACCGCACAGTCTCAAGTGGGAAATCTTGGAAAGCAAACAAATTCGACCCGACTAAAGAGAAGGTTATGAAGATATAGGAAAGTGAAGAAATTCGATTTGACTGAACAGACGGTCATGTGATAAAATTGCCATACAAGAGTGATCTACAACTGTGTATGTAACTAACTCTAGAGGGATAATGCGTGCAACTAACTCTAGAATGATAATACGTGCAACTAACTCTAGAGGGATAATGCGTGCGACTAACTCTAGAGGGATAATGAGTGCAACTAAATCTAGAGGAATAATGCGTGCAACTAACTCTAGAGGAATAATGCGTGCAACTAACTCTAGAGGAATAATGCGTGCAACTAACTCTAGACGGATAATGCGTGAAACTAACTTTAGAGCGATAATGTTTGCAGCTAACTCTAGACGGATAATGCGTGAAACTAACTTTAGAGGAATAATGCGTGTTGCTAACTCTAGAGGGATAATGGGTGATACTAACTCTAGAGAGATAATGAGTGATACTAATTCTAGAGGGTTAATGGCTGATACTAACTCTAGAGGAATAATGGGTGATACTAACTCTAGAGGGATAATGGGTGATACTAACTCTAGAGGGATAATGAGTAATACTAATTCTAGAGGGTTAATGGCTGATACTAACTCTAGAGGGATAATGGGTGATACTAACTCTAGAGGGATAATGAGTGATACTAATTCTAGAGGGTTAATGGCTGATACTAACTCTAGAGGAATAATGGGTGATACTAACTCTAGAGGGATAATGGGTGATACTAACTCTAGAGGGATAATGGGTGATACTAACTCTATAGGGATAATGTTTCCAACTAACTCTAAAGGGATAATGGGTGATACTAACTCTAGAGGGATAATGTTTACAACTAACTCTAAAGGGATAATGGGTGATACTAACTCTAGAGGGATAATGGGTGATACTAACTCTAGAGGGATAATCGGTGATACTAACTCTAGAGGGATAATGGGTGATACTAACTCTAGAGGAATAATGGGTGATACTAACTCTAGAGGGATAATGGGTGATACTAACTCTAGAGGGATAATGGGTGATACTAACTCTAGAGGGATAATGTTTGCGACTAACTCTAAAGGGATAATGGGTGATACTAACTCTAGAGGGATAATGTTTACAACTAACTCTAAAGGGATAATGGGGGATACTAACTCTAGAGGGATAATGTTTACAACTAACTCTAAAGGGATAATGGGTGATACTAACTCTAGAGGGATAATGGGTGATACTAACTCTAGAGGGATAATCGGTGATAATAACTCTAGAGGGATAATGGGTGATACTAACTCTAGAGGGATAATCGGTGATACTAACTCTAGAGGGATAATCGGTGATACTAACTCTAGAGGGATAATCGGTGATACTAACTCTAGAGGGATAATGGGTGATACTAACTCTAGAGGGATAATCGGTGATTCTAACTCTAGAGGGATAATGGGTGATACTAACTCTAGAGGGATAATGTTTGCAACTAACTCTAAAGGGATAATATTTGCAACTAACTCTAAAGGGATAATGTTACTATCAGTGCCTGTAGAGATATTGACCAGGGACATACTAAAGGTATTAAAAAGGTAATAGCCACAAATGTGAGGTGGCCCTTCGAAAGGTAGGTCACGTCCGGAACAAGTAATGACTGCGTGTGTGATAATTGAACAAGGAGGGAGATGGGATTCATTATTTCATGTTGCTTTCGAGGATTACGAAAACGGGTTTGACAATTTGAATATGGAGTCTCTATGAAAGCTGTCCTGGTACTACAGACATTCACTATGAAAGCTGTCCTGGTACTACAGACAGTCTCAATGAAAGCTGTCCTGGTACTACATGGAGTCTCTATGAAAGCTGTCCTGGTACTACAGACATTCACTATGAAAGCTGTCCTGGTACTACAGACAGTCTCAATGAAAGCTGTCCTGGTACTACATGGAGTCTCTATGAAAGCTGTCCTGGTACTACAGACATTCTCTATGAAATCTGTCCTGGTACTACATACAGTTTCTATGAAAGCTGTCCTGGTACTACATGGAGTCTCTATGAAAGCTGTCCTGGTACTACAGACATTCACTATGAAAGCTGTCCTGGTACTACAGACAGTCTCTATGAAAGCTGTCCTGGTACTACAGACAGTCTCTATGAAAGCTGTCCTGGTACTATAGACAGTCTCTATCAAAGCTGTCCTGGTACTACAGTCTCAATGAAAGCTGTCCTGGTACTACAGACATTCTCTATGAAAGCTGTCCTGGTACTACAGAAAGTTTCTATGAAAGCTGTCCTGGTACTATATGGAGTCTCTATGAAAGCTGTCCTGGTACTACAGACAGTTTCTATGAAAGCTGTCCTGGTACTACATGGAGTCTCTATGAAAGCTGTCCTGGTACTACAGACATTCTCGATGAAAGCTGTCCTGGTACTACAGACAGTCTCTATGAAAGCTGTCCTGGTACTATAGACAGTCTCTATGAAAGCTGTCCTGGTACTATAGACAGTTTCTATGAAAGCTGTCCTGGTGCGTAAGTCTCTATGAAAGCTGTTCTGGTACTACAGACAGTCTCTATGAAAGCTGTCCTGGTACGTAAGTCTCTATGAAAGCTGTCCCGGTACTACATGGAGTCTCTATGAAAGCTGTCCTGGTACTACAGTCTCTATGAAAGCTGTCCTGGTACTACATGGAGTCTCTATGAAAGCTGTCCTGGTACTACAGACAGTCTCTATGAAAGCTGTCCTGGTACTACATGGAGTCTCTATGAAAGCTGTCCTGGTACTACAGACAGTCTCTATGAAAGCTGTCCTGGTACTACAGACATTCTCTATGAAAGCTGTCCTGGTACTACAGACAGTCTCTATGAAAGCTGTCCTGGTACTACAGACAATCTCTATGAAAGCTGTCCTGGTACTACAGACATTCTCTATGAAAGCTGTCCTGGTACTACAGACATTCTCTATGAAAGCTGTCCTGGTACTACAGACAGTCTCTATGAAAGCTGTCCTGGTACTACAGACAGTCTCTATGAAAGCTGTCCTGGTACTGCATGGAGTCTCTATGAAAGCTGTCCTGGTACTGCATGGAGTCTCTATGAAAGCTGTCCTGGTACTACAGACATTCTCTATGAAAGCTGTCCTGGTACTACAGACATTCTCTACGCAAGCTGTCCTGGTACTACAGTCTCTATGAAAGCTGTTCTAGTGCTACATCCAACCCAATTTATTACGTTTGATCCGTTGTTCGACTGATCGCTGTTAGTTCCTTGTACATAAACCTAAATTCCTCACCATGTCCTGCCAGCTACCAACCCATTATTTTCCGTAGACATGTACTGAAGAACGACTGGAATTTCCTCTGTACCGACTCTGTCGTTCTCCGTCTCTTCTCCGCACAAGAGACATGACCTTGACATTGGAATTAAACAATCTTGGTATTAGTCTTTATTGTACTGAATTTTCATACATTATTTTCATATATTATTTTGATTAAATACTTTGATATATTATTTTCATACATTATTTTCATATATTATTTTCATATATGATTTTCATATATTATTTTGATTAAATACTTTGATATATTATTTTCATACATTATTTTCATATATTATTTTCATATATGATTTTCATATATTATTTTGATTAAATACTTTGATATATTATTTTCATACATTATTTTCATATATTATTTTCATATATGATTTTCATATATTATTTTGATTAAATACTTTGATATATTATTTTCATACATTATTTTCATATATTTTTTTCATGTATTATTTTCACATATTATTTTGATATAATATTTTCATATATTATTTTGATAAAATATTTTCATATATTATTTTCATATATTATTTTCATATATTATTTTGATATAATATTTTGATATATTATTTTGATATATTATTTTGATATAATATTTTCATATATTATTTTGATATATTATTTTGATATATTATTTTGATATATTATTTTCATATATTATTTTGATATAATATTTTCATATATTATTTTGATATATTATTTTGATATATTATTTTGATATATTATTTTGATATATTATTTTCATATATTATTTTGATATAATATTTTGATATATTATTTTGATATATTATTTTGATATAATATTTTCATATATTATTTTGATATATTATTTTGATATATTATTTTGATATATTATTTTCATATATGATTTTGATATATTATTTTGATATATTATTTTCATATATTATTTTGATATATTATTTTCATACATTATTTTCATATATTTTTTTCATGTATTATTTTCACATATTATTTTCACATATTATTTTGATATAATATTTTCATATATGATTTTGATATATTATTTTGATATATTATTTTGATATATTATTTTGATATATGATTTTGATATATTATTTTGATATATGATTTTGATATATTATTTTGATATATTATTTTGATATAATATTTTGATATATTATTCTGTAACAGGAATTCTATCCTTGTCTTTCCAATTATAGCCCTTACAACTACCTCTCTCTGCCCCTAGAAGTATCAATATTTCTGTCCAAATATGTGATTGTGTTCACGTTTTCCAGTGCCTCACGCCCAAGCATAACTGGCTTTATGCTTAAGGTGCTAATTTTAAATAGCTTGGTTTTCTTCATGTTAATACACCCGAGATTGCTCTATGCTAAATCTGAGTGTTATTTGATGTGTGCAAGGTCTTCCCGGTCTTAATCATGCTAGTTGTTCTCTTAGTTTTCCATCTAAACCACATTTCACACGATCTAGAATTACTTAATGCCAAGAGTTTTATTCCTCGCTAGTTTGCGTGAAGCTTTCCTTTCTTTTGTAGTTTAATTAGACTTCCCGTTTTCAACTTTTTGGTGTTGAATGTTTTTATTTTTGTGCTGGCTGGAATGAATTTATGTTGATTTCCATAAGTTCTCCAAAGCAACGAAAGCACCTCTCATATGCTATATTCTCATTTCGATATTTTCATATGGACCTACCAAGATATTTCCTATGCGCCGCATGGCGTGACCTTTACTTACCACCAAGATATGTCCTATGCATCACGCGGCGTGATGGGACCTTTACTTACCACCAAGATATGTCCTATGCGTCGCGCGGCGTGATGGGACCTTTACTTACTACCAAGATCCCTCCTATACGCCGCACGGCGTGACGTGACCTTTACTTACCACCAAGATATAGGAATGATGATTCTCACATCTTATAAGGATGCGTCTCCCAACATATAGGAATGATAATTCTCACATCTTATAAGAATGCGTTTCCCAACATAATATCATTGTTGTCAGTTGCATGTATTCTTATAATCTTAGTTTTCGCTCTCTATAATCGCAGTCCAACTTTATGTGACCGTTCAACAAGTACATTTATTTGAATTCCGTATCTGATTACGGATCAGAGGAGCTAAATCATCGACAAAGCCCAAATCAGTAAGTTCTTTTGACAAACTCAACTAAATTCCAATGTTGTTGGTTGATATTAGGGTCTTTCCAATTCATTAAATGGCCAGTAGAACAAAAAATGGTGATACGAGGGATCTCTGTCGCACCCCAGTTCTTATTTCAAAGGGCGCAGAAAGCTGACCCTCGTATAGAACGCCCCAGTCCATATCTTCAAACTTTTTCTTGGTTATATTGATGTGCATCAGGAAAACTCTTTTCTGTCTGAATAGCGTCATGGACAATCTATTGTGTCTGAACAGCGTCATGGACAATCTATTGTGTCTGAGCAGCGTCATGGACAATCTATTGTGTCTGAGCAGTTTCAGGGGCACTCTAATGTGTCTGAACAGCGTCATGGACAATCTATTGTGTATGAGCAGTTTCAGGGACACGCTATTGTGTCTGAGCAACTTTAGGGACACTCAATTGTGTCTGAACAACTTCACTGAAATTATATTGTGTTTGAACAGCTTCAAGGACACTCTATTGTATCTAAATAACTTCAGGGACACTCTATTGTGTCTGAGCAGCTTCAGGGACGCTCTATTGTGTCTGGACAGCTGCCAAAGTGATTCTCTGTCTAATCTCTCCATGAATCTGATATGACTTGGTTTGGCTTCATTCGTTCTCAATCTCCCACTACCAAACCCTGAAAGGGCTTAAGCAGAATGTAGTCTGGAGAACGGAATGCGTTGTGTCGTAGTTTACATCTTGGCTGCGATATTTGCACATTTCGGTCCAACACATCCGACTTCAGCAATCATTTTTTGAGTACCGGGTTAGCATTCCCTCTTCGATCCCTTCTCCTTAGCCAGTCTGCCCTGCCGCATCCTGTTATCCAGGATCACCGCGTGGAGGTGTAGAAGGGTTTTGGCAGCTCTGGTTCGCTGACCCTGACGCTAGCAGTCAGCTATGGATCGCTGACCACTGCAGCTCATGCGCTGCTCAGCATCTTGATCCCGCTTATCAAATTGATTTCCTATCTTCAATAAAGCCATTGATTTTATTAAATGTTCCTGTTAGGTTATGTGTGCTTTGTACAGCGCTTTCGTATTTCCTTTTAATTCCTCTGCCTCTCTTACCAGCTCACCAATAAATTACTTGCCTCTGTTTCTTACTTCTGTGTTGACTTAAGTGCGTGATCCTTGCAAATTTTTGGATTTGGTTCTGTTCATATTTGCCTTCTTCAATTTTCTCTCTTTTATCTTTGCTATATCTTCTGGTGTTTTCCATGTTCTGTGTTGTCGTTCTATTTTCTCCAGAACTTCTTCACAAGTCTCTCTCCGTGTTGTTGTCAGTGCTCTTCTGTTTTCTCTAGAGAATTGGTTCTAAACTATTGTTTTTACAAATGGTCCACTTTTACATTTCACTTCTCTCTGTGGTCCACTTTTACATTTCACTTCCATCTGTGGTCCACTTCTACATTTCACTTCCCTCTGTGGTCCACTTTTACATTTCACTTCCCTCTGTGGTCCACTTTTACATTTCACTTCCCTCTGTGATCCACCACCACTAATAGTCACCATCAGTATTACAACAAAGATATCAATTTTGTTTATTTATAATTAAAACTTATACAAATAAAATATCATTTTTTATTTTTTCATAATATGAATATTATTACATTGAAAATTCGGTGCTCAAATATGGTCATACAATTATTGTCACTTAACTGAATAAGATCCACGAGACTGATACTCAATTATTGTCACTTTACTGAATAAGATCCACGAGACTGATACTCAATTATTGTCACTTTACTGAATAAGATCCACGAGACTGATACTCAATTATTGTCATATTATCGTCATTGTGTCGTCAGCATCTTTCTTCACGGCAGTAAGACAAGGTCTACCTACACGTACCAGGAGCGCCGGCTAAACAGCTACCACATGAGGTGCCTGTGAAGAGTCCTGGGGTGACAGGACAAGATCAGCAACGCAAAGGTGTTGGCACTGTCACCATCTTCTACAAGCTTAGTCTTTTTAAATCTCCGATGGCTGGGACACACTCATGGGATGGATGATGTCAGAATACCAATAGATCTTCTTTTTGGGGAATTATAGTAGGGTAAAGGTCTCGGGGCCGACCTCTACTTCGGTACAAGGATGTATGCAAGCGGGATATGAATGATGCCGGCATCGATTTGGAATCATTGGAATCATGGATCGTGTTACATGGAGGGGGCATGATTAAACATGGAATACAGACAAAGGAGATACTTATTGTGGATAGGCTGTGGACTCAGCGTTTGAGAAGACACGCCACACCATGAGATGCCACAAACGGTCCTGGCTTTCCTTGCACACACTGTGGAAGACACTTCTCTGCCCGGATTGGTCTTACGAGTCACATTCGTTACCGTCATGGACTGTAGTCACATCTCTTTTTCTCAAAGCACAATTACTATCGTCTGAGAAGACCGAAAGAGCCAATAATGTTGTCCTGTTACTGAATGAGATCCCCGAGTCTGAGGCTGGTACTAAAATGTTATCATACAATTATTATTATTTTATTTAAAGAGATACTCGAGGCTGAGGCTGATGCCCAAATCTCCATCTTTTTATAATAATGTTATTTGAAATGAGAATTTTGAATTTGGTTTGATGAAGTTAACAGTTTTTATTACAATGGATAGATAATCATGTAATAATTTTCTGAAGTTGTTGGCCGACCAAATATTGACGCTGCACAACGGAACACCACGCTAACGTACGCTTCACCACGATACACCACGCTACACCACGCTACACCACACTACACCACGCTACACCCTACTACTCCACGCTACACCACACTACACCACGCTACACCACGGACACCACGCTAACGCACGCTACACCACCCTACACCACCCTACACCACGCTACACCACGCACCGTGCAATACAATTCACGTACCGCATTATTTAAATGAGCAATAAATCATGGGAGCCATCCCACCAACTATGCAGCACCCTGTCCAGTACAAGCCAGCATATTTTCTAGTGGAATATTGTTTTCCTGCAAATAATTCATAACACCCCAAACATAAACATGTCCCCACAAAGAATGCTAATCAACAGTATATTCAGGCTAACTCTCTGTTACCAGAGTCAAACATGGACATTAACAAAAACTCTAGAGAGAAAGATCACAACACGTGAGATGAGATGCCCCCAGAAAACAATCAATGTAACTAGGAGAGACAGAATGCGCAATGAAGACGTGAGACGAATAGTTGAAGTAAGATCCTGCTCTGGATATATTGATGAGTTGAACCAAGATCCTGCTCTGGTTATATTGATGAGTTGAAGCAAGGGCCTGCTCTGGTTATATTGATGAGTTGAAGTCAGATCCTGCTCTGGTTATATTGATGAGTTGAAGCAAGAGCCTGCTCTGGATATATTGAGGAAGCGAGAATCACGTGGATCAACCACCTAATAAGAATGCAGCCTCATCAACTATCCCTGTGCGCATATAACGCACAACGTTCTGGTTTTCTAAACGGTGGACGACCGAGAGCTAATTGGATAGGAAATGTGGATATTCTAAATCGTTCCTGGGTTGACGACTACTTCAGCGACGCGTCTGGCACTGGACAGAGAACTACAGCTCCCCACGACGCCCCACAGCATACCAGATAAGACAAAAACAAGACAATTCACAACTTCTTCAATGATGGTGTCGCCATGTGTTGCCCATTTAAAGCTGTCGGACAAATAACATTTCCTCACTAAATTGATCATCATCCAGAAATCTAGTATATCAGAAAGTCGTCAATATTATATGCAGTGGATTCATCCATTTGTAAGACACATATATCAATTTGAAATTGAGAAACCAGTTGTTTTTCCACATCATCTATCATTTCATCAGTACATCTTGAAACTGATAGAGTTGCTCAAAGGAATGACCTAAATAATTGCATGTTTGTCCGGATCCAGAGATTACAACAGACATTGCAGGCAATATTAATGTCTGACCTATATCTGATGGCTTGCCAGTTATAGCATTAACTTGGAAATCCCATAGGATGCAAGTAAACTTTAGTCCACTTTAGCTGTTTTTTTTTAACTAAATAAATGTTTCACTGTTCTCCTTGTCTTGAAATTATCCAGCAGTTAAAAAAAATAATTTTGTGACCTGTTTTTCTGTCGTTTTGCATTTTTTCCATGTCTAACATTTCCGCAAGCTTCCTCTTTTTAATTTTTTGTATTTCAAGTGTTTACCTCATAGTTTCTACTGGCGGAGGCACGCCTATTCCACCCCAGACCGACGTCAATTGGGCGATATTAAGGTGCATAAACCAGAGCTTGGATGTATGTGTGCGTCTGTATGTACCTATGCTAGGTTTGTGCGGTCTTAGAAGTCAGCCCAAACAAAGTGCAATGGAAGGGCCTCACCCTGGGGGCAGGTGTGAAAGTTGTGCTAGAGTGTGGATGTTGGACAGACAAATAAAACAGAGTGAGGTAAGAAGAGAGGAAGAGTACATCTATAGCACACACAAGTTATACACAGTGACAGCGTTGCGTCATGAGGTCATGTGAGCAAGATATCCAATGGAATTTTGATGAGAACATAAACAAAAAATCCTCAGTGGCATCGAATAATCTGATACATTATATTAATAAGTAAAAAAACAATTGAATTTTTGTTAAATTAAAAAATACAATTGCGTGAATTTATACTTGCAGATAAAATATATGCAAATGGGGCAGAATTAATTACTATAAAATAATTTAATCTTTCACATTAAACAAATATTATTTTTGTAAATGATATAATTAATATAACTTTAATTTTAGCCCTACATTTCAATGTGAAGTTACACAACATGTCTAAACGTTTATGTAAAAGTGATCTTTTCTGGAATCTTAAACGTAAGATGGACTGACAGGATCTCCAGTACAACCCTGTGGAATATATTTTTGCCACGTCCAGTGAAACTTTACAACAGGAGACAGAGTGGTGGATAGATTGGAGACACCTTGAGGAAGTCTGTATCGAGCATTACACGGCAGGCATCTGTGTGGAACCGACACGGTAGATAAGAATAGTTCCGCACAACTATACTAATTTAAATAATTATACGGGGACGGCGTGGCCTAGTGGATAAGTGGCACGGCTCACAATCCGAAGGTGCTGGGTTCGATCTCCATCACAGCACCGGCCGTTACCCCGGGGAAGGAAACCCTTAGAAAATACAGGAGGAAGCAGACCCTTACATAAAATGCATGCTGAAGTCGGAAGCATTGGGCCGACAGGCGCAAAATAAAAACCACAGTGCAACGCACACCGCCTTGGGGATTAGAGAAATAAGGCGAACGAAAAAAAAATAAAAAATTATTTTACTAGAGGTACGTTATTTACTTTGATAAAAGAAATGAAAGCTGCACATGAAAATGTTGACTAGTGTTAATAAAATGGTTACATTGGCAAACAGATCGAACTGTTTGTAAATTATGATGTAACTACAACTGAGAGGATGATTGATTTCGCTGCCTGCCGACAAAGAAGATAACGGATCGAACTCCTGGTATGGCATTTGTTAATTTTTTGTTTGAGGTGAAATAAACAAACACAGACAGCACACGACGTGGTGACAGCAATGGTGAAGCGGCTTGTATTCCTCAGCCTAAAAACTATTAGACTATCCCGGTAATGGGAATACAGTCATAGGAGTTTTAAAAAATAAATAAATAATGGAAACCGAGTTATGATAAATACAATATAATGAATGATGTGTGTTCTTCTTCTTTTGTCGTCTCACCTTCTACCGGGCTGTATCCTAGTGTCGTGTTATATATTTGTCTTTCGCCTCTCTCGTGACCCGAGTAACATATTTTCCCATTTTACGGCAGGTCTAGTTACGCTTTCTATCCACCTTTTCCTCGGTCTACCTCTAGCCCGTCTTCCTGTTGTTCTCCTGTAGAAGGTTGCATGAGCAATGTGGTCTGGTTGCATGAACAATGTGGTCTGGTTGCATGAACAATGTGGTCTGGTTGCATGAACAATGTGGTCTGGTTGCATGAACAATGTGGTCTGGTTGCATGAACAATGTGGTCTGGTTGCACGAACAATGTGGTCTGGTTGCATGAGCAATGTGGTCTGGTTGCATGAACAATGTGGTCTGGTTGCATGAACAATGTGGTCTGGTTGCACGAACAATGTGGTCTGGTTGCATGAGCAATGTGGTCTGGTTGCATGAGCAATGTGGTCTGGTTGCACGAACAATGTGGTCTGGTTGCATGAGCAATGTGGTATGGTTGCATGAACAATGTGGTCTGGTTGCATGAGCAATGTGGTCTGGTTGCATGAACAATGTGGTCTGGTTGCATGAACAATGTGGTCTGGTTGCATGAACAATGTGGTCTGGTTGCATGAGCAATGTGGTCTGGTTGCATGAACAATGTGGTCTGGTTGCAGGAACAATGTGGTCTGGTTGCAGGAACAATGTGGTCTGGTTGCATGAACAATGTGGTCTGGTTGCATGAGCAATGTGGTCTGGTTGCATGAGCAATGTGGTCTGGTTGCATGAACAATGTGGTCTGGTTGCATGAACAATGTGGTCTGGTTGCACGAACAATGTGGTCTGGTTGCATGAGCAATGTGGTCTGGTTGCACGAACAATGTGGTCTGGTTGCATGAACAATGTGGTCTGGTTGCACGAACAATGTGGTCTGGTTGCATGAGCAATGTGGTCTGGTTGCACGAACAATGTGGTCTGGTTGCATGAGCAATGTGGTCTGGTTGCATGAACAATGTGGTCTGGTTGCACGAACAATGTGGTCTTGTTGCATGAACAATGTGGTCTGGTTGCATGAACAATATGGTCTGGTTGCATGAACAATGTGGTCTGGTTGCATGAACAATGTGGTCTGGTTGCATGAACAATGTGGTCTGGTTGCATGAACAATGTGGTCTGGTTGCATGAACAATGTGGTCTGGTTGCATGAGCAATGTGGTCTGGTTGCACGAACAATGTGGTCTGATTGCATGAGCAATGTGGTCTGGTTGCATGAACAATGTGGTCTGGTTGCACGAACAATGTGGTCTGGTTGCATGAACAGTGTGGTCTGGTTGCATGAACAATGTGGTCTGGTTGCATGAACAATGTGGTCTGGTTGCATGAACAATGTGGTCTGGTTGCATGAGCAATGTGGTCTGGTTGCACGAACAATGTGGTCTGGTTGCATGAGCAATGTGGTCTGGTTGCATGAACAATGTGGTCTGGTTGCACGAACAATGTGGTCTGGTTGCATGAACAATGTGGTCTGGTTGCATGAACAATATGGTCTGGTTGCATGAACAATGTGGTCTGGTTGCATGAACAATGTGGTCTGGTTGCATGAACAATGTGGTCTGGTTGCATGAACAATGTGGTCTGGTTGCATGAGCAATGTGGTCTGGTTGCATGAACAATGTGGTCTGGTTGCATGAACAATATGGTCTGGTTGCATGAACAATGTGGTCTGGTTGCATGAACAATGTGGTCTGGTTGCATGAACAATGTGGTCTGGTTGCATGAACAATGTGGTCTGGTTGCATGAGCAATGTGGTCTGGTTGCACGAACAATGTGGTCTGGTTGCATGAGCAATGTGGTCTGGTTGCATGAACAATGTGGTCTGGTTGCACGAACAATGTTGTCTGGTTGCATGAACAATGTGGTCTGGTTGCATGAACAATATGGTCTGGTTGCATGAACAATGTGGTCTGGTTGCATGAACAATGTGGTCTGGTTGCATGAACAATGTGGTCTGGTTGCATGAACAATGTGGTCTGGTTGCATGAACAATGTGGTCTGGTTGCATGAGCAATGTGGTATGGTTGCATGAACAATGTGGTCTGGTTGCATGAACAATGTGGTCTGGTTGCATGAACAATGTGATCTGGTTTCATGAACAATGTGGTCTGGTTGCATGAACAATGTGGTCTGGTTGCATGAACAATGTGGTCTGGTTGCATGAACAATGTGGTCTGGTTGCATGAACAATGTGGTCTGGTTGCATGAACAATGTGGTCTGGTTGCATGAACAATGTGGTCTGGTTGCATGAACAATGTGGTCTGGTTGCATGAACAATGTGGTCTGGTTGCATGAGCAATGTGGTCTGGTTGCATGAACAATGTGGTCTGGTTGCATGAACAATATGGTCTGGTTGCATGAACAATGTGGTCTGGTTGCATGAACAATGTGGTCTGGTTGCATGAACAATGTGGTCTGGTTGCATGAACAATGTGGTCTGGTTGCATGAGAAATGTGGTCTGGTTGCACGAACAATGTGGTCTGGTTGCATGAACAATGTGGTCTGGTTGCACGAACAATGTGGTCTGGTTGCATGAACAATGTGGTCTGGTTGCATGAACAATATGGTCTGGTTGCATGAACAATGTGGTCTGGTTGCATGAACAATGTGGTCTGGTTGCATGAACAATGTGGTCTGGTTGCATGAGCAATGTGGTCTGGTTGCATGAACAATGTGGTCTGGTTGCATGAACAATGTGGTCTGGTTGCATGAACAATGTGGTCTGGTTACATGAACAATGTGGTCTGGTTGCATGAACAATGTGGTTTGGTTGCATGAACAATGTGGTCTGGTTGCATGAACAATGTGGTCTGGTTGCATGAACAATGTGGTCTGGTTGCATGAACAATGTGGTCTGGTTGCATGAACAATGTGGTCTGGTTGCATGAACAATGTGGTCTGGTTGCATGAGCAATGTGGTCTGGTTGCATGAATAATGTGGTCTGGTTGCACGAACAATGTGGTCTGGTTGCATGAACAATGTGGTCTGGTTGCATTCTCACAATGTGGTCTGGTTGCACGAACAATGTGGTCTGGTTGCATGAACAATGTGGTCTGGTTGCATTCTCACAATGTGACCAAACCAATTCATTCTCTGTTGCTCGATGTACTGTAGGAAGAGAATTGTTCCAACCTTCTCCCAAAATACTCGGATTTGTGATTCTGTCTTATCTAGTGTTGTTAGTGACCTTTCATCATCATCATGTAGCATGTCCTTTGTAGAACATCGCTCCCATCACAGTCTGTCTGAAAGAAACTCGTTCTCTTGCCAAAACTCCAGCCTCCGTCACAGTCATACTCAGGCACTCCTGGATATCTTGGTGCCAACGTCTTCTTGGTCTACCTCTTTCTCTTTGTCCTGGAACCATAACTTCCACCACTGTTCTCTCAAGACCGTTGTGTCGCTTGATGTGACCAAAGTATTTGCATTTTCTAGCCAAAATGGAATTGATAAACCAGTTCTCCTCTATGATCAACTCTTGCTGAATGTCTACATTTTTTTTTTCTCTGTCCGGGTTATTCTGAGGATCTTTCTGTAACATTTTGACTCGAAGGATTCGATTCTTTGTCTAGAAGTTATGGTAATCGTCCATGATTCACAGCCATAAGCTGCAACAGGAAAAACACAGGCTCTCAAGACTTTTACTTTTATCATTTTGTTGGTGCTCTGCCATAATTTCTTCAGGCTGTTCAGTCTCTGCATTTCCATAGCTAGTCTTCTTCTGATTTCTTTCGAGCAGTCACCATTTTTGTCAATTCCGAGATATTCAAAATGTGTGACCTGATCTATTTCCTCACCACCCACTGTAAACTTATGCTGGCAATGTGTTTTATCGGTGGTCATTATCTTTGTTTTATTTATGTTTATGAACAGATTTTGATGTTTACTATGTCCATTAACGGCTGAAAGTAGCTGCTCTAGCCCTTCTGCACTTCTTGATAGTATCGTAACTCTGGAATCTCCTTTCGTAGGCCCCGCATTTCGCAGGTGGCTAATTTTCGTTTCTGGGCGTTATTCAATGTCCATGTCTGACACTGGTAGCACAGGGTTGGGATGAAGATACTATTTATCATCTGCTTTTTTGCTTCGAAAGAAATCTTGGGATGTCTCAGTAGTGGAGACAGCTGGTATGTGACATCGTTTGTCCTCCGTACTCTCGTCTCTTATCTCTCTGTCGAGTCTGCCATCCTCAGTAAAAACAGTTCCAAAGTACCTAAATTCTTGTACCTTCTTTATTTTTGTTTAATTCACATGAATATCAAGTGTAGTGTGCTTTCCACCTATATTCAAACACTGTTGTTGATGTATTCATATTCAAATCGTACTTTTGACAATTCAAGTAGAGTGAGTCAATATGACTGTGTAGGTTTCGTTTATTGGAGTGGATCAGACATTGGTCGTCTGCAAAGAACAATTCTTTGGTACTTTCCTGTTCTGTATTTGTCTCCTGATTAATTTTTTTTATGGAAGTGACAAAGAGGAGTGGAGAGAGAAGACAACCCTGTCTGACGCCTGATAAAATGGGGAACCACTCCTACATACCTTCTGTTGTTCGTACAGCACGCTGGCTGTCCTGGTAGAGGGCGCTTATGCAAGTAGATGACCATACAGTCCATAATCTGTCAGGATCTCCTATAGTTTACTTCAACTGAATTTATCGAAAGCCTTTTCTTGACCTATAAATATGTTGTTTCCATCGTATTTTATAGACTCTTGGTATATTTGTCTGCATGTAAATATTGCGTCTGTGCAGCTCTTTCCTTTCCTGAACCCGAACTGATTATTTCCTAGTTGGGGTTTCAGTATCTTGCTCTTCTGTCTAGTATCTTGAATTATATCGTGCCTGTGTAGCTTTGAAGGGAATGATGTATTTAATTATTAAACATAAACTTCTGAAACATTCCTTATCTGAAATATCGTTTTGGGTATCTACCTCTCTTTCAGTTCAGTTCAGTTCAGTTCAGTTCAGTTTAGTTCAGTTCATCCCGTAACCCATCAGGTCGTTGGGGCACACTTGAAGTAACGTAAAGTAAAGTAACCGCTAGCATTACTGCCGTAGGGATGTGAGGTGTTAGCGATCTCCCATTTCAAAGGCTCGGCTATATGAGGGCGGTAGCAATCTCCTCTCCCTCGCCGCTTTTACTTCCCGGACTGAACCGGTACCCATTTAAGGCTGGGTCGACCCGGGAGCCATTGCGGTAGGAAAAAACATTACCACCTCAACTGGGGAATGAACCCAGGACCACTGAGATGCGAAGCTAGAGCGCTAACCACTGCGCTATGCGGCTTGAAGACACTCCCAAAATTCCACGCCATTTTTCTCTGTCTGCCGCCGCCTGTCGTATCTCACCGGGACGAAGGCTTGACAACTTAGTAATGTTGTCCACCCATCTCTTCCTTGGACGTCCTCGCTCTCTCTGTCCCGGTACGGAACCAAAGAGTATTAAGTTGGTAATTCCGTTGGACCTCGTGACGTGTCCGCACCCGGCCATCTTTCGTCTTTTGATTGTTGTGAACAGACCTTCAAAAGACCTCTCTTTAATTATCATTAATTTTCCTTCTCTCTGATTCCTTATGACGTTCAATACTCTGAGCGGCGGGAAGTTGAGACGCTAGTCCATTCAGGCACAACATGTTGACCAGGACGTCGTGTCAGGGTCAGACACAACATGTTGACCAGGACGTCGTACAGGGTAAGGAACAACATGTTGACCAGGACGTCGTGTCAGGGTCAGGTGCAACATGTTGATCAGGACGTCACACTAGGGTAAGGCACAACATGTTGACCAGGACGTCACACCAGGGTCAGGCACAATATTTTGATCAGGACGTCGTGTGAGGGTCAGGCACAACATGTTGACCAGGACGTCACGCCAGGGTCAAGCAAAGCATTTTTGTCAGGACGTCGTGTCAGGGTCAGACACGATGTACTATCCAAGACCACTATATCTCTTCCATGTTGCCTTCTCGTGAAATGGGATGTTTTCAAGGCAATCTGGATGACGAGATGTGCATCGACGTAATCCCCGTAGTAGTAAGCGTCACACAGATGAAGGAAATTGTAGTGGCCTGGGGGACCACAGTCCATCCTAAACAGCACGCTCGGGATGTGAGGAAAACTACTACAGTCCACCACTTAACACCTTCTTCAGGGCACACAACAGAGTAAACATTGTTGTCAATAAACAACAACAGACTCTAAGCGGTGTTAAAAGAAGTATAGAATTAGTTCCTACAAGAAAACGAACTATACCGCTGAGGCCAGAATAACATAAAAATAACACACATTTTGTGAAATGTTAGTTTTAGTAAAACAGAAAGTGGTACTTCTAATGGGAAATTCTCAGTACATCGTTTTAAATAGTAGTCTACGTGTTCAAATCAAACTTGTTTTCCTGAATAAACAGAAGTTACTATACCCTCAAATATTGTACCATATTTTAAAAATTTCAAATACTAGAGAAATATTGGAGATTAAAAATCATGTTCAGAAAATATAATCCGAATCTGAACTATCATTTCTCAATTCATCACCGACTATTTCCGTATTCAATTCATGGGTAAATCAGACATCACGCTTAATTTGCTGATAATCTTTGTATGAGAAACCATTTATAAGACATAAAAATGTGTTTGCACTACCCAGATGATGAGAATAAAACGACTGAAATAGAACAGTTTGATATGTCTAAAACCAGTTTTCGCTGCACATTTAGAGAACATTAAAGCAGGAAATGATCTTACAAATGTTGGATTGGATGAATCATTGACAGTTTTTAATTAAAGTCTGAAGATAGAGGCTTGTTGCCTATTGCTTTTTTACGTATCGTGTCATAAATGTGAAGCTTGTTGGAGTGTTAATTTGGAGCTGTGTGTTGGAGTGTAGATTTGGAGCTGTGTGTTGAAGTGTAGATTTGGAGCTGTGTGTTGGAGTGTTACTTTGGAGCTGTGTGTTGGAGTGTAGATTTGGAGCTGTGTGTTGGAGTGTAGATTTGAAGCTGTGTGTTGGAGTGTAGATTGGGAACTGTGTGTTGGGGTGTAGATTTGGAGCTGTGTGTTGGACTGTAGATTTGGGGGCTGTGTGTTGGAGTGTAGATTTCGAGCTGTGTGTTGGAGCGTAGATTTCGAGCTGTGTGTTGAAGTGTAGATTTGGAGCTGTGTGTTAGACTGTAGATTTTGGGGCTGTGTGTTGGAGTGTTAATTTGGGGATGTATGTTGGAGTGTTAATTTGGTGGCTGTGTGATGGAGTGTTAATTTGGAGCTGTGTGTTGGAGTGTAGATTTAGAGCTGTGTGTTGGAGTGTAGATTTGGAGCTGTGTATTGGAGTGTAGAATGGGAGCTGTGTATTGGAGTGTAGATTGGGAGCTGTGTCTTGGAGTGTAGATTTAGAGCTGTGTGTTGGAGTGTAGATTTGGAGCTGTGTGTTAGACTGTAGATTTGGAGCTGTGTGTTTGAGTGTAGATTGGGAGCTTTGTCTTAGAGTGTAGATTTGGAGCTGTGTTTTAGACTGTAGATTTGGGGCTGTGTGTTGGAGTGTAGATTTGGAGCTGTGTGTTAGACTGTAGATTTGGGGGATGTATGTTGGAGTGTTAATTTGGAACTGTGTGTTGGAGTGTTAATTTGGAGCTGTGTGTTGGAGTGTTAATTTGGAGCTGTGTGTTGGAGTGTTAATTTGGAGCTGTGTGTTGGAGTGTTAATTTGGTGGCTGTGTTGGAGTGTTAATTTGGAGCTGTGTGTTGGAGTGTTAATTTGGAGCTGTGTGTTGGAGTGTTAATTTGGTGGCTGTGTGTTGAAGTGTTAATTTGGAGCTGTGTGTTGGAAAGTAAAAGTGAAGGTAGTTATTATAAAAAATCAATCATATGTTGTTGCAGGCGCTATCCTCTTTTATCAAGAAAAATCTATGTTTAAAAAACTGTGAACATATATTCTAAAAATAATGTGGAATAGTGAACTTGTGTGTGCGTGTGTGCATGCGTGTATGAGTATGTTTGTGTTTGTCTATATGTATGTAAGTCTCTATGTGTGCGTGTATGAGTATGTTTGTGTGTGTCTATATGTATGTAAGTCCCTATGTGTGTGTGTTTGTGGGTGTATGTTGGTGTATGAGTATGTTTGTGTGTGTCTATTTGTATGTAAGTCTCTATGTGTGTGTGTGTGTGTGTGTGTGTGTGCGCGTGTATGAGTATGTTTGTGTGTGTCTATATGTATGTAAGTCTCTATGTGTGTGTGTGTGTGTGTGTTTGTGTGCGTGTATGAGTATGTTTGTGTGTGTCTATATGTATGTAAGTATCTATGTATGTGTGTCACTCATTTGT